>OV049862.1:14532500-15155000 GCA_920104075.1 Melanargia galathea
GTTTCAGAAATATGTTGGTGGGCAATGTTATATTGCTGTTTCGGACGCACATTTTATAACTTTGCCCACCAAAATATAGCCCTTAGGGTTGTCACCTGTACAGTAAATTTAAATTGACATTAACAGTTACTTTCGTTTACGTTTTGTTTATCACAGTTCATTTTGGAACTATCTCTGTTGTTATGAGAAAGTTTTTATTTCTACAATATGATAAAACTGTAACAGATCCAATTCTGTACATTGAAGATATTTTGAATTTTTTTTGAGGGCACTATAATCGATACTGAAGCCAAAAATATATACATATTTTTATTTTTGTCTGTCTGTATCTTGGCCGCGCATCATGTCGAAACTACTGAATGGATTCGAATGAAACTTGGCACGATTTGAGTTTACACTCCGAAATGGGAAGGACATAGGATACTTTTTATTCCGAAATTCAGCAAGGTTTCCTTGGAAGAGGGAATGAAAGTCTAAACGTGTATTTAGATGTAATTCATTAACGCGTAGTCCGATTTCATTCATTCTTTTTTTGTTAGAAAGGCGGTACTTTGAAAATTATCTCGTAAATATTTCAAGGTCATAGGTTTTTCTTTTTATTCCTTAATACCTACCTACCTTAATAATAATAATTTTTGTGATTTTAACAAACTGACTGAATATTTTTGATTTAATTTTTTGATGATTCCTTACTAGAATGTTTTATTAGTATTAAGTTAAAATATACTTATTAAATTTCTTATAAGTAAATTAAAGATTTTTATAAGCTTCATTTCATATTTGTTTTAATATTGTTGGTTTGAAATTATAATAACTTACGTACCTTACCTTAAACCTGGTCAAGAATAAAAAATGACAACCCTAGCTTATCATTTTATTAGTATGAAAAGTTACAAAAAAATTATAGCAACTTTGCCCACTCAATTTTGGCAGCTAATATGAACATTTAAATGTTTAGTAATAAGATCCTATGTTACATAAACTATTTTTCTAAAGTAACCCTAAGTTTCATGATCTTACGGTTAAAAATACTGGAGTTATATAAGTTTTCCCAAAATGGGCAAAGTTGTAAAAAGTGATCAATTTTTGGCCCGCTCTCTAAATTTAGCTTTTTATCATATACATTTCCATTTGATTGTTATAGATTTTAATTATATGAAAAGAAGAGTACATTTAACAGTAGTGTAGCTCACAAACAAAGTAAAACTAATAATAGTTTTTTAAATATTCGACATTGAACCAAAAAACTTAAGAAATTCGGGCCAAGTTACCCGGGTTTACGGTATTTTATCACAACGCCCTCAATATGGGTATCAAATGAAAGGGCTTGTGTAGTAGAATAGCATTATGCAAATCCAAGATGGCCGCACCACAAAATGGCGAATGTCGGGGGTTTTTTAAATTTTTAATTTATACTTGTTCTCACAGTAAACTATTAAACTGAGTTTCTAATAAATATACATTTACAGATACTAATTACATAACTATTAATAATTTACACTATTTTACAGTGAATACTATGTTTTGTTTTTAATTATTTAAGAAAAGTATACAAAAGCCATAAGTCAATTGAAGTACATTTGATCATAATTACAGCAAATCAATGCTCAAAAATACTCTTAAACTTAATAATTTATTATTTAATTATTTATGAAATAGTTCTTTAAATTTGAAACAAGATTGTAATTTAATTAAGTAGTCATTCTATTACTTGAAAACTTGTGTTGCCTACCTCTATGATGGCTCCTATTGCTCTATGATAGTCAATTGACTTATAATTTAAATAACATTACTTCTTAAAGTATTAACTATCAATACTTCGCATTGTAAAATTGGTAATTATTTATTTTAATAATGTCTAGTCTTCTTGTCTCTGAATAAAACCACACATATTTTAGTAACAAAAATATACCCTTGCTAAAGTTTAAATACAATACCAACATCACAAGTACGAATACAAAGTAAACAAATGTTGGCACAATCAAATAATAAATAGTGTTCACACACTTTAATATTCAATTATTCGATAAAAATCACAAAATAGGTTTCATTTATTTACAATAATCTATCGCGTGCTTCACGCAAAAACTACTGAATGGAATGAAATGAAAGTTGGCATGTCTTAAGTTCATACTACGGAGTAACATATAGGATACTTTTTATCCCGAAATTCAGCACGGTTCCCTTGGGAGAGGGGATGAAAGTTAAAATGTGTACTTAGCTGTAATTCATTTAACGCGTGGTCCGATTTCATTTATTCTTTTTTGTTAGAAAGGAGATACTTTGTAGACTACAGGCTCTGAAAGGCTGGATCGATTTTGATGGGACTTTCACTGGCGGATGTTTATATTTTGATCTACCTAAATATTCGCCAGTGAACTTTTAACAGTTTTTAGCAAGGTATGAGCTCAAAGGAGCTTTGGAAAAATAAAATGATTCCCACGGGATTTTCAAAAACCAATACCCACGCGAACGAAGTCGCGGGTGTCCGCTTGTTAAAAAATAAATCTGTTGGAATTATGTGTAATAAAATAAATAATATTAATATTGAGTAAGTACCTGGCATAAAATTCAGATTAAAAACTGTCAATCAACGCGAGAACCAATTCAGAATTTGGTGATTTAATAAAATTTTCCATTCCTTTGAATAGGTTGTGCGCTCCCAATGCGCTCAATTTACACTCAATTTGAAATTCAAGTGATTATATTTTGACTCAATAAATATGCAGGTTTTTATACTTAGGTTAAATGCGAGATTGCTTCTCAGAACGGTTTTCGAGTTTTCTGTGCATTTTATTTCTGACAGTTTCTGTGCGTGCACGTTTTCAGTGAAATGAGATTTCGATACTCTGATCTAGCTTTACACTTATTTCTACCTTTTGTGACAATTTAAGTGTCCTCCTGTTATCCTGTCTCCATTTAGACTAATCCTAAATGTAATTACTTAATCTGAAATGACTGCAATGTATTGAATTCAGGGGCGTAGCTACCGCCGTATATGCCGTATCAATTATACGGGGCCCCCAAGCCACGGGGGCCCCCGACGTGTGTAAGCAAAAATTAACAAAAACTTCCCAAATTGTTTATTTCAGAAATGACAAAAGTCAAAAAATGTTGTCCAAAAAGTGGACAACTTTTTGGACGCATAGAGGCAGAATCTTTAGAAAAACTAAAGTCATCATCAGCTATAAATGATTTAATAAATCAGTTAGCCGAAAAAAAGGCAAGGAGAGTATAGTTATATTTAATTTGAATTGTTTGTAAAAATTTTAGAAAAAGTGAAAAATAATTATATGAATAAATATTGCTTTTAATTTTATGCAAACATTTTTTTTTTCTTTTGTGAGAAATCTTTACCCTTCATAAGGGCCCCCAAAAAAAATTTTATACGGGGCCCCGCCAAGGTACACTACGCCACTGGTATTGATTGAATGTAATGTAATTAATACCCTTTCTCTTTCAAGTAGGTATATAACCTGTTATATGCTTTAGAACAAAAACGCAGGAAATAGGAAATATATCACATAAAATGTAGAGTATAGAGTTTCCAACATACAAATTGTCAAAGAAATAAATATGCTGTATAAACTTAATTTATTCGAAAGTGCTTCCTTCCGCTTTTCTTTTGATTTTCACACGTGCACATGTTCAGTATCACGTCTGTGAATACATGACGTTCTCGACGGTATTGGGAAAATTAACTTTCAAAATTATCTTAACTGTATGTTAGTATTGTAACTGAAAATTTATATCTATAATAATTAATCAATTTTATCTTCGGATGTTCTTGTCGTGACTGGGATAACTATGATCATTCATCTCAGATCATTGTATAATATCTAAAGATCTTCTTGTGACCCGGTATCCCAAGATTCAGTAGGTACGTTTTGTATCACAAATGGCAGGAATGCTGTTAGCTGTTCTTTTTTAACACCCGACGAATAAACGACGGGGTGTTATAAGTTTGACGTGTCTGTGTGTGTGTGTCTGTCTGTTCCCCTGTGGCGCTCAAACGGGTGGACCGATTTGAATGCGGTTTTTTTGTTTCAAAGGTGAATTAGTCGAGAGTGTTGTTAGCTATGTTTAATGAAAATCGGACCAAGACGGCCGCAGCTACAAAATGGCGGATTATATATTTTATCACAACGCCCTCAATATGGGTATCAAATGAAAGGGCTTGACTAGTAGAATAGCACTATGCAAATCTAAGATGGCTGCCACCACAAAATGGCGAATGTCGGGGGTTTCTTAAATTTTTAATTTATACTTGTAATTATGGAAAAAATAACTAACGTTAATGTCTATTTGATAAAGTATAGAGTTATTAGAGTTTATTCCCATTTTTATGAATCATAATTGTTTTTCTTTTAAAAAAACTTTAAAAAAAAAAATTCTGAATAAAAGTCAACCAGTTAGTTACGAGTAACTTCTCTAAACCGAACCAAAACTTCGAGTTATGAATATTTGGAGTTTTGCCGTCCCGTCGGCGATTCATCTGATATATTTTTCATTTGATTTTTCAGGGCTCTAAATTAACACTTTTATGAACAAAGTAGTTGATGCCCGCTAGTTTATCCACATGGATTTAGGTTTTTTTTATTTCCATGGGAACTTTTTTATTTGGCTAATAAGATGCCTTTGTCAAGATTTTGTCAAGAGTGGTTCAGCGGTAAGGGTGTGAAAATGTACCTATTAACATATATACAGTCCCCGAATATTGAAATCGGGCGTTCATAAAAAGAAATGACGAAACCAAAGCGCAACTACAAAGTCTAAAAATATTTTTTGTTTGAAGATTATTTTTAAACTTTGTAGTTGTGTTTCTCAGACTTAATTACGTTTTTACATAATATATTATTTTGTTTATAGTGTTCCCAATCGAAATGCTTGTTTACCACGTAAAAACTGCCAATTTTTGGTGAAGAACGTCGCTCAGAAGAGAACTCTAGTTCGCTGCAGAGATTTGTGCGTCAACATCGAATTTTTGCTACGAGCGTTAAAACGCAAAAATTCGATAATGACGTGCTTCACTGTTTCCTTGAAGTCTGAGAAGCAGAAGAATACGGATCGTGGATCGTGGATTTAACGCGGCGGAAAATATGTACCTTATACCCACCGTGACTGGTCCAAAATGCGCCAAACTGTTATTTGCAATAAATTCAACATTTTACAATATCCAAATCTTCAATACTCGATAAATATTTCGTTCTACTCATTTCAAAAGAAACCGCGCGCAAAAAAGAGTTATAAGATTCCCTGAAATATTATGATATAGGGAAATTGTGGAGAATCGTTACTGATTGACGTGGTGTTTTGAATTGTTTCCGCAATAAATGTTAAAAGCTAGCTAAAGAAGAAGCAATAAAAGGAGTCTAACGATAAGGAAATATCAATTTCAATCCTGCCTAAGAAATGCGGGGAAACATATTATTTACAAGCTGGGCTCTAAATTATTCAGAAACATTAATTGGTTATTAGGACGTGTTTTTGTGTTTGGAAATGGTGCTCGTTTTCCACAACGCGAACGGCGACAAGGCGGGGTAGTAGGGGCGGGCTAAGCGACGCGGCAGCGGCAGTTGGCTCCCGTTCGTAGGACGCGCGCTCGCTTTACCCGCCACCCTCATTATACCGACGATTTTATCGCGTATAGAAATGGAGTATAAATAGAGAGTGTTGTGCTGTGATACAGGGGAATGTTGTTAAGTGTGATGCGAGTGGTTTGTGTGTGCGAGAGCGGACACTGAGTGCACCATGCGGTGAGGCGCTGCCGGGTACTCCCTGCACGCGCGGATATGGTGGACCCCCTGAAAATATTCTGGGTGTTAACGAACAGCACCTATCTAGGTACATAATAACAATGTTTAGGACCTAGGTACATAAAAATAATGTTCTTGAAATAAAATGTGCACAAATATGGCTGGCTTAAATTAAATAAGTACCTAGTAGGTACTGAAAGAAATACATGCCCGAATTAAATGAATTTATTTATGTGTCAGATTATACAGCTTTGCAAGAGAACTAAAATATATGCAAAAAGGGTATATTTTACTACCAATAAGCAAACAGTGTTACTGAGCAAACTAGTTAAAAAAAAAGAATTTTTGTCGAAAAACTTTTGAATTTATTTTTGAAGATAAACCTACGATCTAATAAATTGCAGGGAAACCAAAAATAAAACTAAAATGTTATTGCTTCACCGCACTCATTTCAATCAAACATTGTAATAAAAAATATTGCAAACTTTCAATTTTTCTACGTTTTAAATTTAAATCTTGTACGAGTATCACAGAAAAATCATAGAACAATTTAAATAAAAAATTTGAAAATGTTGTAATTAAGTGTATTAAGTGTATTTACTTTTTTAAACCTGTATTCTCCTGCATAAAATGATACCTACTTTGTTTAAAATTAAACGTATTTATTACAAGTAAGTAAGTAATACAAAAAAAATATTGTTCTGTGGACGAATCCACTGCATATTAGGTTTATACTCTGTAGTTCAGGTTGGTCCAAGTAATAAAAAGTACTTCAATGGAAAGCATAAAACCCTATTTATTCACGACTCCACGTTATTTATCTGTTTTTACGCTCCATTCCACAATGTGGAGTGCACTAAGAGTTTCACACATCTCCGAACTTCGCCCGCAGTTTTTATTGAAACGAAAATAGTAAAAGGGAATGAATCATTCTTTATTAATAGAGCTCTGCATGTGAAAAACTCACTTTTAGGGAAAAATCTGCGGTGATTTTGATTTTGCATTTTCAACGTCATAATTTCGTATGCGTACAATACCAATAAAGATCAAAGTACATATTAACGTTATTGAATTTAAATTATTTTCTAGGTGAATTTTTAAACTACATCTTTATGAATTTGATTTCAATGTAATTTTAATTAAATATTCTACATAAATGTCGGTTCTTACCTACTTTTAAAAATGCATTCAGGAGATCATTCGAAATGTGCTTGCAAGTATGATATTGTACAGCGCACAGCAAACGCGCGGGTTGTCTGCTGATTTTATTGATAAGGCTGCCCTTGCACACTAGCAAAATTGTCTTACTTTTATAATGTTTCTGTGTTTTTGTTGCAATACATTTTTCTACTACTAGGTATAACTATTAAATACTCCTTACTTTTAACTATCTTTCTATTCATGCAAGGTAGCCGCTGGAATCAGGCGGCACAAGATCGTGTGCTGTGGCGATCCTTGCAAGAGACCTATGTCCAGCAGTGGACGTCCATTGGTTGAAACGAATGAACGAACGAACGAACTTTTAACTAATTTAGTGAAAACACCAACTGAAAACCATATTAAAATTTTGGCGAATTTGTTTTAATATGAGAAATATTGAATTTCGGACCATAGAAAGACGAACTCATTCGCCGAGGGTCTCTAATTAAGTCGCTTTCAAATTCAAATTGCTACTGCTACTACATGAGGAAAAAATGATTTGCTCAATTCCTTTGGTGGCAAGGTTTTAATTGGATATTATTTTTAATCGGAGAAGTAATAATTAAAAGCAGAGAGATTCTAACAGCCCCTTCACACTAGCGTTTCTTCAATGTAGGCGTTCGTTCGTTTGTATTTAAGTACCTAGAAAATAATTTGTAACAATATAAAAAGAAGACTGTAACGGGAGTTGAGCAACTCTGAAAATGTCTTGAGTGAGAGCATAAATCTTTGTGCCTTAACGAGGGAGCGAAGCCTTCCGTCCCGATTATTATCACTAACATGTCCCTCGTAATGAAAAATTTTAAATTTGTAGCGTCACAAAGCGGTCTGTGGCTCGACAGAAAGTAAATGCGGGATCACAGGGTTCACTCGGGAGGTTAATTCGAGTAAATGTTCATTATGCGTTCACACGGAACAAACAACACAACAGAAAAGAAAGTTCGCCCATTATTTACCTTGACGACGTCGTTGGAAGATGTCTTGAAATAACGGCGAAACTCCAGTACATTTCAGGTTTGATTTAACTTTGAACAGTTGAGTCACCCTGAAAAATACTAAACCATAAAAAAAATTGAATAATACTATGCCATTTTATATTCTTGTTAAAACTGGCAAAATTAAAGGAAAAAGGTACTGTCTTTTCTCGCTTAAAAAGACTATACGTATTAAACATTCTTATTCTAATTTGTCAAGGAAAATTACTGTCTTTTGCTTACGAAAGTTACACAATTTTCTTAAATGTGCCTTATCTTTTCGGTCTTTAATCATTTTACTTGAAGAGCTTTTGTGCTAGCAATACATATAAAACATATTCATATGTAGATAAAGCTTCATGCTTTTTTATTTTCACCAACAAATTATTATTATGATACAAGGTAGGGGAGAGTAGTAAGTATGTGTAGGATGAAATTAAATATGTTATTATTTTTAATTTTCGTACAAGTATAATGTCAACCCCATAATTACTTGAATTTTCTTGCTAGTAAACTATTTTTTTAGTCTGCCAATCCGCTTGGCCAGCGTGGTAGACTATGGCCAAAACCCTTCTCACTCTGAGAGGAGACCCGTGCTCTGTAGTGAGCCGGTAATGGGTTGATCATGAAAACTATTTTTAAGTAAATTTAACTTATAGAAACAATAAACTACAAAGAAATCGCACTAGTGTGGTAAAATTAACTTTTAGACATGTCTACTACTACATATATTAAGGTTCTCTAACAAAGTGTATTGAAAAATGTATTTTAATATTATTTATAGTTACTTTGATATAGATAAGTACCTAAAGAGCGAGAAATAAGAGTCCTGCCTTGACCTGATTTAAACAAAACTCAATATTGTATGTTACACATGAAGAAAGTTAGAAATGTTTGTTCAACAATAATTGATTGAAAACAATCTCAGAATCTCATTACGTTTGCCATAATTCTAATTCCGAATATTGTATGAGGATAAGCAATTGTAGACATTATTCAAGACAGATATATTTACTAGTAAATAAGTTTATTGTGGTTATTATTTATTGTTTTTTTGTTTTTCGAAAAATAAACTTAATTTTGCCATTAACTTAGAGGGGTTTGACGTAACGATATAATACATTGCTAGATATTCCGTAAAAAAAATTTCTATACTTTGAAATAGGTATACCTACATATTATATGTAATCATATTGTATGTATATTCACTACAAGCGGACACCCGCGACTTCGTTCGCGTGGATATATACTGGTTTTTAAAAATCCCGTTGGAATAATTTGGTTTTTCCTAAGCTCCTTTGAGCTCATATCATGCTAAAAACTGTTAAAAGTTCACTGGCGGATGTTTAGGTAGATCAAAATGTAAACATCCACCAGTGAAAGTCCCATCAAAATCGATCCAGCCTTTTAGAAGTTAGTCGGTAATCTTTAAAGTATCTACTTTCTAACAAAAAAAGAATGAATGAAATCGGACTACGCGTTATTGAATTACAGCTAAATACACGTTTTGACTTTCATCCCCTCTCCCTAGGGAACCATGCTGAATTTCGGGCTAAAAAGTATCCTATATGTTACTCCGTAGTATGAACTTAAATCGTACCAAGTTTCGTTATGCGTGATGCGCGCACAAACATACAGACAAACAGACAAACAGATAAACAGACAAACAGATAAACAGACAAACAGACAAAAATTTCAAAAATAACTTTTTTACGTTCTATTACTTATCCCTAACATCCCCCAGTTATAATTTTGCAAAAATCTTCAATGTACAGATACGGCAAATCTACGATTTTATTATATGTATAGATAGATGTTATGATTTTGGATACTGTATGTTTCGTGTGGGTCCATAAAAATGAAGATCATTGTCTTAATTTACAATGTAAATATACGGGGGCAATTTATTTCGTTAAACATCAACTTAAATCTCATCTTTACTTAGGGAAAAGAAAATCACTACTAAGTAGCTATCATTTCAAGTGTTCATAAAATCGTTAATTTCTTTAAAAAGTTTAATTCACATTTAATGGAAAAAATTTTTTCGCTGTTACGTATCGTCAAATTTATTACCTACTTCGAACTTGGTTTAATGTTTGCCTCCTAAAATAATAAATTTTAATCGCTCTTGCTATTTGTGTCTAAATGTAGCCTTAAATCACATAAAAAGTTGGTTGAACCGGATTCATAAAACGCAGATAGAAAAACTTATCTTGATATACAAATTCATTGTACCTATCTTTAATATTTGTAACAGCTTATAGGTGGTAAAACTTATCTACTAAAGTTTCTTTTCATAAAAGCCCCACTTAGGTACCAAATTATGATTAGTATCATATAACCCGCGCCACGTACATCGAACGCTGAATGAAACGTGGAGGGGATAGCTGCGATGGGATGGGGGGGGATGCTCTCACGCACGTAATACAATAGCTTACCCCCTCCACTTTCCTTCAGCGTTTGATGTACGTGTCGATGTTTATATTTCATTGTTTAACATTTTACCCTAATTAACACCCATCGTCATATCTTTCATAATATAAATTAATTTAACTGCTCATTTATTTAGTGGCTAATTTGTTCGGCTGCAGACCTCATGATCTTGAGTTTGACAGTCACAAGTTGGGCCAAAAAAGGAAGTTATTTAGTTTTTCCGTCATAAATTATTCTTTAAATATTTTTATATATTTAAATATTCTTATTAGCCGCTCGGAGCTTGGAAGTTGGCGGTGTAGAACACCTCTGTGCTTCAGGGAAAACGTAAAGTCGTTAGTTCCGCGCCTGATCTTTTTCCGGCCGTTTCGTCGGCTTCCTGTCGGACTATGAGAGTGAAGGAATAGAGACTTCACCTCTGTTTGCGCGCACATTTGTGCACTGCATATCTCTCGTTGTTGGCTAGTTTCCGCCTCAGTTGAGATTGAGCGCCGTGGAGGAAATTATGTCAAGAGTTATTATTATATTTTTACACGATGAAAATTGTCCGTTAAGAAATTTCTTTTAGATCTAAAAAGGTAAGAATCTCAAATACTCGCATGGAGTTATTGTTTACGAGTCTACACGTAACCTATATTCCGCGCTCGACATGAAAAGAATGCAAAAGTAGCCGATTCATTCTTGCTAAGAATTATACGTCGAAGTCCGTAATATTTCGTATTGAGATATTTCGGTACTTTGTATTGTCAAGATTGCGTGGCTTTCAATGTAGGCACTCATTGCCTCGTGTCTGTATATTGTAAAATTTGTTGATTAAATAACAGATTACTATTTGTTACAATAGTGGTTTACTATCTACTACTAACCTAACTCTTCAGAAGTTCCTGGCCTCTATCTCCAATGATAATCATTAGATCTTCACATTTACTTAAATGAGACTAACCTGACGGTACATTCCTTCAAATTAAAAAGAAATAAATTAATTATTCAAGGAATTATGGAGTAACATTGCAAAAAAAAATATAGTGTCGAATTGAGACCCTTTGATTAATGACCTCGTTCTAAAGCCATTTCCATGTCAGGCAGTTAAACTAAAGTTACCGTTAAAGTTAATCTTTTGCACCCAAAAAACAAGCAATATACATATTAGTGATATTACACACGTATATCTATATTTAGTCAGTAAAATAAAAGATTTACTTCTGACAGTGTTTCGAATCATTTGTCTGGAATTTCGTTTAACAGAACTAGCTCGGAAGGATATATACAAAAACAAATTTCAGACACGTTGGTGATGAGGGTATTTGTTAGCGTCACAACTTTACGAATGTAGGCTTTTATATTATTATAGAAAGTCGGCACAATGTACGTATATCGGGTACAGGCAAACAACCTATTTCCTTTTGCGTTGCGATTTAGCGATACAATCACATGTCGGTCGACAGTTGTAGTTAACTTTACCGTGAATTAACATCTAATTGTTAGCCGGGCGTTTTACTTGTAGCTTCACAATTATGCGGTTTTCAAACTAACACATAAACAACCCAAACTAGGGCTAGATGAGATGAGTTTTTATACTAATTATTCCATCACACATGGTAGGGGAGCCGAGGATGCTAAATGTGGATTTACTCGAGCGTCGTCGGGACCTATTTACATTTTGTAGATTAGTTGATAGGAAGAACAAAAGGTTATATAAGGTTTTCCATTTCAGTGGTGGGGAAAGCTTCTAGCTGCACGCTCTCATCATTCAATAGACGATTTTTATAACTTCGGCTTGTCGAAATCGGCTGATTATATTTTTTTTGTTATTTTTGCATCATTTCCTTCAAAATAGAAAAAAAAACTCAACCACCCTCGAGATTCGAGAAGGTCAAGATAACTTTTTTTTGCAGCTTTGTAACGCTCCCACTCTCGTACATTACGTTCAAATAGTCTGATTTTCTAATGTGATTAACTCACCATATCTTACTTAATCTGACGTTTCTGAGTAGGTATTTCTGTCCATATATTTTTTTATTTTGCGCGCGGCTCTATATAAAAGGCTTATATATGGTAGAGGGTACTCAGCAGGATGCAAGATGCCTCCCTTATCTTAATCTGACGCACTCGAGTAAATCCAAAAATCCTTTCTTGGGCTCCCCTACTAACACAAAGGGACACAGAGGTTATTGTGGTCGAAGTTCTTATTATTATTTATACAAGGCTGCTTTTGGAATCTTACCATAAAAATGTAAAGGTCTGTGAATATGTATGTAGGTATAGATATTTAGATGTATAATGTATATCTATTATTTATTGTATTACTTATTGTTACTCAATTATGATATAAACCATGGCCTGGACTAACATATTTCCAATCAAATCGACTGTGTGAGGTCTAAAAACAATCAAATACACGCGAATACATTCGAGGGCAGAAACTAGTAATCCAGAAGCGTGTATAGTGTTTAGAAGAATGTATCCACTGTGGATAATTGTTCCAAGAAAATACTGAGCACGTGTTGCGATTCCTAACGAGCACCTTTGTATTATTTGGATTTAGCTGTCCGACACTTACTTGATTTTCCTTGTGGCTGCTGAAGAAAATCTTTAAATGGTTCTTACACACCTACTTCCAATATCGAAAATTGTACCACAATTTTCACTAAGTGTGAAAAATGAGCTTCGCGAGGTGTTTCGTAAAATGTTCGTATTACTTTAAAACATAAAATTAAAAGAAAATAGGATTAAAGATTTTACTGAGTCGCAAAGAAAATATGATTATTAAGCCAAGGCGCAGTCTTTTTGAAAACAACTCAAACTCAGTTTTATCTTTGCCTTGGAGGTGGCGGCAACTCTAAAGGCCAAATTAGACGGTTCATTTTTCGAGATTTTTGCTTTCATTTTCGAGGCTTCATCGGTGAATCATCGAAAATGGACCGTCTAAACACCGACCGTTCATCGTTCACAGGCACTTTGCCATAGTAAAGATCGTATCGTGCATCGTTCACCGCAAAAATGAACGATGAACGGGGCACCGTCTAATTTGACGCTTTAGGTCCATGTGGCGATCAAGCGCTCCTAGGCACGCCGGAGTCACCTCCATGTTTTATTTTCAGTATACCAATTTCAAACGTATATCGGAGTAAATAAAGCTGAGTTTAAATTGTTATCACTAAGAAACGCTACGTCTCGGCTCCAACTAAGTTGAAGTTTAAGATTGACTTGGCTCTTACGTTAACACTCAGAGTCAGTTCAGACCATGATTTTATTAAGAACTAGTGGACCTGGCAGACGTCGTCCTGCCCGGTGACATACCGACATCAGCGCCACCGTGTATGCCACACCCACAGACCAATATATATTTGTTACAAAAAATGTGATAAATGAAGAACCGCTCTACCGATTTTGTGCAAACTTCACATAAACCATCTACTAAATAGACCAAACAAAGCCTAAACATTTGGTTTGGATAGGTGAGCCCGTTCTTGAGTTATATAAAATTACAACGAAAAGTGGCATTGATTTTTATTATATTATAGATGATATCAAAATTGTATTAATTGATAAACATATTATAATCCCGCTCTAATCGATATCTTATTTTACAATAACGATCGTATTATCCAACTGCGAGGAATCGTTAATACATTTTTCTTAAAAAAGTAGCTAAGTATAGAAAATATTCTACTTAGTATCACCTATGCGCTCCCACTAAACGATATGAAAAAAGTTTTCAATAGAGAAGCATCATATGAGCGTTAAAAACTTTTCCTTTTTTAACAAATAGGCATTATCGGGATGGGAACATAAGATTATTAAAAAAACTCTGATTACTAAAGTCTGATTTACTTAATAATTTTTCGTTTCTTGAAGTTACTTGCCCAAATATTATATGAGATTTTGTCGTAGGGATACGTATGTTAAGCGGCACAAGACATTGAATGTGGAAATGCTTGCAAAATAATTATGTACAGCTTTGGTCGTCCATTAGTTGAGACGTTAACAGCTGCAGGATAGCTATGATTTTTGCAGTATGTACATTGTACAATGTACATATGTAATGCAGTGTATTATGTATGTGTTTTTCATCTAGAAACTTCTCTTATTATAACTTGATTTTACATGCGAGTACGTTTACAATGAATAAACCTTAGTTTTATATTCGAAATATTCCTTCATTTTATAAGTAAATAATATATAAACGTAATGAGTATACATATCTCCGTTTTATAGTATAATCAACGTAGGTATTCATATTTCCTCCTAACTAGTAGTGTTTCCAAAATTTGGGCATGAAGTGTAGTGTTTCACTTCACTTCTTTCACTTCACTTTTGAAATTAGTGGAGTTTCTATCGATTTGACATAAAGAAGTTACGAGCCACACACACATTTTTGGATTTATACCTTGTATGGAAAACAGAAAATCATGACAAAGCAGTAAAAATCGGATTAACTAGCGCCGATCACACAATAAAGATTCGATCTCAAGCTTAAATTGTATCATCGCGTAAGTCGAAAGCAGATTAGAGATACAGCGTCTGTCGCACTATACAGATGAGATAGGATAAGAACTTGTGCTTAATTTATTAAACTACCGAAACATTTGTTTTTCTTTGTTAGTTGTGTACGCTATTTATTTCTTTTGAGTGTTGGCAACTACACCATTTATTAGAGAGCTGGGACACGAGACTAAACTTATTGCTTGTAGGAGAGCTATTGAATTATTTATTATGTTTTTAGCATGATACATATTTAGCGGATTAATAAAGTGATTAAAACATATTTATCTGTCATGCAACCTAAAAATATGCAATACGAATGTTGAATTTTTTTTTTTCAGAAAAATAAATACAATATATCATATTACAATAAAAACAAAGCCACAAAGCTCTTAACTCCACAAATATACCAAAAGATGTCGTTATTTTGAAACGCCATCTAATTTATATGCATGAGGAAAAAAATTTACTCCGCATGATACTTGAGACCACATTATTCTTATAAATTGTTTAGGACCCATGGTACAATAAATATTCAATCGCAAGCAATATCGTGTAAAGTGTGCCGTCGTATAAGGCGAGCACCTGGGTCCCAGACAGATTGGCGGCACAGCATCCGCCGCAGTCTCCAGATGAGACAATAACTCAATCTCGGGCCTCCGATGTAGATATGTGTCCAAGTAATCGACATAAGGATCACGTATGGGCAAACTCAGATACGATATCTGAATATTGACGACCTTATTTAAAAGAGTTTGATTTGCTACTTTACTTGTTCGTATCTACTTAAATGAAAGAAAAAGTTCATGATATATACCTATGATTGTTATATGATATACCTACATTATACATTTTGAGTTGATCTATGTTAATCTACCTACTGGTTAAAAAAGTAAAGAATAATCAATTTTTTGACTTTTATATTCATTTTGTACAAAGCTTAAGTGATAAGGAGGTTTTTATATGTATTTTAATAGTTTCATGTCGTATGGGAAGTTGCTGACAATAATGTAGTAACAAGCTATAATTTAAAAATTAAAAACCCGACTGCCATGCTAAAAAACGAACTAAAAAATTAATAAACTACCACCGTAGTCCGTACCACTTACAGTGTAGTTGTTATTTATTTTGTTTTTCATGATTTGTCACTCCAAATTGATTTAAAACATATAGATTGTATACATTTTCGTACTCGCCTTTTAAAGCCCTTTATTTTGATACCCCACTCGAGGGTCTTGAAGATAAAATTTTTTTTCAGCTCGCACCTTAAAGCGCATAAAGTCCGCCATTTTGATTTTTTTTTTTAATTTAGGTACCCTATAACACTCGCGTCATTGAGACAAATCTAATGACGTATCATTTATCAAAATCCGTTGAGCCGTTGATTAGTTACAAGCGGACATAGGAATGGACATACATACACACAAGTGAAACACATATGTGTGTTTCATACCCAGTCGGGTAAATAAAAAATACATTTCATTTATTTAATAACTAGCTGACCCCCGCGACTTCGTTCGCGTGTTTATAGGTTTCGGATCGGATCCCATAATTCTTTTATGTACCTAAACTAAATGTAGCCTGTTACTCCTTATAACATTGAAAGTTCCATTAAAATCGATCCAGCCGTTTCGGAGATTAGCTGGAACAAATAGACAGAACGACAAACATAAATTTAAACGCACGCCAGTTTAAAATAAGCCGTACATACAAAGATCCGGGTCCCAAGTTATTGGAACCCAATAAATGTCTGTCATTTCTAAACTAAAAAACCTATGACCTTGAAATATTTATGGGGCAATACTTAAAGTACTACCTTTCTAACAAAAAAAGAATGAGTTAAATCGAACTACCCGTTAATGAATTACAGCTAAATACACGTTTTAACTTTCTTCCCCTCTCCCAAGGGAACCGTGCTGAATTTCGGGATAAAAAGTATCCTATGTCCTACCTCGGAGTATAAACTCAAATCGTACCAAGTTTCATTCGAATCCATTCAGTAGTTTCGGCGTGATGCGCGGCCAAGATACAGACAGACAGACAGACAGACAGACAGACAGACAGACAGACAGACAGACAAAAATGAAAAAAATTGCAGTTTTGGCTTCAGTATCGATTATAGAGTGCCATCCAATAAAAATTTTCAAAATATCTTCAATGTACAGAATTGGATCTGTTACAGTTTTATTATATTATAGATCTTCAGTAGCCATAAAGTTGAGTAGAATTTCCTTTTAACTCAACTTTAGCAATTGTAGTTGCACGAGTTTACGTAGGATTTGATTAAAAGCTTTGCTCTCAATAGGTTTCTGGTCCAGATCACAATAAGAATATATTTTACGAGAAGTGCCAAATCTCAGATCCCATTTCTCATTTCATCAGTCTCGCGATAACAATCGCTACTTTTTAACCCCCGGCCCCGACGCAAAAACAACGGGGTGTTATAAGTTTGAATTATCTGTGTGTTTGTGTGTGTATGTGTGTGTGTCTGTGTCTGTCATTTCCTCCATAGCGCTCAAACGGGTGAACCGATTTGAATGCAGTTTGTTTTGTTTGAAAGGTGAATTTGTCGGTTCTTAGCTATGTTTGATGAAAATCGGTCAAAGATGGCCTTTGATTGAGTTTGTGTACCTACCTTGTTTTGAGGTTTTGTGATGGTACGGTGTGATCGTCTATGCTTGTGATTTATAACTAGCTATAATAAGGGAATCTTTAAAAAATGTTTGGCAGAATATAGAGACACTTTGATATCTGGGCTGGCATGTTATTACTGGTACATTCCGTTGGGTGAACGTGTGGACCTCTCAATCCATCTACCAGATTTCGCGGATTTAATTATAGAATTTATATGAAAGATTAACCAATTAATTTTATTCGATTACTCGTAGAGAAGAAACCTCTGAAGACAAAATGGCAAGATTATACGTTCTGGTTAGTGTGGAAGATCGGTTGACACACGCATTTGCCGGTTTTGGCCATCTTCTACCCGACCGTCGTCCCTACTAGCACGGGGACATCCCTACGCTGGTATCCAGCCTTTAAACATTGTTATTTGGGGCACAGATTGACCTTCCTTTTTGCGCTGCGAAGCGATCAATTGCCTGTTGCGGAAAACAGGTTCTTTTATTGAGCTCGTAGGCTCGCCCCTTACCATGGTATTTAATAATTTATATATGTATTTGTTCAGTTAGGGTCTGAATTGGCCAATTCAGTTTCGGAAGGTCAACTGTATAAGACATGGCGTGTTTAGTTGTGCCGGGACGGCGCTGCCGGGGCGTCACCTGATTTCAACCGTGTACCAATTTTCATTAAAACTTGACTCGATAAGTCAAAGGTATCAAACTTTATATTTCCCAATTAAAAATATCAGTGTCTCACAATTTTGCCGAAAACAAATGCGCCGCTCTCTCCCGTCCCAAGGTCTGGCTATAAAGACACACAAAGGAGATATGTCCTACCTGAACCCTTTTGTTCGCTGGCTGTACCCGTTGCTCGGATGATGCTCGCCTCGTTCGTAATGTAATAATAGAAAACCGTGGTGGTTCGTTTGTCAGAACGATTGTTTTCAACCCAGAGGCCGGGGTTCGAACCCGGACAAACACCTTTAGCCATTTGAAGTTGTATGTATCTCAATTAATTGAATATTACTTGTTTTGCCGATGAATGATAACACCACGATATTAATGACAGTACTGCGGTAGTTAATGATCTAATTTACACAGCTTTAGTCCTACTTTTATGATTTTGGCCTATCAAAACAGTATTAGCAAGAGTCAGGTTCCATTAGACTGCATTAGTTCGTTAACATCCTATTCGTTGATTTACTGAGGGAAGCTGTAGCTAACAATGTAGATTGGTGCCATACTGAATACTAGCCTAATTTTGACTTTAATGTAGAATTCGTGATTTAGGTTAGTTATATGAGAGAATTTTAATACTGGAGTATTTCAAGTTATTTCGACACACAGATGTTCTCAACCTTATGTTAAACTAAAATTATAGTATGACTGACTGACTCTTAACTTGATTGGGTCTCCACTATTCAAGTTCTAGGAAAGGTATTCTAAATATAATAATGAAAGAAAGTAAAGTATACTCAAATGCCTTTTATTTCACGGTAAGTGTTATTTAATCACTCATACATTTGAGTATTTGAGAAAAAAAAGAAACTGTTTGATTATTTAGACGGAATTTCGAATCTGGTCAGATATTTCGAAATTCTGTCGAGGCTCACTTCCTATGCCATGCTAAGTTCTCGAGAGGAAAAGGAGACCTCAGACAAAAAACCTCTCGCGGCAATGTATTTCTATATGTATAGCTTATGTCTAATACACACATGCTCACAAGGAAAACAAGAAACATCATTATTTATAAGCCTACTTTTTACACGTGACTACATGAGGTTAAGGACACACATTAATGCATATTTTATATATAATTAAACTAAACCAATTATCGAAAATACATGAACCTAGCTTCACAACTTTTATTTTAATTTAGACCCCTTGATATATATCGTCTTAACTGTATGTCTTGGGATCTGTTCATTTCGTAGCCTGTACAAGGTGATCCCCGTCCCTTACAGTACCGTATACAAAATACGATAATCAGATATAGAATTACAACTCCAACAACAGTTACCAAACCCCATTCTATTGTAATATTCAATAATAATCTAAATAATTAGAGTTGTGGAGCTATTTTCGAAGATATAAATAATAATAACAAAATTATAGTAGGTACGTCACCGTATAACTCCCGTCTGCTTACCACACACTTTAATTATATTTAGGTTTTAGAATTTAATTACAATTCACAAATATTAAGTCTACTAAACTTCGTCACTGAAAGCTAGTGCTTGGACTTCGAACTCTGACGAACTGCCCCTTTCTCCACCGGGCATCAGTTTAAAAGCTCTCCTCCATTCCCTCTCATCTTCGTATCTGAAACATTTAAAAAAATCCCCCGGGAGAAACTCGTTTTCTGATTTGCTCGACTCTCGCGCAGCCCATTTCTCATTTGCGGATTCAGGTAGGGTGCTATAGGCCCCTCCCCGTGACGTCATCCTGGAAGTCCCGGTTGGCTAATTTGTTTTAACGCCCCCGCCTTTCCCATCTCGTGACTTCGCTTTTTGTATATTTTTTTTTTGTTTCACTTACGTACAATTCCTAAGAATCCCTTGCCTTGCGTGCAGTTTTTCTCTCCCCACATGTGTTTGCAATTTTACGCAGTCCCTTGCATTTGTGTAAAGGTTTTAAAATACACTTTACGGCTTTTAGCGAGATTTATGGCGGTTTCGAGAATGCACTCTGTATAAGTTATTGATTCCCTATTTTTAAAGATTTCTCTTATCTTTTGTTTTAGTTCTAAGTTCCTTTTAATTTTTTTTTATTATTCCTGGCTTAAATTTCACACAACTTGTGTAACTTTATTTGAGATTTATGAGGCCCTTTCGTACCCGTTTCTGTTCTAAGAACGAAGTTTCTAATTTTTTATGGAACATAAAATCGTGGGTAAATGTGACCATCTCACACTCCCCCGAAAAAGATTTTTAATACACGTAGTATTTTCTATGTCTACGTCTCTATACTAGTCGTTTCAAAATCTATTTCCTTATTCAAATTCTGTATTCACACGCCACCCCTAAATTTCCCACGTCTAATCTTTTATGTTTCCAAGTATTTGAAATAATCCTACTCGACTCGGTTATCTCTTTGTTTGAATGGCTTAAGCTACCTGTTTTATGACCGTGGCGTCAACATTCCGCGTCTCCTTTAAATATCCTAATATTCCCTATTCTTCTAATTGTTTACATAATAACGAAACAGATGAATGGCATTGTAATTCCCTTTGACCTTATCAGTATGTACGTCAACTAATGTATATACATTGTTGTATGGGACTGCCCCTATTACGTACGGTCCTTCATATAAGCGCATGAATTTCTTCGTCAACTTTTTGTCCGCATCTGACTTCGCAAAAGTCTTAAGCTTCACCAAATCTCCTATTTCGAACTGTATTAATTTATGGTTTTTATTATAATGAATTTCCCTACTTTTGGCCGCCTTAGCTATGTTCTGTCGCGCCCGTTGTCGAATCTGTTCTAATGTCTCTCTTTGTGAATTTTGTCCTTCAGCTATTTCAACGTCGAAATCGGTTGATAACTGAGTCCGTTTTCCCCATACTATCTCGTTTGGTGAATACCCCGTCGTAGTATGTACTACCTGATTGTAACAATCCTCTATATCCGATAATAGATCTACCCATGAACGATGCGATTTGTCGCAATACGTCCTGAATAACCTTCCTAACTCTTTGTTAACTCTCTCTGTTGAATTTGGCCGCGGATTTCTAACGGAAGTATGCGTTATTTCGATACCTAGTTGACGGATACCTGTCTCGAAAACCCTTGAAGTAAAGTTCGCACCTCGGTCTGAGCATAATGTCTTAATCATGACCTGCCTATGGAACTTTTTTATACAAGTTAATGTAGCTTTCCCACTAGCCTGACGTAGCGGGTATAACCTGATCAATTTACTATAAGCGTCCTGTATCACGAATATGTATTTAAAACCAAACCGCCCCGCTGGTAACGGCCCAAAAATATCGCAAAAGACTCGTTCCCCTATTTCCTTCGCTATTACAGTTTTAATCGGTCCCGTGTGCGTCTCTAAAACATGTTTTGACTTTTGACATGTCTCGCAAGCTCTTACAACCTGACCTATTATACGTGACATGTTCGAAAAATAATACCGGCGCTTCATCAGAGCATAGACCTTGTAACGTCCAAAATGACCTACTTCTTCATGTATGCTAACGATTAAGTCCTTCTGAAATTCCTCGGGGACATATAACTTTAACGTATCCCCTTTTTTGTCTGTTCTATAAAGAATCTCCCCTTTAAGTACATAGTACTTTGATTCTGGTGTACCTGTTGTTTGTATGCGTCTAATTATTTCGCTGGCGATCCGGTCGCGTTTTTGATAACTACCTATTTCTCCCCATCGCTCCCGTACTAATCGTCCTAATGATGTTTTGAATAGATTCATCTCAGGTCCCGTTGCCTTGTTAGTCAATACATCGGTGGTTCCCTTTATATGTCGGGACAACACGTCCGCTACAGTGTTTAGTTTACCTTTCACATGCTCAACTGTATAGTTAAACTGCCCTATATAGTGTACCCAACGTATCATTCTAGCGCTCAATAATTTACATGTCTGCAAGAATATCAGACTCTTATGATCAGTCCTTATAACTAAACGTGCTCCTCTCAAGTACGTTTCGAACTTTGATAAACTGAAGATGATTGCCCACAACTCTTGTTCAGTAACAGTCCACTTACGTTCCGTCTCTGTCAATGCTTTACTACAGAACCCTAGTATTTGTTCCTCACCTACATCATTCAGTTGGTAGACATACCCTGAAATTCCTAGATTACTACTATCCGTTTGTAAATAATAAGTTCCCTTCGGGTCTGGGTGTACGAGGAGTATTGTGTCTATAAATAATTTCTTGACTCTTTCAAAACAATCGTTAATTTCTTGTGTCCATGACCATTTTGTATTTTGTTTTAATAGGTCGCACAATGGCCTAACCTCCTCGCTATATTTCGAGATAAACTTTCTAAAATAATTTATTAACCCCAGAAACCCTCGTAATTGTTTTATAGTTCGAGGTATGGGGAAGTCTAAAATGGCCTCTACCCGTTCAGGATCCATACGCACCCCGTTTGTATTCACTATGTGCCCTAACAATTTTACTTCTACACATAAGAATCGGCACTTCTCCAATCTCCCGGTTAAACCTGCGGTTTCTAAGCTTTCTAATACCCGATCTAAATGTTCTAAATGTAGTCTCATGTCCCCTGTGGTGAATATGACAATGTCATCTAGATAGTTTACGCAGAATTCACGTACTTCTTTTAAAATATAATCCATGGCCCTTGAGAAACCTGCTACCGAAGTCTTTAATCCTTGAGGTAAAACACGGTAAGTATACGTTCTTCCCATGAACGAGAACCCCGTATATTTCCTAGAATCTTTATGCAAAGGTATTTGAAAATAGGCATTGTTCAAATCAATTAAACTGATATAATTTACTCCATGGAAGGATTGTAAAATCTCAGAGGTGAGTGGCGGTGACCCTGCGTCGCCTAACATCTTTTTATTTAGTTCGCGTGCGTCTAATAAGAGTCTTATTGACCCATCTCGTTTCTTAGTGAATGTGAGCGGGCTGCAGTATGGAGTAACCTCTTGCCTGATCACGCCTAATTTCTCTAACTCTCCCAATTCGTCCTTAACCTGTTCTCTGTACGCTAAAGGTACCGGATAACTGTGTTTTACGAAAGGAGTTTCGTCTACTAGCTCAATAACGTGTTCGTACTTGTTAGTCAAGCCTAACCCTTCCGTAAATACCTTACAATGCTTGTTTAGCACAGGTAATAATAATTCCTTTTGTTTACTACTTAAGTTCGAATTGTCTAATTGGAATTCCTTAACTTTCTCACTATCTGATTCTTTACTTAATACACTCTGCCCTACTGTCCTAGAGTTTTGGTTTAATATCAAATTAATAGTGGCTGCATTCGTCTCTCCCCCTAACCTTTCGATTCTGCAATCTGAGTTCAGTCTAACACAAGCTCTAACTCCCATATGTTCGATAGTCAAAGTGTGTTCACCACTACAGTTTACTATCCCTTTCACTCGTTCTAGCCAATCGTATCCTAGTATCAATGACCTAGGTAAACGCCGCATAATTAGTACAGGTGCTTCAACTAAAGTACTACCTAATTGAAACTCTATTAATACCAATCTATTTGTGCTCTCACTCCGAGAACCGAATGCTCCTTGTATCTGAATTGCTGGAATAGCGATTTCTGGCAATGCTCTATTCTCCTTTAGGATAGAATCGTATAATTCCCTAGTTATCCCGCTAATTTGACTCCCTGTATCTATAAGAGCATTTATACTTCTTCCGTACAATCTCACACATACTTCAGGTAACCTAGGTAAGGAATAATCAATACCTACGTCAACTTGTTCATCTAATTCATGAAACATCGTATACACGTTCAAATCTCTCCTCGCACATGTTTCACACGAAATGCCTATCTCGTTGCATTCTGCTACATTATCGAACTGATTTTCCAATAAGATTCCTATACTCCTAATTTCCAATTGACAACTAGACTCGTCGCTATTTGTTTTGCCCCTTAATAACCTCTTGAGACCCCTCTCACCGATACCTAGACTCTGTCCCGGTTTCCATCCACTATTAGTTAAGATCCTATAGATAATACCTGCCTTCCCGTATTCGGAGGTCTTTCTGTTCCCCGTACTACACAACATTGACTGATTTGACCTCGTTTGTGTGGGGAGACCTAGTTTTTTGAAGGTCCCTCCCCCACATGTTTAGACAAAGTAGGGTCTTCGCCCTTCTTCACAAATGTAATAGCTGGTCTGACCTGTTTAGTTTCGGGTACTGTAGGTCTGTTAAAGTTTGTCCTAGAACTCAACCGACGATAACCCCGACCTCTCGTCGAGTTCCCTCTAGCCCTCCAATTATTTGTTGACATTGTCGCAACAATAGTACGCCTCGACGGATATTCATTGTATCTCCTACCTCTGTAACTTCCGCTACCACTACCTCTCGCAACCGCCCTATGTTTCTCAACTATATTTTGCTCTATATTTCTAAGAAATTTTGCCCCGTTCATGATGTTAACTTCCTCTGTTCTAGTAAACCATAATCGCTGTATATCTATCGTATAATGTCGCATAATAGAATTCACTAAATCTCGCTCGCTAAATGCGATAGTTAGAGACTGCATTGATTCGGCCTGTTCGGCGAAATGCTCAGACATCGTCATTCCGGAATCGCTTGAATATACTGCATTAATCAATCTATATCTTACAGATTCCTGAATCTGCTCGGTCCAATAGTTTCGTCTAAAATCAGCCTCGAAGTCGGCGAACGTGACCCAACCCTTGGAATATAATTCCATGACCTTTCTGGCACTTCCGGAAATGCATCCTAACGCTATGTCGATTTCGCGATCTGACCCATTGACTGCCTTTATATATTTCTTTAATCGTTTTAGGAAAGAGATAGGATTAGTGAGTGGTTTCCCGTCGAAATTTGGTTTAGTCACCGATGGTTGTATGACATATAAATTTCGAGTATCGGAAAGCGCTGTACTCGAACTCGCAGTTTCAAGATAAGATCCTTGTCTATCAACCCTCTCACTTTCGTTTATTACCGTCGTCTCGTGCGAAGAGACACTTGCATTTTCGTTCGAACTAGCGTTTGAATTTAGCTGTTGTAATTTTACTTCGAACTCATTAATCTTTTTCAAAATCAACTCTAAAGTCGCATTCCCTAAGGTTGCCGTTTGCTCACCCAATTCTATTGTATTAACGTCGCCCTGACTCGTACCTACTTGTTTCGTTTTACGTCCCTTCCTACCTGGAGCCATTTTTTTTTGTTTTGTTTTGTATTTGTGCAACTTTCGTAAGACGCCAAGCCGTATTTTAAATAATAGTGTTATACTGATGCAAAACTGCTAACACATGTGGGTATATGAATTCTCTGAGTTAAAAATTATTAAGCTCAAGAAATAAGCAAGGAGTAATATCTCGTTATCTGCAATATCCTCTTTGAAACCCTGTAAATTGTACATTTATTAGACATACAGCTTATTTCTTCTCCCCCTATACATAAAGTAAATGTAAATGTACAACATATATATATATTAACATGCACAATGTGTCCCTCAACCTCTTTTTATTTTATTTTTAAATTTTTCCTCTCATATAACTAATCACGGTTCCTACGTTGTGTTTATTTTTTTTTTGTTAATATAAATCTAGTCATATCGTTATTTCGAATATGTACGTAGATTCTGGTCACTCGGCATCAAAATTCTGTGATGGTACGGTGTGATCGTCT
Organism: Melanargia galathea; assembly: GCA_920104075.1. Taxonomy (NCBI): domain Eukaryota; kingdom Metazoa; phylum Arthropoda; class Insecta; order Lepidoptera; family Nymphalidae; genus Melanargia; species Melanargia galathea. Next base: position 14,558,296 of record OV049862.1, read on the forward strand.
ATGCTTGTGATTTATAACTAGCTATAATAAGGGAATCTTTAAAAAATGTTTGGCAGAATATAGAGACACTTTGATATCTGGGCTGGCATGTTATTACTGGTACATTCCGTTGGGTGAACGTGTGGACCTCTCAATCCATCTACCAGATTTCGCGGATTTAATTATAGAATTTATATGAAAGATTAACCAATTAATTTTATTCGATTACTCGTAGAGAAGAAACCTCTGAAGACAAAATGGCAAGATTATACGTTCTGGTTAGTGTGGAAGATCGGTTGACACACGCATTTGCCGGTTTTGGCCATCTTCTACCCGACCGTCGTCCCTACTAGCACGGGGACATCCCTACGCTGGTATCCAGCCTTTAAACATTGTTATTTGGGGCACAGATTGACCTTCCTTTTTGCGCTGCGAAGCGATCAATTGCCTGTTGCGGAAAACAGGTTCTTTTATTGAGCTCGTAGGCTCGCCCCTTACCATGGTATTTAATAATTTATATATGTATTTGTTCAGTTAGGGTCTGAATTGGCCAATTCAGTTTCGGAAGGTCAACTGTATAAGACATGGCGTGTTTAGTTGTGCCGGGACGGCGCTGCCGGGGCGTCACCTGATTTCAACCGTGTACCAATTTTCATTAAAACTTGACTCGATAAGTCAAAGGTATCAAACTTTATATTTCCCAATTAAAAATATCAGTGTCTCACAATTTTGCCGAAAACAAATGCGCCGCTCTCTCCCGTCCCAAGGTCTGGCTATAAAGACACACAAAGGAGATATGTCCTACCTGAACCCTTTTGTTCGCTGGCTGTACCCGTTGCTCGGATGATGCTCGCCTCGTTCGTAATGTAATAATAGAAAACCGTGGTGGTTCGTTTGTCAGAACGATTGTTTTCAACCCAGAGGCCGGGGTTCGAACCCGGACAAACACCTTTAGCCATTTGAAGTTGTATGTATCTCAATTAATTGAATATTACTTGTTTTGCCGATGAATGATAACACCACGATATTAATGACAGTACTGCGGTAGTTAATGATCTAATTTACACAGCTTTAGTCCTACTTTTATGATTTTGGCCTATCAAAACAGTATTAGCAAGAGTCAGGTTCCATTAGACTGCATTAGTTCGTTAACATCCTATTCGTTGATTTACTGAGGGAAGCTGTAGCTAACAATGTAGATTGGTGCCATACTGAATACTAGCCTAATTTTGACTTTAATGTAGAATTCGTGATTTAGGTTAGTTATATGAGAGAATTTTAATACTGGAGTATTTCAAGTTATTTCGACACACAGATGTTCTCAACCTTATGTTAAACTAAAATTATAGTATGACTGACTGACTCTTAACTTGATTGGGTCTCCACTATTCAAGTTCTAGGAAAGGTATTCTAAATATAATAATGAAAGAAAGTAAAGTATACTCAAATGCCTTTTATTTCACGGTAAGTGTTATTTAATCACTCATACATTTGAGTATTTGAGAAAAAAAAGAAACTGTTTGATTATTTAGACGGAATTTCGAATCTGGTCAGATATTTCGAAATTCTGTCGAGGCTCACTTCCTATGCCATGCTAAGTTCTCGAGAGGAAAAGGAGACCTCAGACAAAAAACCTCTCGCGGCAATGTATTTCTATATGTATAGCTTATGTCTAATACACACATGCTCACAAGGAAAACAAGAAACATCATTATTTATAAGCCTACTTTTTACACGTGACTACATGAGGTTAAGGACACACATTAATGCATATTTTATATATAATTAAACTAAACCAATTATCGAAAATACATGAACCTAGCTTCACAACTTTTATTTTAATTTAGACCCCTTGATATATATCGTCTTAACTGTATGTCTTGGGATCTGTTCATTTCGTAGCCTGTACAAGGTGATCCCCGTCCCTTACAGTACCGTATACAAAATACGATAATCAGATATAGAATTACAACTCCAACAACAGTTACCAAACCCCATTCTATTGTAATATTCAATAATAATCTAAATAATTAGAGTTGTGGAGCTATTTTCGAAGATATAAATAATAATAACAAAATTATAGTAGGTACGTCACCGTATAACTCCCGTCTGCTTACCACACACTTTAATTATATTTAGGTTTTAGAATTTAATTACAATTCACAAATATTAAGTCTACTAAACTTCGTCACTGAAAGCTAGTGCTTGGACTTCGAACTCTGACGAACTGCCCCTTTCTCCACCGGGCATCAGTTTAAAAGCTCTCCTCCATTCCCTCTCATCTTCGTATCTGAAACATTTAAAAAAATCCCCCGGGAGAAACTCGTTTTCTGATTTGCTCGACTCTCGCGCAGCCCATTTCTCATTTGCGGATTCAGGTAGGGTGCTATAGGCCCCTCCCCGTGACGTCATCCTGGAAGTCCCGGTTGGCTAATTTGTTTTAACGCCCCCGCCTTTCCCATCTCGTGACTTCGCTTTTTGTATATTTTTTTTTTGTTTCACTTACGTACAATTCCTAAGAATCCCTTGCCTTGCGTGCAGTTTTTCTCTCCCCACATGTGTTTGCAATTTTACGCAGTCCCTTGCATTTGTGTAAAGGTTTTAAAATACACTTTACGGCTTTTAGCGAGATTTATGGCGGTTTCGAGAATGCACTCTGTATAAGTTATTGATTCCCTATTTTTAAAGATTTCTCTTATCTTTTGTTTTAGTTCTAAGTTCCTTTTAATTTTTTTTTATTATTCCTGGCTTAAATTTCACACAACTTGTGTAACTTTATTTGAGATTTATGAGGCCCTTTCGTACCCGTTTCTGTTCTAAGAACGAAGTTTCTAATTTTTTATGGAACATAAAATCGTGGGTAAATGTGACCATCTCAGTTTCCTTTTTTCTACTAGAAGGCGAATATTTTTTTTTACCTTGTAGTATGAAGATTAAAATGTACTGTTTCTAAACATCAAGTTATTATTTTTTTAAGCAGGTACCGACCCTAAATATTTCTAGGATTAAAAGTAGCCTAGATCCCTTGTATAATCTACCTCTCAGTAAATGTCATTCCCAAGATTTGCCCGAACAAATATACCGACACTTCAATTTTAATTATTTGCGTGGATAAAACAAAATTAAACGGAACATTAAATATTAATTGACTGCAGTAGAAACAAATTTTCCTTTTCATTGTTTAACACTGTAATGCTCATAAGATCAGAGGGTTTAAGAGGTCAATAAATTCACGGCCTATTTATACGCGGCGTAGCGTTTCGCAGATGATTTTACTCTGAAGTAGAGTACATAACAAGATTTCCCCGATTACTATCTATAACATTTATGCTTACAGCGCCTGTCATAACAAATGCAAAATCTATATAAAATCACGTTGAAAGGATTGTGTTGATAGATCTTAGATAGATCACATATTTTGGCGGTTTCATTACTTTCATGTCATTTTAGAGCGGTTTTTTGTTTTACTCAACTGTTATACTTTAGGGCCGGGTCGGTAGAGTTTAATTAAATTGGTCGATTGCTTTGGGATTGCTTCGATTGTGAGGGATTTGATCGTAGGGACCGACGTCACAATGTAGTTTCTTGAATGGCATATATGTTATTTAAGACTAATTGACGTTGGCCACCTATTTACTTTTCGACTTTGTTCAGTGTTGACCTGTAATTCCCTGAAATTCGGAACAGAGTCGAGGCCATGACCTCACATAATTGTGAAGTCGAGTGAGGGATCCCTCATGTCGAATACACCGTATTATTACATTGCTACAATGGAAAATGTGGTATTAAGTAGTTTTCTTTTAGTGTTGGTGTGGGAATACGCTCTTGATAGACGTTATTATGTGTAACACGTCGAGCGTTTCAAGGACGTGCTCATCTCTTTAGGAGGTAGTCGGAGATTTCCACATTTAATATATTTTTTCCATACAGATGGAAATGTGATATGAAATGTTAACAACGGTCTTGACACTATTTTATTTGACGAATAATAATACAATATTTTATAGCACGTTACACTTGTATTAAAGCTGAGTGATAACTTCGAAGATATCATTTATTTCACTAACGGGAATAACACTTACCACTCAACATTGTCATAAGTCTAAACCATAAAATTTTGATGAAATATTATTTTAGTTTTTGAATTTCATGAAACTCTTTTTTTTATATACACATATTTGTGCCAGTATTTGAAAAGTTTGATTTGATGGTAAAGTCAACGCAACATGTAAAATGTAAAGTAGGGCGGCGATTTTAACTGTGATTTCGCTTCAGAGCTGCACTGCACAAAAATGAAACAAGAGATGCCTTTAAATAAGTAGGCACCTGAAAACTCAAAAAATAGAACAGCCTTTGTAACCTTTTTGTCGACCAAATGTCAAAATTAAAAGCCTATTCTACAATACTCATGATATACTGTATCTGTATACTTTAAAAAACAGAATGAGCATTTGTTTTATTTCGTTGTCTTTTTTTCTCATTGTTGGTCTATTTTGTTTAAGTATAGTTTAGGTATCGCTTCATTTTCTCGTTCTCTAGAAAAAAACATCTTCTTTTAAAATTGACATTTGCGAGGACATTGAGTAATTTCGCGACTGAACAAAAAACTAATAACGACGCAAATCCTCTGAATTCTCATAAGACCGAGTTAGGCCAATAAAAAATGTATTCTGTATTTTTATAGATAGAGCTTTAGATCATCTAGATTCTAGTACGATAAAATTAAAATATTTTTAATTCTAGTTACGTTGTGTAGGTTCTGAAACTGCTTTCAGCATTGTTTATCTAATTTTCCCGCACTAACTTATATAACTATTTACCAACCTACCGCTACAAGACTGTGAACATAATTGAATACCCTTTCGACATTACTGTATTTACCTTCCAGAACCTGTTTCAATGTAGCTATGCATGTGTAGGTAACTTTAGAGGGTTATACTATTATAATTTGTTTTGAAGATAGTCTATTTTACGTACTTTTGGACGAGGGTGGGGACTGAAATGGCAATACGTGATGTCACGCGTGACAAAGGAACGCAGCGATGAAACGCATCTCATTGGCTGGGAATCTATTTTTTACCCGACTACGGCAAAGCCAAAAGGAAGGGTTATGATTTTAGCAGTTTATGTATGTATGTATGTATGCAATGTAATGTAATGCTAATATAAAGTTTAAATATTATCTATATCTTTTACGCCTACACTTTTTATTGAATAGGTCCCAATTAATAAATATCACGAATTAGGTAATTCTGTCAATATAAATTGCGACAAAATAACTGCGCAAATATTGAGATAAGAATTAAAACACATGAGATCGGTCTCAGTTACCTATAAAACTACTAATTTTCTATGCGCTTAACACAAAATCTTTAAAAATCTGTAGGTATACTATTTACGTAAGAAGAATCCTGGGAGCGTGCCAACTCGCAGTGGAGTATAGCTGTAGCAGTTAAGATTTTGAGCCTTCCACTTAAAATGTCGTAGAAGCTTGTACCGATTGCAGGTGATTTGAGAGCTATTCCAAGCAACAGCAACTCGTACTTGCACATCTTGAAAGTAACGATGGATATTCGATACATGGCATTTTAACTGGGTTTTTAAGCACCTGTGCACATAGCTGTGCATATAGGTGTGTGTGGACAACTTGTTTAAATATATACCTACCTGTTATTTCTGAGCTCACCTGCATCTAATTTTTTAAGAATTTTTAAACTAATTTAAGATTTATATTTATATTTTATTTATTTATTCAATCTAAGAAATACCTATCCAGCGAGACATTACAGATAACCAATACATCTCCCTGGGCCATCACACTACGAATATTACAAAATTATAAACAAAATTCAACTAAATATACTAAACAGTAACACATAAAATAAAAGATAATTTTTAATTTATCAAACAAAATATTATGTATATTATGTATGTATAATGTATATGTTAAAATATTATGTATTTATATTATTTTTACCATTCTGTATACCAACCGAAATTGAGTAATTTAGAAGGACCCTGAAGAATATTAAATTGATAAGCTTTTATCCTTCGTGGTTCGTGGTTAAAATGAAATAGTTTTTTCGCCAATATTTTTAAAGTTTTTTATTTATAAAAGAGTGAAATAGCTTCTTGAGTTTGTACTAAGATATCGCTCATTATTCTTTTCGGGAATTTCTTGGAAGGTAGCCAAATGAGCTCTATTTACAGTTCAATCCATGCTTGAATGGGCGTAAAAATGTAATGTGGGTTTTTTTATGGTTCATTTTCGGGCTATAATTTGTTATTATACCTAGTATTTTAGGGTTTATTTATTATTTTTATTCAATACGGAAGTGGAGCCTTTTTTTCAAGTAAGATTGTCTTACTTGATAGAAATTGAATAAAATATTGTTTTCTCATTATTCTTTATATATTTTCAGTAAACTGTATATAATAATAAGATATATAGTTATATAGATAGGTATAATAAGATACTAGTATTACATTCCTTTGAATTATCATTATACAAGTTATACAAATAATGTAGTAAAAACAACGTTACAAAATCTTAACTTGAAAGGCTTTCTTTAATCAATATTGATTATGAGAATAATTCTATATGAATTATTCCCTTTACATCCGTTGATTCCACTTGAATACCAAATAATTTTTTTTATTGAATTTCGCTTTCATATAGCATATTGGTACGAAATTGTTTTCCTTTTGATAGGAAATATTTCCTAAAAGCCTGAACGACACTATAATCCCGAATCGTAGTAAATCCTAAGATTCACCGGTATCATTACCATGTCACGAAGTAACAATCCGAACTGTTCTAAATTTAAAGAACTCAGTTGCTTTTTTTATTTAGGTAAGCTTTATTTATCTATCTAGATAAGCGGACTAATTTTAGACTCCAAGCAGATAAAAAAATTGCAACTATTGTTTTTCAGAGCTACTAATTTCCAAGTGGTTTTTATCATTAATCTCATCTTTTACATTGTAATAAGATTTTTCAGCAAGTTTTGCTGTATCGTGAAAGTCCTAGTCCTACTTATATTGTCATGTTTCATTCAGGCATCATGGAAAATTCTCAGATATAATCAGTAAACTGCATTACCAGCCAAAAGTTTATTTAACTGGATATAAACACCTTTGTAAACTATTGTAGGCAATTTAATCAATATGGTCCTTAAATTTACCACATTGAAAATTTTAATAGCGGTATTGGGCTTTGCAAGTTGAGAAACAACCCTCATAAACATGTGCCTATTGAACAAACCTCAAGGACGGCCTATAAAGGCTACTGTCACGTTCGCATAGGAACTTTCATCTCGTACAATTTAGAACTTAGCTTAATACAATTTGTCTGTTGCACTAAGTTATTGCTGCGGAATTAAAATCTTCTAAGAAAACATAAAAGTAACACTAGAAGCAATAATGTACAAAGGAATGCCTGTGTTGATTTCGATTAACAGTAACAATGTTCTGTACAATTAATTGGCTTACCTGTTTTATATTGGAATACCGACCACACCCAGTATACAATATTATAATGTTGAAGAAATCGAATAAAATAAAATATTAGATAGTCGTAAAAATATACTCGTTACGGATATTTTCTCGTTTTAAAAGCAGTGGTTCCTAGTGGGTTCGAAATTTCAAGGAAATATTCCTTAAGTAGGCCCTAGAGGCTAGAGGTATACCTACTAAGGAGAGGTTTTGTTAATTCCACCTCAAAAGGGGTGAAAAACTGTGGTACAAATTGTATGAAGTTTTAACTTTTTCCTAAATCTACATGGATGAAGTCGTGAATATCAGCTAGTTAATAAACATAAACTTACAACTAACTGCTGTATATAATCACGATAACATTGGACTCTATTTCTAAAAAATTGTCAAATCTATAATATAATAAAACTGTAACAGATCCAATTCTGTACATTGAAGATATTTTGAAAATTTTTATTGGAGGGCACTCTATAATCGATACTGAAGCCAAAACTGCAATTTTTTTCATTTTTGTCTGTCTGTCTGTCTGTCTGTCTGTCTGTATCTTGGCCGCGCATCACGCCGAAACTACTGAATGGATTCGAATGAAACTTGGTACGATTTGAGTTTATACTCCGAGGTAGGACATAGGATACTTTTTATCCCGAAATTCAGCACGGTTCCCTTGGGAGAGGGGAAGAAAGTTAAAACGTGTATTTAGCTCTAATTCAATAACGGGTACTTCGATTTAACTCATTCTTTTTTTGTTAGAAAGGTAGTACTTTAAGTATTGTCTCGTAAATATTTCAAGGTCATAGGTTTTTTATTTCAGAAATGACAGACATTTATTGGGTTCAAATAACTTGGGACCCGGATCTTTGAACGTACGGTTAATTTTAAACTGGTGTGCATTTAGAGTTATGTTTGTCGATCTGTACATTTGTTCCAGCTAATTTCCGAAACGGCTGGATCGATTTTGATGGAACTTTCAATGGCAGACAGGTGATGTTATATGGAGTAACTTAGGCTACATTTAGTTTAGGTACAAAAAAGGATTATGGGATCCAATCCGATCCTATATAAAAACCTATATAACCACGCGGACGAAGTCGCGGGGGTCAGCTAGTTCGTAATAAGATTACAATTTCAAAATATGATGCTTCATTGTTGAATAAATAACTTAAACGTTACGCGCATCAGGTTTCTAGAATAATTAATAGTACATTGGGACCATTTCGTTCGTATATAAAACTAGTAGGGCGCTTGGCTGCGCGGCCCGCTAAAGCGGACCGCGGGGATTTCAGTATTATTTTTGTTTTAGCAGCCTCCGCCTTCTTCTATCATTTTCAGCATATTTAACCCTGGCCGTGCTCCTCATCCATTTTCCAAACCCTCGATCATCATTACTCTCCAAATTTTTTTCTCCGAATTATTTGCCAGAAGGAGAGTTCTTTCATAAAAACAAATTTTGAAAAGGAACCGTATCAAAGTCTTGTATAGTTTCCCAACTTATAGTCTCTTCAATATTCGCCATATACTTATTTTGTGTGAAAAAAATAAATTTTGCCATCTTGATTTTTTTCTGTTCATTAAATTGTAGATCTTTAGTTCTTGATCATCTTTTGCCAAGAAACTACTCTTCCATCTTTTATACTTGGTGAGATAGACACCGACGAAATTTGTATAGCCGCCATCTTGAATCCGCCATTTTGTTTTGTTTCAGCTCAGTGCCAATTGGATGAGGTTTTGAGTAATTTTTGTTTGAGCACCTCCCATCTATCTCCGATACCATGCCCGGGCTCCTCAACCATCTTCCAAACCCTCAATCATCATGTCTTCCCATATTTTTCATTGAGAGTTCTCCAAAGAACTGCATCAAAGCCTTGCATAGTTTACAACTTTTAGTCTCTTCAATATTCGCTATACATTTTCTATGGAAAAATAAATTCCACCATTTTGAATTTTTTTTCTATTCATCGGGTAGACCTTTGGATCCTGATCATCTTTTGCGAAGAAACCACTCTTCCATCTTGTATACCCTCCGAGATGGACACCGACGAAATTTGTATGGCGGCCATCTTTTTTTCGCCATTTTGAATTTTTTTTCAGCTCACTGCCAATTGGATGACGTTTCGAGTGACATTTGTTCGAGCACCCTCCACCTATCTTCAATATCTTAAGCGTGCTCTTCACCAGTCTTCGAAATCCTCAATCATCAGCTCTCTCCATATTTTTGTTCCGAATGAATTTTTGTCCTCTATATGAAACCATTTGTGAAAAAAAAATTTTTCATACAAAATTTTACAGGAGGGGTGATCAATCAGTGAGTCAGTCAATGAATCAGCACGAGCAGCTATATATATATTAATATGTTAAAACGCGGTTGAATATTCAACGAGTAGGTACAGTAGGTACGCGTCAATTTTTACGACGGCAGAAACAGTTTTCCAACAAAATTATTCTTTAGAGTCCCAAGCAAACAGGACCATGGTTTGTCAAAGTGTCGTCCGTGGCGTCGTTAGGCCGCCCGCTATTGCTGATTTGTTTTTATTAGCGGTAAATTCATCCACGAAACATAGGTAAAGGTTCATTTATACTAACTCTTTGAAAGCTTATCCTGGACGAATCATCCAAAGTGATTGGTGTAGATTGCCATTTATTTTTTCATAATAAGTGTAAATTACTAAGAATGAACGACAAAACCACGAAACATAATTTAATATATCTACGAACTCTGATTAAAATGTCGTTCACCGAATCGATGATTCATCAGAGTGAACTTGCATTAAAAAAATCTAAACTAACGGTCCGTTCATTGTAACAGTGTGCTTGAAAGGTGAAACCACAGAATTGGATGAAAATATGTAAAAGGATTAATTAATTATTCCGGATTACTTACTTTATTCACTTTAGATGTAGGTACTCGTACATTAAAAGTGATAAATCTGTAAAAAATTGTAAATCCTGCTTTACGTAATAATGGCGAGATAAACAATGAAGACGATTTACCTTTATTTTTGCGGTCTTAAAACTAGAAACTTTTTTCTTTACTTTTCTTTACCTGGAGTTTTAATAACAGAAAAGGCTGTATAAATATTTTTTCGCAGCAAAATTTATTGCCAGAATATTATAATTAGGTTATTATTATATCGAGAAATATTTCGAGAAAAGGTAATAAGACGTTCGTATCGTATGCCTTTAATAATGATGTAATAAATAATTGTAGACTGTAATTACATGGTTCAATTTTAATTTGCCTATTACAATCAGGTAGAAAACGTTTCAACTTCCATAATGGATGCTTATTTTTAGAGGAAATTTTATGCCGTAATTTTAGAAAATCGAATGTATTATTATCTGATATTTTCACTTCGCGTCGCATACGAATTGAGTTGGTTTACATGGGACGACAATATGTAAGGCTGAAATTGACTTTGAATATAATATTATTATCATGTAATGAGGACAAAATATAGAGGGCAAGTTAAAAGTTTGTTAAGTTCATTTTACGAGAAACCTAGAAAAGAGATTAGGTCACAGCCTACTTATTACTTGCCTAATGACCTAGACCTTTGACTACGGTCGGAAAAACTCGGTGTATTTTCATCATTACTTAATACAAAATAATAAATTCTTTTTTTTAGATAGAGTTAGTCATTGTATCTAAAAGCTATTAAAATTGGCTACCGTAAAACAACATTTTTGGAGAGTCTCGAAGAAAATTAGTTTATATTTTTGCAGGAAGTTTCATCGTTGAGTAAAAGTTCACCTTATCTTATTCAATTCAATGATTAAAGCTCATAAATTACAGCTTTAATGGGTTAACTAAAAAGGTATAATGACTGAAAATGGAAACATATTTTTGATTAATAAATGCAGTATGTGGTCAACAATGAACGGTATCCCAATTATCACATTTATGTGCGCTTATAGCTTCAATTTACCCAATGACCTTTATGAGAGATGCTACGCTGGGGAATTTCCCACTATCAGATGGGCGGCACTCATAGCTATTTCGGTTATTGTACTATACTATTCTCGTATTTCTTTTGTATCTCCATTACTGATGACCTGTTTGATGATATTAAGTAATAATGTACCTACAGGTTGGCAGTTCAAGTTCAGACCTCAATTCCTATTGATTGACATCATACGCGGAAACGCTAAATCGGTTACGTTTACTTACGGTCAACGTTCGTTTACTTGCCACGTTCGTTTACTTACCACGCTGGCCAAGTGTGGATTGGCAGACTATTTGGAGATTCAGTTTTATTCTTAGAATAGAAAAAAAATTACAAAGTGTAAAAAATAATAAAAATAAAAGCAGAATAATAAGAGCACCTGCGCCTGTGTGACACTATGTTACCGAACGGACTTTTTACGGCTTATATAAAGTAGAACTCTTAGCCGCGGTCAAGCCCATCGTTAAATACATACCTAGACCTAAATTAACTTATTAAAAAAGACACGCAAATCGGTTCAGAAATCTCGGAGTAATCGGTGTACATAGAAAAAAAACGCGCCGAATTGAGAACCTCCACCTTTTTGAAGTCGGTTAAAAATAGGACTTGTATACTCATCCAACAATGGAGGTCCAACTTTTTTATACCATCACGACGGGACCTTTCCAGAATTATCAAGGCCACATTTTTGGCGTGAGTGACATTTTTGGGAACATATAGGTCAACAAATAAAATTAGTGCATTCTGTTCGCGAGAACATCGAACCAGGCTTCGTCCTGAATTATTTTTTTCCGTTCTTACGCCATTCACTAAAACTTATGTTTAAACATCAGCCCTCTGATGATTGATTGATCTTAACTAATATCTACGATTATCACAATGGTTTCGTACAAACCTCGTCAGAAGAGTGAGTATGCGCACAATATGATAAATCCTAAAAAAATCTGCACATTTGCAGCAGTACGAGTACCTCTGGGAATTTGCCTATCCGCAGTAGTTTTAGGATAATATGGTTAAGCTTTCAAATCTTTTGGTTAGCAGATGCTTCTACTGTGCTGAAAGTTAAATTTTGCGCTTTTGAAATAATATTACAAATAAGAAAGGCTAGAAATGTTTATAGTTTTAAGGAATTAATATTAATTGGACTATAAAAGTCTAGGTTTATTAAAATACAAGCGGACACCCGCGACTTCGTTCGCGTGAATATATATTAGTTTTTAAAATTCCCTTAGGAATCATTTTGTATTTTCTAAGCTCCTTTGAGATCATATCATGCTAAAAACTGTTAAAAGTTTACTGGCGGATGTTTAGGTAGATCATAATGTAAACATCCGCCAGTGAAAGTCCCATCAAAATCGATCCAACCTTTTAGAGATTAGTCGGTAATCTTTAAAGTATCTACTTTCTAACAAAAAAAGAATAAACGAAATCAGACCACGCGTTATTGAATTACAGCTAAATACACGTTTTGACTTTCATCCCCTCTCCCTAGGGGACCGTGCTGAATTTCGGGATAAAAAGTATCCTATATGTTACTCCGTAGTATGAACTTAAATCGTACCAAGTTTCGTTTCAATCCATTCAGTAGTTTTTGTGTGATGCGCGCACAAATATACAGACAAACAGACAAACAGATAAACAGACAAAAATTTCAAAAATAGCTTTTTTACGTTCTATTACTTATCCCTAACATCCCCCAGTTATTATTTTGCAAAAATCTTCAATGTACAGATACGGCAAGTCTACGATTTTATTACATGTAAGATATAGATATAGATAGAAGATAGAATAGATATATATAAAAAATATTATACTGGTTATTAACATTTTTGCATTCATCAATGCTATAATTCGAATGTGATTAAAAAGATCATAGTTGTATAGGCCTGATATTAATCTAATCTAAACTATTCTTTAACAATTGGACTTCGGGTCTGAATATCAAGGCAAGTGGCATTGATGTACGCTAATAATGTAAACCAATAACCATATGAAGGAGTCCAGCTCAAAGAATATGAAAAGGGTTTGATAAGAAAGAAAAATAAACATTTTTATGTTAATTCTCTTTATCTTTATTTATTGCCTTACAATATATGTATTCCTACACGAAATATCTGAACGACATTTTCTTCTATCAAGGACTTATTGCTTTGTTCCTTAAGGGTATAGTAAATTTTGGCCACATTACCGCGGTATTATTGATCAATAAAGTTTACGTTTTCCGTTATTACAATGTTCATGACTATGCGTATGTTCGTGGCCTATGAGTAATTTATGAAACCTATTTAATGATGCCTTGTAATATTTTATTTTATTTATATCACTCTGTTGTCTGTTCATCTGTATGCCTATATGTTTGTCTGCCTTTCCATATGTTTATCTGTCTGTCTGTTTGTTCGTCAGTATTTCAAGAATCTTTAACTCATACTCGTAGATTATATAGAGATATAGTTCCAGACCTGAACAGTTGGTGTAGAATGTTTACTCAAAACCGAAATGGGTTTGAAATTCAATTAAATAAAATTATGGCTCACGGTGGCACAAAAGGAGATGAAAAAAAATATTTTTTTCTAACTCTAGCGTGTGGGACATTATTTGAGCTCATTGGTTAGAGTACAAGTGCATTTTTTTACTCTTTTTATTTTCAAAAATAGAAAAATGGCGAAACGTAAAATTATATTCTAGAATATAATCTTAAACCTAGAATATAAAAAAAATATTTAAATCTGCCTGGCTTCGTACATGTAGCGCCGTAGCACAATACAGACTACAGATTGTAAATTAATCTTAGAAGACAAGAAATACAGCGTCATAACCTTTTTTTAGACGGTTTTAGGCAAGTTCGATAACTTGCCATTAATAGTCAATTATAAAAGGTTTAAAATCGGTACTTGGTTTGCGACTCGAGAAACAACCCTCATAAAATATCTTGCTCGAGAATGGGTAGTAAAGGCCAGTATCTTGTGTCTCTTCCTTTTGAGATTTGATCATAAGTGCCCGTTAGGCCCGTTGAAAATGACTCATGCTCACCACAGAGCTCTAGGGAAATAATACGTATTTCTTGGGTATCGGAACTTCCATTGTTTTTTTTTTTTTGACATCCACAAGAAATATGTATTAAAGCTATTACTAAGTAATTAAATAAGAAACATCAGTTCTTTATTCAAATTTTTTTTTTATCATTAAATATTTTGATATAATCCTTAAACAACATGGGTAGTCATCTTAACCATGGTTTAACTCTTAGCCAACTACACTAATTTACCACAGTGATACGACGATAGTTCTAAAATACTTAAGTAGTTATTGTAAAATTATTTTTGAAACAAAAAATAATTATGCTATTGATTTTTTTTCCCCTAGTCAAATAGTCCGCCTCTGGTTGCCCCTGGGCCAAAGGTGCCCATCAAGCTAGCAGCATTACCACGCTGAATAGAGATGGACAACCTTTGGACCAGGTAGGCCCCAGAGCGCGGATCACAACCTCTTTCCATTAGGCGACGGCCGATGCCACGTACGAAATCCCTCGCTTCTTCGCTCCAGCAGCCCATTGTCTCCACCGCCAGTGGGACAAAAAGGTATTTGCCCAGGAGAGGGGCATATTTAATCCTCTTCTTCGCGGCGGCGGATTCTGCAGCGGCGCCGGCCACCCGCGACGTTCGGTCGAGATGGCTTGGCGCAAGAGTGCTAGCGCACGTCGCGTCCCACAGCAGGCATTTGCCATTTTGCCATGGGACGAGCGTCAAGCCATCTGAACGCTTGCCGTCTGTGCGGCTCAGCCCTGGCGGCTCGAGAACGCAGGGCACGTTGGCTGAAATAAGGGCCCTGCGGACGATATCGTTCAGGGCGTGGTGACGAGGGAACCTCCCTGAGCAACGGCAGCAACTCAATGCGTGAAGGCCGTTGGCTTCCACCAAGGAACCGCAGATGCATTGATGGGGTTCGCATACATCGCAGCCCAATCGGAAAGCCACAGCCACACGCAGTGAGTCACAGTCGAGTAGAGTACCCAAGTGAGGTGATGGCAAAGCCTGTAACCACGCCCCAGACTCCGGCTTCGATACCGCTCTCAGCCTTGCCAAATCAGCACCCACTGCTTCACCCACGAGGCGTTTCAGAGAGATTCTAACTTCCATTGTGAGATTTAGGTGTTAAAAACCTTGATGTGCGCGTTATTTACATCCTTTATTCCACTCATTCTTGCAACTGCGATCATAACTTTAGTTTTATTTCATATTCTCATTCATTCATGATCAAAATATTGCTTGATTATTGACCATCTATTAGTGTAAGTGGCGCTGCCGTTGTAATTGTTGTAAAATAAAATAAATAAATAAATAACTTGAGAATGCTTAACGGGTGTTATCATGCATACCAATTATAGACATTTAATTCCTTCATAACTCGCGAGTTATGTGCATTTAGAAAAAAAAGTGATAAATTTAAAAAATAATAATAATTATTATTGTACTTAGCATACCGCCAGTAGCACTTTATATAATTAAATTTGGATTGTAACGCAATACACGGTGACAGCTGCTGTGGGTTCTCAAAATGTAATTATACAAAATATACGCTAATAATAATAAAATTAAATAATTTCTCACTTAAGATAATATATTATTTTACATGTTTGGTCTGTGGTTCAGAATACATACAACAGGGAAGTAATTAAAATAAAATGACTCTGGCATGAATAAATTATTTACACTGCCACACCCATGTGCAATGTACATAGTAGATGCTTTGTTTTAAAAGGCACTTAAATTGCTTATAGGTAATTTGTAAAACGTAAATTATCAAACATCTTTTATTGTTAGTAGGTAATTAAATTCAATTTTTGTATTTTGTCACCCATGGCCAATATAAAGGCTCAGTTGCAGAATAGGCGGTTAAAGTTACCTTACAGTTGGTTTCAATTATAATTTGCTACCGAAAAAAGCAATATTTTGCTTTTTTCCGTTAACTTCAGATCAAATGTTAACTTTAAGAGGAAACGTGGGTGCTCTTTTCTCCATACAAACGTTCTCGCGTGTTTTCTCCCCGGTTTATGATCCTAAAGCAATTATTTTTTGCAGTAAAATAAATATCAACCTCTTCTATGTTCCTATGTTTTCCTTTTTGAAGATACATCATTTTTATAAGCATTAGAACCGTTACAAAATGCTCAAAATTGCCTATTTTAGATCGCTTTCAACAGAGGCCTAATGTACTTTGACAATTAAATAAAAAAAGCAAAACATAGGGACACAGTATATATCCTTTATATTCAGTTTATGAAATATCTTTTAAATTGGTCCAATATTGGAGGAGGAAACACTAGAGAGCCAAACCTCGAATTATGACTTTTTACTTACGGCTATTGAGTCGGATTTGCAGTTGTCCTTATTGCACGAATTTGAGGCGCGGGACGGTCGAACGCGACAATGATAGTTTTTTCAAATACCTAATTTTGAAAAGTCTCTTCGACCACATTTCCTCTTAATCTTAACTGTAGTACTTGTAGTACGATTATTCACTTTGTAATCCATTTTGTTTTAACTGTCATGCAACTGGTCCTTAGGATCAGACGGTTGAAGTATGTTAATGGTTAACATTATATTTGACCAACGAAGTGAGTTACGTAAGTGAATATTTGTAGAGTTAAAATTGATTAGAAATTATTTTAACGAATCCTAACATGTGCAAGCCAAAGTAGCATTTTTCTATTTTTTTATTTAATTTTAACCGTAATCTTACCTATGTTATACCACCGGATGTGCCCTAAGATGTATTAAAAGTTTTTGTATTAAACGTGGGATGGATTTCATTCTCCCCATCGTTGTCGCGAGACGCTAGGTTAGGTTTATGTCCTGCCCATATGTTTCAGTAACGGCGACCGTCTCTCGCAGTAACTGTGCAACTGGACATTTCAACAAACGTCCCTAATTTATCTTTGCTAACGTGAATCTCAAGCGGTAGCAATTTCCCGCCGAAGTTTCTTTCACTCACGACCCTGTAATGCAGATTAAGCTTCATTTGGAGTATTCATTAGACTGCCTCATAAAAATGTAGACAAATGTAGGTTGAGTTCGTTACTTTCATCTGTTCAACATTTATTAAAAGATTTATAAAATCGTGCAAATGTGTAACGCGAAAAATATTGCAATACAATTTTCTTTACATTTATAGCCACAGTATAACTAAAGTAACTTTTTTTAAAATAAAATTACTTTTGTGTCATACCTAAATTACATTATAATTACTTACAGGATACAATCTACGTCACAATTTTTAAACTTGCAATAATATTTACTTTACCTTAGCTATACATACCTTGTGTAAAATATTGTTTATCCAGACGATTATACAAATGGTGTAGCAAATATTTGAGATATTCAATAATAATCTACTGAATATCTGAAATATTACTACTAGTCGTAATTTAATTTATAATTTTATCAGCTTAGCAATGTTGAATCTGGTGCTAGTACTAACAAAGCTAGCGCACGGATTCTCGCAATTTGTGTTGATTTAAGTTCGAAAATTTAGTTGTTCTTCAAAAGCTATTAACTGTAGTAGTCAATGTAAACAGAGACATGAGTTTCGGTCTTTATGTATTTAAGTGTGAATAGACTAAGGAAGGGAAAAAAATGTTCATTACAAGAATCAGAGTAGAGGAGTACCTAAGTAAAAAGAACAGCAATTTGAATTTGCAAAGAGTAGGTCATAGCCTACTTCATTCTTTGTTAATGACCTGGATCCTAGATTACTATAGCAGATTTAAAAACATAGTAGGACACTTGTACCTATTGTTAATTCGTGTAACAACAAATTTTATAATTCCAGGTTTTTTTTTGTTTTGTTACAACGAGCGTATGTTAGTTTAATATTTAATTAATACCAAAGAAATAATATGAAACACTTTTATTACGTGGAACTGTTTTTAAGCGGATTGCTATATCTTCTTTATTAACCCCCAATGCAAACAGAGGGGTGTTATTAGTTTGACCGCTATGTGTCTCTATCTATGGCACCGTAGCTTTGAAACGGGTAAACCGATTTGCATGCGGTTTTTTTTATTTGAAAGCAAGATTTCTAGGGATAGTTCTTAGATATGTTTTATCAAAATTGGTTCTGTCGTTTCAAATTTTTCTTCTCTTTCAAAGTCCGTTCTTTTGTAGGGATTTTGCAGTAGGGATCTTAGATGCGTAATGGGTGCTTACACGGATTTGAATGCGTTTTTTTTAACCCCCAACGCAGAAAAAGGGATATTATAAGTTACCGCTATGTGTGTGTGTCTGTCTGTCTATCGCAATGTAGCTCATAAATGGGTGAACCGATTTGAATGCGGCTTTTTTATAGTATAAAGATTTATCTTAACGAATACTTGGTAGACATATCATTGTGATCAAAGTTCTGACGTTTGGAGCAGAAGGGTGGTGGGATATTAGGTTTTCCCACAGGTCGGGGGTTATTATTTTTTAACCCCCCATGCAATAACGACGGTGTGTTATAACTTTGACGTATTTGTGTATGTGTTTGACTTGTAGAATACCACTCACACAAATCGAAGATGGTCGCCACCACAAAATGGCGAATTGGCGAAAGAATGGCGAAGTTTTTTAAATTTTTAATTTATACCTACTTGTTTTAATTTACAGTTATTAATCTATGTTTCTTTTTTCAGTGACAAAGTTCATCCGGATCGGCATCGCGGACAAGAATGACAACCCGCCGTACTTCGACAAGGAGCTATACGAGGCGGAAGTCGACGAAAATGAAGACATCCAGCACACGGTCCTCACCGTCACCGCCAAAGATCACGACGAATGTGAGTACCTAGCTTGTAACAAATTTGTTTTCTCTATAATCAATTTATAAACACAGGTCCTACGTCACTTTTAGAGACCGCGCAGATATACAATTTCGAGTTGGCCGACTATCGAACAACTAGATCGCGAACATTCACAATTTAATCGGGCAACTTTTAAATTGGACGTAATCGAAAGGGAATTTCGATTCTGATAAAATCGTCGTCCAATTATTTAGTTGTACGATTTAGTTGGTTATGGTGTGTGGAGTGTCATAAGTCACTGTGCTTATCAGTAGACTCTGCGATTTAGTTGGCCAACTTGAAATTGTATGTATGTATGTCTGCGGGGTCTCTTATGCGACATTCCACAGGTGAATATAAATAATACCTAATGGTTGATTTTTTCTCCATTTCAGTAAAACAATAATATTCTTCCGTAGATTTTTTTATAGCTGTGAATAAGACCCATTTATGACATATAGACACACTTCTAGGATACACAGGAATTTTACGTGTGATATACGGAATTTGGATTATGTGTTTAATTTTTTCTCAAGATAGCAAAAACGATAAGAACTACTCATAATATGAACATTTTTGTAAGGAATTAATTAAAATAACTGTTTGCAATTGCTAATAATAATATGACTGTTAAGACACAAGACTAGTCTCGCTAAATTAAATTGTCTATATGGAAAAATACGGAATAGAGCTAGACCACTTGACTGAATTGTCCTTGGCTGCGGCGAGGGACAGTAGATACAATAATTTTCTTTGAAACCTACATTTTTAGGGTTCCGTACCCAAAGGGTAAAAACGGAGCCCTATTAATGTCACTCGGCTGTCTGTCTGTCTGTCTGTCTGTCTGTCTGTCTGTCCGTCTGTCCGCCGGTCACAGGTCTCTAGCTCGCAGACAAAATGAGTTACAAACCTGAAATTTTGGTATTTGGTGTAAAACGTTGACCCAAAATCAAATATTGAATTAAAAATTGAATTAAATTATTTTTCAGGGGGGCTCCCATACATGAGAAAGGAGCCGGAAAAAAATTTTTTTTTCTTACCCTAGCTTGTGGGGTATCATTGTTTAGAGCTCATTGAGTAGAGTACGAATATATATTTTTTTAATTTTTTGCTTAAAAAGGAAGGAAATGGGGGGTCATCAAATTTGTCAGTTTTAGACCATTTTTGTGACGGGGGCTATCTAAAAAACTAAACTAGTTAGGAATATGATATTTCGGTGTATTATGTACTATATGCTCTATTTGTACAACAAATACTGAAAACAACGATTCATAAAATAGTTTATAAGCTGTGACCAAAACAAATGAATTTATTTTGCGTTTTTCTTTCACGATTTCTTGCGATGTCTAACTCGGAAATTAAATATTTCTTAGACCCAAAATATTATATTGTTCATAGTTGTGTACGGAACCCTGAAAGAGCGAGGCCTGACTCGCACTTGGCTGATTTTTACTTATTCCGTTAGCCGAATTCTAATCTTTGATGTATAGAAAAGCCCTTACAGATTCACGTAGGTACTATTGACGCGCAAGTTGAATACTATCTGGGACTTAGTCTTCTTATGGCTCACGTACACCTAATCCGTTATCGGCCGATTTTTACTCGGACGTCGTCGCCCAAACTCGGCCAATCAAATCAAACGTATGTAAAAGAAAGCGAGCGCGCACACTACAGCCATCATCGTCCGTAGACTCCCGATGACGGCCGATCAACCGTCGAGTCCGAACTTGTTGGAATGTCGGCATAAGTGTAAGGAGACTCATCCGAGAGTTCCGTCCGCCATCGGCCGACAAAATCGGTTTTGGTGTACGCGTACCGTGATATTAGGTACGAGCGGATACCCGCGACTTCGTTCGCATGGATATTGATTTTAATAATCCCGTGGGAATCATTTTGTTTTTCCTAAGCTTCTTTGAGCTCATACCTTGCTAAAAACTGTAAAAAGTTCACTGGCGGATGTTTAGGTACATCAAAATGTAAACATCCGCCAGTGAAAGTCCCATCAAAATCGGTTCAGCCTTTCAGAGATTAGCCAGTAGTCTTTAAAGTATCTACTTTCTAACAAAAAAATAATGAATGAAATCGGACCACCCGTTAACGAATTACAGCTAAGTACACATTTTGCTTTTCATCCCCTCTCCCAAGGGAACCGTGCTGAATTTCGGGATAAAAGGTATCCTATATGTTACTCCATAGTATGAACTTAAATCACGCTGAGTTTCATTTCAATCCATTCAGTAGTTTTTACGTGATGCGCGCACAAACATACAGACAAACAGATAAACAGACAAACAGATAAACAGACAAACAGACAAAAATTTCAAAAATAGCTTTTTTACGTTCTATTACTTATCCCTAACATCCCCTAGTTATTATTTTGCAAAAATCTTCAATGTACAGACACGGCAATTCTACGATTTTATTACGAGCTATATATGTATAGTACTAGGTATTCCAAGCAAAAGAAAATAGATTTTAATAAAATATACCGACCAAATAAGCTAAGTTTTTATTCTATCGATGTGACTAAATAATTATTATTATCTAATCGACAATTTGTCTCCTTCTTATCTTCATATTACGAGTAAGGCACTTTACAGGGCATTTTTCGGGATGGTACTCATGCCGCAGGCGTATTGATACATGATATTATTATCCTTCGACAATGACTTTAACTTACATGTAGGTATGGCTTCTCCACTACTATTAATTTCTCAATGGTTGTTACGACGTAAACGACCATAGAGGTCGCGCGAATTTCCCGCCATGGCTCAAAAATCTAGAACCCAGAGCCTGTACTATAATGGAGAAAAAATTATTTTATAACATTGCTTTGCAATAATTTCCTAACAAAGTAGTGTTATAATGAACTTTTTTAATTTTTTTTTAAATATGAATTTACTCTCGTAAGGTTTCATAGATTACTAGAGGATGCCCAAGACTCCGCCCACGTGGATTTAGATTTTTAAAAATCTCGCGGGAACTCTTTGTATTCCTAAGCTCCTTTGAGCTCATACTTTGCTAAAAACTGTTAAAAGTTCACTGGCGGATGTTTAGGTACATCAAAATGTAAACATCCGCCAGTGACAGTTCCATCAAAATTGATTCAGCCTTTCAGAGATTACCCTGTAATCTTTAAAATATCTCCTTTCGAACAAAAAAAGAATGAATGAAATCGGACCACGCGTTAATTAATCAATTACAGCTAACTACACATTTTGACTTTCATCCCCTGTCCTAATTCCCTTAGGTTCCGTGCTAAACGGGATAAAAAGTATCCTACTTATCTCTAATATCCCCCAGTTATTATTTTGCAAAAATCTTTAATGTACAGATCCGGCAAGTCTACGATTTTATTATATGTATAGATTATGCTCAACATTTAAGTCATCATCATCATCAACCCATTACCGGCTCACTACAGAGCACGGGTCTCCTCTCAGAGTGAGAAGGGTTTTGGCCATAGTCTACCACGCTGGCCAAGCGAATTGGCAGACTTTACACACCTTTGAGAACGTTATGGAGAACTCTCAGGCATGCAGGTTTCCTCACGATGTTTTCCTTCACCGTTAAAGCAAAGTGATTTTTAAATACTTAAAACGCACATAACTCTGAAAAGTTAGAGGTGCGTGCCGAAATCGAACCCACGACCTCCGATTAGAAGTCGGTCGTCCTAACCACTAGGCTATCACAGCTTTTTCAACATTTAAGTATCTCAAGAAATACATTAAGTTTTGCTGGAATTATTTACATGTTGTTTACAAGTTATTTACAAGCTTTGAGGCAAATTTTTTTGGTCCTATGACTATCGATAGTCACATCGTTAAGAAAGGCTTTCTATTCAATCCTGCGCTAGCAGACAGAACTCAACTAGCTGGAAAATGTGTTTATACAAAGCTATAACTGTATCAAGCGTGGGTGTGCAATGGACGCTATTGGCAGCCTCTTGATCAATAAAAACCTGCCATAGCAGTTTTTCTGTGACCTATTATTATACTGTACATGCATGTATATACATGTATATAATAAAATCGTAGACTTGCCGTATTTGTACATTAAAGATTTTTGCAAAATAATAACTGGGGGATGTTAAGGATAAGTAATAAAACGTAAAAAAGCTATTTTTGAAATTTTTGTCTGTTTGTCTGTTTATCTGTTTGTCTGTATGTTTGTACGCGCATCACGCAAAAACTACTGAATAGATTGAAATGAAACTTGGCACGATTTAAGTTCATACTACGGAGTAACATATAGGATACTTTTTATCCCGAAATTCAGCACGGTTCCCTTGGGAGAGGGAATGAAAGTCAAAATGTGTACTTAGCTGTAATTCAGTTACGCGTGGTCCGATTTCAGTCATTCTTTTGTTGTTAGTAAGGAAATACTTTAAAGATTACTGGCTAATCTCTCAAAGGCTGGATCGATTTTGATGGGACTTTCACTGGCGGATGTTTACATTTTGATCTACCTAAATATCCGCCAGTGAACTTTTAACAGTTTTTAGCAAGGTATGAGCTCAAAGGAGCTTAGGAAATACAAAATGATTAACACGGGATGTTTAAAAACCAATATCCACGCGAACGAAGTCGCGAGTTTCGCTTGTTAATAATAACTATGTATAATTATATAGTCTTTATCAAAAATATATATTGTAAAAACAAAATAAGGTGTCAACGTGCGTGTTGACCAGAACTCGGTGAATAACTTTAAAACTCATTTAAAATTTATCAAATTGCATTTTATTTTGCTCACCGCATATACACTGCTGTATCAAAATTTAATAATAATTACATTCGTACGTATATGCTTGAAGTTTCATTTATTTTGCATGTGCAGGTATTATATTTAAAGATATCCATTTATCATTTGCAAAGTATAGTTTATAATATTATTATGCTGATAAAATAAAAATACAAAATTTCATTAAAATCTGTATAATGTATATATGGATATTGGTATAAGTACGCTTTCATCACGGGTCTTTGTGACAGCACAAATATTCACCTTTTGTGTTCCTTCAATCCCTTTGTCTGTTTCAATTCCAATCTGTCTTGGAATGGATTCAATGTTCATTGATATACAAAATACCTAATTCAATATCAGTAGCTGTGCCGTTCGTTTAGTGTATAAATTGTTCAATACTACCAGAAGATCTCGGCTTCTCTCGCAACACAAAATGTTGTAGAACGCTTGTTGTCTTCGTAGTTTAACTTGTAGTTTGAGATTTAATATGCAATATTTTCAGTTAGGTTTGATTTTACATTAAATTTTTATCTATTCTAAAACGTTTTATTTATCTAATTGAAATTCTATTGGACACAAGCGGACACCCGCGACTTCGTTCGCGTGGATATATTATATTGGTTTTAAAAATCCCGTAGGAATCATTTTGTTTTTCCTAAGCTCCTTTGAGCTCATATCATGCTAAAAACTGTTAAAAGTTCACTGGCGGATATTTAGGTAGATAAAAAGGTAAACATCCGCCAGCGAAAGTCCCATCAAAATTGATCCAGGCTTTTAAGTAATCGGTAATCTTTAAAGTATCTACTTTCTAACAAAAAAAGAATGAATGAAATCGGGCCACGCGTTATTGAATTACAGCTAAATACAGGTTTTGACTTTCATCCCCTCTCCCTAAGGAACCGTGCTGAATTTTGGGATAAAAAGTATCCTATATGTTACTCCGTAGTATGAACTTAAATCGTACCAAGTTTCATTTTAATCCATTCAGTAGTTTTTGCGTGATGCGCGCACAAACATACAGACAAACAGACAAACACACAAACAGAAACAGACAAACAGACAAAAATTTCACAAATAGCTTTTTTACGTTCTATTACTTATATCTCTAACATTCCCCAGTTATTATTTTGCAAAAATCTTCAATGTACAGATACGGCAAGTCTACGATTTTATTATGTGTATTAATATATATATAGCTGCTCGTGCTGATTCACTGACTGATTGATCACCTCTCCTGTAAAATTTTGTATGAAAAATTTTTTTTTCAACAATGGTTTCGTATAGAAAACAAAAATTCATTAGGAACAAAAATATGGAGAGAGCTGATGATTGAGGATTTCAGAGACGAGCGACGGGCACGCTTAAGGTATTGAAGATAGGTGGGGGGTGCTCGAGCAAATGTCACTTGAAACGTCATCCAATTGGCAGTCAGCTGAAAAAAAATTCAAAATGGCGAAAAAAAGATGGCCGCCATACAAATTTCGTCGGTCTCCATCTCGGAGGGTATAAAAGATGGAAGAGTGGTTTCTTCGCAAAAGATGATGAGGATCCAAAGGTCTACTTGATGAATTGAAAAAAAAATCAAAATGGCGGAATTTATTTTTCCATAGAAAATGTATGGCGAATATTGAAGAGACTACAAGTTGTGAACTATGCAAGGCTTTAATGCGGTTTTTTTGAGAACTCTCAAAGAACAATATGGGAAGACATGATGATTGAGGGTTTGGAAGTTGGTTGAGGAGCCCGGGCAGGGTATTGAAGATAGGTAGGAGGTGCTCAAACAAAAAATACTCGAAACATCATCCAATTGGCAGTGAGCTGAAAAAAAGTCCAAATGGTGGCCATACAAACATCGGTGTCTATCTCACCAAGTATAAAAGATGGAAGAGTGGTTTTTGCCAAAAGATGATTAAGACCTTAAGTTCTACTTGATGAGCAGAACGATTCGAAGAAAAAATATGGAGAGTGATAATGATCGAGGATTAGGAATAGGGGAGAGATAGATGGAGGCTGCTCAAACCAAAATACCCGAAAGCGAAACCTCGCGGTCCGCTTGCGGGCCGCGCACCCACGCGCCCTACTAGTTATACTATATATAGCTCAATTACCACTCACTCACTCACTCACTCACTCACTCATTGACATAATTGTTCTCCTAGAAAGAGACAGAAAACGATACAATAATGTATGGGAGATATGTTCAAGTGCGGGAGTCGAGTAGGGAAAAATTATGACATTTCAGAAAAACAAGATGGCGGCCGACGTAATTTTTGTAACTTTTTTGTTATCCAACCGATTTCTTTCAAACTTTTAGGTATTGAAGAAATTAGTAAACAATTAAAAGAAATAGTGGAAAAAATTTAAAAAACAAGATGGCGGCCGAGATTTAGATTTTTAAATTTTTTGATTTTTCGACCCCAAACCGCGGCACCACAGCTCCGAAACGGGGTAATTGAGGATAATTTTTTTTTCTTGTTTCCGCTTACAATTATCCTGTATTTTGACAGAATGGAAGCGGTTTTTAAAAATTCAAGATGGCGGCTGTTGTGACGGCCATTTGGTTTGAGGTACGAAAAAACGCAATTTTAAAATTCAATTTTCTCACAGTTGGCAACATCGGAGCGTTTCGACTTCTATAAAGCGATTGTATGTATAGACTCGAGGTATAAATTGGTGGTAAAAAATATACCCCACTTTTGGGGAAATTTCAAGATTTACCCCAAAAATAAAAAAATTGAAATACGGACTTTTTGCAAAATTCGAGTATGAGCGATTACGTATTTTACTTGTACAAACGACATTTGGGTATTTTTGTCACCAAAGACTGGCAACACTGGAATTTATCAAAGAAAAAGTGATTTTCGCCACATGGTCCTTTTTCAGGGGCAATTATTTCGCCTGGGTGCGAGCGAGATGGAACAGTTTAACGTCATCAGGAGCGGTATATCCTGTAGTTAATGGTAAAATTATAAAACTATGTGAATTGTTTCTATAAAACGAGTTGGCGGCCATTTTGTATTGTTGTTGAGTGTTCCTGAAAATTTTGATCATGTTTTTGAGGCAGTTGGCAACATTTTAGAAAGTTGACATGTATGAATCGATTGTGCAACTCGACCGGCAGTATCGAGGTATATACACAGTGTTGCCACATTTAGGGTAGTTTTTGAGATTTCCCCAAAAATTTCCTCCTGTAAAATTTTGTATGAAAAATTTTTTTTTCACTAATGGTTTCACAAAGAAGACAAAAATTTATTCCGAAAAAAATATGGAGAGAGCTGATGATTGAGGGTTTCGGAGACGGGTGAAGGGCACGCTGAAAGTATTGAAGATAGGTGGGGGGTGCTCGAGCAAATGTCATTCGAAACGTCGTCCAATTGGGAGTGAACTGAAAAAAAATTCAAAATGGCGGAAAAAAGATGGCCGCCATACAAATTTCATCGGTATCCATCTCGGAGGGTATAAGAGATGGAAGAGTGGTTTCTTAGCAAAAGATAATTAAAATCCGAAGGTCTACTTGATGAATGGAAAAAAAATTCAAAATGGCGGAATTCATTTTTTCATAGAAAATGTATGGTGAATATTGAATTGCCT
Source organism: Melanargia galathea (assembly GCA_920104075.1). Taxonomy (NCBI): domain Eukaryota; kingdom Metazoa; phylum Arthropoda; class Insecta; order Lepidoptera; family Nymphalidae; genus Melanargia; species Melanargia galathea. The sequence continues at coordinate 14,585,860 of OV049862.1, forward strand.
TTGATGCGGTTCTTCAGAGAATTCTCACAGAAAAATATGGGAAGACATGATGATTGAGGGTTAGTAAGATGGTTGGGGAGCCCGGGAAGGGTATTATAGATAGAAAAGTGCTGCTCAAACAAAAACAAGATGGCGGCCGACGTGATTTTTGTAACATTTTTGTTTTCCTACCGATTTCGTTACAACTCGCAATTCTAGAAGAAATTAGGAAACGATTAATAGAAAATGTAGAAAAAATTTAAAAAACAAGATGGCGGCTTAGCTGTAGTCTTTCAAATTTTCGATTTTTCGACCCCAAACCGCGGCGCCACAGCACCGAAACGGGTTAGTTGAAGATAATATTTTTTTCCTGTTTCCGTCTACAATTATCCTGTATTTTGACAGATCGGGAGTGGTTTTTAAATATTCAAAATGGCGGCTGTCGTGGCGGCCATTCAGTTTGAGGTACGAAAAAATGCAATTTTAAAATTCAAATTACTCACAGTTGACAACATCGGAGCGTTTCTACTTCTATGAAGCTATTGTATGTACAGACTTGAAGTATAGATTGGTGAAAAAAATACCCCATTTTTGGGGAAATTTCAAGATCTACCCCAAAAATAAAAAAATCGAAATACGAACTTTTTGCAAAATCCGAGTATGAGCAACTACATTTTTTACCTGTACAAACGAAATTTGGATATTTTTATCGCCAGGGACAGGCAACACTGAAATTTATCAAAGAAAAAGTTGTTATCGCGATACGGTCTTTTTTCAGGGGTGATCATTTCGCCTGTGTGCGAGCGAGATGAAAACTTGAAACGTCATCAGGAGCGGTATCTCCTGTACTTAATGGAAAAATTATTCAACTTTCTAAAATAAATCTGTAAAATGAATTGACGGCCATTTTGTATTTTATTTGTTTTGGAATTGATTTTGAACATGTTTTTGAGGCAGCTAGCCACATTTTGGAAAGTTGAAATGTATGAATCGACTGTGTAACTTAACCGGCAGTATCGATAAATGTAAACAGTGTTGCCACCTTCGGGGTAGTTTACGAGATTTTCCCCAAAAATTTTCTCCTGTAAAATTTTGTATGATTTTTTTTTTCACAAATGGTTTCACAAAACAGACAAAAATTTATTCAGAAAAAAAATATGGATAGAGCTGATGATTGAGGAACTCGGAGACGGGTGATGGGCACGCTTAAGGTATTGAAGATAGGTGGGAGGTTCTCGAGCAAATGTCACTCGAAACGGCTTCCAATTGGCAGTGAGCTGGAAAAATATTCAAAATGGCGGAAAAAAGATGGCCGCCATATAAATTTCATCAGTGTCCATCTCAAAGGGTATAAAAGATGGAAGAGTGGTTTCTTATCAAAAGATGATCAGGACCTTCGGATCCTGATCACTAGAAAAAAAATTCAAAATGGAGGAATTTATTTCGGATCGACTAGGGACCGACTAGGGACCGACTACGGACCAACTAGAGACCGACTAGGGACCGACTACGGACCAACAACGGACCGACTACGGACCGACTAGGGACAGACTACGGACCGACTACGGACCGACTAGAGACCGACTACGGACCAACTAGAGACCGACTAGGGACCGACTAGAGACCGACTAGGGACCGACTACGGACCGACTACGGACCGACTAGAGACCGACTAGGGACCGACTACGGACCGACTAGGGACCGACTAGAGACCGACTAGGGACCGACTACGGACCGACTAGGGACTGACTACGGACCGACTAGGGACAGACTAGGGACCGAGTACGGACCGACTAGAGACCGACTAGGGACCGACTAGGGACCGACTGGGGACCGACTAGGGAACGACTACGGACCGACTACGGACCGACTACGGACCGACTAGGGACCGACTAGCGACCGACTAGCGACCGACTAGGGACCGACTACGGACCGACTACGGACCGACTAGGGACCGACTACGGAACGACTATTTACCGACTATGGACCGACTAGGGACCAACTAGGGACCGACTACGGACCAACTTAGGTAGACCGACTAGGGACCGACTACGGTCCGACTAGGGACCGATTACAGACTGACTACGGACCGACTAGGGACCAACTACGGACCCACTAGAGACCGACTAGGGACTGACAATGGACAAACTAGGGACCGACTAAGGACCGACTAGGGACCGACTAGGGACCGACTAGGGACCGACTAGGGACCGACTACGGACCGACTATGGACCGACTACGGACCGACTAGGGACCGACTAGCAACCGACTAGCGACCGACTAGGGACCGACTACGGACCGACTACGGACCGACTACAGACCGACTACGGACCGACTATTTACCGACTATGGACCGACTAGGGACCAACTAGGGACCGACTAGCGACCGACCGGGGACTTTTCGAGATTTCCCCAAAAATTTCCTCCTGTAAAATTTTGTATGATTTTTTTTTTCACAAATGGTTTCACAGAGAAGATAAAAATTCATTCAGAGAAAAAATATGGCGAGAGCTGATGATTGAGGATTTTGGAGACAAGTGAAGGATACAGAAGGGTAGAGTGCAGCCCCATGTTGTTGGTACTCAAACTTCTTATCTTCGTCTTTATGCTCACGTGGTCAGATTTCTAAAAGCTTATATCCGAAACTATATGGTGAAGTCCCATGTAGTTGGTACTCGAACTTCTTATTTTCGCAAAGTCTGTTTGCTTACGTGGTCCGATTTTTAAAAGCTCATGTCTCCGTAACCATAGGGTGCAGTCCCATGTTGTTGGTACTCAAACTTCTTATTTTTGCGATGTCTGTGTGCCTAAATGGTCAGATTTTTCAAAGCTTATATCTATGGAACTATAGGGTGGAGCCCCATGTTGTTGGTACTTAAATTTCTTATTTTCGCGATGTCTGTGTGCTTACTAGGTCAGACTTTTAAAAGCTTATATCTCCGAAACTATAGGGTGCAGGCCCATGTTGTTGGTACTCAAATTTTCGCGATGTCTATAATATGCTCACATGGTCAGATTTTTAAAAGCTTATATCTCCAAAACTATAGGGTGCAACCCCATGTTATTATTACTCAAACTTATTATTTTTGCGATGTCTATGTGCTTACGTGATCAAATTTTTAAATGCTTATATTATCTTCGAAATTATAGGGTGCAGCCCCATGTTATATAATGTCGAAAGCCCCCCGCGAGCTGCTTTAGCAGCTCGCGCACCGAGCAACTAGTTTATATATATAAAGCTACTTGAAGTTACGTACTGATCACCTCTCCTGAACAATTTTGTATGGGACTTTTTCACCATATTTTCCGTGTGTGTAAAATTCAAAAATTTAAGATCTACAAAATTATAGAGAGAGCTGGACGTGGAAAACTGACTAGGGTGCCCTAAGGGATCTCGAAAACTATCAGTCGGAAAGGTACCGTCCCGAAACAAAAAAGTTCAAAACCTTGGGCAATTGGGTGAACCGGTAAAAAAAATATGGCCACCATACAAAAAAAATTTCGTCTCCATACAAAAAATTTCCTAATTTTCAAGAGGCTCTCCAGAACAATTTTGTATGGAACTTTTTTCCCTTCACTACTTATGTGCGTAGAACTTATGGGTCTTCCTTCAGAAAATTATGTTCCGTCATGAATGTGGAAAATTTACCAGAGTACCTCATGGGTCCTCCAAAACTACCAGTCATACAGACATGGTCCCAAACAAATGTTATTGAAGACCTTGGGCCATTAGGTGAACCGGTAAAAAAAAGATGGCCGCCGAACAAAAAAAAATTTTCTCCATACAAATTTTTTGGGTAATTTTCAAGAGGCTCTCCAGAACAATTTTGTATGGAACTTTTTCCCTTTACTATTTATGTGTGTAGAACTTATGGGTCTTCCTTCAGAAAATTATGAAACGTCATGAATGTGAAAAATTTATCAGAGTACCTCATGGGTCCTCCAAAACTACCAGTCATACAGACATGGTCCCAAACAAATGTTATTGAAGACCTTGGGCCATTAGGTGAACCGGTGAAAAAAAGATGGCCGCCGAACAAAAAAAAATTCTCTCCATACAAATTTTTTGGGTTCTTTTCAAGAGGCTCTGCAGAACAATTTTGTATGGAATCTTTTCCCTTAACTATTTATATACGTCGAACTTATGGGTCTTCCTTCAGAAAAATTCTGAAACGTCATGATTGTGGAAAATTTACTAGAGTACCTCATGGGTCCTCCAAAACTACCAGTCATACAGGCATAGTCTCAAACAAATGTTGTTAAAGACCTTGGGCCATTAGGTGAACGGGTAAAAAAAAGATGGCCGCCGAACAAAAAAAATTCTCTCCATACAAATTTTTTGGGTTCTTTTTAAGAGGCTCTCTTAGACATTTTTTTATGAAACTTTTCCCCCCAATACACGTATAAGTAAATAGAACTTAAAGATTTTGTTTCACAAAAAATACAAAACGTAGTGAATGTGGAAAATTACCAGAGTACCCTAACGGCCCTCAAAAACTATCAATCATAGAGACATGGTCCTGAAACTAAAAATGTTCAAGACCTTAGGCCCTTTGGTGAGCCAGTAAAAAAAAGATAGCTACGGAACAAAAAAAAATCGTTTCCATACAAAATTTCTTTTTAAATTTTTTTACCAATATTGAAGAGACTACAAGGCCCGCGAGCTGCTTGCAGCTCGCGCACCGAGCGCAACACTAGTAATTGTATATAGATAAAATCCTAATGGATGCTTGGTTTGGTAGATATAGTTTTATTCACATTGTGTAAAAAAGCTCTTGCCTTCTTAGGAGGCCTATTAGTTAAGCGACTATGTTTCCGATCCTTAAATCATCATCGACCATACGCACTGCACGGATACATATGTACTTTCTTTTTATGAAGTTGAGAAATTTTGAGAAAACATCTGGAAGCTTCCCGCGGCCTGTCCCGCTGATTTTTATTCTTGATTCAATTATACACTTTGGAGCTTCAATGTGGGGGCCCGAATAGCGAGTAGCGACCTCGCAGAGGGACTCACCACTTGCTGGCAGTTGCTGGACAAAAGCGACACAAAATCGTGGTGATCCTTGCAAGAGATCTATGTCCAGTTGTGGCCATAGGTCTATCGGTTGAGACGATACGTACAAATGCAACATTAAAAGATTACATGCTGCTGGGACGTCAGGGAAACCTCTTTCGTAACATGAAGATTGAAAAATAGATGAAATAGATCTTAGGTAAGGTACTCCCGCAAGCATGATTTCGCTTTTAAAGTTATTCATACATATTACATACGTATAAAGCTTGTGTCTAAAGCCCATATTGCTACTGACAAAGAGGATTAAGGCCACGCAAGTGACTTGTACGTATAAATACTCGTACGTCGAAACGATATCCGTGCTGATATATTAAAATGCTTCCTTTATAAAATATTCATAGTGGCTTAGAGCACTATATCTTACGATGTCAAAGCTTAGTGGCTTCAATTTAGATTTTAAATTTCATCCTTGAGTATGATGGAACATTTTCGATTATTACGAATCCTTGTAGGTATAATTTTATAGTTTACTAGCTGACCCCCGCAACTTCGTTTGCATGTTTTTCTTTGCTATAAACCTCACGGAGCCCGAGACCTTTCCAACGAATGCAAAACCGTGGAAATCGATTCGTGCGTTCTGGAGTTATAGCGTCAGGAAGGAAAACCCGACTTATTTTTATATAGTAGACTAGATAGTTATAAACCAATTGCTTTGGGAATATTGACTCTTCTTCGTATTTTGACTTTTTTAATTTCCTAAAGTATGTCCTTAATAACGGGCTTAGATATTATCGTTGAATATTGTGACTAATGATACAATGGACTAAGTTTGTGCAGATTTTAAGTCCAACAGTATGTTTAGAGTTCAAAATCATTGTTACAGTAACAGTACATCATGGCTATTATTGGTACATTGGGAGACAATTCATAATATGAATGTCACTGGCAAAATGTCATCGCTCGTAGCATGAGAGCCAGTTTGGCAAGTTGCTCGCAATCAAATTGTGCACGGGAAACTGGAAACGTGCATGCATGTATTGTATACGAGTATCTATTCTATATTTTATACAAGCAGTTGGGCGCGAAATGAAATTCGTGTATATTTTATACTAGCTGATCCCCGCAACTTCGTTCGCGTAGGTATAGCTTTTTATATAGGATCTGATCGGATCCCATAATTCTTTTATGTACTTAAACTAAATGTAGCCTAAGTTACTTTTTATAACATTGAAAGTTCCATTAAAATCGATCCAGCCGTTTCCGAGATTAGCTGGAACAAATAGACAGAACGACAACCATAAATTTAAACGCACACCAGTTTAAAATAAGCCGTACGTTCAAAGATCCGGGTCCCAAGTTATTTGAACCCAATACTAAGGATTGTAATGTCTGTCATTTCTAAACTAAAAAACCTATGACCTTGAAATATTTACGGGACAATACATAAAGTAATACCTTTCTAACAAAAAAAGAATGAGTGAAATCGAACAACGCGTTAATGAATTACAGCTAAATACACGTTTTAACTTTCATCCCCTCTCCCAAGGGAACCGTGCTGAATTTCGGGATAAAAAGTATCCTATGTCCTACCTCGGAGTATAAACTCAAATCGTACCAAGTTTCATTCGAATCCATTTAGTAGTTTCGGCGTGATGCGCGGCCAAGATACAGACAGACAGACAGACAGACAGACAGACAGAAAGACAGACAGACAGACAAAAATGAAACAAATTGCAGTTTTGGCTTCAGTATCGATTATAGAGTGCCCTCCAATAAAAATTTTCAAAATATCTTCAATGTACAGAATTGGATCTGTTACAGTTTTATTATATTATAGATAGATAGATGTGCACTATAAATAATATACCTAAATGTGAAAGCGTGTCTGTCTGTCTGTTTTCCCTTCACCTTTTCACGGCTCTTGTTTAGCTAGCTTGTATCCTGGAGATGGACACTTATCAGAAAGTGGTGAAACAGGCCGTAAATATTTAAAAACTTTTACGAGCTCAGTGTGCTTAGTCTAAATCGGAGCACTCGAAAACGAACTCGAAAACTATTGATCGATTTCAGAGTAAAACAGACCTAAAATGGCTTGTATTAAGGTTTGAGTTCGCCAATACATTCAGCATTGTTCGAATGCTGAATGTATTGGCGAACTCAAACCTTAATTTAGACTAAACACACTGGTATAGTATAAGAGGCTTACCTTATTCGTAGACTCGTTATTAATATTAAGTTACGAGTGTACATATTATGTACACTCGTAACTTGTTTGATCGATGAGTCGCACAGTTGCTACAATTTGTTACACACAAATAATAACAAAAAATACTACGAGAATAATATAAGAATTCTGCTTTCATATTGCCTCTACTTTTATTGAAATTGTAACAGATATGTAATTGGTTCTAATTGTTGGAGATGCGAGTGGTGCTTTTAACTTTATTACAACTCGCAAACGACACTGGTAATATTAATGTTTCCCAAGGGTGCCTTAGCTTCGTTCCGCGGAATATTGTTGTTATGAATTCCATGTTTTATTGTTGTTATGAATTCCACGTTTTATTGTCGTTATCAAATGTCTACTTATGATCAGCTTTTCATCTTTAAACAGAATCGAAAAGTAATATCATGCCAGAATTTACATTTTAAAATAATGTAACCAGTCGGCATATCAGTGCGAGACAATTTCGATGACTTCTATAAATTTTATCGAGCTAGTGAAATCCCCCCTGGGATCCATTTCGGAAGGCATTGACGAAATTGGCAGTAGGCATAGTAAAATTTTCTCTTACAACGTCGTAAATCTTTTGGCCTCGTCGGTAATATCCGGCTGTTTGTTTTCGACTGAATGTAGCTTTAGTTGTAGTGATTGTTATTTGTTTAAATCAATAAATAATCACCAACATAATTTCAAACTTTCCTAAATGGACTTTTATTTACTCAAACGGAAAAGCAGATACTTACTTCACTTACTTCAGCCACAGAATATATAATAGTACTACGTACTTCAGCTTGCTTGCATACACATCGCCATGAGTCATCCATACTAATATCTATCTGTATTATAAATGCGAAAGTGTCTGTCTGTCTGCTAGCTTTTCAGGGCCCAATAGTTTATTTGATTTATAAGAAATTTCGTGCAGAGGTAGCTTGCGTCTCGGAAATTGACATAAGCAACTTTTATTCCGGAAAAACAAATAGTTACCATAGGATTTTAAGAAACCTATAAATCCACGCGGACGAAGTCGCGGGCATCATCTAGTAAACATATGCAAGTACGTAAAGATCTCATTAGTTAATATAACATTTACCTTAACATTAAATTAATGTTACACTGTGTTTGAACGATGCTCCTCTTCAGTGGTGATCTTGTACACAATCGTAAGTCATTCTACTGCGTATTCGTTCGCGGAATGTAATTTGTACATTTACATACTTATGGTATGTACATGGGCTGTCGGAAAAGGATCGTAACGGAGAATACCAGAGGAAAGCATTATATCCCTTGTTTGCCTCGGTATATTTGCGTTTAATTACTTTAAAACAATACAGGCCTAAATTAACGGAAACGTAGGTTATTTTATAGCGTTTTCACAGAATTAATTACACGATTACACTTTACATTATTTCTATTTCCTAAAAAAAATTTAATTCCCAACTATAAGACGATACGAAGAGCGAGTTATAAGAGTTTTATTTTATCTAAGAAAAGGTAGGATTACAATTCTGTTTATTTTTCGCAAAGAATTGAAAATTATAGGCTGAAAATTGAATTAATAAACATCATATGCTGTTCTTTGTGTGCGTTCTTTTTAACCCCCGACGCAAAAACGACGGGGTGTTATAAGTTTGACGTATCTGTGTGTGTATATGTGTGTGTATGTCCCCCGTAACACTCAAACGGGTGAACCGATTTGAATGCAGTTTTATTGTTTGAAAGGTGAATTAGTCGGGAGCGTTTTTAGCTATGTTTGATGAAAATTGTTCCAAGATGGCCGCCGCCACTAAATGGCGGACTGCATATTTTTTCACAACTCCCTCAATATGGGTATCAAATGAAAGGGCTTGACGTGTAGAATAGCACTATGTAAATCCAAGATGGCCACCACCACAAAATGGCGAATGTCGGGGGTTTTTTTAATTTTTAATTTATACTTGTTATTGCGTAAATTTTTTGGTAAAATAAATAAAAATTACGAGATTATTCTATTCTTCAATTAAAAGTATTGCAGATATTATTAATATTATGATTTCTTACTTTGAGGCTTCTAATTTGTTGATGCACTGAAAACGTAAAATTACTCTTATATAAATTCAAGAGCTTTTGCGCGACTGTCGACCAGAACTTTCGCTGTCTTATTATTAGTATTTTCGCTTACTTTTAGTCTCGGCGAGTATTTGCGTACCACTTTGAAAGCTCTTTTAAAATTTTCTTTTTTTTATGTTTCTCATTGGCTAAGCGAGACTTCTAGATACAACTTTCAAAACAGCAAAAACAGAGTTCTGTTTTAATCTCTAGATAACTTATTCTTTATAAAGCAAAAGCCGCGATGCATGATACATATTACCTAACATAAAAGGTAATGGTGCTTGGTTTACGCGGTAACGCAGTATAGTAATATTAAAATGAGATATTTGGATGGTAAAATCAGTGCAGGTGAGCTGTTAATGAATGATAAAATAAATTATATGAAAACATCGTAATGTGTACTTTTAAATAGTTAGAAGGCCTATTAAGATAGGCCTTCTAACTATTTAAAAGTTATTAAGTAACTACGTGTAATTTTCACTCATCTTTGTAAAATCAGCATATTAGGTAGGTATGTAATTAATCTACGATTTAACAAATGCATACAGTCTTGAAAGTAGCTTTACATTTGCTAAAATGTAAGCTATTTCATATGTTACTTACGTGAGTAAAACTCACAGCTGTAAAGCGGATATTGATGAACTTTAACTGAACGTTTTTCAAGGTAACCTTATATAACCCAAAGTATTACTCGTATGTTTTTCTTATTATAAATTTTCACAAAATTATTAGATATTTTTACAGGTTGTTAAGCTTACATAATAAAGAACAATGGTGAACTAATGGCCAATAATAAAATTAAAAAAATACTCTGTCAACAAGTATCAAATATAGAACGTTCTCACCGTTTTGAAGTAGGTTTCAAAAATATAGAGCCTTTTCACCGTTTTGAAGTAGGTTTCAAATATAGAACCTTTTCACCGTTTTGAAGTAGGTTTCAAATATAGAATCTTCTCACCGTTTTGAAATAGGTTGTAACAAATTCCGTTTGGCTTGAGACGTATTGTTGATTCGACGCAGTAAATAACACAGGGAACTATTTCAACAACGCCCATCGTAAACTTGTTGAACTATTAAACTCTTCCCCTAAACTCCACTGTGGAAGACGCTTAGGTCGTTCGCGCCGTTAACCGCACTCTACTACACAAGTTCTTATAGTTCTTAACCTCGCGTATGCTGCTTTAGCTTGTTCTATATTCCTGAAAATGGAAATGGTTTTCAGAATGAAATATAGATATTTAGAAGGGTTTTCATTTACTTAGCTCGTTTCACAGTCGTTCCTTTCTCGGCTTCGTAGGTATTCCTCATTACTGAGCGTCGTGATCTTTTCCGTTTGGTTAAATTAGATTCTTCCACATATTAATCAGCAGTAAGCAATTTCGAGTCCTAGATTTAACTATTATTGTATTATATAATATATAATCTGGACCATCGACTTGATGTGTTCTCCAAGGCACGACAAGAAAATGCCTTTGGACCTCCAAAGTCAGTCACTATCAATGTTACTAAACCAACGCAATCGACTGATATTCACTGTCGCAAATAGGCCCTATGTTTCTCATCATCGTTCTATAGTTTTTACAATCAATCCAAAAATATTTTTGTAATGTCTCATATCTGAGGTAGGTAGGTAGGTACATCTTTTTTATAATTTTTCTGAAATACTGAATTGTATTCACTGCACTGAATTTGAGTAGTTGCAGGTAAGTACCTACTTACGTACATTGCAAAATTAAATAAAAATTATTAAATAATAATTAGTGAATTAAAATAATAAACGTTCTTTTCACACAGTTTAAGAGTTTCGTTACAATTTAATGTGAAACGAGCCTAAAAGGTCGGCATAATTAAAAATACTTGGGTAGCTTGTTTAATCTTAGGTCGTCCAACCATCCAGTCATTATCGAAGGGCGGTAGGTAATTGGGAACACTTAGAAGTTTATTAAACACTAAAATATTATTATAAAGCTACCTTTTGGGACTGAAAATATTATTATTGTAATTGATGATTAAACGAACTTACCTGTAAGTGAAGTTCTATCATAATTATACGAAGGCTTTGTTCGAAGAGATCAGCATAACACATGTAGTCACACATACGGTGTTGCCATCGCGCACTGAAAGTTGAAAGCCCTAAACTAAAAAATAAAAGTTTTTTATATTTATTAGGTGAGGGTACACACACCTCCGGTCTATATATACGTCGGTATTGTGTTCCGTTGCTCATTTAGTTCAGAGCCTCGATCTTTCATTCCTGATTTGATATTTCAGGAGATATTGAAGGGATTATTTTTTGGGGGAAAAAATGTGGGAGGGTGGGTTGCTGATCTCTTCGGACAAAGCCTTCGTATAATTATGATAGAACTTCACTTACAGGTAAGTTCGTTTAATCATCAATTATACTTAATGCTTTGTCCTCGAGATCAGCATAACACATGTAGACTTTGAGAGCTTCTGAAATATCACAATCCTTAATCAAAATGTATTGCAATCATTGTGATTATTCACCAGATAATGTAACATTCTTTAATGTAACATTAAGCAATTATATCATTTTATTTTTAAATTAATTATTTTTTATTAATTATTAATTATATTTTTTATTAATAATAATGTAGTTAAAAAAATTATTAATAATAATTATCTACTTGAGCCAGTTTATCTTACAGTAGAAATAACTACTACGTGAACTGGCTTATGATGCTCGATTATATAATTGATTGCAATAATATTGTAGGATACAATATAATTAATGATTTCTAGGATTGTAATGTATAATAATTATGTAAGATATTCTTATGCATTTATATAACAATTAATAATCATCTAGATTACTGTTATTTAAAATTGACCTGTAAAGGAATCATTATTACTACAATGTTCATCTAGATTACTGTTATTTAGAATTGACCTGTAAAGGAATCATTATTACCACAATGTAGGTACACACTATTGTCAATTTTAACAAATAAGTACCTACTTGAGAAGACCGCTCCAGCGCGGTTTTTCTAATCAATTAAAAACCAATCCTAATTTGCGCGCTTTGACAGCATCTCGGGTGCTTTGCGCTGTGTAAATACGTTAGGTATAATATTATGTATTCCACATTCTGTAAGCAGCTGGTTAAACCAGCGGTCCAATGTCTAAGCTGAAAGTAGGTAATTTTTGTGATTTCGTTAGGTTGATAAACAGGTTATGGACATTGTCCCGAAGTGAACTGGTAAAATTAAGATATGCTTATACTGTTAAGACTAGGTAAATATCTGATCTTTTGCCAAAAAGTGGGGAGATGAGATATGGTTTAATGTTTTTATTATTTCACAAGTATTGTGCTACTTCTCACCAGGGATAATAAAGGGACTTATTTTCGTGAATATTTATATAACCCTAAACTATCGTTAGGAGACCACAAGGACAATCTGTTTTAAAAACTTCAGATGTCTTCTAAGTAATAATATTATACTTCGGTAAGGGCAAGCGAAATCTAAGGATACCTTTAGTTAGAATAAAATAAAATAGAAAAGTTCTTTATTCAAAGAAAAAACTTTCACAAGTAGGTAGGTAGGTACTTTTGAATCATCAAACCATTGGTTCGGAATACCGTTTCCGGAAAAATCCTTTTTCAGCTTCACTGTCGCTTAAATATAGTGGAAAAAAAAAAACCGGGTTAAGGCTGATGATCATCAGCTGCTTATAGTGCCATATTGGGCACCTGCCTTGAATAAAGTAGTCAGAATAGCAACACTTTTCTGACTGAGGCATTAAAGCATTAACACTTTCAAATGAACAAAAACTTTTGTCACTTCTTTAGGTTTTTTAAGTATTGTTTTATCGATGATTTGGAGAATGAAGCCACCATAATGTTAAGGACCGCTGAAGGGACGCTTTTCCAACAACAACAAGACCCGGATAAGAGACCTGTAGACAGGGTAAATTGATGGCGTACGTGGTTGTTGGAAGGGAATAGAATAATTTGTTTATTTGGATCAAATTTTTGAAAACAAGAAGCTTTCTAAATAAGCGGTATTAAGGTTGGGTGGGCCATAAAAGGGACCACTACAAAACCTGACACTTTATACAATATTCTGTAACGCTTTTAGGACCGTAGAGTAAAAAGGAGGAAACCCGTAGGTAGATAAAACGTTTCTGATCTTGATAAGGTAACTGCATAACCTATTATGGCTATAGTGTCAAGATTTCTAAACCAGGATGTACCTATGTATAGTTAGAACACTTGTGTTGACATAAATTGAAAATATCTACACCGGGAAACAGGAACGTGTTTATTGTATATATTTTGTTTGAAAAAACAGAATCGCTCAATTCCCATTTTTGATTTCTGGATGAATTCTACGCGATTAGGTATGCGTCAGCTACTACAATGTATGCCAAACATATGCGTATGTAAATGACCCACATATGCCGAAGTAATATTAATGAATATTAAACCAATTAATAGAATTAGGAATATATTTCCAGGTCGACACCTTTTTTAAATTTCTTTGGTTATGCAAATTAGATGGGGATAATTGTTGTCCCCAAGTTCTGGCAGTAGTGTTGTTGATGTGTATAATATCATTTGTCAGTTGTTTATTATTTTATTGACAAAAAAAAATTTAAAATAAGCTCTAAACAGTCGATATGATAAGAGCGTTCCTCGGTTGTCTAAGCTCCATTAGTCGTGACCCCTACGTGCTACCCCGTAGTTGAACTATCGCAAAAAAAAAAATTACTTACTGTAGATACTCATCGTATCTAGTTTTAGCTAATAGGCTTATTTATTAGCACTAACCCTCGATTGAAATCGGACGGTAGGTAAATGATTTTAGGTGTCTTCATAAAATAGTCATAGTTTTCTTGGCTATTTTTAAAAGTAAAACTTGCATATTGTGTACAGCTATCGGTAAAGTTTATAACCTACATGCAAGATGTACGGTACTAAATAGCATTTAGGTATTATGGAGAAACCGATTTTGGTTCTCGGCATGCAACTCCAATCTTTCGGAGTTATGTGCGTTTCATAAGCAATTAAACTTCACTAGCTTTAATGATGACAGAAACAGCGTGAGGCATGCCTGAGTTTATTATGATGATGCTCAAGACATGTGAAGTCCCCTGATCCGCATTTGGTCAACGTGGTTGACTATAGCCTAAAGACTTCACATTCTGAGAGGAGACCCGTGTCCTGTGTTGGGCCGGCTAGGTGGCTCATCATGATGATGACGACAACCACAGGATCTGAGCGCGCGACAACCAATTTCGTTATTTTTTGAATACAAAATGTGCAGTGTTCAAGCTGAACGAAAAAGAAAAAATTTACACCACCAAGTTGTTATTAAATTTGAATCTTAGATATTTTTTATTATTATGAGTTTTAATTATAAATTAAGGATCTTTTAAGTTTATTGTTTCCCTGAAAATTTTCACTGAAACAAGCTTAGTTGTTGAAATGTTGTTTATATAATTTTCTTAAGAGTTTAAGTTTCAAATTAAGAATTTAAGAATGTTTTTACCGTTTGGCTTCGGTATCAAGAATATGCTTGATATAAAGCGCTCGTTGCACGGATCGTGTTCTGTATAACACGTGATGACAAGGGTATTTTATAGCCAACATAATATAATAGGACCCGAAGTGGGTACTTACATTAGGGACCAAGATTTATAAAAAATGCCAGTCTCCCAGCGTTGTTGCTTACCCTGCCCTCTTGCGACGACTGTGGTGGCTGCAGATCAGCGTGGGCGCAGAGTAATCTCGCGCTCCACCCGGGCAAAGAGGCCAGGCCTCGGAACCCGTACCAGGACTGCACCAAAAAGACTCGTGCGATGCTGTCCACTGCCAAACTTACTCGCAGGCGGAGTTCTCGACGTAGTCTTCTCGTCCTTGAATCCTCGTCTTAAACGTGGAGAATAAAGTTCCGACGAACTATTGAATCGGAATGTTGATTTTAATAATTGGTTAATAGAATCCCACAGAGATTTGATAGTTATCTGTGTGTCCCTGTCTTCTTTAGCAATTATTAGTGTAATTATCAATAGTACTTCCTAGACAGGAAATAGCCTAGCCCAGTTGCTTTTGGCTCATTTCGTCGCTTTCCAAAATAGTGGTCCTATTTTCATATATATTTCCGATTTGGGCGCGGCCGCTGGCGCATCTACTAGCGTGTGGCGTGCAATTACTAGGAAATAGGTATTTTACCGTAACTCCTTGCATAGTTCATCTGGTACGCCCTTTGTTGTAAACAAATAGCAAGGCCTTGAATTTCCCTTTCGTATAGTTTTCTACTGATGGGTCATTCCCAAATCTCCATAAGTTCTCAGAGTCCAGCTCGATAATCGGAGGTACGTCATCAGTTGGAACCAGGGCCTCTGTTACCACGGTTGTGACCTGTGGTCGTGATGAGCTAATAAACACATTTGGTTCTGATTGAGTGCTTCTTTGAAAGGATTGTTTATTTATTTATTTTTCTTTAGTAACGGTTAAATCGTTGTCTGACGTTGTCATTACAGCGACAATAAAAATATCAATGCCGGTGTGCCGGCATATTAACTTATTGTATGGTCTCACTTATACTAATAAGGTAACAATCCTTGTCGGGTATTCCATGTATACAGTGAAGTGACAATCCCACAGACTACCCGCATCACTAGTATAGCTTCACGTCTACTAATAAAGTAACAGTCCTTGTAATTGCTCGCAGTATTAGTCTTACACGTGAAGATTTAATGCGATATGGCCTCTTCTGGCCTCGCGTATACTTTAAAGTGATAACACTTGTCGGGCGGTATATCGCGTTTACGGTGAAGTGACAGTCCCACAGACTGCCCGCATCACTCGTATGGGTTCACGTCATATACTAATAAAGTAACAGTCCCATAAACTGCTCGCAGTATTAGCCCAGCCCGTGAAAAAACGCGCTTACCTATAGCTTGTGTTTTGAAGTGTTAACCCCAAAAGTTAACCGCATCAAAGCTAGTAGGTAAGTAATTTCATCTGTATACATATTATTGAAAAACACTTGACTAACCTCTGAAACTCGATGTTGATCGAAGATTTTTCTCTCCAATTTTCTTAAGTTGTCATGATTACTTCCGTTCTCCGTGACACTAAACACTTTTAAATTTATAATTTAATTTAATAATTTAATAATTTACGATATTATTTGAAATTACTTTAAAATACGTGCGCTCCGGCAGAGCACTGAAATGTGAATGAGCAACGGAACACAATACCGACGTATATATAGACCGGAGGTGTGTGTACCCTCACCTAATAAATATAAAAAACTTTTATTTTTTAGTTTAGGGCTTTCAACTTTCAGTGCGCGATGGCAACACCGTATGTGTGACTACATGTGTTATGCTGATCTCGAGGACAAAGCATTAAGTATAATGTAAGGTTTTGTATTACAAAGCATTTTCTGGCTAGTATCAAACGATTGTGAGAATTGACTTTATGCTGAACGCACATTGGCAACTATCTGCACCCGAGCGAACGCGTCTTTTCTGCAGCTACGTCTGATTTTTAGCGCCTAATATTTATGTGGTTTTTATTAGGTTAATTTTTTTTCCTGAATCTATACCGTCAGATAACTTTATATAGGTAAAACGCAGCTGAAGATTTTTTGAAAATGTTAAAAAAAATTCAATATAACTCAAATAGAATGTAATATTCAACAAAATCTCAGCAATCTTATAAGTCCGTTAAAAATCTGTTTGCATAATTTTCTATGAAAATCCCTGGTACGATTTATTTGCTATAGATTGAACACATTTCCTGAGCAAAAAGCCTCGAATGTCCATTGAATACGTAATTATTCCGCCTTAATTAAGTGTATATGAAGAGCTCCATTTAACAAAAGGCTTGGGGGTAAGTGACGATATCTCCCTCAGAACAGGTACCTATTTCTACTCAGTAACCCTACACCTGTAGTTCTTATTGCCTTAACAATAAGGGTAACAATGCAACATGTTCAGTAGACTGTTCTTCATGATCGCCATTACACTGGCCCATTAGACTAACGAATTGAGATTTCTCACCGTTTCTAATGTCACGATTTGTTACCTATCCTCAAACAAGATCGAATTCACCAGATAAATCTCAATCGATTTTATATAACACTAGACTAGACTGATGCCCACAACTTCATTAGCGTGGATTTAGGTATTTTAAAATCCTGTGGGAACTATTTACTTTTCCGGGAGAAAAGTACCAAATTTAGCATAAATCGGTTAAACGGATGGACCTTGAAGAATCCCGTGGGAACACTTTAATTTTCCGGGATAAAAAGTAGCCTTTCTCCGTCCCGGGGATGTAAGCTACCTCTGTACCAAATTTCATCAAAATCGGTTTAACTGTTGGGCCGTGAAAAGCTATAGCAGACAGACAGGCACACTTTCACATATATAATATTGATTGAGTATGGAAGTATAGACTAGTATTACAAAATAAAAATACCTAACTCTTTCAACATACATACTCCTCTTGCCAAAGGTGGTCTGTGAGAGATCGCTCTAAGTGATAAGACCGCCTTTGCATACAAATCTGTAGTGCCTAAGCTCTCTTCAACTGTACCTTTTTTTACCCGACTGGGTATATGTGTTTCACCTGTGTATGTATGTCCATTCCTATGTCCGCTTGTAACTAATCAACGGCTTAACGGATTTTGATAAATGATACGTCATTAGATTTGTCTCAATGACGCAAGTTTTATAGGGTTTACCTAAAAAATCAAAATGGCGGACTTTATGCGCTTTAATGTGCGAGCTGAAAAAAAATTTTTTCTTCAAGACCCTCGAGTGGGGTATCAAAATAAAGGGATTCAAAAGGCAAATACGAAAATATATAAATTTATATATTTGGAAACAATTTGGAGTGATAAATCGTAGAAAATGACCGTTTCCTATGTCAGTTCGTAACTACTTAACGGCTCAACCTATTTTGATAAATTATACGTCATTAGATTTATCTTGACGGCGCAAATGTTACTGGGTACATAAAATTCATAAAAAATCAAAATGGCGAATGTTATGCACTTTAATGTGCGGGCTGAAAAAAATTTTTTTCTTCAAGACCCTCGAGTGGGGTATCAAAATAAAGGGCTTTAAAAGGCAAGTACGAAAATGTATACAATCTATATGTTTTAAATCAATTTGGAGTGACAAACCATGAAAAACAAAATAAATAACAACTTCACTGTAAGTGGTACGGTGGTAGTTTATTAGTTTTTTAGTTCGTTTTTTAGCATGGCAGTCGGGTTTTTTTAATTTTTAAATTATTGCTTGTTTGTGTGTGCAATAAAGTATTCTATCAATTCTATCTATCTAAAACTATTTAAATAACTCTCTGTATAAAGCTATCCAACTCGCCAGACTGCATTAGAGCAGCGTGGCAATATTTGGACATTAATGTATGTATGTATACTACTACTGTAGGTACTTGATTCAGGACAAAGACACTCCAATTCTAAGGCTGCCTGTGTAAATAATGTGTCAGGATCCTGAATTCGCGTAAAATTATTCGAACACCCGAATTAGAGCTAAACGCTAAGTGTAATTGCATTGATTGCCTATCACTTTGTGTTTGTATCCGATAATGATGGCCGTAACTATTGTGAGGGAGTACATATAAATATATTATGAGTAGCCCGAGGTTTCCCTTTAAATATTTTCCTGCTCTTTTCCTCATCGAATAAATTATATGACAAAAGACAACGAATAGTTATATAAAAGAAAAATGCTAAGATGCAGTCAACAACAAACCTAGAAAAGAAACTAGTGACCCGGGTAAAATGAACGGCGGATCGTAAAGTTTAGTCTCTGCAGCAAATGGTAGTCTGTGTAAAATTGGATGAATCGCAAAAATAAAATAAAATTATGTACAGATAGACGCTCTACAAAAAAAGCATGCTGCGCTCTTTAATTTTCTACACCTAGATATGATAAACATTTGTGTGTTATAAAAACACGTTTAAACGCTAAAACAGCTCTTAGAATCTTCAAGAATTTGCGTTCAAGGTTTTAAGAAATACAACACACCTACTTGGAAAATAATTATTTAATTTCATTATTTTACAGGTTTCTTTCTTACCTTTGATGTAATGACTTCAACCAGATTTGAAACTTCTATTGCTTTGTTACGATACCCTTTATACCACTTTCTAAGTGGCTAAACCTAATACTATGCAAATAATATGGCGACTAAGTAACATGAAGTCAGGAGAGTGTATTAGCATATTATCGGTATACAGAGGAACTTCAAAGCTTTATGTCTCAAGAGGCGTATTAAAATCAAGTTGGGACTACCAAAAGGTGTGTAGAAGGGCCTGGTGGTGTAAAATTTATGTGGTTGACCGTCCGAAGAGCCTTTGCAGCACCACTAGGAGTATAAGGGCCTGTTTCACCTCCTTTTGATAAGTATCGGATAGCTTATTCACAAGTTTTGTCTTTGTCACTTGACGTAAAGTAAGAAAGTGACAAAACTTACGTTTAGGCTATCCGATACTTAACAGACGGTGGTGAAACATGCTCTAAGTGTTCTTTGCTTAGCAGCCGATTACATTTTCACGCGTAGCCGATGTGTGTTTCATGAATACGTGTAAACAGCGCTGCAAATTAGATTTGTGTACGGTAACTATGCCAAAGTAAAGGCGGTGATTATATCGCGTTAGCAGCTTATTTTGGTCGTGGC
Organism: Melanargia galathea; assembly: GCA_920104075.1. NCBI lineage: Eukaryota > Metazoa > Arthropoda > Insecta > Lepidoptera > Nymphalidae > Melanargia > Melanargia galathea. Next base: position 14,605,855 of record OV049862.1, read on the forward strand.
TCGTTTGCGCACGACAATGTCACCGTATATAATGTAAATAGGCTCTCATTTGATCCAGCGTAGCGCAAACTTTTACATTAAAAATAGGCATAATTAGAGTTATTGTGATAAAATTGGGCAACATTTATCGTATTTAAAAAGTTTTGTACTTCATTCTAAATACTTATCAATGTTGCATAAATAATAATATTTCATGAATATGATGCACTGAGCTTATCTTGTAATGACGATATACATATAAGAAATTAAACTGTATCTACAAGATCAAAATGATGAAAAAAATTATGAGACAAGTGTAAATTGAAAATTTAAAAAACCCCCGACATTCGCCATTTAGTGGCGGCGGCCATCTTGAATTTGCAATAGTGCTATTCTACTAGTCAAGCCCTTTCATTTGATACCCATATCAAGGGAGTTGTGAAAAAATATATCATCCGCCATTTTGTAGCGGCGGCCATCTTGGACCGATTTTCATCAAACATAGCTAAGAACACTCTCGACTAATTCACCTTTCAAACAAAAAAAAACCGCACTCAAATCGGTCCACCCGTTTGAGCGCCACAGGGGAACAGACAGACACACACACACACACACACACACACACACACACACACACACACACACACACACACACACACAGACACGTCAAACTTATAACACCCCGTCGTTTTTGCGTCGGGGGTTAAAAATGATAAATTATATTTTGACGTCATACCGCTAAGCGGAATAACTAATCAATTTCGATGGGCACATCCTGCGTCACATAATGTATACCTACGCCCATTCCAAAGCGAGAGCACTCAAGTGAAGAGTTTATGGCTAATTGCATGAGAGATGAGATCTGTCCGGACCTACGCCGAGTAATTGTCTCACTAATTCGATCCGACGCCCTTATGCGTAGCACGAGATAGGTATGACATAAAAATATCGCACATTCAGCAAATAATGCGAATCAGAAAACGAACATGCTTACTCTTAGGGCAAAAATCACTCTTGGTGATACTGTTACTGATAAGGGTTGTTTTAAATTACCTATCCTTGTGGCTGTATCTTTGTTTTTGTACGTAATAAAGCTGTTTAAATTTAAAAAAAAATTAGCTTAAAGTAAAATTTTAACGACAAGAATCTTTTTCGGTTAAAATAATATTAATTTAGGTTTGTATACATTATATTATATTATACTGATTTAAGTTAGATAAAATATTAATTGTTCCATGGATGTGCAGCTTATTGACATCTTCTATAATAATGGAGATATAGACATTAACAATTTACTATCTGGGACCATCTAAGAAGAATGTAAAACTAATACATAAAGTTATATGAATGTATCTATACTTAACGTGATTACAAGGCCATCTGATCTCGAATTGAGAGCACTTATCCTTTACTCGAATCCGTGACGAGACATGCTAAGTCATTATTTCGGTATTTTGATGTGACTACCCTGGCCCATATAAATCCTTAAAGGTTACTCAATTAATAAAAAATAAAATAAAATATATTCGTAACATCGAACCCATTTAATCGTTCAGACGATTGAGTTGGTTAAGCCATATTGACTCAAGGTGGTAACTGGATAGGTGACTAACTTTGGAGGTCAGAGCCTTTTCATTTCATCCGTGCCTCGGAGAGCACGTTACGTCGTCAGCTTCGGTTATTATCACTAACATCTGATATTCTAATAATCTTAACCTAAAAGATGAGTAAAAGTAAAATTAAAATAAAATCACTTGCTCTTAGTTCAGTTGAATGCGTAAAGGTCTGAGGACCCACCGCATTATTATCCCAAAAAAATCCCTCCCATTATGTAATTAATGGGAATGGTTCACAACCCTCAGCAATGAAGGATACCATGCGCAGTGAGAGATTAATGATCATAACTATTCTCTTAAAAGTGCCAATCAATCATCATATCAGTTAAACGACAACGCGTTTATCAGTGTTTTGAAAACCTGAAAGGAAACCCGCTTAAATAGAAATAGCAAATTGATGTTCGCCCACGGTAAAAAAACTAAATGTATTTCTGATTCCAATGGATCGATTCTCTTTTAATCTCAGAAGAGATATTTTATTACTTCGAGTTTGAGTTAATATCCTGTCATAAGAGAATGTTACTTAGACAGCTTACATTATTTTATCGTGAAAATAATGAAAGTAATCTTTACTTCTGAAGAGGCAATGGGCGAGGCATTAGTTTGAAAAAGCGATAGACTTTGAGGTTCCAAGGTCCTTGAATGGCGACCCCCACACCGTGATAATCTTCGGAACTGCTGAACTGATTTTGACGGGACTTTACTGGCAGATACCTACAGGATTATACAAAGAGTGGTCGAGGGTTCAGTTTATCTCGGAAATATGTATTTAGATTTCTTAATATAAAACTTTTGACATTAGGAAGGTCAATACATTTTCACGTTCTAACCGCAAAGCTGATTTTTACGATTTTGTCCTTGAATACCGGAGAAGTATGTCCTTCTTCGGGATTCAAGGACAAAGCTTATTATCCCGGGAAATAGAAGAGTTCACACGGGATTTTTGAGGAACCTAAATCCACGAGGATCAAGTGGCGGGCATCAGTTAGTATTTTATGAGATCGTAAAATTTAAAACATTTGTGTTCTGAATACAAATTAAGACGTCCGATAAGAGTTTGCCTGCAGTCCTTTGTCTGATTGGACGGTCTGCCGGGCAAGATTTACGTAGCCGTATTTACCTGAAGGTACTTACCAATTTTAGGTCAGTTGCGATCGCTAGTTCACATCGCAGCAGAGGCCGCCTCACAGTGGGTCGAAACTGCTATTTGAGGGACATAGGATTTTTTGTTACAAATTCCATTAAAAAAAATACATGTCGAAAGATCTTGTCATTCTGATGAACAATTGTTATTAAAAGTTTTTCTCTAAAACTGATATCTTGCCCGAAAAAAAATATTTTCAGTTTTTGTTGTATGGAATGAAACATAAACTGCTAAAATTTGGCCAAGTCTTGACAGGTCTTGCTTTAAAACTACTTTATTCTTATTCTTTGGCTTGTTGGCTATAATTCCACGCTATCAGCGTGCACCCAAAGTTGCCCGTTCACGAGTTATAAGGTTCACGAAAATGAAGAAAAAAAAGTAAGTAAAAAGTAATTTTTAGGGTTCCATACCTCAAAAGGTATCAAAAGGAACCCTTATAAGATCACTCTCTTGTCCGTCTGTCTATCTGTCCGTGTGTCACCACCAATTTTCTCAGAAACGGGTGAACCAAGCAAGTTGAAATTTATACCAGATACTGAAATCTATAGTTCCTATTAGGTGTATAAAAATTAAGGTCCCGAGTCAACACCATAAAGAGATATGGGCAAATTTAGATTTTCGCGAAAACTTGTAAGTACCGAAATTTACCTTAATTTTCAATTTTTTTATTTTTCGTACTTTTTCCTTTACTTGTGCTGTAAGATCTTGCTTTTTACCAAAATTGTCAATTCTAGGTCAACCGGAAGTACCCTATAGGTTTTGGGTCGAAAACCTATATGGTAGTATCCGTTGACCTAGAATCCTGAAATTTGGCAGGTAGGTAGGTCTTATAGTAAAAGTAAAGGAATAAATCTGAAAACCGTGAATTTGTGGTTTCATCACACAAAAAAAAATTATAATGTGCTCATAAACAAATAATCAGTGTTTTCAATTTTCAAAGTAAGATAACTATACCAAATAGGATATCATATAAAAGGGCTTTACTTGTACATTCTAAAACAGATTTTTATTTATTTCTATGCATAATAGTTTTTGATTTATCGTCCAAAATGTCGAAAAAAATTCCGTTGCGCCGCCCTTATCTCTGAAGTTTACCAATAGAAAAATCTAAAATATAGTTTTTTAAATTATATTAGCTGTAGTTTTGAATAAAAATAACTAATACAATTATAAAAACTAAACTAACAAATATTTATCACTATCACTACCTTGTAAAGTATGTACATCAATAAATTAAAATTTGGTTAGAGCGTTGATTTTGTTTTTTCGATAAAATGTACATAAAATTCTAATGACCATAATTTTTGTAGATTTTTCTATTGGTAAACTTCAGAGATAAGGAGGGCGGAACGGAATTTTTTTCAACATTTTGCACAATAAATCAAAAACTATTATGCATAAAAATAAATAAAAATCTGTTTTAGAATGTACAAGTAATACCCTTTTATATGATATCCCATTTGGTATAGTTATCTTACTCTGAAAATTGAAAATACTAATTATTTGTTCATGAACACATTATAATTTTTTTTTGTGTGATGTAACCACAAATTCACGGTTTTCAGATTTATTCCTTTAGTTGTACCATAAGACCTACCTACCTGCCAAATTTCAGGATTCTAGGTCAATGGAAACTACCATATAGGTTTTCGACCCAAAACCTATAGGGTACTTCCGGTTGACCTAGAATTGACAATTTTGGTTAAAAGCCAGGTCTTACAGCACAAGTAAAGGAAAAATTACGAAAAATAAAAAAAATTGAAAATTAAGGTTAATTTCGGTACTTACAAGTTTTTGCGAAAATCTAAATTTGCCCATATCTCTTTATGGTGTTGACTCCGGACCTTAATTTTTATACACCTAATAGGAACTATAGATTTCAGTATCTGGTATAAATTTTAACTTGCTTGGTCTACCCGTTTCTGAGAAAATCGGTGGTGACACACGGACAGACAGACAGACGGATAAGAGAGTGATCTTATAAGGGTTCCTTTTGGTACCTTTTGAGGTACGGAACCCTAAAAATTACTTTTTACTTACTTTTTTTTCTTCATTTTTGTGAACCTTATAACTCGTGAACGGGCAACTTTGGGTGCACGCTGATAGCGTAGAATTATAGCCAACAAGCCAAAGAATAAGAATAAAGTAGTTTTAAAGCAAGACCTGTCAAGACTTGGCCAAATTTTAGCATTTTATGTTTCATTCCATACAACAAAAACTGAAAATATTTTTTTTCGGGCAAGATATCAGTTTTAGAGAAAAACTTTTAATAACAATTGTTCATCAGAACGACAAGATCTTTCGATAGGTATTTTTTTTAATGGAATTTGTAACAAAAAATCCTATGTCCCTCAAATAGCAGTTTCGACCCACTGTGCGCCTGCTGACTACCCGCTTATGGTTATTTGACTCAGCATTGAGATCTCGGGACTCGGACTCACCGACCGATACCTATCACTATACGGACTAACAGACCAGTCGTACCAGTATCGATATGCGCCACAGCCTCACAGTTCACAATAAACCAATGTATCAGACCTTCAGATGAACTTTTATTGTATGGCCTATTATAACTACCTGATAAGCTAATAGATCAAGATGCCGTCGGATTAGTCTATGAGACTCTTAACGCCGGTCGTAGTGCTCCGAGATTGTCTTGTTAATTCTCAGTAACAAGCATGATCACTGCCGCGAGCGAGAAAACGCCACTCAATAATGCAAATAAAGCAGAATGGCAAGAAAGGGTCTCCTGATTAATATGCTGCTCGAGCTTAGAGAGGATTGTAATAAACTCATAAATTTCCTGTGTACAAAGCGTGTCTTCATTTTCTGTCTAAAGAATACTCACTCACTGTTTTGAGTTAGGCGTGACCGGTAAAGCCCTTTTCCGGGCTTTTCTTGTGTCGTGGTATAATGTTTAGTTTTAATATGCGATAAGTTTTTGTTTATAAATAACAATCTACTTATTCTTATTTTGCTGAATATTTATATTATCTCAAGTGGCTTCTAAGTGACCGCTCAAAAGAATTTTCTAATTTCATTTCAATCGAACTATTTCGTCTATAAATAACAAGGTATTTTTTACTGAATATTTATATCTCAAGTGGCTTCTAAGTAACCGCTCAAAAGATTTTTCTAATTTCATTTCAAATCGAACTATTTCGTCTATAAATCACAAGGTAATTTTTTTTTACTGAATATATCTCAAGTGGCTTCTAAGTAACCGCTCAAAACAATTTTCTAATTTCATTTCAATCGAACTATTTTGTCTATAAATCACAAGGTATTTTTTTTTACTGAATATTTATATCTCAAGTGGCTTCTAAGTAACCGCTCAAAAGAATTTTCTTATTTCATTTCAATCGAACTATTTCGTCTATAAATCACAAAGTAATTTTTTTTACTGAATATTTATATCTCAAGTGGCTTCTAAGTAACCGCTCAAAAGAATTTTCTAATTTCATTTCAATCGAACTATTTCGTCTATAAATCACAAGGTAAGTATTTTGGTTTCGGTCCAATCATTTCGCTTCGCTACGCCAGCCCCTTGGTTTTTTCTAGCATTGGTTCTGATTTATCGATGATTTTGGTCAAACGTTCCTTCCAAATTATAGGCCCTTATTTGGCCGTCTCTCGAGCACGGGTCCGAACTCCAATGTCCATTTAGATATATACGAGTATGTCGGAAAAGTCGGCAAGAAAGGGAATGGTTCGAAGTTACAACGAATTAGAAATTACTTTGTGAGGAAACTAAATAAATGTTCTCGGGGAACAAATTACACCGAACGGATATTGTTGTTTTTTCTTTATATACGTTATTGTTACTAGGTATAAATAAAGTTTCTTCACCAAGGTGAGAAGATACACAGAGTAGTAGTACGTAACTACTGAGAAAATGGACAAACTGCGGGATAGTTCAATTTACAAGGAATCTTTTTAGCGTTAATAAGAAATCCTTTTTCTACCTGCCAGTTTCTTTGTGGTTTGAAAAAGTAATTCGAACACTCTCTTTTTTTATAGTAGATATTTATTAGGATGAAATTTTATATTGGTAGTAAACTAACACTAAACCACAAATATAAATTCAAAATTTAAAAACCCCCGACATTCACCATTTTGTGGCGGCGGCCTTCTTGGATTTGCATAGTGCTATTCTACTAGTCAAGCCCTTTCATTTGATACCCATATTAAGGGAGTTGTGAAGTAATATGTAATTCGCCATTTTATAGCGGCGGCCATCTTGATCGATTTTTATCAAACATAGCTAACAACACTCTCGACTAATTCACCTTTCAAACAAAAAAAAACCGCATTCAAATCGGTCCACCCCTTTGAGCGCTACAGGGGAACAGACAGACACACACACACACACACACACAGACACGTCAAACTTATAACACCCCGTCGTTTTTGCGTCGGGGGTTAATAAATAGGACAACACAAAAATGATTAGGTATATGTACTTAGTAAAAATAATTATATATACCTACTAAAATAAAAAATACATTTTGACTAAAATATACTTATTTACTTATTTTATGCCAAATATACAAAGATTATAGCTACATAAGATGTATCAGGTGTATTGAAATAACCTTACTTAAACACAACTTTAGTTCTCAACAGTTAGGGTGAGGAACTTTAAGTTATAATATAAATTTATGTGATCTTGATGAGTGTAAAGGCCAAATCTCTGACATTGATAAACGTTCTTCTTTTACAGAACCTTCAGAAATCATTATCGTGATAGAAAAAGTTCATGCGTGAGCACCTAATGGAGTTTTAATAGCGATTGATATTTTGGTATAAATCTAGCTTCTATAATAATATATTGAATGATAGTAATCGATAGATATTTAAAATTATATTATCTATAGATAAACGTTTTCCAATTTTCATTTATATACAGATTTGCAAACTAAAATGTTTAAATAAAAATAAAGGCAGTGATAGCCTAGTGGTTAGGACGACCGACTTCCAATCGGAGGTCGAGGGTTCGATCCCGGGCACGCACCTCTAACTTTTCGGAGTTATGTGCGTTTTAAGTATTTAAATATCACTTGCTTTAACGGTGAAGGAAAACATCGTGAGGAAACCTGCATGCCTGAGAGTTCTCCATAACGTTCTCAAAGGTGTGTGAAGTCTGCCAATCCGCTTGGCCAGCGTGGTAGACTATGGCCAAAACCCTTCTCACTCTGAGAGGAGACCCGGTAATGGGTTGATCATGACCTACGTAAGTAATTTTAATACTGTAAGTGACCTTAAACATCAAGGTATTCTCAGCTATTTACATAAAAAATCAAACAGAATGAAGAAGAAACGGAACACCTTTCCAATGTCTCTAATGAAGCAGGCTGATCATATTATTCCCGCTAAGTAAGCATCCGGGGCCTTTTAACGTTTGATAAATTACGCTGCGATCTTGTTATGAGAGTATTAATAGGGACCAAATGTGAAATTATATTATTGTTCAGTTAATAAAATAAACCTTTACTTAACTCATTGTGTTTGCTAATACGTGAACTTCCATTATTAACTTATGAAGAATTATTATTTATTTATGGATTTCTATTTACAAAGCAAACCGTATCAGAAGTATTTTTGCGTCTTTTATTTTCTGTACCTACCTGTTTGGAAATTGTACATTAACTCTCTTTATATAGTTTAATAACTGCTACTAAATTTTATTGCTTGGCAAGACTATCGCAGTGAAAATATTCTTTTTGATTCGCACTTGTGCTGTAAAAAAAAAGTAATTCACGGAACAAGAATTGTTCAAGCACGGCCTGAGAATAGCTAGCTTTTGTGAGCGAAATAAAAGAAAATGAATATTGTTTTACCCAATCCAGTTTTTTCTCGTATTCATTATATTATTATAGGGGACCAGATTCAAAACGCTCTCTGAGCTCTAGAGCTTTACTGTACTTAAGTGAATGAGTATATTTTACTTAAAACTTAATTTATCTACACCCATGCTTTAAATCCTCTATAAAAGATTCTGACGCAAATACGACGGGGTGTTAAGTTTGACGTGTCTGTGTGTGTGTGTGTCTATTCCCCCGTAGCGCTTAAATAGGTGAACCGGTTGGAATGCGGAGGTGGGAGTGGTGGTGTGGGCGTGGGCGTGGGCGTGGGTTGGGCGTGGGTTGGGCGTGAGTTGGGTGTGGATGCGGTTGTGGGTGTGTGTGTGTGCGTGTGTGTGTGTGTTGTGTGTGTGTGTGTGTTGTGTGTGTGTGTCTGTCTGTTCCCCCGTAGCGCTCAAACGGGTGAACCGGTTTGAATGCGGGGGTGAGGATGGAGTGTGGGTGTGAGGGGTGGGTGTGGGCGTGTGTGTGTGTGTGTGTGTGTGTGTCTGTTCCCCCGTAGCGCTCAAACCGGTTTGAATGCGGGGGTGGGGATGGGGGTGTGGGTGTGGGTGTGTGAGTGTGTGTGTGTGTGTGTGTGTCTGTTTGTCTGTTCCACCGTAGTGCTCAAACGGGTAAACCGATTTGAATGCGTTTTTTTTTTGTTTGAAAGGTGAATTAGTCGGGAGTGTTTTTAGCTATGTTTCATGAAAATTGGACCGCCACAAAATGGCGGATTACATATTTTTTCACAACTCCCTCAATATGGGTATCAAATGAAAGGGCTTGACTAGTAGAATAGCACAATGCAAATTCAAGATGGCTTCAACACAAAATGGCGAATGTCGGAGGTTTAGCAGTAAGCTAACTGTTTTAGAATCTTATAGAGGATTCATATTATGGGTGTAGATAAAGTCTTGTATGCAACTGTTGATAATTAGGTACTAAACAACAGTTGTATAAATAACTATTACGCTTGTCAAAAATTTAAGCTTGGGAATCTACGATTATCTCATTAATATAAAAAAAAACAATAATACCTGATGTATATTGGATATCATTTATATGTCACGTGTAAGTCTATAAAATCAATAACATTTATACCATTTATTTTATACAATTTATAAAACTATAAAATTTTAGGTGCACAGGGATGTTAGGTAAACATTTTTTTTTAATTATTATTGCGTACGCTTTTTGAAATTTTGTTATATATAAGTATCAGTGGGCGGATATTATTTACGTTCCTACCTGTGAAATTATATGCCATTTACATAATTTGAAATATCACACCACGGCTAGCTGTAACTACTTCCCTTTTCCGTTGTGAAGATATTAACTTTGAAAAGGCGTGTAAACTGTAAACCTCATAATGTGTCCTATGTTGATAATATTTTCACTGAAAATGCCAATGTATTATATTACGTATGCCATGAATCTCGAGTAAAATGCCTCGTCGTAAATAGTAGTTTATGAAACGGTTGCATAATAGAGGTTATTAAAACACGAGTGTTAGTTTAAAAAACGAGCCGCAGGCGAGTTTTTTAATAGTATTACACGAGTGTTTTAATAACTAATTATGTAGAGTTTCATACACTACTTTATCTAAGCTCATCAATAGGTATCTTACGTATAAAAGAAAAGACTAAGAAATTAACAAAATTATTTATTATAATAAGTATTCATGTTTTGGATATTGCAATTTATAAATGTACTCAATTCTTCAGGGGAGAACGTTTTTGCATTTTTTCCCTTAAAGCCCTGCGATTTTCTTTTTAAAACAGCAATCAGTCTTATGTATTTAATAATATCGATTTGGTTGTAGATACTCAATATACTTTTGAGCATTGAGTATTTAGCCCATAAGGACAAAGACTTAAATTTATTTGATAATTCTTGGAAATATGCTAGCATTACATTTTCTGAAAATGAAGTGGTTTTTTTCAAAATTTTCCAACTCATAAAATCTTGGTAACATTTATCGTAAATTTTCTTTGATTTTGCTGGCAAAAGATTATTTGTCATTCCCGATGCTATTTCCAGAATGTCTGGTGGAGTTAAATTCTCTTCAGTATCACTGCTAGACATTTTTCCGCGCAACAAAAATCACTTGCAAAATTTTGAGTTACAAAAACTGAATAGTAAATAAATAATAAATTAAAAATTTAAATAATAGGCGCCAAAATTCAATTGTCAATTTCGAATGTGCGGTGCGTGCAGTGCGTCTATGGTCAATTATGGTAGCACTACACTCTGTCCTCTGGCCGCATCTTGCTACCGCCACACTTTCGCAGTAGTAGTAATAGGGTAACTTTGATAGCGGGATAATCATTGTAAGTAACAAAATTAAACTAACTAACTATTGTAAACTAACTATTGTACCTATTTCTTTTAAAATGTTTCTTTTGTTTAATTTATGTTTTTTTGGTGTACAATAAAGTATTAAATAATAATAATAATAATAAACACCCGGCATGGCTCAAAAATACCAGAACCCAGTGCCTGTACTATAATGTAGAAAAAATTATTTTTTAACATTGTTTTGCAATAATTTCCTAACAAAGTAGTGTTATAATGAACTTTTTTAATTTTTTTTTTAAATATTATAGATGTATGTGAATAAAGTAGTCCAATATATGACACATTTTGATTTCATATTCGGAATTTTATGATATGAGAGTAGATAAAGATTATTATAAAAGTTATGAGTTAAACTGAGAGCTTCTAAATTTTATTTTTACATTATTGGCAGTTGGGTTTTGATTATGCGATAAGTATGATTATGCAATCTCCGATAAAACAAGCTAACCTAAGCTAAGCTATTTTGTGTACAAGTCGCGATCTTAGTAGAAAGTTGTTTCAGTTTTTTTTTTCTTGAAAATATAGATGTAATAATTATAACTAGCTATGGCTGAAACGTCATTTTTCTTAAGCTTTTCGTAAAAGTTCTTTTATTTCCACTCGATCAAGAATTCTGAATCTAAATGGCGATGCAAAAAGCGGTACTTTGCATGACTGGGTTATTCATTAAAATATTATAAAAATGTATGGGACCGTTTTGCCAGCGCTGAGCACCACGCTGCAGAGGTAACTGGCGTTGATTGATTAACGCCAATAGTAAAGATTCGATTTTTTGATTAATTTTATATCAGAGGTTTCGTTTCTCAATATCGAAAATGGGAAGAATAAATCCGTTTAACATATTTATAAATTAAAAATTTAAAAACTCCCGACACTCGCCATTTTGTGGTGGCGGCCATCTTCAATTTGCATAGTGCTATTCTACTAGTCAAGCCCTTTCATTTGATACCCATATTGAGGGCATTGTGATAAAATATGTAATCCGCCATTTTGTAGCGGCGGCCATCTTGGAACGATTTTCATGAAACATAGCTAACAACACTCTTGACTAATTCACCTTTCAAACAAAAAATAAAACCGCATTCAAATCGGTTCACCCGTTTGAGCGCTACAGGGGAACAGACAGACACACACACACACACACACACACACACACACACACACACACACACACACACACACACACACACATACACATACACACATAGACACACACACACAGACACGTCAAACTTATAACACCCCGTCGTTTTTGCGTCGGGGGTTAAAAATGTATGGGACCGTTTTCCCGGCGCTGAGCACCACGGTGAAGAGGTAACTGTCATTGATTGATTAACACCAATAGTAAAGATTCGATTTTTATGATTAATTTTATCAAAGGTTTCGTTTCTCATTATCGAAAATGGAAACAAATTTGTAAATCCGCCTAAAAATAAGTATATAATATAATGATCAAAATCATACAAACGCAACTATCCTATTACGAAAGTTCTAAATTATTCGCATTACACTCTCACAGTTTTGCTCACTTGCCAAATGTTCCATTTATCGACAGAGCTGCGGCACTCAAGTTGGACGTATTGAAACTTAACTAGTGGTTGCACGACCGCACGTTTGCGGAGAGCAGTTTTTAACCCCCGACGCAAAAACGACGGGGTGTTATAAGTTTGACGTGTCTGTGTGTGTGTGTGTGTGTGCGTGTGTGTGTGTGTGTGTGTGTGTGTGTGTGTGTGTGTGTGTGTGTGTGTGTGTGTGTGTGTGTGTGTGTGTCCAAGATGTCCGCCGCTACAAAATGGCGGATTACATATTTTATCACAACGCCCTCAATATGGGTATCAAATAAAAGGGCTTGACTAGTAGAATAGCACTATGTAAATCCAAGATGGCCGACACCACAAAATAGCGAATGTCGGGGGTTTTTTAACTTTTTAATTTATACTTTTTACTCAGCAAATAGCGGCTATAAATATTTCCCTTCAAAGAAAAATATGAATATTTATTTGCGATGATAGTTTATTTTGTTTTCCTACATACATACATACAGTTTTGTCTACTGTCATAAGTTTGTCTATAAGCCTTTGCAATATTTTCACTGTGAAACTGCAGCATATATGCATTTAACTATAGCGAAAGTGCTCGTACATAATATTGTACCGCAGATATTTGAATATCCCTATATATTTTAGAATTAATTAATTAATTGATACCTACAAGGTACTAAGTATACCAATTTTTCCTTTTTTATTATACCTACTAACTGATGCCCGCGACTTCGCGTAGATTTAGGTTTTTTAAAAATTCCTTGGTAACTCTTATAATTTTCCGGGATAAAAAGTAGCCTATATCTTTCTTCAATGTCTAGTCTATCTCTGTACCGAATTTCGTCAAAATCGGTACAGTAGTTTAGGCCTGAAAGCGTACAGACAGACAGAGTTAATTTCGCATTTATAATCTAATATGGATTATAGAGAAACAAATAATGTGTTATCTGTATGTATTGATGTGTAATCTGGATTATCCCTAACTCAATCACACACGAGACAACAACTAACATGCTGCCGTTCGATTGAGCCCATTGTCTTTGATATGTAGCGTATCAAGCTGACTTCGTATTAGTCTCTCTATGCATAAATTGTTTCTTAACTCGAAGTGTTGTGAACTTCGTCACGAATCATCTTGTCCCATCTAAATCATCAAAAATTTTATAGAGTCTGTAGGTATAACAAGTGTAAATTAAAAATTTAAAAACCCCCCGACATTCGCTATTTTTTGGCGGCGGCCATCTTGGATTTGCAATAGTGCTATTCTACTAGTTAAGCCCTTTCATTTGATACCCATATTAAGAGAGTTGTGAAAAAATATGTAATCCGCCATTTTGTAGCGGCGGCCATCTTGGATCGTTTTTCATCAAACATAGCTAACAACACTCTCGACTAATTCACCTTTCAAACAAAGAAAACCGCATTTAAATCGGTCCACCCGTTTAAGCGCTACAGGGGAACAGACAGACACACACACACAGACACGTCAAACTTATAACACCCCGTCGTTGTTGCGTCGGGGTTAAAAAGAGAATTGGCGTGGGATTTGAGGGTGCTACTGTGCTTTTGTTTAGCGGGCAATACAAGTACAATACTATAGCGCGTTAGCACGCGTTAGTTCACTATTTGGCCACAAAAATTCTCTTTTTGAACAGACTCTAACATGTTTTTATTCTAGACAGTGCAATATTAACGAATGTATGTACAGTGTATAAAAGGAGCTTTAATCGTATACAGTTTTCGAGACTTTCGGGATTATTATAGTTAATTTCATGAAGACGCGTAAATCATTGCAATTTAACTCTTAATGTGTACGTCATTAAAGTCATAGGACGAGTCATCATGAAAGGAACCAACTATACTGCGATTTACGTATTATGTGGTATTATGTACTTAAAGCATTTTCTACTACACCGTAGATAGTAAAATTATCATTAATGTAGTACAAAATATTTAGCACAAATATTATGTAATTTCTGCATAGTATGATTTTTAGAATCTTTGGCCAAAGTTTTCAGAGTTTAGCAGTCACCTAAATCAAACATTCACAGCTGACTGAAGTTACGAATTAAAATTTCAAATATATACTTTCAGCAAGGACTTTTTAAAGATTGAAAATACAACAACATATTTTATGAATGACATTGCGATATTTCTTGTATGCACGTTTGCACATTTTTAATGATTTGGATGCCAAACCACAAATAATGCACCCATATTCTATCCTATTCCATATTTACTTTTGCGCGCAATTTCTCGGGGCAATATAGTAGTAGTAGTAGTAGCACTAGTATACTAGTAGTAATAGTATACTAGTACCTAATATCTATTTCTATAATATTTTATTATAACGATATAATAATATTACATTATGTGATAGTTATCTACCTATACTTACTACGTACTTTTTTGGCCAAAGTATTTTACGGCCCTTTTATAATATCAAACGTATTCCAAATTCAATGTACAGTTGAGCACATTTACGAAGAAAGTGCTGTAATATTCCTGATATGGTTTCCGGAGATGAGATATTGTCATGTAAATTAGGATATTTCTGTCTCCAGCCTATACGTGTCGTGTTGAATTTTCAAGTAGTTGTTTGTAAACGTAACCAAATGGTGCCAAATATTGTGAAGTCAGATGAAATTATATACACAAATGAGTTCACGACTTAAAGAAATAACTTGGTCGTCTTACTTTATTGCCTTTACACTACAACTGGTAGACCGCGACTTGTGAAAACACAAGAGGAATAAAGAATTCCTCGCGTGAATAATCGCTTCAGTAAAACCTAGGGAGGAATGTTGATTTCTTTGAGTATAATATATTTGCTTTATAGTATCGATAAAAGCTACGACATATTATATTTGCTATGTTGATTTTATCGATAGTCAGTAAAGGTCAGTTTAAATAATTTTCGAAATATAACTTCGTATTACGCGGTCGTGCCAACCCAACAGGATTACTAACGGTCAGCCGAATTAGTAACTCGCTTATTGCTTTCCCGGACTTAACATGGATTTCAATTCCAATTTTAATTGTTATAGTTGCATTGCTGTAAACCTCGGTGTGTCGAGTTCGAGTTTAAAGTTTAGTATCATCAGGAATTTAAATTTTAATAATTAATGCAAATCTGTCCCACAAAATTGTACGACATTGTACACAATTCTCTAAACTAAACTAAAATTACTGATCTAAAAATGTTGCTATCTTTTTCACAATTTTCCCTGCGGAATAGTATAGCATTAGTTTTAAAGCTTTCAAGTTGGTTTAGTTAAGATTATACTAGCAGAACCGGCAGACGTCGTCCTGCCCGCTATTAGCGCCACCTACCGGGTCCAATTTTTCTACTTATAAACCTTCCTCTTGAATCACTCTATCTATTAAAAAACCGCATCAAAATCCGTTGCGTAGTTTTAAAGATTTAAGCATACATAGGGACATAGGGATATAGGGACAGAGAAAGCGACTTTGTTTTATACTATGTTGTAGTGATTCAGATAGAATTAACATCACTGTGACAACTTTGGTACCTATTTGTAATTCATAAGGACCTGCCTGTTATCATAAAAAATTGTGGAAGTGTATTGATCAACAAATAAATGTACGTATTCTGGGGTGTACATAACGCAAAATTGTAGCGCAATACTTAGAATTTTCTTGCTTCTCACAAGGAGCCAAGATGGTAATTAATCATTTTTTATGTGCAAAAGAATAGAGGGGCGAGCAACATTGTTGTACAATTACCATCCGCGTCGCTTCCATCGCGTCTTTTCCCGGAGATTTATGTCGTTGCAATAAAATCTCCTCGTTTGAATAAACATCGCCGGCTGTGACAAATTACTTGGCGCTCGCCGCCAAAAGCCAGCGAACATTAGCTGATTATAATTCTTTTCGACCGCGTCAAATGGGTTTAACTTATACCTACCTACTAATTATAACATTTATTTTGTTTGACAGAATACTGCTTAATATCTGCAAATAAATAAAATAACTGCCTCTTATTAAGCTCATATAATATTATTTAAACGGTGGTTTGTCCGAGCTAAGCTTAAGAACCGCTGAACCGTTTTTGAAGGGACTCTCACAGGCAGGTAGAACTTAGAAGACTATATCATAAAGAGTGATGTAGGTTGCTTTTTATCTCAGTATCGTATATTAAGGATCCCTGATTAAAAAAAAATGGTTGACCCCACTGTAATCGCTGAATCGATGTTGACGATATTTCGCACAGAGATAGGTTGCATCCCGGTGGCGGACGTAGGATTCTTTTTATTTTGATAAATCAAGGAATTCCCGCGGAGTTTAAAAAAAACATAAATCCACGCGGAAAAAGTCGCAAGCAATCTAAGGCCGGGGCCGCACTGCGAAATATATGCGGTTTATTTTCCGCATTTTAATATATTTTTTTCACGAATTTTAAATCGCATGTGCGGGCAGCTTCATACATTTCCATATGTCACAGAATTTTGCGAAAAAATTCGCGCGAATAATTTTCGCAGTGCGGCCTCGCTCTAAGTTAATCAAAAACATCATGATAAACAGTCTTGTGATAGTAGAGTAGTATTACAGTAGAGTAGTATGATAGTAGTCTAAAGCTATGTATCCACGAGCGACAGCCCAAGTGAAGGCATTGCTCGCCGCGCCATGGTGCAAATATCAATGAGCCATATTTTATCACTTTTTATAACGCTCAGAGGATCCCCAACCAGTGCCGTGCGTTAAGTGAGCTTCTTATATCTATTTAAGCAAACTGAGGGTCAGTTTACTTCAAATTAGGGCTGGGATAAGAAGCTGAGCGGTCGTTCTAGATGTTACAGAAAGATTGTTTAGTGTAATGTTTCAGTTAGTTTATAACGAAGATACAGGTAACAAAATATCCTCTCAGGATATCTATGATCTACAATTAAGTATGAGCAAGTACAAATCAGCAACTTTAATACAACGTTTTATTACAGTCACGATGTCTAAGTCCACGTTACTAAATGGCGGATGCTTGATTGTACAACTGCACAGCAGTTTCAAACGAATACAAAACCAGGTCACGTACAAGAAGCAAGCATTATGAGATCACGACATGAAAGATATTCTTCTGCACTCAAATATGAAACTGAAACTACTGGATAGCGACTAGTACATAGTATTTGTACAACGTATCTTCGCGCAAAAGCTGTCAGAAATGCTATATGTTCTGAAACAGAACAGATTTTAAGTCTAAGCTCTAACCTTATTAACAGATTTTAAATCCTCTAACCTAACTACTTAATCCGAACTGAACCGATTTCAAGCGAGATATAAGATAATAATATGTTGAAGCCGCATCGCGGTACTGATGCCTACCGACGCGTTTAAATACGATGCCATCTATCTAGAAGCTAATTACGAGTATGGGTCTGAACAACGACGTAACCATTGTACTATTATTTGCTGACTTACTACTTGGTTATCGGGCTCTTCACTACATAGTATAAAACAAAGTCGCTTTCTCTGTCCCTATATCCCTATGTCCCTATGTATGCTTAAATCTTTAAAACTACGCAACGGATTATGATGCGTTTTTTTTTAATAGATAGAGTGATTCAAGAGGAAGGTTTATAAGTAGAAAAATTGGACCTGGTAGGTGGCGCTAATAGCGGGCAGGACGACGTCTACCGGTTCCGCTAGTATACAATAATATGCTGAATTAGTACGTACATAATTTACATAAATGACTCTAAAACTAAGTTACTTTTGCTTAGGTCCTATGTTAATCTTTGCCCCAATTAACTGAGATATCTTCTGCGCCATTCAGGCACTGTTTGAAATTCACAGATTTTGTTTAACTTAAAACGTGCATGTTGGCAAACTTACCTATATCTATGCATAAATAAATAATTTATTTGGAATGGTTAACCTACTCGTCCTTATTAGGTACTTATTATTATTTTTTATTGTTTCTTATGCTTAACTAGCTTAAAATTTATACGAAAGCTAACAAAAAGGGTTGTCTCCTTTTTGTCTAATTTTACGTAATCAATGGAACATAATGCACAAGGACATTACCCTCAGAAATAAGAATTAGGATGTTGAGAGCAAGAGCACTTTGCTATTTCATTAGGAGATTGGATTGTACAATGTACAGAAATAGATAATCGTAATATACAGAAAAAAAGTATATTTAATGGCACGTGTATGAAAAAATCTGGGCTGGAAAAAAGCAGAATGCAAAGAAAAAGAAAAGGAAGGTTCGTAATTTGCCAAGGGAAACTTTTACTTGTTCCGGAGCACATTTGACCGATTTAACTTAGTTTGCTACAAACGTTAGCGGATTTTATCGGAATGCGTAAAATGAATCCCTTACGTATAAAATATGCCTCCCAACCTGTGCAGACAATAAAAATTATTATTTTTATTATATGTAGAAAAATGTAGAATTAGGTATCTACTTAGATATAATATTAAAAAAATTTGTAGATATACTATACGTAATTGCTAATAATACCAAACATGAAACAAATATAGATTTTATGCGTGAAAAGTTTGTTTTATTGAACTCAAAACAAACTCATTACGCTACAATACGATACCGCGATATTTATTTAAGAACAATGAAGTTTATGCCAAACAAATTGTTAAGCGGAGATTTGAACAATTAATTTCTTTCGCCCGCGACTTTGTCCGCGTGGAGTTTTCGAAAATCCCGCTGGAATCCTTTATTTTAAAAACTATAAACCTATGTCACTGTCAAGGTCTTTGATGTATCCCTACAAAAATTCGTAGCTTAGTTGAGGCGTGATTTAGGGACAAAAATGCGTGAAAAACAGCTTGTTTTCTTGCGAGAACTGTCTATTTTGACAGGATAAAAATGAGTTGAGGACCTGGGAATTCATTTAGATCAATCTCCAAATTTTCAACTATACCCATGGAAAAAATGGCGTCGATCCGTTAGTAGCTTTTTTGCGGCATGTTGAAGTACACATCAACAAACAAACACACTTTCGTATTTATAACATTAGTAAGGATATTAATAGGGAAACCATACCAATATCAAAAACATTAAAACACTTCTTAACTTTTATCTTAATTACTGGGAAAACTCATCTATTACGAAAAGTATTTTATAATTACTTGGAAGATACAAGATTTACAAAAGTGTAACAATTTATTATAAACTTGTGCTACCGAAGTGGAGTAGGTATAGTGTTTACTTTCAAATAATTTAATGAAGCTTGTCGCTAATTCCTACTCGTTAACACAGTTTCGTCTGAACTATTCATATAGTATTACATTTACGCAACTTTATTTGACTGTCATTAATTACATGTGATGGAAAATCTGTAGATTATAATTATTTAAAATTCTGTAATTTTTACCAATCTTTATGCATTTATTTCTGTTACTTTAGATTAATAATTATATCGAAGTCTGTCTGTATTGTCTATAATATTATCGAAACTATAGTATAGTTTTAGATCGCCTAATGTTTAACTAATCTAAAAACAAAAGACATGTACCTATTACATTCATAATTATGTTTGAATAATTCCTTCCTAATTTTTTTGTGTAAATAAGCCAAGTTTCGCACCCTGGATTTTCAAGTAAATTCATTATTGCGAACACATTGCAAACTTTTAAAAAATATAGGAAATTTTTTTTTGCGTTTTTTTGTCTTGTCTTCGTTTTCGATAGCGGTCCCCTTACCACCCGTTATGTTTGTGTTAATGAATCGGTCGTGTTCTTGGTGCAACTGAAGAGTTGGAACATTTCGTCCGCCGTCGATGACCGGTGCGACGTTGGTACGTCGTGCTCGCTACTCTGATATCACTCCGGGTCGGAAACCGTCCATGCATATTCATGCGATCCAGAGGCGCGTATTAATTTGCATCCCAATCCAACTACGGCTTTACTAGTGGCATCCGTTTTAGTTTCTTTAATGTTAGCTCCCTTACTCTTATCACATGAGTAGATACCCGTACAGAGAGGAAGCTTCATACAAGCGGCCCGGTGTAGGTACACTCACACATAGCGCACGTTTGTCATCCAACTGAGCCGGTAGGAGGTCAGACGCGGGCGTCCGTGAACTGTTGGTGAGAGCTCACGTGTGAGTGTATCTACAGCGGGTACACTCTCTGTACGAATATCTCTACTCATGTGCTCTTATCACTCGCTACATAAGCAAAAGTGCCTCTGAAAGTTTGACCACTTTAAAGAACCGGAAATGTAAATCGCAGATTGTTTTAGGACTAATATATTCTTCTTATACATAAAAAGTAATTTGAGCTCTTTCTTTGTAGTATAAAAATACAAAATACCATACAAAATCACGAACTCTACGATCTAATTTGGACGTACAAGTCCTCAAAGGAACGGGTTTATTGGCTTTTCTATAGTGTTTGGTTGGTATTAGAAAGTTACAGTTTTATGTGTGTATAGCTCTTTCTATAAACAAAAAATATCTTCACAATACTATCCAAATTATACTCATATCTACACAACAATCGCTACGTTTAAAAGCGCAATTCCATATCTGCAATTAATTTACAAGGGATAATGTTTCTCTGATAACAATTAAGCTTTAATACGAAGCAATAAAGTTAATATGTAGTATCATTTTGATTAACGTTTTAATCAATTAATGGCAGTTAATAAAATTGAGCATTTCGTAAAATTTATGCTGTTAAAATGAATAAATAATTTTATTTAGCAGGATCAACATCACGAATCCATGGTACTCATATTTAATTTGATTTGCTAGAATATGTAGAAAATAAAAAATACACTTTGTAAGTTATGCTACAATTTCGACACAAAAGGAATATTCTTTTGCATCTCCTCTATTTTACGTGTCATCGGCATTGGCAAAATGCATTACATTGCGCTGACAAAGAGAAATATTATCCTTTAATAAGAATAGAATGAACATAAAAAAATATTACGTATTTTTCCAAAAAAAAGAGACGCTTTAAATGTTTTCTTGTTCAAATATACTCGTATATTATGCTACCGAGAAACAGGCCATCTCATCATCGTGTAATCTGGATTATCCGTAATGAAACAACAAGGTTATTAGGGAACATGTTACGCGCTGTCAGAATTGAGAATTGGCTCGCAATGGCAATGCCTTTGATCTGTAATAGGTATGCAAGATACTTCAAGTAAGTACACGAGCTTATATAGTACAGCAAATTGCAGTAGCTGTTTGTCAAGATAGAATAGTAAATATAACTATGATGGGGATCTTACTCATATACATATAATACGTTACAATGAATTGAACACGGTCATTGATTTCTCAAGAACCTGTAAAGATTCTTCTAAGAATGAATCTAGTTTGTAACCATGCAACGTGAATTGACTTTATTATTTTGGGTATATATATATACTTTATAGGTCTTATTTATTTCATATATACTATGAAATAAATAAGACGTTTTGTAGTATAAGTTTCATATCCTCAGTAGTTTAGTGTTGCCATTAGCTCAATAGTCTTGAAATTACGGGTTCGATACCTTAAAAGTGTGAAGTTTTACGTAAATTAGTAAATTTTTGAACTTTAGTTAATGTGCACAGGTTTCTGCGGCTTAACTAGTTAATCTCAACCCAACAGTTTAAGCACTTTAGCTGTAACATTAAAATCTCAAGTGAGTTTTGGATACATTATTTTTAAGAAAGCTACAGACGCTCCTCTAAATACTCTGAAGATCAAGTGAAAAAAAAAATATTTTCTCTGAATCTGTAATCCAATAATTGCTTAAGTACATACGTAAACAGTTTATATTGACATTGTGATTTGCGATAACTATCCCACAGTCGTTATATAATTTCTGAATTATGAGTGTCATGTCTATTATGTCTGTCTCTATCACTGAATGGTAAAGGAGTTTCTTGCGAGTAGTTAAGAGTATCAAACAATAGAGAAATGGTGTCGAGCTGCAGCACAAGGTAGGTATTATTCGCTCGGCAACGCGACAGAAGGCGCAGTTTTTTCGTAATTAGTGACAGATGAGTTGAAATCGTACGTAAGGTGTACGTATACGAAAATATCTGAGAGCTTACCAAATTTACATCCCAAGAAAACCCCTTCCCACGACGTCTAAGTCAGAGAAAACCGACGGAGATTTGAAGTTATCTCTGGAATTAGGGTCTGTTTTACCACCTTCTGATAAGTTTCTGATAGCTTATTCACAAGTTTGCAAAGTAAGAAAGTGAGAAAACTTACGTTTAGGCTATCCGACACTTATCAGAAGGTGAAGAAACAGGCTCTAAGTATGGTAAATGTTCAACGCCCAACTTTATTACAGGCGGTTAACCGAATTAGAATCTCGCTTATTGCCATTCCCAAACTTAATATGGATTTCAATTCGTATTTAAATTGTTATAGTTGAGCTTGTGAACTGCGGCATTATATGGGTTTGCCACTTCCAAGTTTAATAGCCGTGGGACAGTTTTAAATTTAAATTATGAAATAAGCGAGTCATATAAAATATTTATCATTCATAATATGTATTAAAGGGTACGATAAGGCTGACATAAAGCAATGTAAAAGCCTTTAAATAAAGTATTTAAATAAAATTATTAACTTGTGACATCTTCATTATCAAACTTTGCCAGTTAAACCATTAGGCACGTACCTATACAATATTTGTGTTTTATCATTGCCTAGGCGGATTAAGTAATTATTATTATCAATGCCCAAAAAGCGAAGCACTCAACAGTACATTTTATATGTACATTATCAACCGTTTCGTTTCTATAGCATCTTTTCTCAGATATTTTAAATATGATTGCAATAAAATCTCCTCGTTAGAATAAATATCGTCTGCTGTGAAAAATTACTCATCGCTCACCGACAATAGCCGGTGAAGATTAGCTGATATAATTCTATCAACCCCGCCAGATGGCTTATCTTGCTAATTACGTTAAACATTCAATACAGGGTCAATGTCTCCTTTTCTTTTCGTTCCATTTCTTTTGAGTCATTCTAAGCTATATTATCATTTTCCAAATGATATTGGATATTTTATGAATATTTTATCTTGACTTAATAATATTGAGAAAATTATTGAATGCGCGTATCCATTTTGATTAAAAGTGGTTCGTGATCGGCCAGCTTTTTATACCTCGATGAATAATTTTCAGGTTAATGTAGTTTACTGTGTCTTAAAAAAACACTCATCACATCCTATATTAAAGCAAGTGTAAGCAAGCAGGCAATCGAAGGACTTCTGACAGAAACTAATTAAACCCAACATCGGCATTTATAGCCTCGAGGTGTAATGAATAGTGGGGGGGGGAGACCACCGGCGGCGGCTGATAAAAACAGCTTTAATTAAAGCGATGTGATCTGCAAACGAGATTTTAATTTAAACCTCACCACCGCTTTAATATCTACTCTTACTTGAACACTTGAACTACTGTCGTATTTAAATATTTCCGCTTTTCACATTATGTCATGTTATAAAAATACTAGCTTCTGCCGGCGGCTTCGCCCGCGTAAATTTCGGTTTTTCAAAAAACGAGGGTAACGTGGATTTCCGGTTCCTGTTCCCGCTCCCTTTTCCAACCTTTATACCTACTTTCAAGGAAGTTTGCTATAGTAATCTACCTATAACTGTAGATATCGGTTTTTTTTAAATTCCGTGGGAACTGGGGATTTTACCAGGATAAAAAGTAGCCTATATGTTAAGTCAGGGCATAATCTATCTCCATTCAAAATTACAGCCAAATTGGTTCAGTAATTGCGGCGTTAAAGAGTAACAAACATACACACACACGCACACGCACACACACACTTGCGCATTTATAATATTAGTGTGATAACTAGGTTATTCGTCAATGAATGTAGATATGTTTTCTATATATCATAAGGACCCTTTCTTCACTGGGAATATTAAGACTGTTTTAACTCTTAATTTATCTTTTTAACCCCCGACGCAAAAACGACGGGGTGTTATAAGTTTGACGTGTCTGTGTGTGCGTGCCTGTTCCACCGTAGCGCTCAAACGGGTGAACCGATTTGAATGCGGTTTTTTTTGTTTGAAAGGTGAATTAGTCGAGAGTTTTGTTAGCTTTGTTTGATAAAAATCGGTCCAAGATGGCCGCCGCTACAAAATGGCGGATTACATATTTTTTCACAACTCCCTTAATATGGGTATCAAATGAAAGGGCTTGACTAGTAGAATAGCATTATGCAAATCCAAGATGGCCGCCGCCACAAAATGGCGAATGTCGGGGGTTTTTTAAATTTTTAATTTATACTTGTTCACGTAATGAAAAACTCGATACTTACTAATATAGACATTCATATTGAAGTTTTTATAATTAGTAGCTAGGTAGGTAACATGAGTATCTTCAAGACAAAAGTGAATAGGCAAGCGCGCTCCAACCTAGACCTCATTGCTTATCAGGCAATCAGGCGCGATTGTCCTCGAGCGCAAAGTTGTGATACAATTAAAAAATCTTAATTAGACTAGATACTACGAATCGGTTGTTGTTGAAATTACTCGTACGTATGAATTTTTGCCTACTTAATTCCTTTGTTACACGAGTTTGTTTGTTGTTTTAATTTGGTGTTTAATTTACCAAAACTCTGCACGTTTGATACTAATTTAAATAAAATTTCAGCTTTTGTTCGGGCAAAGATATAACATATTGTATTTTTTTAATCTGTTTGTGTAGTAGTGTCAACTGTTGTGTTTGTATAAAGCAGTTTTCACGAAGTAATTTTATTTATTTTACCGTTTTAAACGCAGAAAACAATTGTAATGGCAAATTTTATTAATTCAAAGGGTTGGAATAAAGAAATCACGAATTTTCAGAGACAGTTACTTAATCATCCCCCAAGACAAGACAAGTTTGGGGTGTAAGTGGCCCAAATTCCACCTATGTGGCCAAAGTCAACCTCACCTGCGCGCGGTGCATCCTGCCAATATGCTAACGAGGCCCTGACGCTCTCAGTCCCCTTTACAGGTCGTTGTGCCTGATACCACACAACGTAATCTGGATGGTATCACCGCTTTGTGGTAGGATCTTACCCCGAATCCGCCTGGCTAGCGACCACACTCCAGCCGTAATCTGCCGCAAAGCATCCGTGTGTTCCGGCAGCGAGCTGAAAAGCCACTCCCCTTCCTCAAAAGCCGGCAATGCCTTAGTGGTTCCTCAGGTGCTGCTAATGTCCATGGGCAACGGTAATCATTTAACATCAAGTGACCCGCTTGCTCAGTTGCCCGCTATTCCTATAAAAAGACAAAACTTTAAAATGACTGTACTTAAGTATATAAATTTTAAGAGAAAAACAAAAGTTTGTTTTGTAACACAAAAATGTACCGCCTATTGAATACAATTACGTTAGCAAACTTAAGTCGTTTAAGAAATTAGAAAACTTAAAGTGGAACTTTTTAAATTTTAATTGGATTCAATAACATCGCCAAGCAGGAAACGCGTTCAACTTACTAATAAATTAAAAATTTAAAAAACCCCCGACATTCGCCATTTTGTGGCGGTGGCCATCTTGGATTTGCATAGTGATATTCTACTAGTCAAGCCCTTTCATTTGATACCCATATTAAGGGAGTTGTGAAAAATATGTGATCCACCATTTTTAGCGGCGGCCATCTTGGATCGATTTTCATCAAACATAGCTAACAATACTCTCGACTAATTCACCTTTCAAACAAAAAAACCCGCATTCAAATCGGTTTACCCGTTTGAGCGCTACAGGTGAACAGACAGACACACACACACACACACACACACACACACACACACACACACACACACACACACACACAGACACGTCAAACTTATAACACCCCTTCGTTTTTTCGTCGGGGGTTAAAAAGAACAGCGTCGACAGAGCGTGTTTCGTAATGTATGGTTAGTATTCATAATATCTGCATTTGTATTGTCTATACGCCGTTTTTATGGCATGTTGCTTTAAATTTCTACTAACATTCTTCTAATTTTGTCCAGCAAAACTTTCGTTTGCCTAATTTTAAGCTTTTCCGGAAACAGCTATGAAATTACAACATTTTGTAATACACTCATTAACGTGCTAATGCTTTCCACTTTAAACTGCATAATAATTGTTCTAAAATGTAGATGTAGTTAAATCTTTCTAACTAAATACATTTTCGTATATTATAGTAGATAGTTTGATGTGAGAGCTCTTTGTGTTTTTTTTCTACTATGCAATTGAAATTTTCATTTTATTCGAAATACTTATTTGTTTTTTTTTATTTTTCTTGAGATATGTATTTTCTTGCATTAGGTATGTGTAAAATAAAGTATGCCTCTGTAAGTTTGATACTAATTTAAATAACAAATATAAATTAAAAATTTTAAAAAAACCCCGACATTCGCCATTTTGTGGCGGCGGCCATCTTGGATTTTCATAGCGCTATTCTACTAGTCAAGCCCTTTCATTTCATACCCATATTAAGGGAGTTGTGAAAAAATATGTAATCCCCCATTTTGTAGCGGTGGCCATCTTGGATCGATTTTCATCAAACATAGCTAACAACACTCTCGACTAATTCACCTTTCAAACAAAAAAAAACTGCATTCAAATCAGTTCACCAGTTTGAGCGCCACAGGGGAACAGACACACACACACAGACACGTCAAA
Organism: Melanargia galathea; assembly: GCA_920104075.1. NCBI lineage: Eukaryota > Metazoa > Arthropoda > Insecta > Lepidoptera > Nymphalidae > Melanargia > Melanargia galathea. The sequence continues at coordinate 14,632,944 of OV049862.1, forward strand.
CTTATAACATCCCGTCGCTTTTGCGTCGGAGGTTAATAAAGAGTAAATAACAGCTGTTATACTTGGTTAATCCTGTGGGAACACTTTGTTACCCAGAATACAAATTAACCTCTTTCTGTCTCCGGAATGAAAGCATGAAATGTCGTAGAGATCAGTTCAGCGGCTATAGATTGCATTTTACTTATCTCCTAACAATAAAAAATGGCCGCATTCTCGCTATCTATTTATCTGGGAGGCTTCAGCCGTGGCCAGTTACCACCCTACCGGTAAACACGTGCCGCCAAGCAATTTAGCGTTCCGGCACGATGCCGCATAGTAACCGATCAGGGGTATAAGTCTAATAAAAACTACCATACCTCTTCCAGGCTAGTCCACTTCCACCTTAGACTGTATCATCACTTACCATCAGGTGAGATCACAGTCAAGGGCTTACTTGGAGATAAATTAAAAAATCTACCTACAATATCAACCGTATTTATTTTTTACGAAGGAGCCTTAAATATTGCCGGAATAAAAACTTGATTACTGCTTGTATAATCTGTGAAATTCCCGCCAAAATTATTTCAGCTGTTTTGAAGATTAGCCCGTACAAATAGACAGACTAAAATTTAAAAAATGGGTTATACTGTCGTTGAAATAAATAATCAAATATTATAAGCTTAATAACAGGCAATTATTTCGAAATCTCAGGCAGAGACGTACATTTTATTTATATTTATTTGAATAGTATAGATAATAATAATCCCATCTCATTATCACTGTTGACCGTAGATTCCCTTTGTGTAATAGCCTTTTGTCCTATCCTTTATTAAATATTTATATAGGACTCAGGGTTTCCAGAAATTTCGAATTGTACTAAAAACAAAGCCATTTTAAACTACGTCTACGGTTCTACCAGCTATGAATACCTTAGGTACTACTACTTACTTCTAATTAGCGACTGAGTAGTACTCTACAAAAGCAATAAGACTACTTACTAGTCGTGTTATAAGTCCAGTAGTGATTGGTATTCAGCTACTATAAGTATTCGTAAAAAATGTAGACATTGATAAGCCATATTCTTTATACTTACCTACATAAAACGGTGTGCGTGTGTTCGTAATTTTTCTCCTCCTAAATAATGGCTTAATCTATCTTGATGAATTTTTTTATGAACTTATAGGGTTGCACTGTTGTCGACATCCAGATTTTTTAAATTTTCTGACCAATTTTTTTTTTTGAAAATCCTGTATACCTACCTACACACGCTGACAAAGTCGCGGGCATCAATGCGTAAAAAACTCGGCAGTAAAATAATTTTAAAAGAGAATAAACGGCAAAAATAAATTGTTCGATAAAATCAATGAAGCTGACTGACATCGTGCCATGTCGGTTTTGTTGTTAGTACGTGACGCTGGGGGGAAAATGGTTTTTATTGTAATAACGAGTGGACACGGTTCGCGCACTTGCTGACAATCGTGGCGCCGCACATCGGACTCGCGATTTGGATATTATTCCGGGCCGGGAACCGCCCATGCATATTCATGTAGGTACTCGGTCCAGAGACGCGTATTAATTTGCATCCCGATCCGACAACGGTTCACAACGGTTGCACATTTTTGTTTCTTCTGTGTTAACCAGTGGTATCGCACGTTTCGTAAGCAAATTTTGATGTGACAGCTTCACCACCCTCCTCCGTATATCGAGTCCACGGAATTTCACACGTTGGCGATATTTAAATTTGCTTGTCTTCTATGTAGGTATATACATCCGATGGTGTTTTGCAGCATGGCTTGAAACTCTAACAAAATATCCTTACGCGTCTTGATCCGATCCGATCCAACAAATATTGCGTGAAATTTTCTTTAAAATTGTGGTCGAAATGTGCATTACAATTCAACGACACTACACCACGACAAACTCATTAACCCGATGGTAATGGTTTTCCTTTATTAATCGTCAGCTAGTTGCTACTTACAATTCATTCCACCAATAACATATCATTAGTGATGTGCCGATTCGATTATTTTGATAATCGATTAATCGATTATATTAATCGATTATAAAATAATAATCGATTATTAATCGATTATTGATCGATTATGAAATAATTCTTAGAAAGAACTGAAAAAACAATTCTACTTTCTGGAAAAAATTCTGAACCCTTGCATTTAGTAGCAACATCTATATTATAACCTTTTAGACTGTTGTTGTTGTTGTTTGTTTATTGTATGGCTTTTAGTTGTGCCAACACAGCACAATTCACTTTGCCAATATCGCGTAGCTTGGAGAAAACACAAAGGAGGTTGCTCGATTTCTACTTTCCAATACACTTTATTGAGTTATCCGTTTTCGCGATACAATAGTGGGGTTATTGTTAGTAGTTGATAACCTAGAACAACACATTAAGGAACATTAACTTCACATTTATGTACACAGATAATAATCTTACATAGGTATATAATATATACAATATATTACATAGGTACTACTTATATTTACAATTTTATTTTGTTAGATTTAATATATTTACACAAAAATTTTACATAGGGACTAAACACTAACATTAACAAACACTCCACACTTATAGGGCGGGGAATCTTAGAAGGAAGGACATCATAGAGCTTAAGGAGAAGTTTGGGACAGGAAAAGAGGATGTGAGAAGTAGACCCTTCATCCAAACCACATTCACATATGGAGTTATCTCTAATTCGCAATTTGTTCAGGTGGACAGGGGTACAGGCATGACCAATACGCAATCGAGTGATGGTAGAGGCAACCCATCGAACCATATTTTGATGAAAAAAGAACCAGGGTTTCTGAGCGATTTCAGGTTGCATAGAAGCATAGTATTTGCCTTTAACCGATTTTGATTCAATCCACAGTGCGTTCCAAGAGTTAAGAAGGTCAATTTTTGCAAGAGCACGCAGATCCTGAGTATGGTTCTTAAAGTGTGTTAGAGAACCTGTTTCAGTGGCAAGTTTTGCATAGGCGTCTGCAGTCTCATTACCTTTTATACCCATGTGACCTGGTATCCATGCCAGTGTTACAGAAAGTCCCTTTTGTTGACAGGAGTATAAGGATTCTTTGATTTTGAAGATGATGGAAATAAGTGCTCTACTACGGAAGGGATTTCCTTTAAGAGCTTGGAGGCAACTTAAGGAGTCTGTCAGTACTATTGATTGTTGAATGTTATGGGATTCTATAAAAAGGATAGCTTCTAGAATAGCGATAGACTCTCCAGTGAATACCGATGTTTCAGGGGGGCATTTATATTGTAGAGTAATTTTGTATTTTGGAATCCAACACGCTATACCAACAAAGCCATCAGTACCTAATTTGGAAGCATCTGTGAATATAGCTAAACAATCCGTCCAATTATTTTGAAAAATTTGATTAAATTTAGTATTCGCTTCCATTGTGTCTTTATTGAGTCCTACAGATGCAATAGATGGGTTGTGTATCAACCCTGTATAGGGAGTGGAGAACATAGGGAGTTTAGGAGATGAGAGCAGTGGATGAGGTAGTCGAGTATACTTAAGGAAGCTTTTTAGGAGGCAAGAGGGGTCTTGGTTGGGTCTTATGGCAGTGGATAGCATGTGGAGACTGTTTAATAAAGGGTGGGAGGAGAGTTGCAAAACCTTACAAATAAAACGATCACTGAGGTATTGGGCCCGTAGGTGAATCGGAGGTTCAACACATTCAACTTGCAAAACATTGGTGGGTGAAGATTTCATTGCGCCAAGGATTATCCTCAGGCATTTATATTGTAATTTATTTAATTTATCTAAAGCTGATTTGTTGATGGGTTCTAATAAGAATAGTCCGTAGTCCATATGACTGCGAACTATGGCATTGTACAGTAGTTTCTGAGTATAAGGATGGGCACCCCACCATACACCTGACAGAGCACGAAGGATGTTTATGGAACTTTCACATTTTCTGCTTGTGTATTCGGTGTGAGCAACGCCATTTAGTCTAGAGTCTAGAACTGCTCCAAGAAATTTGGTATTATTTGCAAGCGTAATGTGATGATCCTCGAAGACAATATTAGGTGGAGGGATTTGTCTCCTTCTAGTGAAGATGACGGCTTTGCATTTATCGACTGATAGCGAAAGCCCATGATCTGACAACCACTCTCCTAGATAATGCAAGGCAGAGTTCAGCCGAGTAGAAATTTCATCCATGGATTTGGAGCTGGTGTAAAGAGCTATATCATCAGCGTATTGAAGAATGCTACAGAAGCTCTCTAGAGATAATTCAAGATCATAAGTGTAGATATTATAGAGCAGAGGGCTCAGAACAGAACCCTGAGGGAGACCTTTCCAGACCATTCTGGGGGACCAGAATGACTTTCCAGACCAGACCTTTTTTCAGAACCTTTTAGACTGTTCTGAAAAAAGAAAAACAAACACTATTTTTAAAAAATTTTGAAATTGTAATTAGAAAATTAAATAGATTAATTAAAAAATAATGTAATTGATCAAAATTAAATATACATACCTATTAGGTACCTATTTATCACACTAAGGCGAAAGTTTGTGTGTGTATGTGTGTATGTTTATTACTTTTTAACGCCGCAACTACTGGACCGATTTGGCTGACATTTGGATTGGAGATAGGTTATGTCCTGGAATAACACATAGGCTTTTTATCCCGGAAAAGTGTTCCTGAGGGACTTAAATAGATATAGACATCCAAAAACAAGATAGGTGCTGTTAAACGCTGATTGTTCTTAGGTACATCACGCTCACATAACAAATTATTGCAATAGTTTGCTGTCGTTGCATGCATTTGTATGCTTTTGCATGAATTTGCTGTCGTTCTCGTTGCTAAGTTACTCTTAGATGATTTTGTTCAAATATTTTTTATGTGTACAAACTTATTAATCACGGGTAACATCGCGGGGCACAGCTTGTACATATATAGATACTCATAGCGGGGGTAATTTCACTACAGTTGGTAAAGGCGTATCGTCGGTTCGGTGTGTTGGAAAAGTTGAGTATGTATGAAAAAGCTGTAAGCTGCATAACGCTCGCTCACAGTCGGCGGCTGACTATCCGTTTGGTGTGAACAAAGCCTAAAACTAACTTTGAGGGAATCCCCTTTTTAACCCCCGACGCAAAAACGACGGGGTGTTATAAGTTTGACGTGTCTGTGTGTGTGTGTGTGTGTGTGTGTGTGTGTCTGTCTGTTCCCCTGTGGCGCTCAAACGGGTGGACCGATTTGAATGCGGTTTTTTTTGTTTGAAAGGTGAATTAGTCGAGAGTGTTCTTAGCTATGTTTGATGAAAATCGGTCCAAGATGGCCGCCGCTACAAAATGGCGGATGATATATTTTTTCACAACTCCCTTGATATGGGTATCAAATGAAAGGGCTTGACTAGTAGAATAGCACTATTGCAAATTCAAGATGGCCGCCGCCACTAAATGGCGAATGTCGGGGGTTTTTTAAATTTAAAATTTACACTTGTACTGTTTTGCAATGATAGTGTTGCCAAACCATATTATACTTTAGCAAGCAAATTAATAACAGAAAGCTGGTAGTAAAGTTTGGTAATTAACGTATATCTTTATAATCGATCATGATCGATTATGCAAAATCATAATCGATTGCAATCGATCATTTTAATAATCGATTAATCGATTATTGATAATCGATTCCGCACATCACTACATATCATTTTCCTGACACAATATGCGCAAAATTGGCGTAATTGTAACCATGGCATGTAGCTTGGCGCCAGAACATAAAAAGAAGACGTTAAACTCAACTAAGTAATAAGAAAGGTTGTTCATATGAGTTACGCTTTCCTGGAGAAACTAGATCTCAGAAAAGTAATATGAAGCACGTGCTGGTAAATATTGCCTCCTTGATAACTTTTATTCGACTACCTTACAACATGTTTGTACCTACACCGTTAATCTATATACTAATAAATAAAATTGAAGTGTCTGTCTGTAATATCGAAATAACTACCTCATATTAAGCTCATATGGTTATTTGAACGATACTATAACCGAATCACACGTTTTTAAAATTTTTGTCTGTCTGTCTGTCTGTCTGTCTGTCTGTCTGTCTGTCTGTCTGTCTGTCTGTCTGTCTGTCTGTCTGTTTGAACGGGCTAATCTTTGGAACGGCTGAACCGATTTTGACGGGACTTTCACATACAAGTAGAGAATTAATCAGGGAGTGACATAGGCTACTTTTTTAACCGACTTTCAAAAAAGGAGGAGTTGTGTTTTTCTACCTATGTACACCGATATCTCCGAGATTTCTGAACCGATTTGCGTAATTTTTTTTTTAATCGATAGAGAAACATTGCGACACTGTCCTACATAAAATTTGGATTCCAACTCCTCAATCCTGATGCTGTAGGGAATCTGATCCCCAAAACTAATGGGATTTAGGCACTGTCGGTTATTTAAATTGATATTGGGGATACCAATTAAAGACTTTATTGTTGAATGACCTCGAGTAGGTACATGTCCAACTCCTCAACCCTGATGCTGTAAGGAATTGCATTCCGAAATCGTAAGGATCCCACGGAATTTTTCCGTTTTGTGGACGGGTTACTACAGATAGGCTACTTTTTGTTCTGGAAAATCAAAGTTCCCATGAAATTTTTACAAACCTAAATACACACGGGCGAAGCCGTGGGCATCATCTAGTATAAAATAATCTCATATCTCATACTTCGCCACGTACTGCGTTGTAAATTCCACTGACGTTGGTATTCCGAGACGGGAGACCCACCCCATATGTCCTCGTAAAAAATTTAGCCCATATTGCTTGATAAACAACCACTAATATAGTTCGCATATAACAAGTTACTCTACGATATTATTATTACCCTTTGCGACTATCGCAGATAACAGAATGGTCACGTGAATTATTTATGTTGAATGAATTAATAATTTTATTAATACTTGAAAATTTGAAACGCCATTCACTGTTAGGAACTATCATAAAACATAGACTAATAATAATATATTATGTATGAAAATATCCTAGTCACTTCTATAACCTATTCCACATCAAATTATATCACATTATTATATTGAAAACATCGTTTTATGGGATAAATATAATATTATATGATTAACACAGGTAATACTTTCTTATATCGATATGCAATCAATATTTAATTAACAGTATCTTATCCGATCACCAAATTGGATGGAAACAAAATTCAGCAAAATTATTCCTGAACAAGCGGACACCCGCGACTTCGTTCGCGTGGATATATATTGCTTTTTAAAAATCCCGTAGGAATCATTTTGTTTTCCCTAAGCTCCTTTGAGCTCATATCATGCTAATAGCTGTTAAAAGTTCACTGGCGGATGTTTAGGTAGATCAAAATGTAAACATCCGCCAGTGAAAGTCCCGTCAAAATCGATCCAGCCTATAGAGATTAGTCGGTAATCTTTAAAGTATCTACTTTCTAACAAAAAAAGAATGAATGAAATCGGACCACGCGTTATTGAATTACAGCTTTAAATACACGTTTTGACTTTCATCCCCTCTCCCTAGGGAACCGTCCTGAATTTCGGGATAAAAGTATCCTATATGTTACTCCGTAGTATGAACTTAAATCGTACCAAGTTTCGTTTCAATCCATTCAGTAGTTTTTGCGTGATGCGCGCACAAACATACAGACAAACAGATAAACAGACAAACAGATAAACAGACAAACAGACAAAAATTTCAAAAATAGCTTTTTTACGTTCTATTACTTATCCCTAACATCCCCCAGTTATTATTTTGCAAAAATCTTCAATGTACAGATACGGCAGGTCTACGATTTTATTATATGTATAGATTTTAAATAATGCAGCCGTTTATTGTTAAAATCAAACTGGAAATGCCAGAGTTCGTTGTGCAATACAAGCTATTTAAACTAATCAACCTAATGAATTGTGGTTGTTCTTTCTGATTCTAACTCATACCTGCATATGATGATTATTTTGCATTTCAAATTATTATTTTGAAACACATTGGGGTTTTTGAATAAATTGTGTTACTAGCATCTGCCCCGGCTTCGTCCGCGTGAATTTCGGTTTTTACAAATCCCGAGAGAACCGTCTACGGTTCTCTCGGGATTTGTAAAAACCGCGGAAATCTATTTCCGGAAATCTATTTCCGGTTCCCGTTCCCGCTCCCTTTTCCAACCTTTATAGGTACTTTCAAGGAAGTTTGCTATAGTAATCTACCTATAGCTGTAGCTATAGATTAGGTACGGTTCAAAATTCGTGGGAACTGTGGATTTTTACAGGATAAAAAGTAGCGTATGTATTAAGTCAGGGCATAATCTATCTCCATTCAAAATTTCAGCCAATCCAAATCGGTTCAGTAGTTGCGGCGTTAAAGAATAATAAAAATACACACACTTACACACACGCACGCACGCACACACGCACGCACGCACGCACACAATTTTTCGCCTTTATACGAGTAATATTAGCGTGATTATTAATTACGTCGATGCTTTCTCTACATGGCAATTGGCAAGCTACTTCTGAAGTTACCATTTTGTTACAATCTTTAAGAATTTCTGTAGGCACTTTAAATGTCGTGCATAAATAATTCGGAACGCCAGTTGGGGTAACGCCGCTCCGGCTAGATTTTCTAATATAATATTCCTACCGAATCCAGATAGAAAATTCCGCAACTATTTCCCAAATCGGAATTTTATCATCCCAGTGGTCACAGTATTAAAAAGTTCTTCGAAGTTTTTATATTGGATATGCTATGTAAATACAAACAAAAGAGTAGTTCATTGCTTTCAATATTCGTGTTTCGTCGGATATATGCTTAACTTCAAAGCTGTAGTGATGTTGTTGTTCAAATATGTTGTACTCGATCTGTGTTTATTCTGTTTTCTCCCTTCCAAATTAACGAAGCTTTATTGCGTTACAAAAGTTTTAAACCGACCAAAACGTTGTCTTACAAAAGTTTACATAATATGTGAAATCGTAGATATAATTTTTTTTTTGCATACAAAAGGATTGGCCTTTACTTTGTATATTGAACAATGACTGTTTTATTAAAAAGTGTATGAATTGCGTATGTGAATACATACGCAATGTGACAGATACATATTTTTTGTCTGAGTAGGTATATATACTTACGTGGGCGGCGCGACGGGGAGACCTCAAATAAAAATCAGCCAAGTGCGAGTCGGGCCTCGCTCTTTCAGGGTTCCGTACATAATTATGAACAATATAATATTTTGGGTCTAAGAAATATTTAATTTCCGAGCTAGACATCGCAACAAACCGTGAAAGAAAAACCCAAAAAAATGTTCGTTTATTTTAGTCACAGCTTATAAACTATTTAATAAATCGTTGTTTTCAGTATTTGTTGTTTAAATAGAGCATATAGTACATAATATACTGAAATATCATATTCCCAACTAGTTTAGTTTTTGAGATAGCCCCCGTCACAAAAATGGTCTAAAACTGACAACTTTGATGGCCTCCCATTCCCTTATTTTTTGAGATAAAAATTAAAAAAATATATGTCGGAGCGAAGACGTTTTCAGCCTCAATTGGCAGTGTCAAGAAAGACAAGATTAAATAATTCGTCTCAGTCAAACTACTCAAATCATGAATTAAACATCACTTTGTCAACCAAGTTGTAAATACCCTCAACAACTCTGTAAATTAACGGCAGCGCCGTCTTGTAGTGTAAACAATCAAGCATGACGTAATTACGTCATTCCCCCACCAACCTTTTATTATAAAAGGAAGGGCACAAGCGTGCAGCGACACATTCCGATTCGGGCTCTCGCCGAATACACTTCCTTCATAAAATGTGCCATGTCCTAGTTTGTTGTACGACGTAGGTCGTGTAGACTAGATTGGTTGGCGATGGCTCGGTTACGAGGGGTGGTGGAGACCGATAGGTAGGTTAGGGTAGTTACTTAGTACCTCAGTTAAACAAGAGGCTTCTCAAATAGTCCGGTACCCTTGTTATACCTACAGCAAGTTATTCCAATCTACCCTCATAAATAACAATGACTTCCAGTGACGTCTCTGGCTTCTCCTGCCGTCACTAGTTTAATTACTGTCACCATGAAGTCATCGTAATAATCAAGGGAATAACGTCAGCAATGCTGACGTCATCATCTTTTAAAACTCTTTGGAGCCACGCGCTCCGTCATCAGAAGTGGGATCGAGCACCGTTCCATCAGCTCGATCTCCAGATATGCCCCAGTAAAACAACGTTGGCACCAAACCTCAAAATGAAGTGCCTATTAGTCTATGGGTGAGGTTCCGCCCCAGATTTTCATCTTCAAAACCTTGTGCATAGCACTACTCCATTGTCCAGATCCACGAGTTTATTCAGGAGTTTATCCACGAGTTTATCCACGAAACCCTCCAAGACCCTATGGAAACCATAGCACTACTCATTCCTCCAAACCCACGAGTAAATACTCGAGTTAATCCACGAGAATCCACAAATTTATCTACGAGACCCTCCGAGATTATTTGCACGACTCCTTCCTCCAAACCCACGAGTTTATCCACGAGTTTATTTACGAAAACCTACGAGAATCTCCGAGAACTTACGAGAACCTACCGAGAAAACATTACTTTGACTGACTTTATGACTGTAACTTTACGAGAATTTTCGACAATCTCCGAGAACCTTCGAGAAAACATTACTTTGACTGACTTTATGACTGTAACTTTACGAGAATTTTCGACAATCTCCGAGAACCTTCGAGAAAACATTACTTTGACTTTGACTTTATGATTGTGACTGTACGAGAATCTTCGAGACTCTCCGAGAACCTACGAGAATCTACGAGAATCTACGAGAATCTCCGAGAATCTCCGAGAACCTACGAAAATCTCCGAGAACCTACGAGAATCTACGAGAATCTACGAGAATCTCCGAGAATCTCCGAGAACCTACGAAAATCTCCGAGAACCTACGAGAATCTCCGAGAACCGTCGAAAAATCATTACTTTGACTTTATGACTGACTTTACGAGAATCTTCGAGAACCTACGAGAACCTCCGAGAACCTTCGAGAAAACATTACTTTGACTGACTTTATGACTGTAACTTAACGAGAATTTTCGACAATCTCCGAGATTCTTCGAGAAAACATTACTTTGACTTTGACTTTATGACGGTGACTTTACGAGAATCTCCGAGAACCTACGAGAACCTTTGAGAACTGTTGCCATATGGAATGAGGACTTACACATCACAAATCATTTATTGTCATGTGAATCAATATCAATTGTCAGGCTGGTGCAGAGCGCGCACCGCCTATCAGAATGGCCGTGTCGGAGCGAAGACGTTTTCAGCCTCAATTGGCAGTGTCAAGAAAGACAAGATTAAATAATTCGTCTCAGTCAAACTACTCAAATCATGAATTAAACATCACTTTGTCAACCAAGTTGTAAATACCCTCAACAACTCTGTAAATTAACGGCAGCGCCGTCTTGTAGTGTAAACAATCAAGCATGACGTAATTACGTCATTCCCCCACCAACCTTTTATTATAAAAGGAAGGGCACAAGCGTGCAGCGACACATTCCGATTCGGGCTCTCGCCGAATACACTTCCTTCATAAAATGTGCCATGTCCTAGTTTGTTGTACGACGTAGGTCGTGTAGACTAGATTGGTTGGCGATGGCTCGGTTACGAGGGGTGGTGGAGACCGATAGGTAGGTTAGGGTAGTTACTTAGTACCTCAGTTAAACAAGAGGCTTCTCAAATAGTCCGGTACCCTTGTTATACCTACAGCAAGTTATTCCAATCTACCCTCATAAATAACAATGACTTCCAGTGACGTCTCTGGCTTCTCCTGCCGTCACTAGTTTAATTACTGTCACCATGAAGTCATCGTAATAATCAAGGGAATAACGTCAGCAATGCTGACGTCATCATCTTTTAAAACTCTTTGGAGCCACGCGCTCCGTCATATATATTTGTACTCTACTTAATGAGCTCTAAACAATGATACCCCACAAGCTAGGGTAAAGAAAAAATATTTTTTTCCGGCTCCTTTTTCATGTATGGCCATATATGCCCCCCTGAAAAATAATTTAATTCAATTTCTAATTCAATATTTGATTTTGGGTTAACGTTTTACACTAAATACCAAAATTTCAGGTTTGTAACTCATTTCGTCTGCGAGCTAGAGACCTGTGACCGGCGGACAGACGGACAGACAGACGAGTGACATTAATAGGGCTCCGTTTTTTACCCTTCGGGTACGGAACCCTAAAAATGGCAGAAAATATTTTTCGCGCCATTTACTGGGTACTAAATTAAATGTATTCTTAATGATTTTTAGTACGCAATTAAGCAATAAAAGTACGTTTTCTCTAGAAGTTGATTGTCCCTATATGATTGACAAGCGGATGTCCGCGACTTCATTCGCGTGGATATTGGTTTTTAAAAATTCCGTGAGAACTCTTTAGTTTTCCTAAGCTCCTTTGAGCTCATACCTTACTAAAAATTGTTTAAAGTTCACTGGCGGATGTTTAGGTACATCAAAATGTAAATAACCGCCACTGAAAGTCCCATCGAAATCGATCCAACCTTTCAGGGGTTAGCCGGTAATCTTTGAATTATCTCCTTTCTAACAAAAAAAGAATGAATAAAATCCGACCACGCGTTAATAAATTACAGCTAAGTACACATTTTGACTTTCATCCCCTCTCCCAAGGAAACCGTGCTGAATTTTGGGATAAAAAGTATCCTATATGTTACTCCGTAGTATGAACTTAAATCATGCGAAATTTCATTTTAATCCATTCAGTAGTTTTTGCGTGATGCGCGCACAAACATACAGACAAACAGATAAACAGACAAACCGACAAAAATTTCAAAAACAGCTTTTTTGCGTTCTGTTACTTACTCTCTTATCCCCCAGTTATTATTTTGCAAAAATCTTTAATGTACAGATACGGCAAATGTACGATTTTATTATATGTAGTATAGATAGATAAAGCTAGCTATGTATTGCAAACGTTTCATTAAAAACGTAACTAATGTCACTGAACTTTGTGAATCGACATCAAAGAACGAGTGCAGCCCCCCTAGTCAAATTACATTCTATTCTCTTTCTATGATCGTGATTGTTATGAGCTGGGTTTCCCAAAGTTTTTTTTTTATCTTAGTTTATTTTAATTTAGAAACAATAATAATCTTATAGTGAATTGTTAGCGTTATTTAACATCAGCACGGCTGCGTCGCCGACCCTCAAGCAGTTAACCACGATTTAAAAGTATTGCATCGCCATCTAGTTTGCGATTTTGATACTCGAACATACTCTGCACAATAATAAAATTATATAATTTACTAATAATTTATGCATTTTAAATGCCTAATAAAAATCAAGGCATTTATACTGCAAAAAATGACGCGAAATAAATAAATAACTTTGGGAAACCCTGCTCTAAAGCGTTAACGATCATAGAAAGAGAATAGATACGAGTAACTTGGCTACGGGGGCAGAACTACTTACTTAGAAATTAATTAATATATTTACAACATACTCTACGATCGCTGGCCTCAGAACCAAATACAAGTTCAACTATATTTCGAACTCTATTAAAATAGTGTGTTTGTACCTAAACTGTACAACCTCTCTACGCACTCTTTATACTACTACTTAATAATTCTTCGTATATCTAACTATTCTTAGAAGAAGCACCGCTTTTCTTGCAAAAAGTACTGCTCAGGTGTAGGTATACTATTTAAAGACAGAAATGAGAAGTAGACATTTTGATAATACCCTGGAATTTCGATTCGAACCCCGAGCACGCTGCACCTATGCATTCGCTTATAACTTCCTAATATTACTGAAAATACTTTTTTACTGAGAGCATACATTATTATTATTTTAGGAATCATAAATGAATTTAACGAGTAAGTAAGTAAATACAATTTTTATGACGAATAATTTACAATACGCACTCGTACTACCCAACTTATTTATCTGAATTTAGTTCGGTAATTTACTCTTCCTTCCTTAAAAGCAAGCAGAACTGCTTAGCGTTGCAAAAATCTTACGGTAATTAATCTTTTCGTATGTCACATCGACAGTGAGAAATCTAGTACCTACCTACCTCTCGATTCTTAGTAAAAACTGAGGAGAAAATTACTCGGAAACTTATAACGGAGATGGTTCCGAGAAATCTTTAATAATAGCATTATTGCTAACAAGACGATCGCTAGGTCAACTATTTCACTATTATTACATTACATCCATCATGAAAAATAAACTATATCAGAACATATTAAAAAGTGCCTCATGTATAGTATACATACCTACTCGTATATATAGTATACATAATATCTATGTTCGGGATTGAAAGCCTTGGTACAGTTATGTACATACAATGTATAACACTGTAAATATACTCGTGCGTATATTATTGTAAAGTAATACAAATTGGAAAAGTCAATTTGCGAAGTCTTTTTGTTTTAAACAATATAAATATTCTCAACCGTGTATCGAATTTCCTGAAGTTAACGGCAATGTATTGAGATTCTTTCCCATGAAATACAATGGTCGTGAATATTTAAAAGTAATCCAGGCTTTTGTTCGTACGTACGTTATAGTGTGACCGTAAAGTTCCAGTATTCCTACTGCTACGTACTTTGTTTCTCAGATATTATGGTAAACGTGGATATGTATTCAACGTTTTTGCTCCCAAAGTTATGTATAATAAAATTCTTTTTTAGGCTCTTTGTTTATCAACTCCTTCATTCATTTACCTACTTACCTACTTAAGGTAATTCAGTATACCTATACTTATTTTGTCTACAAATACCACAGTCAAATCTTCATAGCTTTATTTAAATTCCGAATAATGTATCCGGGTTAAGTGTGTTTCGCACACCTAGTTCTTGTTTTTATTCATGCGAAAGTAAGGGTCGCAATGAATAAATTTCGTCAGTTTTGATAAAACGCTATTTTCATGCATTACTGAAATTGGCAAGGTCGGCATTGTTCGCTTTATGCTCTAAACTAGCTGATGCCTGCGATTTCGTGGGCGTTGATTAAATCGGATTTCCTGGGGTAAAATAAAATATATCCATACAAATATGATATACAAATCTATACTAATATTATAAAGAGGTAAAGTTTGTGAGGTTGTAGGGGTAATCTCTGGATGTAATGAACCGATTTTAAAAAATTTTTCAGCAGCAAAAAGCTGCATTATTCCTGAGTAACATAGGTTAGATTTTCATTAAATTAGAGATCCCTGCGAAAATTGTAATAAAAAATACCCGTGCGAAGCCGGTGCGGGTCGCTTGTGTTGTATAAATAACATATCTAGATTGTAGATGTATGTAAATTCAAAGAATATCTGACGCTTGTTAGTTGCAAGTTTCAACACAACATTAAAGTTAGCTGACTACAAAAGAGTTAAAATGAACCAAGCGAAGGACACTGCATTAAGGTAGGTACGTACATGTGTTCAGAATATAATGCACCTGACATTTATAACAAGAAAGAGCATTCGCTTTAAGTACCTACTCCACTTATTTTAACTGACTATACTTTCAAATATATTTTACGTAATAGTCGTGTATATCTGTGCAGTTCGGGCACATTTTGCGAGTGAATCACATAACAAATGCTGGATTTACTGCTGAAGTATTTCGCTAAAGAAATCCTCTAAAGCAATTTACTGCATTCGTCTTGTTTAAAACACAGTTTCAGTGCATTCAAATAAGAAAGTAATACGTTTATGACCACGTTAAGTCGAATTTCGTTTTACAACAAATATTGCGCTGTCACACAAAGCACAATGGCAGTACTCTACTCATCATCATCATCATGATCAACCCATTACCGGCTCACTACAGAGCACGGGTCTGCTTCTCAGAGTGAGAAGGGTTTTGGCCATAGTCTACCACGCTGGCCAAGCGGATTGGCAGACTTCACACACCTTTGAGAACATTATGGAGAACTCTCAGGCATGCAGGTTTCCTCACGATGTTTTCCTTCACCGTTAAAGCAAGTGATATTTAAATACTTAATATAATATTCGAGATGCGACACGGCGTAAAATAATTTAATTATGCCTTCTTATGGATGAATAATAATATAAATATAATAAAATACGCTCTGCGATTAAAAATACAGATTTCTTTATAATTTGATCCGTAAATGTAGTTACAAAGATAAGCATTAGACAGAGGTGAGACAACTTAATTTATTTACGTGCTTGCGTTAAAAATTACAATAACCAAGAATTCCTTTCACTCGTTTTTTTTTTATTCCTTTAAATGAAACTCAAATACTGATCACGTTGGAATTTTCACAAGAATGTACACAAAATTATAGTACTCGAATTATTGAAATTTCCTGAGAAACTTCTCCATTACTTAGAGTTACTTATTTTTGTCTTGTGAAGGTAAAGCTAAAGCAAGTTTGACGCGAAGTGAGTAAAAAATCAAATTTTATCTTTGTTTATTTTAAAGAAAACTAAGAATAAAGACCCAAAAAGCCTAATATATTTACTTAAGAAATAGACGTAAATATAACGATGTCCCCTTAAATAAGAAAAGCTCCTTTATATCTCTAATGTAATGTAGTATGTACTTAAATTCGAGATTCCTTTATTCCTATATATTTTCAGCACGATTTTCTTGATTTTTTCATGAATGAAATTGGTAAAAAGTAAATCAAGCGAAAATTTTTGTTGCTGTGCCACACTATACAAGTTAACGAGGTGTGCGAGTTATGTGTGCCTGTGTTTTCTTGTGATAGCCTAGTGGTTAGGACGACCGACTTCTAATCGGAGGTCGTGGGTTCGATCCCGGGCACGCACCTCTAACTTTTCTGACTTATGTGCGTTTTAAGTATTTAAATATCACTTGCTTTAACGGTGAAGGAAAACATCGTGAGGAAACCTGCATGCCTGAGAGTTCTCCATAACGTTCTCAAAGGTGTGTGAAGTCTGCCAATCCGCTTGGCCAGCGCATCGTGGTAGACTATGGCCAACACCCTTCTCACTCTGAGAGGAGGCCCGTGCTCTGTAGTGAGCCGGTAATGGGTTGATCATGATGATGATGATGTGTTTTCTTGGGTGTTATCACTATCATGTGACAATAGTCGTTAAAGCCCGTCAACCCGCAGCAGTTGGAGCAGCGGTCTAAGCTCTAAATCCCTCTCTCCTATGAGAGAGAAGATATGTGCCCAGCAGTGGGACGTTAAAAAAGCCTGTAGTGGTAGTGGTGTAGGTGGTGTTTTCTTGGTTGAAATATATAGTAGGTACTATAGGATATCCTTGCAATCTAAGTTATTCCATTTAAATCTCAACGTTGTGCAATCAGTTCGATGCGCTCAGATCCAATGTCGGTTAAGTGTGTCTCATACTCCATATAATATGTATTAAACTTGATAATGTAATTAAAACCACGAGGATATAACGAAGATATCTTCGTTAAATGTTAGCTTTGATTAAATTATGGTGAATTCTAGAAACTGATTCTCGAAATCACTATAGTTAACTAGATATTTTTGTATTCTATGTCATTACATATTTTTACATAATCCTAGACAAACTTGACATACATTATTTGTATGATTTACATTTTAAGTGTATTTTATTTAAAAGAAAAGATTACCAGAAAGTTGTATCAACTCTGTGAGCTTAATTTAAATATTAAACAGTTTTAAATTTTTTTTAAGTAAAGAAATATTTACTAGTAAATGTGTCACGAACATTTAAAAAAATAAGATTTATATATTTTGTTATAAGCAGAACACACAACCAATGGAATCCCTTTTAAATTTCCAGTAGCTGTTTTCGGAAATCAGAAATTCCTACGCTTTGTCCCTTACAATGAACTTGGTTTCTTTATTGTTATAAGAGCTTTGTGCTGAAATTAGACGGTTCGACTTCCTTTGGACGTTTTATCTTTGATGTTTGGTTTCATTAATGAAATATGGAAATTGTTATTTGAAAAGGTTTCGTACGCTCACGGTTTGATTTATAGAAGCGTACGTAGCAACTTCAATTACTCCAGTTAGTAACAAAAAACTAGTAGATACCTAAGTAAATTCCCTCAATTTTTCATCTTTGAGCTAATAAATCTCGCAACACAACGTTCTGGAATTTATTAAAATGAAAATTTTACTTTAAAATGAATTTATTGTAAAATGTATATATAAAATTTAATTATAAATAAACTCAACAACTATGCGGATTCTCCACGGACGCAATCGATACATAGCGCAAGTGGGTCACAATACCCTCACATAATTTAACCATTACTGCACTAAATATCCGTGGCACAGTGTTATCCTGGACATTTTATTATGACGGTCTTACTTAACACCCCATTAAGGTGCCTTAATGGAGAATAACTAAACAGTTTCAGTTTTCTATTTACTTTAACGTGCGCTTTTAAGTATGTTTTATGTTTATTAAGTTATATAGTATTCTTATAATATAATCACTTAGTTTAGGAAGAACAGGCAACATTGAGAAAAATGGAAGTAATTATCATAATTTTTGAAATCACTTAAGACGAATCATAGATGAATTAGTAAGAATGGGACCAAGTATTCAATTCTACGGGCCTGAACCTTACCTACCCATTCCGTACACGATTACCAAGAGAGCAATAGAGGGAATCGTGGAAAGACAATCGAACCCAAGATGGAACAAGTTAACACAATAACAGTCGAAGTTGTTCCTGAAATCATTCATCAAGAAGAAGACAAAACAGTTAATGTCAAAAAAATTACAAGAAAGTGAAGTTAAATAAAATAAAGAGAATTAGATCACGTTTTAAAATATGAAAATTCATTAAAAAACCTTAACTGATCATAATACTATTTTGAATAATGTGGCAAATTATAAAGTTATATAAGGGCCTGATATTGAACATCGGTTTATTAATGTAGTAATTATCTCGGCTCCATTAATGTAGTTTGTAGTATTACATAGAAGTACCAATGTATTTCCACTAGCAGTGTAAGAGAAACTTATGACTATCAATTGATTTCATAATTAACTTTGCGCTCGCTAGTGGGTTTTATGCCTAAGTAAATTACATTTTGGATATAATATCGTTACGTAACATCATAAAATATAAATTTTAATACGAAAGAGCCAGAAGAGAGAAAAATGTGCATATAGCTAGAAATCTATATACATACAAACACACAGATGCTGCAGTGTAATACATCTGCTATCGAGAATGGCGACGTCATATCAATTTCCCAAAAAAAATCATTAAAAGGTTTACGTAACAGCTAATATGACAATCTAACGACTAGCGCAAACGACCGCAGTCAACTTGTCAATACTTTACTAGTACTAAGTAGGCTAGTAGTAAGTAGTAAAAAGCTGTGATAGCCTAGTGGTTAGGACGACCGACTTCTAATCGGAGGTCGTGGGTTCGATCCCGGGCACGCACCTCTAACTTTTCGGAGTTATGTGCGTTTTAAGTATTTAAATATCACTTGCTTTAACGGTGAAGGAAAACATCGTGAGGAAACCTGCACGCCTGAGAGTTCTCCATAACGTTCTCAAAGGTGTGTGAAGTCTGCCAATCCGCTTGGCCAGCGTGGTAGACTATGGCCAAAACCCTTCTCACTCTGAGAGGAGACCCGTGCTCTGTAGTGAGCCGGTAATGGGTTGATCATGATGATGATGATGACTAAGTAGGCGAAAATATAACTGCATAATAATTATTCTTCTTGCAATCTTGAAAATGTTTTTGGCTATGTTCAGAGCAGCTATATAGTGAGTGAGCTATATAGCAGAATAGTGAGTAACCTACTCATTATTCTTTATAGTATCTAAAAATAAATAAATAAATAAATAAATATAATATAATATAATATAATATAATATAATATAATATAATATAATATAATATAATATAATATAATATAATATAATATAATATAATATAATATAATATAATATAATATAATATAATATAATATAATATAATATAATATAATATAATATAATATAATATAATATAATATAATAATAACCAATTTAAAGATGCTAATTCTAGATTAGGTACGTAAAATTGCAAAAAATTCACCAACCATTTAATTATGATCAACTCTCGCTGACTCAAACTGGAGAGAATGATAGACGGTCTCACACAGCAGTGATCTGTTTTAGCTCTAACCACTAATTAATTATTAGTGAATTTAAACCGAAATAGGTATCTTGAACTTGTATTCAATGATATTTTGTATAGTTTCTACGTTTCATTTCACAATAATGTTTAGTTTTTGGTTACGATATTAGTTTCCAAGGCCCTACCAAACTTACAACAGAAACTAATTAATTGATTTTATAATCAATGTTGTGCATTCGGTTCGATGCGCCTAGTTTTCAATACAAGTTCAAGCGTTTAATTATCTATATAGTAGTATACTTTGTTTATACGGGTACATGAATAGTTTGAAACATGAAATTAATATTCTCCAAACGTAAATATCCATCCATAGAATTATTATTCTATTATATTAGTGTTATCAATAACCAATTTAAAGATGCTAATTTAAGATTAGGTACGTAAAATCGCAAAAATTCACCAACCATTTGAAAAAATGTCATAATATTTCCAGCTCATCATAAAGAAAATTCTCGCTATTTTACATCATAATTTCAGTATTCTGATTTATCGCTGGGAAATATAAAATTTAAGTGTCTACATTTCATTTTTCAAGTTGTCATACAGGAGTGGTGTCAGTAGTGTCAGAACTTTAAACACGTTGTTCAATAGGTATTCGAGTTTTCGTAATTAAATCACATTGTTCGAAACGATTGACAATGATAATCATAAGCGAATTTATTCCCAGCGAAATGTCCGTACATCACAGTCGATTAAACCCGAGTGTCACGCTCGTTACAGCCGCTCTATAATGTTAAAGCTGTTCGTAACAGACCAAATAGAAGTGAAAAGCAACTAACTTTTACAATCGAACATTTAAAGTGTTGCTATTGACTGACATATATACAAAAAAGACCCAATTACGTTCCACGGATAGAATAAATAAGAAATAACCTATTGTACAATTTATTATTTAAGAATTCTATCAAAGAGTAGTCATCCTAATTTTTTTATAATATTGGGATGTAACCTACTAACAGAATACCTAAGGATTATTTAGTTTGTAGATATGCTTTAACGACGTTTATCTTTCGTAAAGTATGCTCCATTTAACCTAATAATTATTTCTTGGGTGTTTTAAAGTTTTCTCAGATAAAAAATTATCTCGCCATACCTATATCACTGAATAAAAGTTCCTTATTTTCACGCCTACCAAGATTTTTTTAACTTATATGTATATTTCGTAATGATTGGAACCTGGATAGCATTATTTATCCCTTTTGATGGGAAATCTTAATATAATTTCAAAGACTACCCAGTGCGAAAATGAAGGAGGTTTCTCTTTTAAAATTTCACAAAATACCTCTGGCCCACAAATCTTCACGCCATATAACACTTTTCCCGAATTCCGAGTAAAGTATCCAGTAAACCAGACCTCGCACCTAGTTTTTATTTTTTTCCTTCCATAGGTAAAGGTCGTAATGAATCAATTTCGGCCGTATTGATAAAACGATCTTTACCAATAGGCACTTGTGATGAAAATGATACATACCTATTAAAATAAATATATTTTAAGGTGATCGGGTACCAAGACCCAGGGGGAGGCCAATGCCTTTCTTCATCGTGAAATTGGTGACAGATTCAGGCGCTTGAGCGGATCAAATAAATACTGATGATGTTTGACGTGACTCACGCACTTTAAAGAGGCCCGATGCTACAGAGACTTTTTTTTCAGAACTAAAATATACGCCTAGTTTTCTAGGTTTCTGCTTTAGTAGTAGTTTCTGCTCATTTTACAATGCAAAAAAATATTAAATATGTAACATTTTTTCTAGATTTAAGTATAAGTATTGAAAAATTCACAAAAGAAACCTTCTCAAGCAATTTTTCACTTGTCATGTAAAATGCATTCGCAATGCACTTGATATAGAAAGTGTACAATACTTTTATGTTTGGTCACGTAAACGTTAACGTGAGAATGAATTTTGTTGCAAAAAAAAATATGGCGTCGTCATTCAATTTACGAGTTAGTAGCACGCTGTCAGCATGAAATTGTTATAGCTTTACACGGAAACAGGAAATAAAACTAATACGAATACGATGAAACAATGAAATGTGTTTTTTTTTACAACGAAACATTATACAATGAACACAAAATTACTTTGCTATAATCCGCTAACAGTGACAAATTTTTAGGCATAACACCACAACAATTCACCACTTTAACTCGACGATCGTTTCGCTCCGACACCGGAGCATCTTCAGGAGATGTCGACTTCACAACGGACGATTGCAAACATCTCCTGAAGATGCTCCGGTGTCGGAGCGAAACGATCGTCGAGTTAAATTTGTGGTGAATTTGTGTGGTGTTGTGCCTACAAATTTGTCACTGTTAGCGGATTACAGCAAAGTAATTTTGTGTTCATTGTATAATATCATGGAATAGGGTATTTGACTAATTTTTGGAAATTGTTTTAAATTATTCTTTATTACTTATTAAAACACACTACATTGATATTTTTCGCAATATCTACAGTATTAAGAATTAAATCAATGATAAAGTTTAAGTTTTGAAAACCACGCCAAAAACAACATTTCTGATCACATGATACGCGTGACGTCACAAATCGCTATGCAAGTCACTTCTCTCGCTCGCTCCTTTTCGGAACTCGGTGCGTGCGACAGAGACGCTACGCAAGGCGACTGCTGTATCGTAATGTTCTAAATTGTTATACCTACTCATTTTAATATCAATCTTATTCTTTCAAGTATAAAGTTTAGTTTCGGTTGACTTGATAAACTTCAATTATATCAACCAAGTTACGTGCTATCGAGTGAAGTCACAAATCGCTATGCAAGTCACTTCTCTCGCTCGCTCCTTTTCGGAACTCGGTGCGTGCGACAGAGACGCTACGCAAGGCGACTGCTGTATCGTAATCTTCTAAATTGTTATACCTACTCATTTTTAACCCCCGACGCAAAAACGACGGGGTGTTATAAGTTTGACGTGTCTGTGTGTGTGTGTGTGTGTGTGTGTGTGTGTGTGTGTGTGTGTGTGTGTGTGTGTGTGTCTGTCTGTCTGTTCCCCTGTGGCGCTCAAACGGGTGGACCGATTTGAATGCGGTTTTTTTTGTTTGAAAGGTGAATTAGTCGAGAGTGTTGTTAGCTATGTTTGATGAAAATCGGTCCAAAATGGCCGCCGCTACAAAATGGCGCATTACATATTTTTTCACAACTTACTTAATATGGGTATCAAATGAAAGGGCTTGACTAGTAGAATAGCACTATTGCAAATCCAAGATGGCCGCCGCCACAAAATGGCGAATGTCGGGGGTTTTTTAAATTTTCAATTTATACTTGTAATATCAATCTTATTCTTTCAAGTATAAAGTTTAGTTTCGGTTGGCTTGATAAACTTCAATTATATCAACCAAGTTACGTGCTATCAAGTGACATCACAAACAATCCCAGAGCGTTCACGTTCCTGATAAAATTTCAAAAATTATTATATTTTATTTCGTGCAAAATATCGCGTAAAATTACATAATTTAGTTTGATTGAGTGAAATATGTCTTTTTTAGGCTATTATCTGATAAGATGACCACAATCAATAGTATATTTTCAATGTTGTCAAATACCCTATTCCGCAAAGTAACGCCTGCTTCTATTCAACATACCTACCTAATTCAAAATTATTATTTTAATTGATCACTTGCCTTAACAAATCACCTAAATACGGGTATTTTAAGAAAGCCTAAGAAACATTTTCCCATATTACGAAGGTATTAGAAGATACGAGTAATTAAGACCCTTTATTTCCAAACGTTACATTAAGAAACAGAGATAAAAGAGTTTTAATCACATGGCGATTAGCCGAAGGTTTCCACTGAAAGCCCTTACAAATTGACTTAGAAACGTTTTATTAGCTTTGTTTTGGAAGTTAACTTCGAAAATTTTTCTTTCAAGTTCCATCTTTGATGTCATCAATGAAATAAAATTTTTTAGGCATATTATCATAACAATTCAGACAGCTTAATTTTAAATTACATACATTGAATAAAAAGTTACTAAGTACTGAACTTGTAGAAAAATGCTTATAACTTTTTTCATGGTATTGTTATTTGTTTATTAAAATACTTACCGAAAAATATGCTCGTCTTTTGTGAGCAAAAGTATGTTTAGCTCTTTAGAATTTCATCTGTATAATTTTGGTAGAAGCGAAATGGGCATGATTCGTAACGTACGCTCGCTCGTATCATGCGATTTTCCGGAATGGCAATTTGGGAATCGGTCGGGAGGATAATTCGAGGTCGATGATTATTTCCACGAACAGATTCGGATTCGGGCGTAAATCGCGACAAAGGTTGAAATCACATTTAGCTGGGTGGTTTCAGACACACTTTTGCGCATCGTGAGCAATAGGTACATTCACGTCCTTATTATAATTGCTATTTCTTGCGTTGACGTGCGTAAAGGTATAGATCGACCAGAATCTCATGAAAAATAGGGAAGTTAAATTTTGTAGTAAGTTGCACTAGGTTAACTCTGCTGCCCTAGTGATAAACAAAGTAATTACATTCAGAACACCTTACCTGGGATCGTTTTACGAAACGAAAAATCAAGCAACTGCATTTTAAATACAAAAACAAAGTAATCAACATCCAATTACTTTGTTTTGTGTTGTGCTTGTTGTTTACTTGGTTTTTGCATTTACATGTGCAGTTACTTTGTTTGGGCAATTCAAATTTCACTAAACGGTTCAAGTTATTTGAAATATTAAACTGTGGTAAAAAACTACTCGACATACAACTTTTGTTAATGCAAACAAGTCAATTTCACAAAAAATGTCAGTTACTTTGATTATCGCTAGGTCAGCCGTGGTGTTGCTAGCTTTGGAATTTAATTTCCATATTTTTCATGAGATTCTGGTCGATCTTTACCATTAACATGCAAAATCAAAAATCGCACTTGTTCCTACGCATTTTAAATATAAAAATGCGGGAGTGCTTAAAGAGTCTTTCATCATGATAAGACTGTTCACGATGTTCATTTTCTTATAGAGCTCGCACGTTCGCTCGATAGAGTTCGTTTGCATACATTCGGGTCACTAAGCTTTGTAATTAAGTTTAAAAGTTTCAGAAATCCCTTATATTATATAGGTATGTTGTATACCAGTTTAGCACTTTAACACCACTATCTATGGAAAAGTTTGCACTTTTATTTTTCTCTGTTTGAATCTATTATCACACTTAACGTAAATAAAATAGGTCAGAGCGGAGGTCAAGGTTTTCATTAAAAAGATCTCTCGCCTCGTAATAAATACACACACATTATGCTTTTGCCCATTTAGGAGTTGAGTGATATTTATAAAATAAAATATCTAGTACCTAGTAGTGGTGGTATTTTTATTAACCAAAGCTTGTTATTATTTATCTTAAGAAAATCCTCATTCAGCTATTCCTGAGAATCTCTAACGAGGCGTACATAATATTTATTAAAGTGAGTCTGTTATGCTCGGCAAAATGTCTTTGTTCGTATATTTTCATTGAAGGGTTGCTTGGTATAGTTTCACGGTACTAAGCAATGTAATCGCGGTAGTGGGTTATGTTATGTAGCAAGAAAGTTTCTGCAACTTCATTTGCAAGGGAATGTTTGTATTTACCGGGATTGCTTTTGCGGACTTACTCATAATATAAATATTAAACGAATATTGCGTTGTTTGTGTACACGCCTTAACACTTTGAAATTCTTGAATAATTCAGAGGTACAATTCTCGCGCGCACCTTACCCTATATTGGGATTGTATAGATTTGTATTGCTGATTTCAATTTCATGACCTTATCTTTCGGTAGTTATTTTAATGTTTAGTTTAATAAGACATATCCTACTAATATTATAAATGTGAAAGTGTGGATGTTTGGATGTTTAGATGTTTGGATGTTTGTTACTCAATCACGCCGCAACTACTGAACCGATTTGTCTGAAATTTTGAATGGAGATAGCTTATGCCCTGACTTAAAAATAGGCTACTTTTTATTCCGGAAAAGTATTCCTGTGGGACTAAAATAGATATAAATTTCCAAAAACGCCATAGAGGGCGCTGACTGTTCTTAGGCAAATCACGCTCACATAACACATTATTGCAATAGTTTGCTGTGTCGCATGCATTGGCAACACATAGGCTACTTTTATCCTGGAAAAATGCACAGTTCCCACGGGATTTTGAAAAACCCGAAGTCTATATCTACAGCTATAGGTAGATTACTATAGCGAATTTCCTTGATAGTAGGTATAAAGGTTGGAAAAGCGGGAACGGGAACCGGAAATCCACGATTCCCTCGGGATTTGTTTAAAACCAAAATTCACGCGGGCGAAGCCGCGGGCAGTTTCTAGTTATATTATAATAATTTGAATAGTATTTGCCCGTTTATCCCACTTTAAGTTCGATTTTACCCCCATAGAGTTGAATTTTCAAATGGCGGGTCATCATAATGGCTATCTATCTATATGCAAAATTTCAGCCCGATTAGACTTAGCCGATAGTAGTTTGAGCTGTGCATCAGTTAGTCCTCATAATAAATCAGTCAGTTAGTCAGTCTTAGCCTTTTAGTTTTCACTCATTAGAATTCTCCCTTTGTAAACGTTACTAAACTGAGGTAACTTATGTATTTCATCAGAAAGGAAACTGTCCCGGACCGATACACAGACCTTGATAATATGGAATACAGTAAAAAGGTCCACTAAATGCTTACTTATATTCGAATTTGAATTTATTTAGCAACAATTGTAAAAAAAAGTTACCCTCGAACGCTCCCGAGCTGAGCACACCCCATTTGTTTTATTCTAATTTCAAACTTTGTTGACGTGCTCTACAATAAAATATTTACAGATAGACCATCTTTTCTGTGAAATGGCAAAAAATGAAACTACGGCTACATCTTATAATTTCATACAATTTGACTACAGGTTAGTGTTGTCAGTTCCTTAAACATAAAATACCCACCTAATTAATTATAATAAGAAAAATCTTTTCGGAAATTAATATAGAATTCGTAATTATTTCTTAACATTAATGATGCCAAAAGCTATTAAAAGTGATGCCTGGAATAGAATTCTGAAAATAAAGACATTTTATGCAGAATCAGGCTCCGATTATTCCATAATAAAATCGAATAAATACAAGCGAGTATCTGCTGGTACAGTATTATCAAGTGCAACCGGTTTGAGAGCTGTTTAACAGCTCACCCATTTAAAAACAGACTAAATTTATCATCAGTATACTTACGTAATATGTAAAATATACCTACACATTAAAGTGACGATAATATATTAATGCGTCTTGGCGGGAATGCATGTGATTCGATGAGTCGCAGTGAATCCCAGATTGGCATTACTAGTCGCGGGCGACTTGTCACACCTCGTACGTACTGCTATGGGATTTCCGTAAAGGAGAATGGTCATCTGTGACCCAGACCCGACAGAAACGGGACATATCTCATTTTTTTTGATATTTTTTATAGAGTTAAATTATATATTTTTTATATTCGAAATCAATGGCTAACACCAAAATATTGCCTTATGTTTTTGTTCAGGCGTTACACAAAAAAAAATACAAAATGCCTATTTATCTACAAAATTCGTAAATATATGTAACTAAATGACGAAACAATAGCTATGGAATGTATTTAAGTGAATTGGAGATGCAGCTGGATTATATAATTTTTGAACTCCTAGTACAACAATCAACTTTGAATTCATTAAAATCATCGTATTCGATGATTTCTTGCATAGTAGGAAGTTATATCTATAAAAACGGTCACGTACTGCCTGCATGCTATGGCTCAGGTAGCTTGGTGGTGACAGACACCAACATGCTATCTCACTCTTTCATTAAAACAACAATGGCGCAGAGCGGGGAGTTACTAGGAGTTTAAAAATTACATAATCCAGCTGCATATCCAGGTCACCTAGCTATTGTTACATTCCATAGCTATTGTTTCGTCATTTAGTTACATATATTTACGAATTTTGTAGATAAATAGGCATTTTGTTTTTTTTTTTGTGTAACGCCTGAACAAAAACATAAGGCAATATTTTGGTGTTAGCCATTGATTTCGAATATAAAAAATATATAATTTAACTCTATAAAAAATAACAAAAAAAATGAGATATGTCCCGTTTCTGTCGGGTCTGGGTTTTTTTTCTATGGGGTGTGACCGTTCTCCTTTGTCAAATAAACGATTGTATGGCAATACTAAGGCGATACTAGCGACCTCCCTCAATTCACAGATAGAATGGTCGCACTGTATTTTAAAGTGCCGCGAGCTCCAATATTTGTATTTGAATCGTTATGCCCGTATGAATTTGACACAAATCACAGACAGACATAATCTACATACCTATAGTTTCCAGAATCTGCCTATAGGTTCCATCTTCTTCGATGGTATGGAAAACTCGTATGAAGGTCAAGTCACGTATAAAAACTGACGAGCATACACAACTTTTTAAGACTTAATTATAATACGACGATATGCGGGTTATATGATACGAAACTAAAGTTACGAAGTATGAAGTGTAGGCAGATCGGCACCATACGGCTCATGCTCATTAGGCCCGACGCCGCCCGCCGCCCGCCGCCTCGGTCGAGACCAGACGGTGCGACCCGTCCGCTCGACTTTGACTCATATTTAAACTTTCGGAATAAAGTAGCGCCCAAAAGCCTACATAAATCACTGCGGCCCTCTTTCACACTTCTTGTTTGAATTTAAATAGGCCTTTATGCACTATCTTCCATGATTTACAACTTATAGTTTTTATTTTTCTTATTTAAAGTATTGAAACAATTTTTGTAGCTTTCTCTTGGATAGTATATCTGGTAAGAGAACTTGAAATAGACTACTCTTATATAAGTTTGACAATAATATTTAGGTAGTTTTTCTTGATTTGTCCCCTTGTGTGCATCATCTATATTGTTTTGCCAGGTGTTGTTGGCTAGGATGGATTTACGAAGGGCAAAACCATTAACAACTGCCATACCTTTATCACTTTCAGGTTAGCGTGTTACGTTCGGTGTTTGTGTGATACGCGATTACATATAGACCGTACAGGTGCATCGCATCTTTCTTTTCCCATAGGTATTAATTAAAAATTTAAAAAACCCCTGACATTCGCCATTTTGTGGTGGCGGCCATCTTGGATTGGCGTAGTGCTATTCTACTAGTCAAGCCCTTTCATTTGATACCCATATTGAGGGAGTTGTGAAAAAAATATGTAATCCGCCATTTTGTGGCAGCGGACATCTTGGACCGATTTTCATCAAACATAGCTAACAACACTCTCGACTAATTCACCTTTCAAACAGAAAAAAACCGCATTCAAATCGGTTCACCCGTTTGAGCGCTACGGGGGAACAGACAGATACACACACAGACACGTCAAATTTATAACACCCCGTCGTTTTTGCGTCGGGGGTTAATAACAGTAAAATGTGTTCTCTAGACCGAGTTTCGGCCACCGGTGCTCGTAGACTAGCTAACTATGCAGGAGATAATATTATAGTGCGCAAACACAGATGCACTTTCAGTTTCGTCACTCTCATAGTTCGATAGGATGGCAAGCCAACACGACTGGACAGATCGCAAGAGCAACTGCTTTATGCGTTCACTGAAGCACGGGAGTAAGTCCAGTGTTTGAGTCCAGTAGACTTTGAGTCCAGATGTCTCTCAATAAGTTCAAGGTTTTTGTAAAACGCAAATTAATTGAAAAATCTTATTATAGCGTAAAAGATTTTCTTAATGACAAAAAGCCATGGACATAGATTGCTCTAAAAGCCAACAGTTCAAATCATTTACAAATTAGAGATAAGTATTGTGAAATGGTGATAATAAAAAAAAATAACCCGGCTGAGTTTGTTGTGGGCTCTTCTCAGATCAGGGCGCCTTTGGAACCCTCGTAGTTTTAGTTTTAAGTTTCCGTAGTAATTATCACCATTACATCACTTTCATGTAGGTACTTTATAATATATTGACGTTCAAAAAGTGTACAGTGTACCTACTTTGAATAAATGAAATTTGAATTTGAATTTGATGAAGCCCATCTACCTACTCTGGGCTTCTACTTTAAACTCCACAACATTTATAAAAACTTTTTGTTCCAACCCGGACTCAAACTCTGGACTTATTATATCCATTCGAATAGGCTAACCACTCGACCAACAAGACAATTACAACAAAAGGATGAAGAAATTACCCACTTTAAAAATTTAAAATCGGTCTACCTCACTTGCCATGAGGAGTAAATTACGCATAAGCCGGGCCTCCCACCTCGGCCGAAGTATTTAGAGTGCTATTAAAAGCCGCCGCAGAACCTGTGGAGATTTACATGGAAATCCTTGGATTACGCGATAAAGTCCTCCAATGTGACGTTTACGTCTTAAATTAATATACTTGCGAACAACACTGTAAGTGAAACTGAATCCCAACGTTAATTAAAGTGATTACGTTTCACAACTTGTAAAGCTGATACCGGAAATCAACAATATTCTTTCTTCTCTTTCTCACAAACTAGATGATACCCGCGACTTCGTTCGCGTGGATTTAGGTTTCTTAAAATCCCGTGGGAACTATTTGCTTTTCCGGGATAAAAGTTGCCTATGTCAATATGCAAAATTGCCTATGTCAGGGATGAAAGCTACCTCTGTACCTTTCGTATAAATCGGTTAAACGGATGAATCTTCAAGAATCCCGTGGGAACTCTTTAATATTCCGGGACAAAAAGTAGACTATGGCAGACCCCAAGCTATAAGCGAATTTTGTACCTTTCGTCAAAATCGGTTAAACGGATTATGTATTTAAAATTTTTGTCTTCCCGTGGGAACATGTTATTTTTCCAGGATAAAAAGTAGCCTATGTCTTTCCCCGGGATGTAAGCACCTCTGTGCCGAACTTCATCAAAATCGGTTACACTTTGGGCCATGAAAGGCTAGCAGACAGACACACACTTTCGCATTTATAATATTAGTATGGATTATACGAGAGTCAGATTCAATTTTATATTACCACTTACCAGCTGGGAGTCGAATCTCATACCAATAAGACGGACGATCTCAGGTGAGTCGCTGGACATAAGCGGCACAAAATCCTGTTCTTTGGCATTCCTTACAAGAGACGACCTCTGAGTTCGTTCGCTTGATATAAGAGTTTTTTTGAATCTCGTAAGATGATTATGATACCGAGATAGATGCTATCTTTGAGCTGAATTCCGTCAAGATCGGTTCAGCAATTGAGCCGTGAAAAGGTAACATACAGAGTAACATAATACGTATTTATTACGTACTCTTTCGCATTATTAGTAGATATATATAGTATTTATTTATTTATTTATTTATTTATTTATTTATTTATTTATTTATTTATTTATTAAGGACCGCCAACAGAGCAACATATCAAAAATCATGCCAAAACAAAAATTACGGGTACCAAGTAGATATGCCACCCCAACTAAAGGCAGCCACAGCATGAAAACAGAGACAAGCCGTAATACAACACAACTACTAATATATCTAAACACATACACGTACTCTAATATACATACTTCTGACAAGTGTAGCGAATAGTATGGATGGATTAAAGAAAACTTTAAAACTGAATAAAACTTAGCAAAAACATATCATCTGTTTTCACATAACAGCTGAAATAATTTAATTTTGAAGTCAATTTAACAAAGCTGACGTGCATAAAAATATGTTATTTATAGAGTTAAAGGGCTTCATGATGAAAAATTCTGAATTACTTGATACTTTTTCCTTTTAATATAAATAAACATATTATAGTAGGTATGGTGAGAGGCACGGAATCACGACTCAAAAGGTTCGGGCCTAAACCCCATGATTTATTATCGTTCCCACTCTTCGAACGAGGCGAGGGCAATGGCGCGAAGCTTAATTGGATGGGAATAGAGGAATATTAATCATGTCAAAAAAAATAATCTACAGCGTGCTATCTTTTATTATCTTATAAATATCTTGATTTTCAGCTAGGTACTATATTTTATTCCGATCAAGAGAGGTGTGAATAAATAAAATAATGATTCGAAGTAAAGGCACAAACATAAACATAAGTATGAAATTTCGCATATTATTTATCTATCCTATTACTGCTACATCTTAATTATATGGATACGTGCTATATTAAGAACTGATACACCTTAATAGTATATTATGTGGGTATCTATATAATTATTTTTAATGACAGACGCAGATTATATTACGTGTGGTGTGCTCAGAATATATCTTTGCTTGAACTTTGCGTTACTGTTTCAATATAGTGGCGTAGTTGGTAGGATTAAATATCTAGATTTTTTTTGTATCCGTATACATGCGTATTGTACAAGAATTCTACCTCCTGATCTAATGAGCAAACTGCTTTTAGTTTCAATTAAACAGTCTCTCAGAAGCCACAGTGCACTAGCTCCTTTGTAATAAAGTGAGAAGAGAGCAAGCCTCATGCATAATGTATCGTCGGTCGCCATCCGCATCTGATCACCCCAGAACGTGATCCTTGTTTGCCCGGAACTCACTAATACCGTCTTACGTTTTTAACAAGATTCAAGTGTTGTTTCGAAAATGCCTTATTAGCTTACTGGGAGTTGCCAAATTTTGGATCATTTTTTATATTTTAATGTCGAGAAAGGAAAAGCCCGTGTTCACATGAAGCGCATGGCAAAGAAAACTAACAATTACTGCGTAAAGAAGCGACATTATTTCGCTCCCTGTTGGTCGTCGCTAGCTGTCGCCAGCTATGTAGAAGTAACAGCCCCCACTCACTGGGCCACTAGTGGCAACGACTAGTGGCCGGCACAAGTCGCGGAAGAGATTTTTCATACATTTTCTTGTGGCTCGAACGCGGCCACTCGAGCTCTCAGTGTGCGGTGGTACCACATAAATTGTATGAAAAATCTCTTCCGCCACTTGTGACCGGCCACTAGTCGTCGCCACTAGTGGCCCCGTGTGCGGGGCTGTAACAGTCTAGTATCATAGTACTAGTACATCACATCATACATCACACATCACATCATAGTACATAGTATAGCATTGACCTTGTCAGTAGTAGAATCGCTTGTACGAAGTGTCGGGATTGTGCGCATGGGCTTGCGGGCACGAAATGTTCAGAGTCACCTCTCTAGTACACAATGATCGAACACTACGCTCGCGAGGCGGCCTTGCTTCAACTTTACTTCAACTTTTAGTCTACAATTTACTTGTAAGAATAAAGACTTGATGCTGACACAAAGAGCAAAGGCAGAAAAGAGCGATAGTACCTAAGGACATGGCAAGACATCACACTAAATGCGCACGTATGCGATAACGACATAAGACAATTATTAAGTAACTGTATAAAGCATCTTACTGTGTAGCCCGCGACGGCGGACCGTTCCTTTTTGTAGTATATCTTCTAGAAGCTGTGTTTGTCACGTGCCCGATACGCGTTGTGAATTTTTCAGGCTTTAATTTTCGTTATAAGCTATCACAATAGATTATACTTACTCGCATTATTTCCTTTTTTGGTGTGAATATATCAAATATTTATATTTCAGAACACGCATATTTAAGCATGTTCTGAAATATAAATTATATAATACAGAACAAGCCTCGGGCGCCCGTGGATTTAGTACACACTAATGAATATAATTATATTATAAGTTTGCCAAACCAGCTGCTTTCCTTGCAATAATTTACTGAGTGTTCAAACTCGGTGGAACATTTTACATTTTCTAATATCATTTTAAATAACAGGCATACCTATACAATGAAACGATGTAATATGAATGCTAACACGCATAGGTACATATGTACATACGAAATGTTTTAAATGAATGCCATTTTCATTTTTAATCAACTACTAACTAGGTACTTCTCAATTGCAAAAGCAAAGCTCATTGCTTAGATTTTTATTCAATAAATAGGTATTTCTAGGTTATGCTTATTGAATATATTTGTATAACGTTCGTAGAAACTTTTTTTATTGATTTTGTTGAGTAAGCATTTTATACTTCACTATGATTAAAGTGTGGCCGAGTAGGAAATGAAAGTAGCTTACTTACAAATTCTAGACTTTATTGAGAGGACGAAAAAACGTGATCAAACATTTTTCCTGATTGAAATTTTAGATTAAGGCCTTTTTCCTCCATACCAAAGGTTTTACACTAATGGCCAATGCGAAGTTTGAGCGGACTGAAAAATATTCTACTTAGCTTATAAATTAATATACTGGTAATATTTATAAAGTCTACTGATTCCTGCAAATTCATCCGCGAGGATTTTGATTTTTTTAAATTATTCTTTGAGAATTTTTTGCCTTTCCGAGATAAAAACTGGCCTAGATCACGCGTTGTATAATCCTGTACCCGGTTGTGAAGGTGACGCCAAAATCATTTACCTGTTCCGAAAATTAGCCCGGACAATCATACGCACAAACATAAATTCTAAGGACGTTTTTGAGATAAGTTAGTGATTTTTTGATTTGAATGCATTTTTTTGTATGAAAGGTGAAGAAGGAGTGTTCTTAGCTACATATGTTTGATGAGAATCAGTCCAAGATGGCCGCCGCCACAAAATGACGGATTACATATTTATTTACAACTCCCTCAATATGAGTATCAAATGAAAGGGCTTGACTAGTAGAATAGCATTATGCAAATCCAAGATGGCCGCCACCACAAAATTGCGAATTTCGGGGGTTTTTTAAATTTTTAATTTTACTTGTTATGCTAGGTTAGGTATGTTCAGAAGTTCCTGAGTTTGTTCGAGAATTTTTTACACCCCTCGTTTCGCTTTCGTTTACTCACAAAATATAAGCAGATCTAGAATTTGTACAATATTATTTTAAACGAAGATTTGTGTTTCAAGGACGATAAATCTTGAGTTTAATTTTGCAGCAAGCGAGGCATTACGACGCTCTCAAAACATTATCTCAAGCAGTTAAGTAATGGTGTACGTGAATTCATCACTTGTACGTACGTATACAATATGCGAAAACATGTGCTGTATATTTTTCAACAACAAAGTCTTGGCCGTGCTCCAACGAATGATACCAGGGATTAACAGTTAGAGAATTTCATTGTTCAGATATTCGTTTCTCTTTTTTAAAACCAAACAAAACGAGCGAAAACTTTCCATAGTCACTGTAGTTTTTATTTGTAAACCGTTTAGTTTAGGCAAAAGTTAAATTGAGCAAATGTAACACCAATTGTCTCTATTTTTCAACTTTTAATAAATTAAAAATACTTAACAGAAACAACAAGTTAAAAATTAATAACTATATAATACCGCTATAGTGCGTAAATAAGTTAAACTGCAGATTATCTCGTTAATCTACAGATTCCTTCTGGTAATCTGCATTCTAACGACAAAGCATTCGTTTGAGTGAAATAACTTGAAAAATGAATGAATTAATTAGTTCTTAATTTATAGCTTCAGGTGTTCAGCTTCAGGCCAGGTTAGCCTGGCGTAAAACTTTTAGCTCCAACCGTGACTTCTTACCGACAAAAACGTTCCGCCAAGTAATTTAGCGGTACGGTACACATAAAATTTAATTAGGTGGTATGGGCTCAATAAAAACTCCTTCCAGGTTAGGTTATTAACCACTAGGTTAAATCGCAGTAAGTTTTTGTGCATTTAATTAAAACCAACAAATTATCGTATAATATAAATCCCTGTTCCGTTAAGTATGTATAAGTAGCATTAGGTACATTTTATCAAGACCCATTAAGCCTTATGTGAAGTCAACCTATTATGGTTGAGTTCAGTGACTTCACGCAAGCCGTTAGTCCCATCGATACCTACTTCGTGATGAAGAAGTCAAGACAATCTTTTACTGTCCGTTAGGAGTAGGATAAATTGTGATAGATTATACCCCGACTTTCCAGATGCGAGGCCAACTCTATTCGCCTTCCAATTTATACCCCCCTAGTACGAATCAGTTTCAAAACTCAAGGTTTAATCGTTTTACACAAATAAAATCATTTGCATTCCTGTCGGTTAAGTTTACCAAAAATGCTGCACAAGTCATGGCCCTATGAGGTAATAAAATAATTTAGACCTTTTTATAGCTTTAAATATGTTTTATAATTAAATCCTATTGAGTATTTACGTATCAAACCATGCGACCGACAGTAGAGTATATGAGATGACCCCTGAAAATAGAACTATTTAAATTCATGCTAATGCTGCATGTTTATAGATACCTACACAATCTATTTTGAACCATTTTTATTTGCCGAACTGAATCTCCTTATATAAAAATGTTTTCAGAAAACTCACACATACCTATTTTTATACGTTTTATCACAATATTATCTATAATTTTATTGAGAACTCTTAATAATGTAACGCGAATTGTATTTCGCACGTGATGAAAATACAAAATAGATTTGTTTCGTTACTTGTAGTATCTAAGTTAAACTAAGTAAAACTTTATACTAGTTGAAAGGCTGAATAGGCATCGTGGGAACCATACCTTGCTGGGGTGGAATTGATGATGTTTTAGATTTAATTTAGTTAACCCATTTTGTTAATAGTTAATTAGTAACCCAGTTTTAATTTAGATTTTACTTAGTTTGTTTTAAAAGTGGATATTTTGGTTTTGACACCACACAACAGTAGGTATTACCCGATTACTTCAAATTAGATCCTTTTGCTCAATGTTCTGCAAAGCTATAGTTCTGAACTTTAATTAAGCTACACCCATATAAAACCCTCAAGCGATTCATAATACTATAGATAAAATCTAATTGATTTTTCCTTATTTTTAGTATTTTTTGTGAGTAGATATTCTAATGGAAAATGTTAGCTTTCATTTTGAGAATTTTGTTTTCAGGTTTTTGTTTTATTTACTTCAAAAAACTGCATCGCTTTTGATCAAGTAATAAAGTGCGAAACCAATTTAAACTACAACTACCCGTAAAAGCAAAGTTTAGGCTTGCTTCTCTAAATATACGATGTAATCGGTGATTTACGTCCGACCAATGCTCACAGCATTATTGAAAGCTCCGTTTACTGAAAGAAAACTCGTACATTTTGACATGGCTGCGATTTATGGCTCTCATTCATTCACTTTTATAAATGGCAATTAAAATCAGATGGTGAGATTCACGAGCACTTACGCTTTCCTTTCTTGCAGCAATTGCTTTGCATCCTTCAATATCTTATGATTTACCTACTATCTGACGTCCGCGTGGTTTTAGGTTTCAAATAAATGATTATTACTATTCTTGATACAATCTGTTGACCACTTTAGGGATGGAGTTTTAAAAATCACTCCATTAGTGCACCTTTAAGGTCACAATGAATATTTTTCATATTTCAAAATCAATCGATTCTGAACATCGATAGGAAATATCGTGAGGAAACCTGCATGCCTAAGAATTCTCCATAATATTCTCAAAGGCGTGTGAAGTCGACCAATCCGCACTTGGTCGTGGACTGCGGTCTAAGCCCTTCTCATTCTGAGAGAAGAGCCGTGCCCTCTAGCGGGCCGATAATGAGTTGATAATGACTCTTTTATAGGCATAAATTTAAGATTTAACAACTTTTGATGACACATTTAGGTAAACCGTCGGCACTGTATTTATACAATCTTTTTACCAATACGGTATTTATGTTTCAGATCTTACAAGTATTGCAGGTTTGACTATCAAAAAAGTTCATTACAATAAACAAAAGAACTACGGGAAATAGTTCTCGGATGCGCGCTGGACGATAATATTATTATGTCGGAAAAGTAATTAACAATATAATAATTCTTTGTTTAGGAAGCGGCAAGCCGTCAAATGCACCTGGCAGTTGCTGTGGGAAATAAACCTATCCATATATAATAGAGTGAGATCCCAGAGCGATAAGACATAATTTATTTTCTGAAAGATGAAACCTTAGGCTCTCAGTAGTGTCTCATGTGCTTTGAATACCTGCGTACTTCTGGAGTTCGTACCTGTGATACCTGGGCAGATATCAAGTGAAAAAGGTAACTAAAATTAAGAGTAACTTAACTTAAGATGGCTGCCAC
Source organism: Melanargia galathea (assembly GCA_920104075.1). Classification (NCBI taxonomy): domain Eukaryota; kingdom Metazoa; phylum Arthropoda; class Insecta; order Lepidoptera; family Nymphalidae; genus Melanargia; species Melanargia galathea. The sequence continues at coordinate 14,671,060 of OV049862.1, forward strand.
CACAAAATAGCGAATGTCGGGGGTTTTTTAAATTTTTAATTTATACTTGTTTATTAATTCTTAATCCTATAAAGGATATAGGTATATTTTTATTCATTTGATACGTCTATTCAATTTTTATTTATAGGTATAATTTGTAAGGCAGTAAATATAAACAGATTATTTACTATGGTAATATGAAATAAAATTACCATTCCTCAAATCTGAGACGAAATTTCCTGCATGATTTTGATTTAGAGGGCATTTTGTGCTCGTTAATATTAACATGAAAAGGAAATAAGGCTAAAGACGGACGCCGCACGCAGATCGAAATGAAATAATTCTTCCGAAATTCTTTTAATATCGAGGTTTTTTTCGTACTTTTTTTCTGGGAAGAATTATACCTATGCTCTTATTTTCCGAACCTTTTTTTTTGTTTCTTTACTTATTATCTAACTAAAACTAAAATACTTGTGTTTTTGATAAAAATAATACCTACCTATCAATTCTCAAGATATATATCTTTTCTTACTACATAATGTCTAATTTAAGGATTAACTAGCTAAGAAAAAAATGTGAAAGATGCCTTACGATGTTTTCTCTTCCCGCTGTAAGCGCCATAAACTCCAAATTGAGTAGCCAAGATTCAAAAGGAAAATATTATTATATATATAAAGCTACTTGAAGTTACGGACTGATCACCTCTCCTGAACAATTTTGTATGGGACTTTTTCACCATACTTTCCGTGTGTGTAAAATTCAAAAATTCTAGGTCGCCAAAATTATAGAGAGAGCTGGACGTAGAAAACTGACTAGAGTGCCCTAAGGGATCTCGAAAACTATCAGTCGGAGAGGTGACGTCTCGAAACAAAAAATGTTCAAAACCTTGGGCCATTAGGTGAACCGGTAAAAAAAATATGGCCACCATACAAAAAAAAAATTCGTCTCCATACAAAAATTTCCTAATTTTCAAGAGGCTCTCCAGAACAATTTTGTATGGAACTTTTTTCCCTAAACTATTTATGTGCTTAGAACTTATGGGTCTTCCTTCAGAAAATTATGAAACGTCATGAATGTGGAAAATTTACCAGAGTACCTCATGGGTCCTCCAAAACTACCAGTCATACAGACATGGTCCCAAACAAATGTTATTAAAGACCTTGGGCCATTGGGTGAACCGGTGAAAAAAAGATGGCCGCCGAACAAAAAAAAATTCTCTCCATACAAATTTTTTGGGTTCTTTTCAAGAGGCTCTCCAGAACAATTTTGTGTGGAAAATTTTTCACTTCACTATTTATGTGCGTAGAACTTATGGATCTTCCTTCAGAAAATTATGAAACGTCATGAATGTAGAAAATTTACCAGAGTACCTCATGGGTCCTTCAAAACTACCAGTCATACAGACATGGTCCCAAACAAATGTTATTAAAGACCTTGGGCCATTGGGTGACCCGGTAAAAAAAAGATGGCCGCCAAACAAAAAAAAATTCTCTCCATACAAAGGAGATGTCCCAAAATTGCCCCAGAGTCGTTTTAAGTTTGTATAGTGAAAAATACCAAGAGACCTAACTATATAAATCTAATAAAATTACTTTATAATTATTATTTTGAAAGACAAAAATTGAAACCTACGAACTAGCGGGGTTTTTTAAAATCATTCTAAAAAGAAGTATTTTTATTTCCTGTTATTGTTTACTGCCATTTTATTTACAGCTATAGTCTGATTTTTATTTGACGTGACGTTTGATGACTTTTAATGTTGCTAGAGATAAAACAGTTCCCACAAAAAAGATAATAAATTCAAAACTTACGTAAATAAAAATCAATTGCCTTATGTAGATATGACAAATGCCTGACAGATACTTCAGGTACTTTAGTTAGGGGTAAAATCGAAATCCAGTTAGTAACCCTGTTTTTGATACAAATAACTCATTCTATTTTTGACGTGTCAAAATTACAGACAGTTGTCATGACAACAACTGTCTGTTATTTTTAAATGACAACTGTAATTAAAAATCAGACTATAGTGATGTCCGACACAATACAAGCAAGTACACGATACTTTTGTTTCGATACCGAATACTTTTGGTATCGAATCACTACTGTCAAGTCTTACTTGGTATCGGAAGAAAAGTATCAATTCGAATCGATGCGCAGATACGAGTTTCTAATATAAAAAAAAAAAGATCCGACTTCAGTCGATTCGAACTAAAAAGTTTAAAATAATATTTTATTTATTTAGATTGACGATTAAACTACCTAACTCGAATAATATATAATTTTTCGAAGTCGGGGGATAAATGACTTTCATATTTTTCTAGTTGAATATGTGCCCCCCGCATCCCGGACAGCTTCGCGCTCCGCGGCTATCATGGTTCACCGCGCTCGCCTTCAAAGTGGATACCTAATCTGACTTTACTTGCATTTACTTTTACATTTACTTTTTATTTTATATGGATTGCATGTGGTTTAGCGCCGACTCCAAAAAATTGTATATTATTTCAATTAGGTGCTTTAATCGTAGTATCGTTAAATCGTAGTAGTCACATACATACTCGTACATACGGGTCGAACACAGAACCTCTTTTTTTTGAAGTTGGTTAAAAAAACTGGCCACATGCAGTGTGGTCTGCGTTTCAAATAAAATGACGAAACTACTTTTAGGTTTTGACATTATTTTAAATCTTTAACGTTTGTCAGTGAACTGAGAGTGATCGAACTATATTTTTGGCCCGACTTTTCTGTACAATGTGTATCATTCCACCAAACCGTACCGAATGATATTGATCGATAAAATTAGCAACTGAATCGTATACCATTGTATCGATCTACATAAGTATCGGATTTGGATCGTGACGAACATCCCTATACAAGGAACTTCGTTGAGCTGCATGTTTGCGCTTATGTGATTTTCTTGTATTTTACCAATTTTACTCTGTTTTGTGTAATTCTTCCAGTCTGCGTCAAGTAATTGACCACTAGTTCATGCTCCGCAGTGCTTATATAAGTTTGCATTAGAACATTCGTGAGCGAAACGTGAATTAGAGATTTTGACTCTGACATCTCGGCGGCAATGGCGTTTCATAATCGTTATGTTAATAATTATACCATTACTTTCGATGATCCTATCTCGAAGAGTGCTTGGATTAATATCAGCAGTTGGACAGTTCCAAATATCACTAAGTACGCCGTTAAATACCAAATAATACTTTGTGTTCGTTACATTATCTGTAGCAAAATATTTTTAGGATATTTTTAGTGAGATGTTAGGGTACTCAATAAGCAATAACCATACTATCTAGGGTCAAGAATACTATTTATTATTAATTTACACAGAAAAACCAATCCAAAGGTAAAAGTTTCATCGTGACGCATAAACTTTTTTTCTGGGGCAAACAATGTATTGGGGAAGGGCCATCTCTTTTATGGCTCTCATTCATTCACTTTTATAAATGGCAATTAAATCTGACCCGTGTAGTCTACACGGGAAAGTCTCAACGCTCTCTTTTCTTACAGTTCCTTTTATCCAATCCTTGAGTGGTTAATTCCAGATTTCTAATGCCTTTCACATTAGGTAGTTTAATAAAGGTATCTAAAGTATAAGTAACATAATAATAATCCGCTAAACTAACTTCTTCGTTTTTGGTTATTTTTTTTTTCAGGATTTATTGAACAGTTGAAAAGCACAGAAAACATAAGATCTAAATTATTACAAAAGGTTATGTTAAAATATTGTGAAATTTATCACCGACCGTCTTATCGTTCTTTGCTTATAACGCTATAAATTATGGATTAAGTACCTAAATTCTACAAGATAAACATTTTCAAAGGGATCAAGTTTCTTAACTTTACGTTTTATGTTGCGAGTTCCGAGGCAAAATTTAAGAATAAAAAAATATTTCGTTCACTCTTGAATCAAATGAAAAACAGTTTTAAGCCTCGCTTACAAGCTTTGACCGCAGCATATGCTTTATGCAGCAGAATTAAATCTGTTCATAGTCACAACCTGGCGATGCTAAAATGGCAATGAACGGAGCATATATACTTCGAACAACCGAGGAGTCCCAAGTTGTTAGAATGGCATCCTCAAACCGGAAAGCGTGAATCTAAAGAATCTAAATCGCGCTAAGATAAACGCAACGATACCTTGTTTAACAAAATCGTAATGAGTAGTTTGGCAGATAAAAGGAAAACGATGAACCGATACACAAATATGCTATATATATGCTAAGGAGTATGAATTGTAGACAGAATAATGCAGATTGTGCTGCTCTTGAGTAATGGACCAAACTTATCTTCCTTTTGTTTCACGATTTAGATAACTGACATATTAATAGTAGCTGGTGTACTGCCGTTTATTAGAAACTGCGGGCGATCGACAAGGGACTATTATAACAAAGGAGACCTCATCGTCAGCCATTAGCCCGGTCATTAAGCTGTCTCGGCATAAGAGTGCACTCATTCAGTACAAAACCTACGCTACCAAGCTTAGGTATACAACGAGTCCCCAGATCATCAATATCGTTAGTTTAATAACGCCCAGAGCCATTAATAACATTTAGTTGTAACTGTGTAAGTATAAATACGGCTATACAATTTATCACGATTAGATAGATGCTTGCTCTATTCCAGTTCCAGTAAAAAGACGTCAGCAATTAATTGATATAGAGTGATATTATTTATTGCGAGAGTTTGTCCTCGTTTGTTTAGCGCTTAGCATGTTAGCGATGATCACGAGTCATCCGGAAGTCCTGGGCTGGATTACCGGGTAATCCAAGACGGCCAGAGAAGGATCAGAAGCATAACTACAGGCTTTACTGCGCTCCGAGGCTCGGCGTTGTAACCCCGCCAACTTATCATCTCCGGGCTGAAAAATTTTCTGCAGAGTATCCGATATGTAGATATTTTTTTTGGCCTGACCTGAGACTCAAACCTGGGGAAATACTGCTCCGCAGTCGAATATATTTAGCCACTAGAAAAACAAAGTAGTTGGTGGTAAGCAAGCTTTTTTTCTTACAGATATTGGTACTTCGTGATACGAGACTCTAATTATTACGTCGAATAATATCCCTTATTATGAGGAATCATACAAATGTCCAAATAGAATTAAACCGCAATTAATAATTCTGTGTACAGTTTGCGTTTAAAATTTCTTAGGCCTGTAGCAGACCTCCGCGGTGAAATTAATAATAGTGAAACCGTTGAAGTTACCATTACTTGTCCGTAGTAGGTTCGTATGTTTTCCTAGTAATTTGAAACATTTATACAAGGAAGTTTCACATAAATATTACACATTCACTGTTCGCATTTAGTCTATACAATAAGTAAGTTCACCCTTGCGTAGCCAGGGAGTGTCAGCTAGTTGATGATAAATTACTTATCTTCGAATACATTATTTTTGAATAGATAAATTATTATGCATAATGAACTTCGTAGCTACGCAGCGAGTTTTTCGCTAAGGAAAGTTAGAATATGAAAAGACTTTTCAATTACATAACTAAAAAGTGCAGCCATTTCTTTTACTATCCTGCGCTGCAGCGAAGGAAATTTTAAAATCTTCAGTGCACAATCGGGCAAAATTGGCCCCTGGCCTCGATTTTTAAATAATTTCACTGTAGGTAGATAGGTAAGACAAGCACTTCTACAAATTCTCTACCTCATTTAATATCATCACAGCTACTTATACTATCTCAGCCCGCTCCGAACATACCCGTTGATAGATCATTTAGTCAGTCAAGTCACCTTTTCTTTTTTATATATTTATATTTATCTTGCCCCAAAACTTATCTCTGAATCTCTACATAACACCTCTTATTACCTATTTATTTATTTTCACATTCTGCTACACGATCATCTGAGCTATTTCAACTCTTCGGCAATAAATTAGTGCCTACGTTTACAAAATCATAGTAGAGATAAAAATAATATTGAACACCCGAAAATCATGGTTGAAGGCGATCCGTTTTCAGATTCCATGAGCCTTATCTACTAAACCTGACCATTGTGAGTAATGAAATCCCAATCACGATGGCGAGAAATAAAGGGAAATTAATACCATTAGAGATCGACGTTCACGCAATCGGACCAAGCTCATAAATGACACATTCGGAAGTTTTGATGCTAGCCTGTCTAATCATGTCTCTAATCGCAGATTACAGCCGTCATATTGAATTTTTGGATTATCTACAGAAACGACAAATTTGGTCCAAGCTGTAAAAAAAAAAAATATTATAATGAAATTATTAAAATAAATAAAGAAATTTTAATAATTATTTACATTTTGTAGTAGTGTGTGAAAAAATATATGTATATATAATTGTAATCGAATTTATATGTTCTTTATTCCATGCCAAACTTGTTGTTATCCATACACTATTTGGCTAGTTAGTTACTTTGCTAAGTAGCTAACTAATAGTCCATAATATATTACACAAAACGGATGGAGTAAGTATTAAAGACAGAAAACGAAACTTTCATTACCTATTTTTAATCCAAGACTATATAGTTACACGCAAGTTTCTTAATCTTTATTAAGAGGATCATGAACCTTCAAATTTTCATACAAAAAGCGATAACGTTTTTCTCCCCGTAAATATTGTCTTTTTATGATTTTAAGAAATGTTGTAGATAATATAATGAAAAACTAGGTCCGTACGTTTTTATTTTAAAGAATTATTGCTTACGATGTAAGTTATTTGCATCTAAATATCTCTATTTTTGACGTAAAAACTTCCTCCAGCGTTTTTATTTATTTTAATTAAAACTGAATTACTAAGTAAAAAATAAAAACGTATAGACCTAGATGAAGATATACTGAATCCAATGAGATCAAAATCGTCTTATTTCGTAAAGATTTAGGGTGGTAAAAAAGTTATTGCCCGAAACCATATTTCAGTAACGAAATGTAGGGAAATCTCAGGACTTGCAACTCTCTCTATCGCACAATACGGAGCATTTTTGAAAATACCTACTCCTGTCACGTCTCGTCACTACACCACCCTCTTAGTAGATCTGTAACATTGAATGATATACGAGTAGATTTCATCTCTGTACGTTCTGGGGCATAGGTCTATACAATTTTCAGCCTTCTTATTTAGGTGACGTAGCACGCATTTTCAGTACCTACTGAAATATTCATTCTTTCAAGTCGTTTTGTAATTTGCTATCATCTTTAGTAACAAATAAACAAAATAAATTTTGAACACCAATTTCCAATACTTACATCCTTGAGCCACTCAATCTTGGAAGTGCTTAGGGTTAGAGAAATCGCTACAATATTTCTCACTCACGTTTGTGAGTTGAAGCGTGAACTTTTAGCGTTATTGAGCGGTTTATTATACGAGCCTCGTTTTAGATTTACTACGCTCAGTAAAAACTCTTCGTGAACTTCCTCGGTGTAAACGTGTTACTCGAATTTGTTCTCATTGTGTGAGTTGGAAAACTTCGAACACATAATACGAGTATTTTACTGCCGGAACCGAAGAATACACAATACCATGTAATAGCTCTGTATTCATACATTTAGGTAAAGTTACTCTTTTCAACATGGAACATTTTATAAATCGGATTTTGCGTGTATTGTTCTGGTTTTGCATATTTGCGTACTGTTTCAACATTTGGCTTGAGCAGACACAAAGTGCGACCGAAACTGCACAGAAGAACGCCATACCGAATATGCGCGTATGATTTTTAATAGGAAGAACTCTATCAAGTAGTTCACATTGCAGTTCGCGACGCCGCTGATCTCGTACGACTGCAAAAGTGCATCTTTCTATATGTGTTTCATGGTGCCAATGCATGTCGTCTTAGTTTCTAGTACATACTACTAACTTCTAGACCGCGCCGCGTTAGACATTTTTCCGTCCAAGCCTGCATTCATTGAATATCACGGCTAATGGAGTCCCTTTTCAAGTTCCATGAACCTCATCTACAAAACCGTACGATTGCAAGTAATGAAATCTCAATTACGGCAATCGGATCAAGCTCATAAAAGACACATTCTGAAGTTTTGATGTAAGGTCTATCTATTGCTGATCACACGGACGAATGTAAAAATACCGAGTGTTTGATTTATGTTATCGTTCAAATAATTTTTATTAGCTAAGAGGCATTTATTTTGTAATCAAAGACTGATACTTCAACTTTCATTATTGATTAAGGGAGACAAAATTGTTTACTAACGTGAAATATGGGTAAAATCTTTACTATGATTTTCATGTTTGACGCAGTTATTATTTCGTGTTCTAGTTGTGATGCATTGTACTCGTGTACAAACTTATAAAGATTATTTGGTTTGTTGCAGCATCGCGTATTCGATACGAGATCACGAGCGGGAACATAGGCGGCGCGTTCGCAGTCAAGAACATGACTGGCGCCATCTACGTGGCGGGCGCGCTCGACTACGAAACTAGGAAACGGGTAAGTTGCCACATTTTCTCCTGCCCCATTTTTGTAAGCATTAAGAGGAGTTTATATCTAGTGCGCCCGATGAAACGAAGTTCGATTCTTATTAATGAAACTTTGTAAACATGCCCTGAAAACTGATATCTGTGCCCGTGGTTCGTACCAAAGTTACACGAGCTCAAAATTTTACACAAATCTTTAAGCCCGTGTTACACTATGAAACAATGCCTTCTTGTTTCTATTCAACATACAAAATTCATTGATTTTGATTGGTTAATAAGAACAAGAGTGTAGTATCGTTTCAATGGGGCGTGCTAGAGATAAACTCCTCGATAATTATTCTTACGAAATATGACAGGACAGTGTTACCTATTAAAGTGTTTAGTAGTAGGCAACTGATAAGTTGCCTAGAATTATAGCATAAGTATTCTCTATCCTAAAATCTCTTTGTACCGATAATATTGGTATTGATTTCAAATTATATCGCGACTATGCGACTATTGTCTGCACTTACCTTTATCTTTATGTGTATTGGAACACGTGAACGCTTTCCACTCGGTTTCTCTATAATATATTGCGCTGCAGCAACAAATGTTGTCTTCAAATAAATTGAATGTGTTCGATGCATTTACAAAATACTGAGTACATCCAAGAACGATAACAATATTATCTTTTTACTTTTTCACATATAATAGGAGTACTTTAACAAGTCGTTTCTTCTTCTAACTCCACAAGGGATTTTTTCCCAGTGTACCCTGTGTAGTACTTGCATGTCGAAGTTGGAATCAATTTGAAATTTTGTTTGAATACGATTAGATATCTACTTAGGGTTACACTCTAGTCGCGTGATTCGTATGTTATACATATACGTTCAAATGTATTACGCTGATAAGTCTATATTTAATTTTTATCGTTCTAGACCTAAAACTATGTTGGATATTGATTTATTCTTCATTACCCAAATAAACAGCCAGGCTTATTCTTTACGCAAAAAATTAGCGATTCATTCTGTCTGGAAGTGACAATTAGAATAATTAACCACGGTGTTATATTTATGGTAAAATTTATTTTTCATTAAAAATCCGAAGCCCCAAAGTTGTAAATACCTATATTTTATACCGTCTATACCCGAATTCAACTTTCGTGTATTACAAAATATCGTATGACAGCTGTTTATTCTATGGATACAGCAGGTTTGAGCAGATATTATCTGAATACTTAAAAGCGGCAGGGACCGCCGTTTGTTTATATCGTTAAACACTATATTCAGGGGAATATAGCGTTTAACGATACAAACAAACGATACTGAATCTAAAGGTGCGTCCAGACTTGAACATTTCACCGAACCGAACAGCGAACATTTCGGCGAACTTGTTACGCTCAATGTGGACGGCGCGCTTGGAGCGCTTGAGATGGGTTACTGCGTAACAGTTCGGCGAAAGTTTCGCCGAACTGTTACGCAGTAACCCATATAATATAATACCCATATAATATATAGTACCCATATAATATAATAGCCGGGCGTAAGAACTGCCGAAGGCCGGATCGCCATTAAATTCCAGATCCTCGAGAGCTTAAATGGATGTAAACCGTTTATTTTATAAACTTTTTTGCGTTCATCTGTTTTAAAATGAATAGAAGATCCTATAGAATGGAGCTTATTAATCGGCTTCTTTTGTTTATACATAAGCAAACTGATTTGTTTGAGTTCAGTGAGATAGATGGTGCAGTGTGTAATTTTTTTTTTTTTAATAATGTAGGGCACATTGTGATGAAAGTTTTCATAATATTGCATTCTAATAAAATAACTTGTTACCAACTTTTTAAATATCTCATTTGAGGTGTACAGTGTACACTCTGGAATACATTACTAGAGAGTTTTCTCTTAAAAAACAAAATACGTATACGTATTACGTTCAATAATTATTATGTATCATATTATACAAAAATGTTGTTTTGTTTCAAAATTTTTGGTCTAAGAAATCAAAAACCACCAATAAATTAATTCAAAGTACTGTCCTCACTCTAGATCCCTTTAAATCAAAATGGCACAATATTTAAAGGGAAATTACAATACTTAAGCTTCTATAATATGCGCGGAACGACTTTTGAAACAAACATCTTCCTCTCCGGCGAGGGAAATAGCCGAGTGACATGGACAGATGACGCCAATAAGTTCGCCGGCTCGCAACCACAAATACCGCCTCCCTATTGTTAAGAGGCTAACGCCGCAGCTATTAGATTTTATCGTTCTGGTTTACTTACATCCTTTTCATTTACGTCTATAAAGTTGCCATAATTGTTAAGATATAAATTTTCTTTATTTTACTTTACAAAGTCTTCCCAACTTTTGCGAGGTAGCGTTCAGTAAATTTTTCTTTGTGTATACTTTTGAAATAACTTTACTACTCTTAATTATAGTTACTTATCGTCAAAGTTAACAGAGCTCCTAATTGCGGTTGTTGTCTGTATCTAATAAATATTAAACTATGAAAAAATTAATTGTCAGACACATCGTATGAATTAGAATTTAATATGCGTAATATATATAGTTTACATCTATACTAATATAATAAAGCGGAAGAGGTTGTTTGTTTGAACGCGCTAATCTCGGAAACTATACTTTACCGATTTCAAAAATTCTTTCACCGTTGGACATGTACGTGATCCTTGAGTGCTATAGGCTATATATTATGTACCACGGGGTACGCTAGTGTAGTATAAACCTTAAAATTTTCCTACAGTTAGAATGCTATAGGTTTATGTTTATTAATATATTCTTTCAAAACTTGCATCGGACAGTATGAACTGAAGTTGGCTGCATCGGACAACCTCAAAGAGAACTACACGACCGTAGTGATTCACGTGAAGGACGTGAACGATAATCCTCCCGTGTTCGAGAGACCCACATACCGAACCCAAATCACCGAGGAGGACGACCGCAACCTCCCCAAGCGGGTGCTACAGGTCCGATTCAAGGCGAAAGCGCCTCATTTCACTCTTTATTGTTCCCTCAGCCGCTTTGAGGTTTAAGCTTCCAGTTCCGCATGGGGTGATATTTGTCATTTTCTAGATTGATGTTCCATAGTTTTTTTTTTGTTTCTTTTTGCATGGCATGGGTTTTTCGTTGTGCCGTTTTTTTTGTGTCGTTTTAGCGCTAGCTTTGTTGAATTTTTGGATTTTTCTAGATTATTTAACTACTTTTGGTTCGTTTTTGTTTAGATTGTTTTAATCGAGTCAAGCGTTATTGATAGCTTTTGTATTTGATTTATTTCGAATATCAAATAGATTAGATTAGAAAGATATTCATTCTTTACTTTAAGAGCTTTCGCAATATCAAGAGATTCTAACACTTTTGGAATAATCATTCTACTGAAAATAAATCATCAAGTAAGAACCATCAGCAAGAAACTCTTTTTTAAAAGGAAACGCTTTAAAAAAACAATAACAATACTAAGTATTGTGTATATTATAGTAATTAATTGCCTCTCGCGCATTTTTATTAAATTACTATCGGTAGCTACATTCAAAAGGAAATTATAATTTGTTTTATGTTAACTATCTATTTTTTTTTTCAATCCTTTTCCGAAAAAGTGATGCAATAAATATAAAGTTTTTCATAACCGAATTTTATATTCAATTAATTCGGCCAACATGTTCGTGGAAAAATGATACGATATGCGTATCGTTTTTGCATATTAAAAACATAAATATTGATTAACTATCGTGAAAGTTATTGTATCGGAAAATATGTGACTATATAGCATGGTAGATCGTGCAGCATTCGTTGAATCGACCAATATAAAATTGTGACGGCGGCGTCTTATCGGCCGTAAAAAATGGAACATTGCACAGTTGGCGCTACAATATCGAAAAAATACCTATACCTACAGTAGTATTTTAGCCATCGTGAAAAATGCAAACAAGTTTTTTCATAGTTCTTGGTTGTAACTAGAAATTGATACCTAATTTCATCTAAGTGACTATGAAAAATTTATTATTTTCGCTAAAATACGAGTTTTCGTACTTAATTAATTTTTGAGAAAAACAAGTTGTTTCACTTTTGGGATTATTTCATACTTTTATTTTTCTCACATAAAAATCTTATTTTTAATATTCTATTTATTAAATTAATTTTCTTAGGCACTATAATTGCATTGCGCATCGATGATGTGCAGTGTGTCATGTGTGGCCCCGGCATATATTCCTATGTGCCTTTTGGTTTATTGATTAATTTCAATTTTTCATACAACCATACAATATGAAATAGTGTTTGTGACACTATTTATTTTTCGTTCACTCATTAAAACAATTTAATTTTTTTTGTTAGTCCTTTTAGACGTTATTACAACTGACCGTTGTTGCACAAACAATAGTGAGATCCTTAATAATGTCAAAATTTTTCTTTTCGCTATCGTTTTAACGATCTCTGAGAGTTGTTCGTGCATCAGCGTTGCATGTGCACGAGCTAATGCCTGCGTGTGCGCAGTACGAGTTGACGCTGGTTGCCTCAGACGGGCGCAACGAGAACTCGACGCGCGTCGTGGTCCACGTTCTGGACATCAATGACCTCCCGCCTCAGTTCACCCGCAGCGCCTACGTCACGCAGGCGCTCGAGGAAACCGGCCCCTACCCCCATTTCCTCATACAGGTTTTGTTTTTGTTTTTTTTTTTCCTACTGGCACTGCTACGAATCGTGAGCATAAAGTTAAAGTAGTAGTCACGGTAAGCTAAACATCACTGTATCAAAGTAAGATTTCAAATATTTAATCGATGCTCAAAATTTTAGTAAATAATTTTGCTCACGATTTGTATGCCGGTAATTACTTATACCTACCCACAATATTATGATTTCACTAAAAATTAATTTTTTTGGGTTTTCCTTATATTTTTGTTTATAAATTACCTACATGTTTAAATTGTAACTCCTAAAATGGTATACTGTCATCTTGCCTACAATTATAAATGCAGGCAAGATGACATTTATATATGACAGAGTATAGTATGCCTTGCAATTAATAAAGGATAGCGAAGAGATTAAAATACTTGTTTTCGTTTTCGTTATTCCATCCTTCTTATCGACAAAGATTAAAAATAAACAAAGAAAATTTCTTACTCTATTATCCTCATTTATCAGTTAAGTAGAAAATGCTTATAAATAGTTTGTGTTTTTGCTTGGTACAATTTGAAACTTTGCGAGTCTTTGTACGTTTTCTATTCTAATCTTAGTGCATGCTAAAATCTATTAGAGTGAAATGGGTTTAATCTTTACTTTAATCATATTTATATACAAATACTTCTTAACTGGACGTCTTGCGAATTTGGCCTTTGTTCGTTTTGCTTACTAAATTAATTATTCGTGCCCGTGAACGTCTTTTTCAAGTACTTAGCAATGAAACGAAGTATAAAGCTACCAATCAAAAAAAAATTCTATTTATTACTTACTGGTAAAAATAATACCTACTGGTAATATTTACTTTAGTTCGTCTATCGTCGTTGCTGTCTGTTACATTAAAGTTATAGTTTCTATAGTATATAAACGAGTAGACAGCTAAAACTGTCGCTTGTCACTGTGACATGGATTTTTCCATAATTGAGCGAAAATCGCAAATGATCCTAATAATAGTCGTAAAAGTCGACCCTCATCATTTCTAGACTTTGCATAGTCTGCCAAAATTAGGAAGGTATCACAAGGCTATTTTCTTAAATTAATTACTTTGGAGTAGGTGTATAATAAAAGATGACATAGTAATGCTGGGCATTATTTTCGAATCTTCATCTATCTTTACTTTCCGAATAATTAAATAAAGATTCCTTTGGTACTCTTTCATGAACCGAAAACTTTAGAAATGAAAGAGGAAACCAAATAAAAATTCGTTCAACATTTTTATGAAATTGGTTTACATTTTTGTAACAACCCAAGTTACCCTTTAAATGTTATACTGCAACATTGAAAGTTTGAGCAGCCGTCCGTCGCATGTATGCCGATGCAAACAATCTATGTGCGCGGTTCATAACTCAGCAAAACTTTCGTCACGTCATCTTCACTAAAACAGTAATTCATATTTTTATTATTCAGGTAGGTTTACACTATGTATATCCTTTTGTTAAAATTTGCTTCTTATGGCTTCCGCTCAAATATCGATGCGTATTTGAATTGTATTTTCATGTTGATAAACATGATGAATTTTTATTCTATATTGTTGTCAATTGATTTATTTAGTTAATCTGAACAAGTTTTTTGAATTGCTAAAAACAATTTCGGATATTCACCGAACTTTAGTTATAATGATAAGGCAAATAAACGAAACAAGGGCCAAGTTTTTATTATAAAAAAATAATACGACAGAGTACTTAATATATTCCGTCTTCTTTTTTAAATTCACGGTTTTTAATTTTTTTTTTCGTGTTTATTATTATTGTTCCTCGTTAGTTTATTCGGACTTGGCAAATAAAAGAATTATAATACAATCACAATTGTAATGAACGTAAATACAAGCATTCATTAAATGTCTAAATTTCAGCAATTTTCAAGCATTTTAATCTTATATAATGTCTTGAAACAGGTAACTGCAACCGATGGTGATAAAGATAGACAACAGAACATTGTTTATTTCCTAACTGGTCAAGGCATTGATCCTGATAATCCTTCAAACAGCAAGTTTGATATCAATCGAACAACAGGAGAAATTTTTGTTTTAAAAGTAAGTAACATCGAATTTAAGAAAATCTTTATCGTATAATAGCGTAATAAACACCAAAAATTATTTTTCATGTTTAAAATTTACTATATTACTTATTTATTTACTTAATTCAATTTTTTTACAGCCCTTAGATCGTGATCAACCCAATGGAAGACCCCAGTGGAGATTCACAGTATTTGCTCAAGATGAAGGAGGAGAAGGACTTGTAGGTTATGCTGATGTTCAAGTGAATCTTAAAGATATAAACGACAATTCACCAATTTTCCCACAAGGCGTTTATTTTGGCAATGTAACTGAAAATGGAACGGCAGGCATGGTTGTTATGACTATGACTGCAATTGATTACGATGATCCTGCTGAAAGTAATAACGCTAAGTTATGGTATTCCATTGAAAAAAATGTAATAGAAGAAGAAACAGGGTCACCAATTTTTGAAATAGAACCTGAAACTGGTGTCATTAAAACAGCTGTCTGTTGCTTAGATCGTGAAAGAACACCAGATTATTCAATACAAATAGTAGCTTCAGACGGTGGGGGGCTAAAAGGGACGGGAACGGCTTCCATCAGAGTAAAAGATATAAATGACATGCCGCCCCAGTTTACCAAAGATGAATGGTTTACGGAAGTTGATGAAACCGATGGAACTAATTTACCTGAAATGCCTATTCTTACAGTAACGGTACACGATGAAGATGAAACTAATAAATTCCAGTACAAAGTCATAGAGAATAGTGGATATGGTGCCGACAAGTTTACGATGGTTAGAAATAACGATGGTACTGGTTCTTTAAAAATTGTACAGCCATTAGACTATGAGGACCAGCTACAAAGTAATGGTTTTAGATTTAGAATACAAGTTAACGACAAAGGTGAAGACAACGATAACGACAAATATCACGTAGCTTATTCCTGGGTAGTAGTTAAACTTAGAGATATAAATGACAATAAGCCACAATTTGAACGTGCGAACATTGAAGTATCGGTCTATGAAAATGCTGAAGTTGGTAAAAGCCTTGAGACTTTTAAGGCTACTGATCCTGATCAAGGTGGTAAAAGTAAAGTATCATATGCTATTGATAGATCGTCAGATAGAAAACGGCAGTTTTCTATAAACCAAGAGGGAACTGTTAGTATTCAGAGATCTTTAGACAGAGAAGATACCCCAAGGCACCAAGTGAAAATTCTGGCTATTGATGATGGCGTACCACCAAGAACAGCTACAGCTACATTAACTGTTATAGTGCAAGATATTAATGATAATGCACCTACATTCTTAAAAGATTATAGACCTGTATTAACTGAACACATAACACCCAAAAAAGTTGCAGAAATATTAGCCACCGATGATGATGATAGATCTAAAAGTAACGGTCCTCCATTCCAGTTCAGACTTGATCCAGGTGCCGATGATATAATAAGAGCTTCATTTAAAGTTGAACAAGATCAAAAAGGTGCTAATGGCGATGGAATGGCAATCGTCTCATCACTTCGATCATTTGATAGAGAACAACAAAAAGAGTACCTTATTCCTATAATTATTAAAGATCATGGTAATCCAGCGATGACTGGCACCAGCACTTTGACTGTTGTGATTGGAGATGTCAATGATAATAAAATGCAACCAGGATCTAAGGAAATTCTTATATATAATTATCAAGGACAGGCACCAGATACTGAAATCGGAAGAGTTTATGTCTATGACTTAGACGATTGGGATTTACCTGACAAAAAGTTTTTCTGGGAATCAACAGAACATCCAAATTTCACTCTGAATGAAGAAACTGGTATGATACAAATGAAACATAAAACAAGAGAAGGTCGATACCATCTTAAGTTTAAAGTATACGATAGAAAACATACACAAACTGATGTGCCGGCTAATGTTACTGTATATGTTAAAGAAATATCACACGAAGCTATTATAAGTTCTGGTTCGATACGAATATCTGGAATATCAGATGAAGATTTTGTTCGAGTTTGGAATTATAAAACTCTTAGTGTATCTAGAAGTAAACTTGATATATTTAAAGACAAATTGGCAGATTTACTAAATACTGAAAGAGAAAATATTGATATATTTAGTGTTCAACTAAGGAAGAAACACCCACCTGTAACCGATATACGTTTTTCAGCACATGGCGCTCATTATTATAAACCAATCCGGTTAAACGGCATAGTCCTTATGCACCGAGAAGAAATTGAGCGGGCTGTAGGAATAAATATTACGATGGTAGGCATTGACGAGTGTCTTTATGAAAATCAAATGTGTGAAGGATCTTGCACAAATGTACTTGACATAAGTAACTTACCATATATGGTAAATGCCAATAAAACAGCTCTTGTTGGGGTAAGAGTCGATGTTATTCCGGAGTGCACATGCGGTGCTAGAAACTTTACTCAGGCAGAAACGTGTCGCAACTCTCCCTGTTATAATGGAGGAAGGTGCATAGAAGGTAAATATGGCCTAACTTGCTCATGCCCTCCGGGATATACAGGACCGCGATGTCAGCAAACGTCTAGAAGCTTCAAAGGCACTGGATGGGCTTGGTATCCTTCTTTAGAGATGTGCGATAGTTCCCACTTAAGTTTTGAGTTTATTACAAGGAAATCGGAAGGAGTGTTACTTTACAATGGACCAATAGTACCGCCTGAACCGGAAGAAATAGTAGTTTCAGATTTTATTTCGCTTGAATTAGAAAGGGGCAACCCACGATTGTTAATTGACTTTGGCTCCGGAACGTTAGAGCTTAGAGTTAAAACCAAAAAGTCGTTAGATGATGGTGAATGGCATCGATTAGACATATTTTGGGACACTGAAAATGTAAGAATGATAGTGGACTTCTGTAAATCAGCCGATATTCAAGAAATGGAAGATGGTACGCCACCAGAGTTCGATGACTCAACCTGCCAAGCAACGGGAACTATACCACCATTTAACGAATATTTGAATGTCAATGCGCCTTTGCAAATTGGAGGATTATACATTGAACATTTTGATCCAACGCATTATCATTGGCAGTATATGCCTATTGGGAAAGGTTTTGATGGGTGCATAAGAAATTTAATACACAACAGTAAATTATATGACTTAGCTCATCCTGGTCTTTCGCGAAATTCTGTAGCTGGCTGCCCTCAAACTGAAGAAATTTGTAATCAAGCAGACACTACGTCTCGATGCTGGGAGCATGGAAACTGTGTTGGTAGTTTTTCTGAAGCAAGATGTATGTGTCAGCCGGGTTGGACAGGGCCTTCTTGTAATATACCAACTACTCCTACTAGTTTCAGACCACAAAGCTACGTAAAATTCGCTTTAAGTTTTGAACCTGATAGATTTAGCACTCAAATCCAACTGCGATTCAGGACTCGCGAACCTCATGGAGAATTGTTTAGAGTAAGCGATCAGCATAATCGTGAATACGGAATTTTGGAGGTGAAAGATTCCCGGTTACACTTCCGCTTTAATTTGAACTCCCTTCGAACAGAAGAACGTGATGTTTGGCTAAACTCTGTAGCAGTTGACGATGGCCAGTGGCATATAGCACGCGTCAGCAGATATGGTAGTGCAGCCACACTGGAAATTGACGGTGGCGAAGGAAGAAGATATAATGAAACTTTTACTTTTGAAGGTCATCAGTGGTTACTAGTTGATAAACAGGAAGGCGTATATGCTGGAGGCAAAGCTGAATATACAGGCGTTAGAACATTTGAGGTATATGCTGATTTCCAGAAAGGTTGTTTAGATGACATTCGATTAGAAGGAAAACATCTACCTTTACCGCCAGCTATGAATGGTACGCAATGGGGCCAAGCGACTATGGCAAGAAATTTAGATCGAAATTGCCCATCCAACAGTCCATGCATAAATGTTCACTGTACCGAACCGTTCGTATGTGTCGACCTCTGGAATGAATACGAATGCACGTGAGTATTTATTTGAAATATTCCTTCACTTAACCTTCCCAATTTATAAGAAATTTTTGTTGTTTAATTTGAAACAAATATTAAATTAATTACAAATTAATTTTGTCGTTAAAATAATAAAGAATCCTGTGACTAATTATTTTATTATTCTGAGCGCGCACTGAGATTCTTTTTGTGTAGTATATTTTCAAGTACTAATATGTAATAAACTTTATTTTATTAAATTTCAATATCGATATAACGCTTTCATGACTTCTTCGCTTTCGCCTACCTAAATGACTAATATACAAGTACTAATAATATTAATTATCATCGTATGTATGTGTTATTTCTAATAATAAAATTACTGAACTGTATAAATGCAATATATTTGAAAGATATTTGTGTATATGTTAACATATTGGAATGCTGTCTAGTTGCGGTGAGGGTTTGGTATTGTCGCCGGACGGCAAGGGTTGCGTAGACAAGAACGAGTGTCTCTACTTCCCGTGTCGCAACGGCGGCTCGTGCGTCAACCGGGAGCCCGGCTATCGCTGCCATTGCCCCGAGGGTTTCTGGGGCGAGAACTGCGAGCTCGTTCAGGAGGGCCGCACGCTCAAGCTCAGCATGGGCGCGCTCGCGGCCATCCTCGTCTGCCTCCTTATTATCATGAGTGAGCACATACCGTAGTCACGCTCCTCGCGTGTCTCCTAGACACCTCACCTTCACCTTCACAATCGCACCCTCATTATCTATCTCATTATCGTATAGAAGTATCATATTTACGTGTACTAGATGTGTAGTGCATGCATTATATAATATGGGGGCTCAGTGCGCGCGCACACTCGTGGACGAAAGGTAAAGCGCGCAATGTGTAGGTGTGGTGGTGGATCTACACGTGCGGCTGGGACGTGCGTCAACGTGAACGAGTGCCTGCACTACCCCTGCCTCAACGGAGGCACGTGTGTGGACCGCGAGCCGGCGCGGCGCTACGACTGCATCTGCTCCTTCGGTTATACCGGCCACGACTGCGAACTGGAACTGCTCGCCTCCGGAATCATCATGCCCTCCAGGGATTTCATTATAGCTATCATTGTCTGTTTGTTTTTGCTTCTAGGTGAGCACTTTTATTATTTTGCATGTTTCCATCGTGTCTTTGTTATATTTTACGTGTCACACAATCACAATAGTTTAAGAATATTTACTGTTTGTACTTGACTAGAGTCTAGAAATAATTTTAATTCTTTTTCGTCGAGCGGTTAGACTAACAGTCGGTTGCTGCCAGGCAATTGATATCCATGATTTGGTCGTTGATCGAAGCCAATTTCGTAAATGACCAACCATCATTCTTACTTTGATCATGAACAGCGGTGGCAGCAACCAAGACGTGTAAGATTGTCAAAACATACCCAGGATTGGAATTAGGTACTACTTGTTTGTAACGAAGACAATGTTACATACGTAATTCAAATTACCTAGTGATAATAATTTTGTGTTATTAGGTACTAACTTAAACGTAACTTAAACTTAAATTAATGTTATTTATTTTAATTTCTTTTTTTTTCAAATTTTTTAATTAAAAAAATAATAAATAAAAATTTATTTTTCAGTTCCTAATAGGAAATATTTTCAAGTGGTCTGCCACCACTTTCTGATAATAAAACGCCATAATACCTAATTGATAGAAGCCTTATGTAGTGTACCTACCTATTTGCAACATCCTTTTGATAAAGTGTTCTTTATAATAAAGCAAGAAATTAAAATTATTATATTACTAGCTGAACCCCGCAACTTCGTTCGCGTAGATATAGGTTTTTATATAGGATCGGATTGGATCCCATAATTCTTTTATGTACCTAAACTAAATGTAGCCTAAGTTACTCCTTATAACATTGAAAGTTCCATTAAAATCGATCCAGCCGTTTAGGAGATTATCTGGAAGAAATAGACAGACCGATAAACATAAATTTAAACGCACACCAGTTTAAAATAAGCCGTACGTTCAAAGACCCGGGTCCCAAGTTATTTGAACCCAATAATGAGGGTTTTAATGTCTGTCATTTCTAAACTAAAAAATCTATGACCTTGAAATATTTATGGGACAATACTTAAAGTACTACCTTTATAACAAAAAAAGAATGAGTGAAATCGAACAACGCGTTAATGAATTACAGCTTAATACACGTTTTAACTTTCATCCCCTCTCCCAAGGGAACCGTGCTGAATTTCGGGATAAAAAGTATCCTATGTCCTACCTCGGAGTATAAACTCAAATCGTACCAAGTTTCATTCGAATCCATTCAGTAGTTTCGGCGTGATGCGCGGCCAAGATACAGACAGACAGACAGACAGACAGACAGAAAGACAGACAGACAGACAAAAATGAAAAAAATTGCAGTTTTGGCTTCAGTATCGATTATAGAGTGCCCTCCAATAAAAAATTTCAAAATATCTTCAATGTACAGAATTGGATCTGTTACAGTTTTATTATATTATAGAAGATAGATAGATTATTGATTATAGAAGACATGGCAAAGTTCAAGATATTTTCGTAGACTTTTTAGTAATAACACAATGAGATATTACGACACTCTCTTTTAATCCATTAATCTTCTTATCTGTTTTGTGTAAAATAAAGTCAATATCTCTACTAAAACTGTGTAGTTAGCTGATCCTGCGTAGTGTGATTGAAAGAGATTCCGAAATTTTAAATAGACAATTTAAATCAATTTTTCATACTCTTAAAGCCCTCTTACATGATATCGTTTAATAATTTAGTTTAATTAAATCTTATAACGCTGTGATGCATGTTTTAATACGTTTTTCCCTGAGAGAAAAGGTCAAAGATAGAAGATTTATACTACATTCAAAAAATCAATTAGTACAAAAGAATTCCGTATCATAATTAGAAATAACATATAACTTAGTGTTAGTTGTTGGAACTACAAATTTATTCAGTTTAAAGCTAGGACGCTAAAATAGCAAACTGACCTCTGTATTAGATACAAAGTTGGAGTGAAGCCAACTGTTAATATAATTCTGTGTAACAAATCCTCTTATAAACCGCTACGTAAATCATACTCGAGCGCTCGTGGGATCAAATTTTCAGTTTCGATAGCAGCCGCCCGATAAACCTTCCAACATTGGAAAATGAACACTGGCACTAGTCACTATTTTAACAGCATGTTTAATGCGCCTCGACCGTACAATCCAGTCTAAAATGTACAGTCGGAATCGTTATCGCGCAATGGGAATAAACTGAATTGTTCAATTCAAAGTTTCCCTCGGAATTTTGACAGGCGTTTTAGAACATAGAAAACAATGTTCTCGCACATGTGAACAATATGTAAATAGTAGGTAACTAACTAATTTCGTATGTTACAGTTCTTGTCTTGGTGTTCGTGGTATATAACCGTCGTCGGGAGGCCCACATCAAATACCCCGGCCCCGATGACGACGTCCGTGAGAATATTATAAACTACGACGACGAGGGTGGCGGTGAAGACGACATGACGGCCTTCGACATAACGCCACTTCAGATACCGATCGGTGGACCACTGCCTGATCATGTTCCGTCTAAATTGCCATGTAAGTTCTAGTCCTAATATACCTTATGTTGCGGAGAGTGTGCTCAGAATTATTTTGAAATTATCCAGTCATCCTTCTATAGTATCGAACCTTATGGCATCGCATACTGAATCGTCTGCACCGCTACGCGGTTAATATGCTACAGTTCAAAGCGTTTTACATCCTCGTTCCTAATACGCACCACGAAGACTTGGAATGCTCTCCCAGTTTCCGTTTTTCCATCTACGAGTATAACATATATTTAAATTAAGATTGAATAGGCATCTTCTAGGCAAGCGCGCTCCTTCTTAGGCTGCATCTTCATTTACCACTTATTTATCTGCAGTTATGCGCTCGTCTATGTGTATGATAAACTAAATTACTTATTTATTTAACTTATTTTAAAATTTCATTACCTCCGAGGACAACAAAATAATAATATAAACTTTGATCTTTTTTGTTAAAGAGGATTGTTTTCAATAACTGACGCTTTTTTAATAACGCTGAGTGTCTCATCATTTCCGGAAGTATGTCCTATGGATGTTTAAGGCGTCTCAACTCAAAGGGCAAAAGCGAAACCCTTGTAAATGTCACGAGTCTGTCGTTCGGGCGGTCCGGACCGACAGACGCCACCCCCTGGAATTTGAACCCCTCTTGATACTTCAAAGATTTAAGGACAACTATAGTTACATATATTGAAGGCGGTTGTAACTGAACTAACGACCTTATGAAAATCTATACCCTTTAAATTCCTAAAGATCTTTCTAAAGATTATGTTTTTAAATAAATTCTTTAAAGTGGCACGTGAACGATAGTGGTAGAACCCTTTATAATGTTGTGTCCGTATAAACCCAAGAACTTTTAGAGCGTCAGAAGTAATGAGTTCAATTGACTTAGACGATTCAATCTAGTTCGTGTATTGAAGTGTCGGTTCCTGCTTAGTTTTATTATAAAATATGTTAGCGTTCAAGCTATGGTTAATAGTGACTTGGTTTGTTATTTCGAGACCATACAATCAATAGTGGGATGACACACTTTTAGTTCGAATGAAGATTAACTTCTCTCCTTAAAAGGAAAGAAGTGCATCAAGGCATCATTCATACTTTTAGCAATAAAAAATATGAATGAAGGTTGTTAGCTCCCGTCACACCAACAACGATGAGCCCCTACCTTTTGTGGTACTCTAGTATCGCATACAGAGTTAGTTATAGTATTAATTTATTATCATTATTTCGTTCATTATATATTTTATAGTGTGGTTGCATGAAGTACTAGACATACCAGCAAACATTGGGCTCCCCCCCCTCACACCCAGGCATCATCCCAAAGAGTTGTTTTTTAACCGTGGTTGTCTCCACAAGACTTTTTTATAGTGGTGTGCACCACTTAAGACCTTTGTTTAGAGTGTTTAAGTTCCACTATGTTTGTTAAGTCATTAGTGAAGAGCGAGGTTCGCTGCGGTA
Organism: Melanargia galathea; assembly: GCA_920104075.1. Classification (NCBI taxonomy): domain Eukaryota; kingdom Metazoa; phylum Arthropoda; class Insecta; order Lepidoptera; family Nymphalidae; genus Melanargia; species Melanargia galathea. Next base: position 14,695,076 of record OV049862.1, read on the forward strand.
CGTATGATGTAGGTTTGTTATTTTTATGGAAGCAAGCTCGAGGCAAAGCTTACTGAGGTATATCAGTTTTATGTCCATAGTTAAGGAGGATCGGAATCCATTGCAGTAATAATTGGTATTTGTCAGTCAAGGAAGTGCAAGACTCACTGTGGTAAAATAGTAGAACTATTTACACAGGCCTTAGAACTCAACACAACATCCAACCACTTCCTCAAGCAGTCCTATCAACTCACGTCCCAAGCATATAACGCCTTGAACGTGCATCGACCAGACCACTCGCAAATGTAGTTATCATTTGTCATGAAAGAGTAAGGCTCGCTGTGTTCGCCGGCCTGGAACCCAACCCAACTTCCAACAGAATGTCAGAAGTTATGACTGAGCGAGGCTACGCAGCGTTTGTCTCCGGCCTGAAACCCAACCTAACATCTAACTGAATGTCAGACGTCAAGGCCAAGCGAGGCTTCTCAGTGACAAATGGTCCACAGGTCTAACTCATCCTTATAATAAACTAGTGTTGCGCTCGGTGCGCGAGCTGCAAGCAGCTCGCGGGCCTTTTAGTCTCTTCAATATTCATAAAATAAAGAAATTCCAGAATATTCTGGAGAGTCTCTTGAAAGATAGAAAGAAATATTGGTATCACGTTTCGTATCTTTTCTGAAAGGACACTAATGAGTTCTATGCATGCGTTTAGTGGAAAAAAAGATTTATGCAAAAATGTTCTGGAGAGCCACTTGAAAATTAAAAAGAAATTTTGTATGGACACGAATTTTTTTTTTCCGTAGCTATCTTTTTTTATTGACTCACCAAAGGGCCTAAGGTCTTGAACATTTTTAGTTTCAGGACCATGCCTCTATGATTGATAGTTTTTGAGGGCCGTTAGGGTACTCTGGTAATTTTTCCACATTCACTACGTTTGTATTTCTTGAGAAAAAAAATATTTAAGTTCTATTTACTTATACGTGTATTGGGGGGAAAAGTTTCATACAAAAATGTCTAAGAGAGCCTCTTAAAAAGAACAACAACAAAAAATTTGTATGGAGAGAATTTTTTTTGTTCGGCGGCCATCTTTTTTTTACCCGTTCACCCAATGACCCAAGGTCTTTAACAACAATTGTTTGGGACCATACCTGTATGACTGGTAGTTTTGGAGGACCCATGAGGTACTCTGGTAAATTTTCCACATTCATGACGTTTCATAATTTCCCTGAAGGAAGACCCATAAGTTCTACGGAAAAAAGTTCCATACAAAATTGTTCTGGAGAGCCTCGAAAAGAACCCAAAAATTTGTATGGAGAGAATTTTTTTTGTTTGGCGGCCATCTTTTTTTTACCGGGTCACCCAATGGCCCAAGGTCTTTAATAACATTTGTTTGGGACCATGTCTGTACGACTGGTAGTTTTGGAGGACCCATGAGGTACTCTGGTAAATTTTCCACATTCATGACGTTTCATAATTTTCTGAAGGAAGATCCATAAGTTCTACGCACATAAATAGTGAAGGGAAAAAAGTTCCATACAAAATTGTTCTGGAGAGCCTTTTGAAAAGAACCCAAAAAATTTGTATGGAGAGAATTTTTTTTTGTTCGGCGGCCATCTTTTTTTCACCGGTTCACCCAATGGCCCAAGGTCTTTAATAACATTTGTTTGGGACCATGTCTGTATGACTGGTAGTTTTGGAGGACCCATGAGGTACTCTGGTAAATTTTCCACATTCATGACGTTTCATAATTTTCTGAAGGAAGACCTATAAGTTCTACGCACATAAATAGTGAAGGGAAAAAAGTTCCATACAAAATTGTTCTGGAGAGCCTCTTGAAAATTAGGATTTTTTTGTATGGAGACGAATTTTTTTTTGTATGGTGGCCATATTTTTTTTACCGGTTCACCTAATGGCCCAAGGTTTTGAACATTTTTTGTTTAGAGACGTCACCTCTCCGACTGATAGTTTTCGAGATCCCTTAGGGCACTCTAGTCAGTTTTCCACGTCCAGCTCTCTCTATAATTTTGGCGACCTAGAATTTTTGAATTTTATACACACGGAAAGTATGGTGAAAAAGTCCCATACAAAATTGTTCAGGAGAGGTGATCAGTCCGTAACTTCAAGTAGCTTTATATATATAACTAGTAGGGCGCGTGGGTGCGCGGCCCGCAAGCGGACCGCGAGGTTTCGCTTTCGGGTATTTTGGTTTGAGCAGCCTCCATCTATCTCTCCCCTATTCCTAATCCTCGATCATTATCACTCTCCATATTTTTTCTTCGAATCATTCTGCTCATCAAGTAGAACTTAAGGTCTTAATCATCTTTTGGCAAAAACCACTCTTCCATCTTTTATACTTGGTGAGATAGACACCGATGTTTGTATGGCCACCATTTGGACTTTTTTTCAGCTCACTGCCAATTGGATGATGTTTCGAGTATTTTTTGTTTGAGCACCTCCTACCTATCTTCAATACCCTGCCCGGGCTCCTCAACCAACTTCCAAACCCTCAATAATCATGTCTTCCCATATTGTTCTTTGAGAGTTCTCAAAAAAACCGCATTAAAGCCTTGCATAGTTCACAACTTGTAGTCTCTTCAATATTCGCCATACATTTTCTATGGAAAAATAAATTCCGCCATTTTGAATTTTTTTTCAATTCATCAAGTAGACCTTTGGATCCTCATCATCTTTTGCGAAGAAACCACTCTTCCATCTTTTATACCCTCCGAGATGGAGACCGACGAAATTTGTATGGCGGCCATCTTTTTTTCGCCATTTTGAATTTTTTTTCAGCTGACTGCCAATTGGATGACGTTTCAAGTGACATTTGCTCGAGCACCCCCCACCTATCTTCAATACCTTAAGCGTGCCCGTCGCTCGTCTCTGAAATCCTCAATCATCAGCTCTCTCCATATTTTTCCTCTTAATGAATTTTTGTCCTCTATACGACACCATGAGTGAAAAAAAAATTTTTCATACAAAATTGTTCAGGAGAGGTGATCAATGAGTGAGTGAATCAGCACGAGCAGCTATATATATAGTAATAGTTCGAAATATGTTAATAATAATACGAAGTGCTGTCACCACAGAGTGGTGACGAACTCCAATAAATGTATCAGAGCAAGTTCGAATTAGTATATGTGATCGTCTGTCGCTATCTCATAGAGAGGGTTCACAAGGCATTCCAGACGCCGGGCTCCATTCCTCTGTACAGCAACAAACGATAGTGTATCGCCCCTTGTATTGATATATGAACGCAAGTCGCCATGTTCAGAGAGGTGCACCAGCAGTTATGCGCTAGTCTTCCTCTCATGAATAGCGTCAAAGCGTATAATTAGTTTAACACATAAAATATGATTAATATATCTGATCGTCTGTCGCTATCTCAAGGAAAAGAGTACACAAAGCATCTCAGACACCAAGGCTCCCCTTCTCTAATCAGCAACAAAATGATAGTGTATCGCCCCAGCATTGATATATGAACGCAAGTCGCCATATCAAAAAAGGTTCACTAAACACTTCAATGTGTTAGGGCTCCCTTCAATGAATAGCGCCAAAGCGTAAGATTTGTATAGCACTTTAAATAGATTTTGTATATCGTCCCTATAAGCATTTCAATACTTATCCACACCAATGTAATTTATATTTGTCTTTGAGCATGCGCTCGTTTGTGCTATTATAATTTATTAGTCTCAAATGATGCGGTCCGTGGAGCTCTATACGCGAAGTCGACTACTCGTTACTGTCGACGCTCGCAGCCGCGGCCGCTGTGGTCCCTCTCACATAGCGGACGGCTACAAAACAGCGCTAACGACACGAAAATCAAAGTTTATAAAAATTGTTATTTTTATGATCCCATGTGAGAGTACATCCTAATACTTTATTAATGAACCCATTTTGATGAGATTCAAACAAAAAAAAAAATTGTACTATCGAACCATATACTTTTAATAATAATATTTATTTAGTATGGAATATTGGGTCGTTACATTCAACCCCCTAAATTCTATGAAGCATGCAAAATAGAATATATTCTATGAAGTATGCTGAAGAGAATTTACGCTAGGGAAAGTATTTGAATTTTATTTATTGTACATAATAATATCGCAACCCCTCGAACTCTGACTAATGTTAATAAGATTTAGCTATACACGCAAATAATCGACCAAAACACATCACAGAATAACTCATTCTCACATCATGCCTTATACTATCATCTTAATCTCGTATCACTCATTGCTGTGATTTATATATTAAACAACTCTGCAATCTTTCGCTTCATTACTTCCATCTCATTTCAAATTTAACAACCCCCAGACCCGAACACACTATCAACTAGACATTTTATTTATTTTCCAATTGTTCTGCATCAATTTTCCGCTAATCCTAGTAAATTTTATGAAAATTATGCCAATTTCACACATTTTAACACATACTTTGTTTTGTATCACTTATTCCCAACCCCCTGTCAATATGACAGCTAAGCCATTTATATCTCTCTTAAATGTTTGCATCACACTCTCACAACCCCCTGTCAATATGACAGCTAAGCAATTTTAGTCCCACTAATACATTTGCATCATACTCTTCTACCACTCTCCTCTACAACAAACGTCTAAGTCAAAGTGAACTCAAAACCTCTTCAGACTCTTTCCATTTCACGGACAACATATTGTAGGCTTTCGCCTACTTTATAGTTTCTTAATTAAGCCGTTTTGACCATCCTAGTCACTACTGTTTTATTAAAACGTGATCATCCTGGTCACGGCACCATATTGTAACTGAACTAACGACCTTATGAAAATCTATACCCTTTAAATTCCTAAAGATCTTTCTAAAGATTATGTTTTTAAATAAATTCTTTAAAGTGGCACGTGAACGATAGTGGTAGAACCCTTTATAATGTTGTGTCCGTATAAACCCAAGAACTTTTAGAGCGTCAGAAGTAATGAGTTCAATTGACTTAGACGATTCAATCTAGTTCGTGTATTGAAGTGTCGGTTCCTGCTTAGTTTTATTATAAAATATGTTAGCGTTCAAGCTATGGTTAATAGTGACTTGGTTTGTTATTTCGAGACCATACAATCAATAGTGGGATGACACACTTTTAGTTCGAATGAAGATTAACTTCTCTCCTTAAAAGGAAAGAAGTGCATCAAGGCATCATTCATACTTTTAGCAATAAAAAATATGAATGAAGGTTGTTAGCTCCCGTCACGCCAACAACGATGAGCCCCTACCTTTTGTGGTACTCTAGTATCGCATACAGAGTTAGTTATAGTATTAATTTATTATCATTATTTCGTTCATTATATATTTTATAGTGTGGTTGCATGAAGTACTAGACATACCAGCAAACATTGGGCTCCCCCCCCTCACACCCAGGCATCATCCCAAAGAGTTGTTTTTTAACCGTGGTTGTCTCCACAAGACTTTTTTATAGTGGTGTGCACCACTTAAGACCTTTGTTTAGAGTGTTTAAGTTCCACTATGTTTGTTAAGTCATTAGTGAAGAGCGAGGTTCGCTGCGGTACGTATGATGTAGGTTTGTTATTTTTATGGAAGCAAGCTCGAGGCAAAGCTTACTGAGGTATATCAGTTTTATGTCCATAGTTAAGGAGGATCGGAATCCATTGCAGTAATAATTGGTATTTGTCAGTCAAGGAAGTGCAAGACTCACTGTGGTAAAATAGTAGAACTATTTACACAGGCCTTAGAACTCAACACAACATCCAACCACTTCCTCAAGCAGTCCTATCAACTCACGTCCCAAGCATATAACGCCTTGAACGTGCATCGACCAGACCACTCGCAAATGTAGTTATCATTTGTCATGAAAGAGTAAGGCTCGCTGTGTTCGCCGGCCTGGAACCCAACCCAACTTCCAACAGAATGTCAGAAGTTATGACTGAGCGAGGCTACGCAGCGTTTGTCTCCGGCCTGAAACCCAACCTAACATCTAACTGAATGTCAGACGTCAAGGCCAAGCGAGGCTTCTCAGCGACAAATGGTCCACAGGTCTAACTCATCCTTATAATAAATAGTTCGAAATATGTTAATAATAATACGAAGTGCTGTCACCACAGAGTGGTGACGAACTCCAATAAATGTATCAGAGCAAGTTCGAATTAGTATATGTGATCGTCTGTCGCTATCTCATAGAGAGGGTTCACAAGGCATTCCAGACGCCGGGCTCCATTCCTCTGTACAGCAACAAACGATAGTGTATCGCCCCTTGTATTGATATATGAACGCAAGTCGCCATGTTCAGAGAGGTGCACCAGCAGTTATGCGCTAGTCTTCCTCTCATGAATAGCGTCAAAGCGTATAATTAGTTTAACACATAAAATATGATTAATATATCTGATCGTCTGTCGCTATCTCAAGGAAAAGAGTACACAAAGCATCTCAGACACCAAGGCTCCCCTTCTCTAATCAGCAACAAAATGATAGTGTATCGCCCCAGCATTGATATATGAACGCAAGTCGCCATATCAAAAAAGGTTCACTAAACACTTCAATGTGTTAGGGCTCCCTTCAATGAATAGCGCCAAAGCGTAAGATTTGTATAGCACTTTAAATAGATTTTGTATATCGTCCCTATAAGCATTTCAATACTTATCCACACCAATGTAATTTATATTTGTCTTTGAGCATGCGCTCGTTTGTGCTATTATAATTTATTAGTCTCAAATGATGCGGTCCGTGGAGCTCTATACGCGAAGTCGACTACTCGTTACTGTCGACGCTCGCAGCCGCGGCCGCTGTGGTCCCTCTCACATAGCGGATGGCTACAAAACAGCGCTAACGACACGAAAATCAAAGTTTATAAAAATTGTTATTTTTATGATCCCATGTGAGAGTACATCCTAATACTTTATTAATGAACCCATTTTGATGAGATTCAAACAAAAAAAAAAAATTGTACTATCGAACCATATACTTTTAATAATAATATTTATTTAGTATGGAATATTGGGTCGTTACACGGTGTGACCTAGTTACGAAAGCGCATTTCAGTTGATTGTACTGGTAAGCAGCGTTTATCTACGTCGGTAACCGTGGGGGTAACCGACTGTGGACGCCTGAATGTGGCATTAACCTTTCCTCCTTGTTTCGAGATACACGTTCAGCCGTTGATCTCGTTTATTACCAGTAATATTAGACAATAATAACCTTCCTAACCTAACGGTTAACCTAATCGTTGAAGTCAGCATAATATGTGGGAGTCTGGCAACCCATCTGACTTCGTGTGATTAATGGAAGCGGTCACGATCCTGACCAGTGTAGATAATGATCTAGAAAGAAGTTAATAAAAAATTCATACACTGTGTGTTCAACAAAATCCTGCTAATTTAAGAAAGTTGCCAAAGATTTCCCCACGTTTTTGTTCCAGTACTTTAAATTAATGTAGATTGCCGACTATCTGATTCGGTTTCCTAAATCCCATTCCTAAATTAGACCTGTTATCAAATCCGTTTTATGTTTAAATCTTATGTTAAGGAGTTTCAGCCGTTTGAGTTATCGCGTAAAAATAAGGACAGGCTTAATCCGCTTGTCTGAAAGTGATTAAGTAGATCTATTGTTGAGCTCTCCTGGCTTTACTATATACTTTTCCAAAAATAACTTCTTTACTCGAGAATATTATGATTTGTTATATTATTTTATTATCCTTATTAAACTTTTAAAGATACCTAACTTTTGGTATTTACACTTAGATGTGTGAGGCTTGATTGTCGAGGAATACGTTTAGATCCTATTCTTATATAATCTTTGAATCTAGGTCGAATGGATGGCAGTAAACATTTAAATTGGAATACTTATTTGATTTTAGATTGAGGGCTCAATCCAAATCAAATAAGCATTCTCCTTGGCTATATTTGGCCTAGTAAATTGTTACTATGAACTGTGATGATAATTAATTTCAGTCTATTCTCTTCACTTTAGTAACCCAGCTATTAGGGTAGACCTAGGTGTAAACGGGTAAAGTCTGAATTAAAATTTATTTTAGGAAAGTTTACTCTAACATACCTCGGAATTCCTGTTCTTCTAGCATTACTTGTGACATTTATATTTTGATGCAGATCCATTGATGGGAGTCGGGCTCGGCGTGGGTCCAATGGGTGTGGGCGTGACACCTGCCGTTGGCATGCCACTTCCAGGGGAGACGAACGTCGGAATGTTCATAGAAGAACACAAGCGTAGAGCGGACAGCGATCCCAATGCTCCGCCTTTTGACGACCTTCGGAATTACGCATATGAGGGTGGCGGCAGCACTGCGGGCTCTTTGTCGTCACTTGCCTCAGGTCAGTCACACTATAGTGACAGCAAATATAAATGTCACAAAAGCACTGGTGTCGTAAAGGTGCATTTCCATATTGGCGCGAGTTGAACATCTGTTCACACATTAGTCTTCCGTCTCTCGTCTAGAACTCGCGCGATGGCGAGTCCACTGTCACCGTTAATATTAACGGTGAGTCGGAAAATAATATTCGAAGAGAAATGTGAGGTCAAGGTCACAGTGGAAAGTTATTAGAAGTGCCACTACATCGATCATTCTAGACCATTGGCTGAAATTTAATCAACATTGCACTTGACCCTACATATTCACGGAGTTACGGAAATGTCTGCGAGTAAAAAGTAAATATATTGTACTACATTTATACTCATACAAAAGGAGTTCTGCAGCGCGAAGTCTAATTATCTACTCTCACATCCGGCACGTGTTTAACTTTTCGAGCTTTGTGACGCTTAGAAGTTTCTCCGTAGACCTTTCCTAAAGATGTCTCACATTTGTAGTCTTTTTATATAGCATCATACTTCCCTGCTGAAAGACTCGTATGTTTCTTTCACATATTTTCGTATAAATGCGAAATTCTCTACGTGTCTTTCTGTTCAAAGAAATATCCGCTTTTGTCCGCGGTTTTTACGTTCTGTCGAGCTTTTAATCCAGAAATTTCTTAAATTTTGTAATATACGTGTTACGTTTAAAAATAAAAGTGTGGAGATATAATTAACTTTTACAAATGGTGTAGGTTACATAGTATGTAACCTACACCATAAAAGTTAATTAACAATTAATGATTATTATGTATTATTTAAAGGATGATCTATTCTTTGAGGAATTATTATATAGAGTCGACGCCGAGACTTGGTTTTTTGTAACAAGAGTTATGGTAAACGTACCTTAGCTCACTTAGTCTGCGCGAAGCGCCTGTCGGAGCGTGACGTGTTTGAGATCTATTTAAAATCAATTAAATATGCCTGGGTGTGTACTGCAATACTGTGCCAACCACTCAAGAAATACAAGTAAAGGCCAAGGAGTTACTTTTCACTCGTAAGTTCACTGAATTATTGGTAAAACATGTAATTTAATTATGTGAAGTTGGAATTTGTCCCTATTCACCCCGTTTTACGGTACGTCACCGCACTTGCTGCCATGTTTCGCTGAAATTCATAGACTAAGAAACTACGCACATGAGACACTTTATTTTTAACCTCCGATACAAAAACGATGGGGTGTTATAAGTATGACGTGTTTGTGTGTGTGTGTGTGTGTGTGTGTGTGTGTCTGTCTGTTCCACCTTAGCGCTCAAATGGGTGAACCGATTTGAATGCGGGTTTTTTTGTTTGAAAGGTGAATTAGTTGGGAATGAATTAGCTATGTTTTTAACAACTATTATCACAAATTAGTGATAAGTACAGGGACCGACAGCTTTAAACGTGCTCTCCGAGGTACGGGGGTAAAGCACCGCTAACTTCCAATGCCAGGCTTGACCTGACTTAGGTATTAAACCCATGACCTAAAAATTCGCAGTCAAGCATATCAATGGTAGACCAACGAGGCAGTTTTATTATTTTTTCGAGGTTTAATAGGTAATAGAATACCCAAGTCCCGGATAAACGTTGCTTAAGTGCGAGTTTGGGGCACATAGTGCTATAAAATAAACATTGTAAATCAAACTCTCAGATGCGATTTCTCAATAGGTAGAATATACTCAATGTGTCGCCTCTGTATTGTAGTAGTCCCATCTATGTCTCAAGGAGCGGGGCGCGCGGGAGGAGGGCTGCTGCTCGCGGTACACAGATTTTGTTAGCGTTGTCTGTTCTAGTACCTACATAATAATTCAGTGGATCTATTCATCATTCGTCTGTAGTAGTTAAACTTTCAAGTTAACGTTAGCTATGCGTTATGTAAAACAATATGGAGATGTCAATCATGAGTTTTCGCGTACGTTAATTTTCATACTAAATGACAGATGCGTTAATAGTTAACCTTAATTAGAAAAGTTACACACAGGGTTCTGATTAGAGAAATTTCAGTCAGATGATAAATAAAATGCATATTATTATTTTTGAGTCTGTAGTAGCTGTATAACTTTCAAGTTAAAGTTAACTATGAGTTAATGTAAAACTTGTATGGAGATATCGATCATGACTTTTCGCGTACGTGACTTTTCATACTAAATGACAGATACATTAATAGTAAACCTTAATTAGAAAGTTACACTCAGGGTTCTGATTAGAGAAATTTCAGTCAGGTTATAAATGAAATGCATATTATTTTTGAGTCTGTAGTAGCTGTATAACTTTCAAGTTAACGTTAACTATGCGTTAATGTAAAACTTGTATGGAGATATCGATCATGACTTTTCTTGTACGTTAATTTTCATACGATACGTTAATAGTTAACCTTAATTAGAAAAGTTACACTCAGGGTTCTGATTAGAGAAATTTGAGTCAGGTTGTAAATAAGATTATTTTGCACAGGAACCGACGACGAAGTGCACGACTACGACTACCTGGGCGCGTGGGGGCCGCGGTTCGACAAGCTCGCCGACCTGTACGGGCCCGACCTCGACGAGCAGCTGTAGAGCCCCGGCGCACTCCGCGCCGCTCATTAGTCAATTGTCTCCCACTGAACCCACCCGCAGCCACTGAACCTCTCAAACGAGAAACGCACCCCGCGAACCTGACGACAGAAACTAACCCGATGTCCTAGGTGAAGGACAAACGCGACGTGACGCGATACGACTTCATAGAAAATGACAAACTTGCTATCTACGCGACAACGTAGGCCACGTATTCCAGTATTGGCCAGTATTTGATATTTTCGCGTCGCGTCGTATTATGTCGCGTTGTCGCGTTTGTCGTTCTATAAGACATTGGGTCATAATAACGAATATGCACTCGGAAGCAAACTACGCCGTGACTCGCATTTCTTATCAATTTTTCTACAAGTTTATTTTATACAATAGAAAATCTTAGCTTAAGTGTCTCGTTTAAGGCGTATATGCGTTTAATTGCGTAACTTTTTATAAGGTTTGAACCTCACCAAATATTTGATATAAGTTTTATTCGGATTAGCCATATTATGAGTCAGTATTTTATTGGAAGTTGTCGTGATAAGTAGATTACTGCCGGAGGGCCCGACGTGAATCTGGATCGTGGGTGTTTGTAGATAGTGTGCTATAAATGTGAATAATTTATACGAATATTTTGTAAGTCCACAGCTTTACGTGATATCACTTAGTACGGCCCTTCCGCATTAAATCGATGTACCTACTATTAAAAATATGTTATATTTTATATTTAATTGTAATGATAAACGGTCCCTTTGGACATCGAGTTTATAATGCTCATTCGATATGTGAAATATTCACCGGGGATGTACATACGATAAATAATTAACGACTACCCCCCGACTAACTTAGTTAATGTAAAACAATTCACGCTCTACTCGAAATTTCTCGTAAGTGAAGTGTACAGTAACTGGTGTTCCTCTCCAAGTCTCCATGTAGTGTTAATTGGTAAAATTAGATTATCCGTGACGGTCTACGGTCTACTCGTAACAGTAGCTACTCTATGATAGTGTCGATAGTGACGAGTATCAATCGTGTGCGCGACGGAGTGAGTGGAGCATGCGAGGGCGCATCGCGACAGAAGCCCCGTGCGACAAGCGCGTCGCGACAGACCCGCCATGCGACAGATGCGTCGCCTCGTATGCGCCGGTATGAATGGGAATGTGCCAATCTATTAGCGTTATTGATGCATCCGACGACCGTAGAGTTAAGTGTTTGCACTTTATTTATTCAATATATTTACATAATATAATCTTAGTTGCACCTAGGGAAATATCAATAACTTACTAAGAGTGTTGTGCTAGAGTTATTCCATCGATTTTGACGTGAGATAGTTGATGCAACCGTTAGCAGTCATTAATTTATAATGCTAATTTTAAGAATTTATAGTAAAATAAATATTAATTAAAATACAGGTTCTAAAAAACTGTCTCACTTCGACATCGAACTAGGATCAGTGTAAATTTTAGAATATACTGAATTGTGTTAAAATGACTGATTTTATTATGCGTTCGAGCCTAAGATTTTGTAGGTTGGGTTGTTTAATTATAGACTTCGAATACATACTATAAGAACACCCCTAGTTTGCACTCGAAAAAAAAACTATTCAAATTTCAATAATAAAGCAATTCTCGTTAATTACTATTCATGTAAGTAGAAGTTTAATAGTTGTTCGGAATCGGTATCTAAGTTTTCATTATATTATTATTTTTAATTAATATCATTACACTGCCAGTAATCATATAGACGAATTATGGTATAGGGAGAATTTTGGTCCGTTTTTTTTTATATTTGAGTCTTAAAATAAGGTGTTTTATTAAGTTTTTTAAGTATTTTTTACGAAACTGTACTTTTTCCCTTCGCGACAGAATTGTGCATTTAAATGCACAGACAGCTTATTTTTCTAAAAAGCTCTGCGTAGCCTGAAATCGTGTACTTTTTTAGGGTCTATGTTATGGGTACCTACCTATATTTACCAAATATTTATTTATAGTCGTTTGTGTGCTGTGTTGCCTCTGCTGTTTTTTTTGTCAAGATGTAGGCACATTTTCTGTATTTTAATTTATATACGTAAATACAAGGTAACTTGTATTTAATACTAGCCCGTGACTTCATCCGCGTGGATTTTTTGAAAATCCCGTGGGAACTCTCTGATTTACGGGGATGAAAAGAAGCTCAAGTCCATCTCCAGAATTCAAACTCATTTCTTTGCCTTTCGTGAAGATCGATTCTTCAAAATATTAAATATAACTTACGAGTATTTTTTTCTTCCTAATAACGTCATCTTGCTGCACCGCGCAGCTTCCGCAGGAATCATCTTAGTGAAGCGATAGGTAAAGCCTAAATTAGACAGTTCATTTTTCGGGATTTCCGCTTTCATTTTCGAGGATTCATCGATGAGTCATCGAAAATGAACCGACTAAACACCGACCATTCATGGTTTATAGGCACTGTGCCACTGTGTCTCTGGTATCGTGCATCGTTCATCGCAAAAATGAACGATGAACGGGGCACTGTCTAATTTGGGCTTAGGTATAGTAACTTGTTTCATTCATACGTCACATATTTAGCAACGTTCTGTCAACGTCAAGAGCGATGACACACGTACATGTAGGACGCCGCAGCGACGACGCAGAGACTCCGCAGTGCGCCTTGTGGCGTCGTTCTAAAACCTGACTACAATTTAGAAAATTCATATCAGTTCATTGTTAATGATTTAAATGTAATCATTAAAAAAAAAAAGCTGTGATAGCCTAGTGGTTAGGACGACCGACTTCTAATCGGAGGTCGTGGGTTCGATCCCGGGCACGTACCTCTAACTTTTCGGAGTTATGTGCGTTTTAAGTATTTAAATATCACTTGCTTTAACGGTGAAGGAAAACATCGTGAGGAAACCTGCATGCCTGAGAGTTCTCCATAACGTTCTCAAAGGTGTGTGAAGTCTGCCAATCCGCTTGGCCAGCGTGGTAGACTATGGCCAAAACCCTTCTCACTCTGAGAGGAGACCCGTGCTCTGTAGTGAGCCGGTAATGCAGGGTTGATCATGATGATTTAAATGTAAACCAGCTTCACACATTTTATGATGCCCAGAATTATTGTATTGTTTGTAATTAGTTTGTTGGTAAGAAAAGTTGATAGTGGGCAAAATGTACACTTAGTAAGGACACACAGAGAGCACAGAATCCCAGTACAAAATGCGAACGGTGCGTGTCTGTACCGGAACCGCTGCCCGGCGCACGTGTGTTTTATTTAAGACCTTAATTATTATAATTATACCTACAAAGTTATGTTTTGTTTCAACTGTGATTATTTAGTTGTACAACTCTGACGATTACATAAAAGAACGAATAAAATATGGAAAAAAAGTACACCAGTTTTATTATTTTCACCTCACCCATTTGTATAGGTAGAACATTGTATGGAAGTCATAAACAAAAAAAGGTTGCAGTAATTATTTTTGAAAAATAATGTTTTTTTTTTAAATACACTTACATAATATTATTATCTACATATTCATCTGAAAGAATATTGTGTGGCAGATCAAAAATACGCATAAGAGAATCGGAATAATAGTAATCTGAAATTAAACGGAGGCTCTACATTATGCCTGCACGCAATTGCAAGAATGTGAACGTAAAAAGAATTAATGAACCTGCCTGAATATTGTATGACTAGTAGGGCGCGTGGGTGCGCGGCCCGCAAGCGGACCGCGAGGTTTTGCTTTCGGGTATTTTGGTTTGAGGAGCCTCCACTTATCTTTCCCAAATTCCTAATCCTCGATCATTATCACTCTCCATATTTTTTCTTCGAATCATTCTGCTCATCAAATAGATCTTTAGTTATTGATCATCTTTTTCCAAGAAACCACTCTTCCATCTTGTATACTTGGTGAGATAAACACCGACGAAATTTGTATAGCCACCATCTTGAATCCGCCATTTTGGTATTTTTTTTTCGCCGTGCCAACTGGATGAGGTTTTGAGTAATTTTTGTTTGAGCACCTCCCCTCCCACCTATCTACAATACCCTGCCCGGGCTCCTCAACCATCTTCCAAACCCTCAATCATCATGTCTTCCCATATTTTTCTTTGAGAGTTCTCCAAAGAACCTCATCAAAGCCTTGGATAGTTCACAACTTGTAGTCTCTTCAATATTCGCCATACATTTTCTATGGAAAAATAAATTCCGCCATTTTGAATTTTTTTTCTATGCATCGAGTAGATCTTCTGATCCTGATCATCTTTTGCGAAGAAACCACTTTTCCATCTTTTATACCCTCCGAGTTGGACGCCGACGAAATTTGTATAGCGGCCATCTTTTTTTCGCCATTTTGAATTTTTTTTCAACTCATTGCCAATTGGATGACGTTTCAAGTGACATTTGGTCGAGCACCCCCCACCTATCTTCAATAGCTTAAGCATGCCATTCCCTCGTCTCTGAAATCTTCAATCATCAGCTCTCTCCATATTTTTCCTCTTAATGAATTTTTATCCTCTATACGACACCATTATTGAAAAAAAAAAATTTCATACAAAATTGTTCAGGAGAGGCGATGAATGAGTCAGTGAATCAGAACGAACAGCTATATATATATTAACTAGTAGGGCGCGTGGGTGCGCGGCCCGCAAGCGGACCGCGAGGTTTTGCTTTCGGGTATTTTGGTTTGAGGAGCCTCCACTTATCTTTCCCAAATTCCTAATCCTCGATCATTATCACTCTCCATATTTTTTCTTCGAATCATTCTGCTCATCAAATAGATCTTTAGGTATTGATCATCTTTTTCCAAGAAACCACTCTTCCATCTTGTATACTTGGTGAGATAAACACCGACGAAATTTGTATAGCCACCATCTTGAATCCGCCATTTTGGTATTTTTTTTTCGCCGTGCCAACTGGATGAGGTTTTGAGTAATTTTTGTTTGAGCACCTCCCACCTATCTACAATACCCTGCCCGGGCTCCTCAACCATCTTCCAAACCCTCAATCATCATGTCTTCCCATATTTTTCTTTGAGAATTCTCCAAAGAACCTCATCAAAGCCTTGGATAGTTCACAACTTGTAGTCTCTTCAATATTCGCCATACATTTTCTATGGAAAAATAAATTCCGCCATTTTGAATTTTTTTTCTATGCATCGAGTAGATCTTCTGATCCTGATCATCTTTTGCGAAGAAACCACTTTTCCATCTTTTATACCCTCCGAGTTGGACGCCGACGAAATTTGTATAGCGGCCATCTTTTTTTCGCCATTTTGAATTTTTTTTCAACTCATTGCCAATTGGATGACGTTTCAAGTGACATTTGGTCGAGCACCCCCCACCTATCTTCAATAGCTTAAGCATGCCATTCCCTCGTCTCTGAAATCTTCAATCATCAGCTCTCTCCATATTTTTCCTCTTAATGAATTTTTATCCTCTATACGACACCATTATTGAAAAAAAAAAATTTCATACAAAATTGTTCAGGAGAGGCGATGAATGAGTCAGTGAATCAGAACGAACAGCTATATATATATTAATGTGGGTACTTATTGCTCATTATTATAACAGAAGCTTGAAAATTCCAATCTTCCACACATTAAGTAGTTATTTCAATATTATATTTATATACTTATATCATATTAAAATATGTACAAAGAATAAACATAATAGGTATATTAAAGGTATATACCACTACTGTTGGTACAAAAAACTAACTACCTAAAGATAATTACCATACATATTTTATGGTTGTATGCACATGTATAATCGTACTAAGTGTAGCAGAAATCATTAAGGTTTTATTAAAGTAGGTCCTAATTATCCTTCCTATGAGGTACCTAAGTTTATTTTTAACCCCCGACGCAAAAACGACGGGGTGTTATAAGTTTGACGTGTCTGTGTATGTGTGTGTGTGTCTATCTGTTCCCCTGTAGCGCTCAAACGGATGAACCGATCTGAATGCGGTTTTTTTTTTGAAAGGTGAATTAGTGATGTTTGATGAAAATTGGTCCAAGATGGCCGCCGCTACAAAATGGCGGATTACATATTTTATCACAACACCCTCAATATGGGTATCAAATGAAAGGGCTTGACTAGTAGAATAGCACTATGCAAATCCAAGATGGCCACCACCACAAAATCGCGAATGTCGGGGGTTTTTTAATTTTTTTATTTATACTTGTGAAATATTATCTGAGTCCTATTACCTTCACAACCTGTAACATATTCAGTTACCCAGAACATTATTAGAATAATGTTCCACTTATGTTTTACGATTATTATCAGCAGCTGGTGATAAAGAAAGTGAAACTTACTCGTTAGGTATTGTGTTCTCGGAGTCAAGGAGGTTAGCAGATCAGTTACCAAACGTGGATCCACGGCTGTGTGTACTTATAAGCCCCGCAAATTGGTATTGCGCCTGGCCGCCATTTTCATGACGTCAGCACTAGACAGACGTCGGTACCGTTGACAAAAATGTTGGCAGAGTACGCGTATCGAGTTTTGAATTAAGTAGGTATTATTGTAAATTCACACATTTTGTTGTTATTGTTGTTCAATACTGGCGCAAAGACAGATTAATTGACGAGTTATTTATTATTAACACAGAAAATGATAGCAATTCAGACACAACAGACTCTGAAAAAAATTCCGAATCCGAATTGCAAGAATGTGTTTACATCAGTGGAGTTGAAGAAATAATTTATTTATAAAAAAAAAGAATTTATTTATAAAAAACTTTTTTATTGGTGACGGTATATTTTTGTTTCGTCTGACGTCACGCTGAAGTTAATGTGACAAGGTTCCAGCGCAATAGCAATGTGCGGGAGTTATACGGTATAGTATAGGTAGGCAGGTGATATCTTCTGTATCGCAAGTCGGGCCAAGAATATAATATCAGCCCGGTATTGGGAAATTAGCGGTGTTACCCCCTTCCTTCAGGGAGCACGTGAACCTGCGGCGTCCTGTTCCTGTTATTTCTTCAGTCGTGGCTGATTGCCATCCCAACGGACTTTGACAGTGAAGAATAGAGAGTATACCTATGTTTGCATACACATTTTGTGAACTATAGATATCTCCTGCGTAGTTGGCTAATGGCTAGTCAGTAGTCTAAAGATTGGATGCCAGGTTATTGGTTGCCGTGCCTAAAATTCAAAATGTCAAAAGACATCATCATTATTTAAATAGTAAGTACTTAGATATTTCCTAGTTTAAAGACCTATGAATAACCAAAGTTATATTCAGTGAGCGTCTGTGGGCAGTAAAACTGGGGGCATCTAATTTTCTGCAAAGTACTAAAATATAAGGTGCAATAATGTGAAAGTGTCCATGAAACGAGGAAATATTGCTCGCCCGCTTGCTGTAATAGTGTACCTAGGTATCTATTTACTTACGATTGTATGGATTCTAAGGACGGACGTGATTTTATTCATCAAGAAATCTAGGTAACGAAGTAGGTACTCCAATTAAGCATACTCATATTTTTTAATTTATAAATGCTGTGGATTTTGTAATAATATATATGTTACCGGCTGAACCCGATTTCAGGACAAACTAGTTTTGCCTAGGCTAAACTAGTTCTTCCTATACGCGATAGGATTAACTAGTAGAGCCTAGTCCAAACTAATTTTTCCTAAGCCTCATAGGATAAACCAGTTTAGCGTAGGCCAAACTAATAATTGATCCGTGGTGACCGGTAAGTCATGCAGGGGAAGGGCCCGTGGTCCCACCGATTTGACCCACCGGTGGGTCAAACGCTATACTACCTATACTACTGAAGGGCCCGTGGTCCCACCGGGCTAGGCGCGAATGATAGTATCGATATAGTGTTATCGATGTAGTTATTTTTACTAATGAAATATTCAAAATTACAATATTTTTAACCGACTTCAAAAAAGGAAGTTCTGTATTCGACACGTATGTGTGTTAGTATTTATGTATGTATGTTTGCGATGATTTCAAAAACCAATGAACCGATTTTGATGATTTTTACACTATCGTAATCTACATACTTTCAGAAGGGTTTATATAAGTATATCTAGTGATCATCAAAATCGTTTCATTGGTTCTTGAAATTATCGCAAACATACATACATACATACTAACACACACATACGTGTCGAATACAGAACTTCCTTTTTTGAAGTCGGTTAAAAATATTGTAATTTTGAATATTTCATTAGTAAAAATAACTACATCGATAACACTATATCGATACTATCATTCGCGCCTAGCCCGGTGGGACCACGGGCCCTTCAGTAGTATAGGTAGTATAGCGTTTGACCCACCGGTGGGTCAAATCGGTGGGACCACGGGCCCTTCCCCGTCATGCATTCCTTGAAAGAGGCTATTCTAAAGTATATTTGGAACCAACTGACATCAGTCAACCATAGGTCGCAAATGGTTTCCAAGTTATAGTGGATTTAAAAAAAAATACTATTAGAATTATTAATAATTGTTTTCGACAACAGTCAGATTTCAAAAAAAATCTTAAATCCAATGTAATTTGGAAACAAGTAGTTCGTGACCCCTGGGATTAGTGACCCCTGAATAACCCCTTTCAAGGATGCATCGAGTTACAGGTCACATCAAAGTAAATTTTATAAAACTTTTTTGGTTGGTTTTTTAATCGTCTATGTAAGTACTCTACTATTATTGCCCATTCCATTTTCATTTCGGCCTATCGAGGCTATATATTTTTTACCATACCGTAGCCTTTTATTCAGAGTTTATTCTCTTACTATTGAAACTAGATACCCCACATAAAGCTTTGCCAATTTTCAACGTTCTATCCATTCTCTAAAACAAAAGAATGGCACTGGATAGACAGGCGGCAAAGTGATTCTGTGGGCTTCAATTTGCCGTTTATGCTTTTTTTATTCAAATTACTGTGGAAAATAGCTTTGAATTTTTTTTATACTTTCAAATTTTATTTAAATATTTGATAATTAGGTACCTATGATTTTCTTTCATCACTCTCTTGCATTGTCACATCATTCTTAAATGATCATTTTTATATTTTGCAGTAAAAACACACGCAGGTAAGGTAGGTATATTTTTTTCAATCTATGTTTGGGTTTTCAATAAATTGAACTCAAACAAACCTGGAGTGAAGAACCCTTCAAATGAAGCATGGACTCGAAATTTAATCAGGATAGGTAAATTATTCTTGGTTGATAAATAATATAGGTGAGTACCGACGAGTTTATTATGCACAGAAATATGTTATTAATGTTGGTATAATTAATTTCTACTAATCTATTAATGTCAAACCACGTATATTAAAATCTAAAATCGATAGTGTTGTACAAATTAATTCGATCGATTTGGATGAAATTTTGTGTGTATATTTCAATCCTAGATGGTTTGAAAATACAATTACCGGGTAGGTACAGGCAACCTACGGTCTACGGGTGTCGGTAGGTGACGCTGATGTCGGTAAGTCACCGGGCAGGATGACGTCTGCCGGATCCACTAGTTTTGCACAGCAAGTCTACGATTTTATTATATGTAGAGAGTATTCTCTTTACTGTTGAAACTAAGAAACTATGTGCCTGAGGCGGGTAAATTGCGGTATCACAAATTAAATAACTTCATAACACTACACTGCGAAACATTCTCTAGGACTAATTAGTAAAACCAAATGGGAATTCCGAATTTTCCTAAGTTATACTGTCGTGCACATATTGATGCACAGTTATAATAACTTTCCAAACGGAGTCGGAGATGGTAAAATAAAACCAAAGTTACGTTTACAATTTTCTGTCCGTGAACGTCGTCGCAAGGACACAAATTAGGTTTAGATTCCCTGTTGAGTCAATTTACGAAATGAAACTTTATTGTATTATCTTAGGTCTGGGCTTTCTTTAGCTCTAATGTTTTTCAGCACTGACGCTGTTTTTTTTTTAAAGTCTTTATTTGAAGAGCTTGGTCGCTTGTGCGACTACGTCGCTCTGTAAAGGCTACAACAATATTTAGATTATATTAATCTAACCGCACAATTATTATATAATTCCCTCAAAAGTTGAAATAGCTTAGGGTCCAGTTCTCCGAGCATAATATTAATTCCGCCCGTACACTTGAAACCACTGTACAACTCAAAAATCTTGCGTCTCATGGATTCATTCCGAACACATTCCATTACGACGCTGTTTTCATGTACCTACGTTTTGTTACCTACCTATAGTGATACAGTCTATCATGTAGGTATATTTTAAACTCGCACATTAACGGTTATCTCGTTTAATATCTGTTACCACTTGGTTTGGATATGTGATGAATGCGCCAAAGTTGGCCAATTTGCCTCACTGGCGACATTTTAAGGTGATTGCTAATCATGCGATCGTGGTTTCAACTAATTCCTAGTTTTGCCGATGTATCTACTGTACCTACTCAAACTACGACTGAACACTGACTGATAATACCAGTTAATTTTTAATGCACATCGCAATTATGTAGAGTGAAACTTTAATTTTCATCACATATTTTTAGGTAAGTAAGTAAGTAAGAAGCTGTGATAGCCTAGTGGTTAGGACAACCGACTTCTAATCGGAGGTCGTGGGTTCGATCCCGGGCACGCACCTCTAACTTTTCGGAGTTATGTGCGTTTTAAGTATTTAAAATATCACTTGCTTTAACGGTGAAGGAAAACATCGTGAGGAAACCTGCATGCCTGAGAGTTCTCCATAACGTTCTCAAAGGTGTGTGAAGTCTGCCAATCCGCTTGGCCAGCGTGGTAGACTATGGCCAAAACCCTTCTCACTCTGAGAGGAGACCGTGCTCTGTAGTGAGCCGGTAATGGGTTGATCATGATGAAGTAAGTAAGTAGGTACCTTACATGTATCAATGATGCTTTGGAAAAACACCTTGATACTTTTTTGAATAAGTAGTAGGTATATACTCGTATGTATCTTTTTATATTAATCTTGGTATACTTAATAACTATTCTTTTTTAACACAATATGAGATTGATTATTATTATAAATCTAACGAATTGTTAAACTTAACATAAATCTTGATTACTCGTACCTATATTATGATCAAAATAGTTTATAATCACGTAGACCGTAGATTATAAATAACGACGGGAACGGTTGAAATATTTCGCAATACTTAGTTCAAATCAAGGGACCTGAACAACCGCGTAATTTCGGCACATTTGTAATAATGGCGAATAAAATTGGATCATCAATAAGAGCGGATCACAGTTGGGTTCTATTTGAACGTATGTACACATAATAGGTCGACGTCGATTAAGCTAATTGATGTGCATTTAACCGCGCCGATTTGTCAACAGAACTGAAGTTTGTACAATTTTGCACCGTAGATATTTTGGTAGGATTTTAGATTGATATTTTTACTATATACACCATCGTTGGCCTAATGACTAACTTATTCGACTGCAATTCATGAGGTCCTCGGTTCTAGTCCTGGATCGGGTCGAATAGTTATTGGGTTTTCTGTCTAGAAAAGCCAACAACTATTTAACTGAAATTCTCAAGTAGTGGCAACCCGGAATTCTGAAGTAGACGGTTTAACATCACCATTCCTGGAAAAGCATGTGAAGCTATAGGTCTTGCGCCTAATATCTCCAGTTTCCAGAGTCGGATTGCCATCACAATGTGAGTGATGGCAATAGAGATGGCAAGGATAATAGATGGCAAGAAATAGAGTCTAACAGCTGTGTGCGCAAATATTTGTACACCATAATTATTTCATACGTTTTAGTCACACAGCACACTTGAGATTGGCTGCCGATATTCAATCAGGAGAGCATATGTGCTATAGCTAGCTCCTATCATAGTTATCATCATCATCATCATCATCCCATTATCGGCCCACTACAGAGCACGGGTCTCCCCTCAGAGTCAGAAAGGTTTAGGCCGTACTTAGTCCAACACGCTGACCAAGTGCGGATTAGTAGACTTAACATGCCTTTGAGAACGTTATAAAGAACACACAGACATGCAGGTTTCCTCAAGATGTTTTGCTTCACTATTAAAGCGAGTTATATTTAATTGCTAAACGGACATGTATAACTTTGAAAAGTTAGAGGTGCGTGTCGAGGATCAAATTTGATCCACTCGATAGAGAAGCTGAAGTCTAAGGGACCGTTCAGATAGACCGGCGCGGAGAGCGTCGGAGAGCATTTTTTTTTTTTCACACAGATTGGCCGTTCTTTGCTCTGCTCACCGCGCTGGTCTGTGTGAACGGACACGCGGATGCGTTCGGAGCCGAGCGTACGCTCTTGGGCCGGACGGCGAGCAATTCGGCCTAGTGAATTTTCTTTGGCAACCCCACAACATAGGATTAGCTAATGATATCTACAAAATAGGTATGTCATTAGCTAATAGCAGTTCATTTTGATTTTCTGAAAATGCCAAATCCCCAGTCGTCAGCAACTCAATGATCAATAGCCTACCTACATTGATGGTAAATTACGAACAGGAATTATTGATCATACAATTCGATGCAGTACGTATGTACATCTGAACACAAACATAATGTAAGTACACTATAGTTTATGCACATCGGTTCCAGTAAACTGCTGCGCCATAAATAGTGGAAATTAATGCCTCCAATATTGACGAATTATGTATTTTGCCGCTGTTGTTTTACTGGACTTAATTTTTAATTAAACACTGACGTGCGATCCTTTCACATACTTATTTTGTAGTTGTAATAGTTAGGTAATAAATAGGTTAGTGATTATAAATGAGACTGAGCTGGCTTTTTGTCGTTACTGGGCCAAACTACGTACCTACTACCTGCATAAAGTGACTTGAACTGATGAGTTATTAATAAATATGTACCTAATATTATAAGTAAGTAGATACTTAATAGTCGGAGCAACTACCCTAATTATCAATATATATATTTAAAACAAAGTCGTGTTAGTTCGAACACTTATAACTAGAGAACGGCTGGAGCGATTTTCATGGTTATTGATTTGTTGTATTTGTCTCCGTCCCGAATAGCATAATAACTATTAAAAACATTGTAAAATTGACGAGAAAATAAAATAAAAGAAAAAACATTTTCCCATACAAAATGTTCACGGGTTTCGTAACTGTCAAACATCCCGTCGCGTGGATACGGTAAACTCTCTCACCCGTATTTATATAGTTACTAGCTGATGCTCGCGACTTCGCCCGCGTGGATTCTTATAAATCTCACTTGGGGGTGGAATTTCCAAAATTCCTGAAACACGTAATTCTTTATTTTTAACCGACAACACAAACACCAATTTTCATCGATATAACTTTAAAAATGACGGACTTTCATACAAACTTTCATCCCCCATTTAACCCACTTGGGGGTATTTTTTCCAAAGTTTTTTAATCTGGTAACTCTTTATTTTTAACCGAAAACCTAAATACCAATTTTCATGGATATAACTTGAAAAATAGCGGACTTTCATACAAACTTTCATCCCCTATTTAACCCGCTTAGAGGTAGAATTCGCAATAATCCTTTCTTAGTGTGCGCCTACGTTATAAAAGGAAGCTATTGTGAAAATTTCAAGTTTCTAGCTTCAGTGGTTTTGGCTGTGCGTTGATTGTCAGTCAGTCAGGACAAGCTACTTTATATTATTATAGATAATTCTTCTGTAGGTACGTGTGTTTGTCACCTAACTCCTCCTAAACGGCTGGACCGACTTGTATGAAATTTTGTGTGTATATTCAAATGGATGGTTTGAAAACACAATTACCGGGTAGATACAGGTAACCTACCGGGTCTCAGTATGTGGCGCCGATGTCGGTATGTCACCGGGCAGGACGAAGTCTGCCGGGTCCACTAGTTTTTAATATATTAGCAAGTACCTAAGTTACGCGTATCTAGTAGGTATTAGAACTATGTGATTTATAAGCGCGCGCTGAATGCGTGTTTACTTCATTCATTGATGTACAAATGTTCGGGGTATCTCGATACCTATAAAGCGCATTCAATAGTGTCACGAGCGCGCCTTTGATTAAACGTATTGAACCGAACAACTTGACTCTGATGTTAGCAAATGGTGATGGAAACATGTTCACAGCATCTTCGATCTATATAACAAAACTCTGCTTTTGAGCTGTGATTAAAACATTCTGCTTTTTTTTGAGCATTCAATTGTACATTACTAACGGTTTTTCTTTTTAAATAATAATGATGAAATGACTTAGGACGAGATCCATACAGTGTACTTTCACTTTGCTTTGCGAGTTAACATGAGGACTAGACATAGGTAAAATATATTGTCTTATTTTACTAAAAAATCTAAAGTCTGAGCCAAGTCAAATTACATTTTATAGTTCTCGACCTAAGAACCATTTTAAAGGGCCATTTTGAGTATAGCAGATTAGTTACGTAATTTGATCAAAAGTCCTAATTATTAAAAACTGACCAGTCTTTAAAAATAAAACCTTAATATTTTGTAGAAAATTGTCAAACACGTTGTTTTTCAAGCCTCATCATCATTATTATCGGCTTCTACCTATCTATAATTTTTTAATCTAATACTATTTTTTAACATATAAAGGGGAATGAAGGTAAAATCTGTAGGTAATTAGTACATAATAATATGTAATAGTTATATGTAGGAGTAAGTACGAAAAACAATAATTACTTACTTAGAAAAAAAATACCAAACTGAGCACAATTGAATGTCCATGGAAATGTTTTGGAAGACATTTCTATACGAAGTAATAAAAGATGTCTCGAAAGCTTTTATATGTTTCCGATCGCACAAACTACTTGATCACCGGCCAAAATATCTGGTCGAAATGATAATGAAGATACTTTAGGATAATACTGGTCTGTAAAAAGTTTCAGGTATACAATTAATACTTAATACGTATAAATACAGTATGCACTCGGCTTTAGGGAACGTCAATGCTGGCCACATATTGCCGCTATTTAATGCACGTACATTAATTTATTCAATGCAACGTGCATCAACCAATGTGTATGTATGTATGTGTGAGCTCAATCGGAGAAACCGGCTGTGACCCCGATTGTGTGATCAACCATTTCTGTTCGTAATTATCCCGAATGGCCGGTATACGAATTTAACTGTTGTATAGTTTTGTTGAACACCAACAAACATAATGTTTTAGCACTTAGCCGAGCTTTTAAGCGCGTTCTAACTTTTAGTCGTGGAAAGACTTTAACGTCTAACTTTAATATGAAAATTTACATAAACATTTTAAATACAGAATAACAAAGGAAATTATAATAACATTGAACATAATATTGTTGGTCCATAACAAAATCATTCTTTTTGAAAATTTTAATGTTGTTTCATTTAAAAATAAAGGGTGCTTAAAATAATTAAGATCTGCAATATTTACAAGAACTTCTCAATTTAGTAATAAATATGTACACATCCACATAAATTATTAATGACAGGGTATAAGATAACTACCAAAGTGAAAAGTTGCAAATTTAAAATGACTGTACAAATTTTCGATATTACTTTACCTTCGATATAAAATAGGTACTTAATCTTTTTAAAGTTCTGTGGGCGCTGTGAAAAGCCGCTGCTACTTTGATGTTAGCAAATATTTCAGGAAAAGGGTAAAGTTTTAACAAACTTAGGAAGATTTTGTTAAAAGAGAAAATTCGTGGAATTTTTGTATTACTGACATGAATTTAATATTTTATTTTTTAATAGCGTCTACCACTTTGCAAAAGTTCCCAAGGATTCTTTTAACTGAATACCAGGCATTTTGTAAAATGCAAACTACGCTCGCTCTGTCTTAATAATGTGCAGAATCAAATAATTGTGTCTTAAAATAGATACCTGCTTGATTATTTACTTAGATATACTTAATTATGAATTTCCAAATAAAACCACCACACTTCGATATCTGATTTTGTATTATTTTGAATTCCTTTTTTTAATAAGTTTACGCTTGTTCTAAAACTCTGGTGGCATCATTTATCACGCTTAATCGTAGAACACTATGTTACTGGCCGGCACAGAATTTTGTACTACAAGACTTTATATAATAACACCTTAATGTAATGTCTCTAGTGTATAAATAGTAAATACATAAGGAAAATTTATATATATGAATATAGGTAAACGAATTTATAGGATTCCCCTCCACGGTATGTTAAATTTTTATAAGTTAATTAGGTTAATTAATATAGTTGTCAGAAACATAGTAGTAAGAGCGTCTAGGTTTTAGTATGTACTGTAATTATGAGTAGGTAGACATCTATACTAATATAATAAAGCGGAAGAGTTTGTTTGTTTGAACGCGCTAATCTCGAAAACTACTGGACCGATTTCAAAAATTCTTTCACCGTTGGATATGTACGTGATTCCTGAATGCTATAGGCTATATACTATGTACCACGGGCGAAGCCGGGGCGGACCGCTAGTTGTAAATAAAAAAGGTGCGTAACTGTAAGTTAGTTGTAAATTAAATAGGTGTAATAATCAATGTTTTAAGGATGTTGTATAATTAATAACAACAGGAAGGAGCAGGAATATTAAAAAAAACTACAAAACTTTCAGTACAAAATATTAGTAGAGGTAAAGGCACCAAGATGCGGCCAGAATCACCTTTATAAAATATCATTTTCTAAAAATATATTTACTTAGGTACTTACAGTCATAGTTACTCATCGAACAATCACCCTATTTCAGAAGTTCATCGCAATCTTAGTGACATTGTATGCACGCACGTATAGATATCATAATAGTACCTACCTACGTCCTAATAAAAACCTTTGAATAAAAGCTAGCATTATTGAATGAGTATGGCATCCCGATAGAGTATGGCCGCGTTTAGCAAGTTCAAAAAGTTTTTGCAGCTAAAGTTTCGCGGCTGCGACGCAAACCAAGTGGGGATTCTACTCGTATTTATTAGACGGTGACATTTGCCGCCTTATATTATTTGGAAGCAGCGAATGAAAGTAATATTATGATTATAAGTTTGCCTTTAAGTGTCTATTGTTTTCTTAAGGTTTTCTTTTCTCTTGACAATTTCACCAATTAAGCTCGGATGATCTATTATTTTGTCACTTAATCGAAAAACGAAACGAAAAATTAAAAAAAACTACACATTTTTTGCATCGAGCGTTTACCTTACCTCAATAAATAATACAATATTATAATATTATTGTTAGTAGTGTACTTACCTATATATATATTATATATTATAATAAATAAAATTGAAGTGTCTGTCTGTAATTTCGAAATAACTACCACATATTAAGCTCATATGGTTATTTGAACGATACCATAACCGAATCACACGTTTTTTTGTCTGTCTGTTTGAACGGGCTAATCTTCGGAACGGCTGAACCGATTTTGACGGGACTTTCACAGACAAGTAGAGGATTAACCAAGGAGTAACATAGGCTACTTTTTAACCGACTTTCAAAAAAGGAGTTGTGTTGAAATCGGTAAGTACCTATGTTAAAAAACGCCCTGATAGGTATTTTCGCTGCGCGCGACGGCCGACGCTCGCGCTGCACGGAACTCCCCGCGCCGCGCCGCGCGCCCCTGCGCCCTGCGCCCGCCGTACGCGGTACCGCGGTACGCCGCCGCGCGGCGGGGGGCGGGTGGACCAGAAATCTACTTATCCCTCAGGATTTGTGAAAAACCGAAATTCACGCGGGCGAAGCCGCGGGCAAAAGCTAGTTTATAATAATTATCTACATATCGCTGTATTGGTTTCATCGCTAATAGGCGACATTTTACGATGGAAAGAGCGATGGCTTAAAATTTACAACGCGATATATTGCCAGAGGCAAAAGCTCATCAATTACAACACTATAAATTAGTGGGAGACGGCACAAATATATCAGAAAATAAACAATTATCCGATATAGGTACTCCTACTAAATACTTACTAATTTAAGTATGTTTCTTTCATCTTAATGCAGATATTATTTTGAGTTTCGCAAACTTTATCTAGGCAAATAGGTACCTAATGCTTCAATATTACACTTAAGTCCAAATTATAATCTAAATTATAATCTTAAAAATATATAATATTGAAAAGCATCTGAAAAAGACCTTCTGAACCGCACAATTTGTGAAAAATACTTTGTTAAAATATTAAACAAAAAAATTTTTTTTTCTAAGGACCGGTAGGTACATATGTAAGGTTTCTTACCAATATAACTTAATATGTGTACATAATTGTGTTACATGCTTTTATTAAAATATGTTATTATTAACTAAAAGTACAGAAAGAAAATCATAACTTTTCACAGACAACTTACAAAGGCAAAGCATAATAATTTGCCATTAAAAATTATTTTTCTTTGCAAAATTGTTCAACAGTCTGTATCTGCTCCACAAAGATGTGTAAGAATGAAGTACCTACTCACATAACTGTATTATTTAAATACATCCCTGCACTAAAGGTTATTTTTTAAATATGACAACGTATGCCACTTTTGTAACAAATTTACTTAATTGTAGGTACAATAAATACGAATATGTACAGAACCTTTTGCCAGAGACTTCGTCCGCGTGAATTATGCTCTAAAGAACGCAGTAGGTAAGAGCCAATGGTACCGCGGGCGCAAAAGCTTCGTTCATTGTATAGTCCTCTACTTGCTTGCAATCTTGTTCCATCAAAATCGGTTCAGCCGTTTCGAAGATTGCCCCAGACAAATTAAGAAAAAATAAATAGAGAGACAGACAAAAATAAAAATGAAAGTTTGGGTTTTGTTAAAATATAGCAATATATGTATATATCTGTATGAAATAACGGACTATACTTTATGTGTTTCTTAAGGTTGCCCTTCTTAGGCGCTTCTCCATACAAACGTATTACGTCTATTATTCTAATATTTGTCGCAATAGATCTAAAATTAAGCCAGATATCAATTTATATCTCCATCTATGCTATAGAATAAAAAAAATTACTAAAATTATATTTATTTTCAAAGTTAACAAAAAAAAATCTTGAAAAGTCACTATTTTAGGGCAAATGAAGCAACTTCGTGCGTAAATA
Source organism: Melanargia galathea (assembly GCA_920104075.1). NCBI lineage: Eukaryota > Metazoa > Arthropoda > Insecta > Lepidoptera > Nymphalidae > Melanargia > Melanargia galathea. The sequence continues at coordinate 14,724,860 of OV049862.1, forward strand.
AACTATATAAGAAACTAGAAAATTGAAAAACGACCAAAGTCATATGTAAAAAATTGCCAAATATTTGCTAAAATAGGCGTACCTAATTCCAAACCTAGATTTGCATCTTTTTACTTTGCCATTTTTCACTAAAAATCATGATATCTCAAGCAAAATTTATTTATTTAACTAATTTATTATTTATTTATTTTTAGTACTCTTCTTTGCTGAAGACGTCTCGCTCTCTAAATGCAGAAATCACTGTTTAAGACTCCCCCCACCAACGATTTGTCGCTCCCATGAAGAGGGCTCTTAAACAATAAGTTCAAGAAAAGCATAAAGCATAGTCCATTATTTCAACACATACATTTGAATTATGTTTATTTAAATTGATTAGTTAAGTATACATCGAAGTAGCAGATGGTAAAAATATCTGTCCGATTCATGCATAAAGTGTATCAAGATAAAACTGACAAAGCCACGGCCAGCTACTCCCACCAAATAAATCATTTTCAGGGAACAAATAACCACTGAAAAGCAAAATGTTCATTTAGATTTTTGTTTGTAAAGCAATGCAATCAATCTGCAGGAACCCTTTGTTTTTATTTACCTGTGTAAAGTGTGCTTCAATTTCGGAAAACGGTAGGCCCAAAGTGGAGGCTGCGTTTAATAATTAAAAAACAATTTGCACTTACTTTATGTTTGTTTATGGTTGAGTCGTGCGAGTGCCAAGTTGCAAACACCAAGTCCAGTGTTCAATTCAAAAACAAGTAGGTAGGTATAGTGAGAAAACCAGTAAAATACATACATAGTAAATAATACCTACCTACAAGACTCCTGTTATATAAAGCTCAATTTCGGCCCCTTATAAATATGGAGTAGGTATAACTGCTCATGCTTATGGGCTGGAGCATCCCAGTGCCAATTCCTTCTATTTGACCGGATACAAAAGCGGGCAGTTCGTGTTTTCGGCAATCCGATAGTCTCTTTACTCTCTAGACGCCAGTGTGCTTAGTCTAAATCGGAGCACTCGAAAACGAACTCGAAAACTATTGATCGATTTCAGAGTAAAATAGACCTAAAATGGCTTGTATTAAGGTTTGAGTTCGCCAATACATTCAGCATTCGAACAATGCACTAAGCACACAGCTCTCTTTGTGTATTCTGTCGATTCTAAATGAGGATTGGAGAGTGTTCTGTGTGCTTAGTCTAAAGCGGAGCACTCGAAAACGAACTCGAAAACTATTGATCGATTTCAGAGTAAAATAGACCTAAAATGTCTTGTATTAAGGTTTGAGTTCGCCAATACATTCAGCATTGTTCGAATGCTGAATGTATTGGCGAACTCAAACCTTAATACAAGCCATTTTAGGTCTATTTTACTCTGAAATCGATCAATAGTTTTCGAGTTCGTTTTCGAGTGCTCCGCTTTAGACTAAGCACACTGAACGATGGTTCTGAAGAGTTGTTTGAGTAGAATAGAATAGAATAGAATAGAAAAGTTTTTTATTCAAATAAACTTTTACAAGTGCTTTTGAATCGTCGATTGAGTCTACCACAGGTTCGGAATGCAGTTCCAGCCGAGAAGAACCTGTAAGAAACTCGGCGGTTGCTCTTTTTTAAAAAATAACATTATAACAATTATTATTATTAATGTACATGATTGAAATGCCGTCTCGCGCATTGCTGGAACGAGTTAAATCCAAGCTTTTTTATCGTTTATATAATCTTCAATTGTATAATAAGCTTTTTTTATGAGCATACTTTTAATAGAGTTCTTAAACTTGTGTAAAGGCAAGTCTAAGACATATTTTTTATTCAGATAAACTTTTACAATAGTGCTTTTGAATCGACAAATGAATCTACCACTGGTTCGGAATGGTGCTTACAATTCTACACGTTAAGAAGGGCAGACAAAAGTAGCCCCATTTCCGACGGCGGCACCCGTTCACGAGCATGACGCATGATCCAGCCATTGCTTCGCTCAACCATATTTGAGGGAACGTAACAACCCGCACCACACGACACCACCACAGAAATGTTTAAGGAGAGCGTGACATACTTAGGCTACCCATGATTAAAGCATCGAATTAAACACCAATAATCGAATACTCCTCAAGTTATAATAGCGTATAAAGCGAATAAATTAAATCCATGCTTTTTTATCATTTATATAATCTTCAATTGTATAATATGCTTTTTTCATGAGCACACTTTTAATAGAATTCTTAAACTTGTGTAAAGGCAAATCTAAGATTTGTTGTGGAATTTTATTATAGAACATTACGCCCATTCCCACAAACGACTTTTGGACCTTTTTGAGGCGTAATCGAGGAATCACGAGTCTATTTCTATTTCTTAATTGCCTATCGTGTAATTCACACTTTTTATTGTAACTGTGAATGTTTTGCTTAACAAAAATTATGTTGTTATAAATATATTGAGAAGCTACTGTAAGAATACCTATTTCTTTAAATTTCTCTCGAAGGGAATCCCGCGGTTTTAAATTATAAATTGCACGAATTGCCCTTTTTTGTAAAACGAAAATTTTTTCAATATCAGCTGCTTTACCCCATAGTAAGATTCCATACGACATGATACTATGGAAATATGCAAAGTAAACAATTTTTGCAGTTTCAACATCTGTTAACTGTCGAATCTTTCTAACAGCGTAAGCAGCAGAGCTAAGCTTGCCAGCAAGCGTTGCTATATGGGTGCCCCATTGAAGCTTTGCATCCAGGGTTATTCCCAAGAACACAGTTGTGTCCTCAGTTTTCAATGGCTCACCACTTATCTTTAAATTATTACAAGTAACCCTTGTATTGGGCAATAGAAACTCGACACACTTGGTTTTTTTTGCATTTAAAAGTAGATTGTTTATAGTAAACCAGTGTGAAACTTGAGATAAAGTATTATTTACATCGTCAAAATTGTCTTTGGTTCTATTGACTTTAAAAATCAAAGACGTATCATCAGCAAATAGTACAATATCGCAAGCATTTTCTACGAAATGTGGTAAGTCATTAATATAAACTAGAAACATGAATGGACCTAGAATAGAGCCTTGAGGAACACCCATTACTGAGGCTGATCCGGACGACTTAACATCATTGATACATACTCTTTGTATGCGATCACTTAGATAAGAGGCAATAAGACTGAGTGCAGTTTCTTTAATACCGTAGTGGCTTAATTTTCGTAAAAGAGTCTCGTGCTCAACGCAATCGAATGCTTTTGACAAATCACAGAAAATACCAATGGCATTCTGTGACTTCTCCCATGCATCGAAAATATGCCGTAACAGCCTTGCGGCTGCGTCGGTTGTTGAACGACCCTTAGTAAAACCATACTGCTCAGTGTGAAGTAATTTATTTAAATTAAAGTGTAGAAGCAGTTGGTTGAGCATTATCTTTTCAAATATCTTGCTGAGGGTTGGTAGAATCGAGATCGGTCTATAGTTATTTGGGTCACTTTTGCTTCCCGATTTAAAAAGAGGTATCAATTTACTACATTTCATTAGGTCTGGAAAAGATCCCGAATCTATGGACTTGTTAAAAATAAAAGCAAGATATGGTGCAATAACATCAATAACATTATGGATTATTTTTACTGATATTCCCCATAAGTCCCCTGTCTTTTTGTGTTGTAAGGACTTGAATGTTTTGATAATATCATATGGGGTTACGTATTTAAATTGAAATAATACATTGCACTCAGAAACAGTGTCAGAGACAGAGTCGATACCACCTTCCTTATTTTCTTGTCGCATCTTACGTCTGCACCACCTGGGTGCCTAGCATTCTTCACCTCGCGTTATTCCAAGATAATATTATGTATATCTGCTTCATACTTGCAAATTATAGAACCAGCTTCCAACAATTGTGTTCCCTCTAAACAACAATATGGGGATATTCAAGGGGCGGATATAGAAATTCCTCAAGCGCCGGCAACGCATTGACAGTCATCCGGTGCTACAAATGCTCGTGGGCGACAATAATTACTTAACATCAGGTAACCCGCTTGCTATTAGTTTGCTCGATATTAATATATTTAAAAGAAAATCACTTATAGGTACGTAAAGATCGATTTTCACATTGCAAATATAATTGAGGTTAATCAAATAATAAATTTCAATTTTTTCATTGCATTGTCAATGCGGTCCGACGTGCTCCGTTAAATTTGAATCGTTCCTAACGCTCTTTGTTCACCCGTTTGAGGCTTAACGTACAATCAGAACAATGCTACGAATAGTGAACAGAAATATGAAACAGCAATTTAATTTACCTATAATCTTTTACGGAGCGGTTATCATTTTTGGTAACCATTTCTTGTCTCTAGCAACTTTAATAATAGCCTAGTGCGCCCGATAGAAAAAAAAAAAGAATCAAACGTGTGTAGAGCGCGATATGGAGATAAAACTAGATAATAATTTTATTGGTAGGTAAGATCTAAACTGAAAAAAGTGAAAGTGAAAAACCTAGTCTTATTACAAAGCGCGACGGCGAGGCAGCAGCACGGCAGGAAACAACTCAGAAGGCGTGTACGATTTGTGTATCTACCATTGAAATATGTACCTACTAGGTTTAATCTTGTTTCTTAGATCAAGATGATTTAAAAAGTGAACAAATCGCAGAAAACTTATCAAGGGCACGTTCCTCGTAAGCGACGCTTTGTCCGGCGTTTTAGAATTCCTAAAATTTGGTGTTTCATTTTTATCTCGGTGAAGAACATCCTAAGCCGTGCATAACGCGTCACTTAAGAATTTTTGCGACACGCGATTAGTTTACCTTCAATAAGCTAAAACAAAGTAGATTGTTTAATAACTGTACCTACTCAACGTAAGAATTACGTAAGAAATGAAATCTTGTTACCTATTGGTAGGTAGGTACTCTACAATATTATCTACTAATTGCGGCGGACGCTGCAAACAATAAGATTGGATCTGCGTTGGAGTTCTCGAACTTTGCGAAGTTTTAATACAGCAGAATCGCGGCAGGCGCTCGGCGCGGCACAAACCGCAGCTATTTTAATCCACAACTTGGCAAAATCTGCAGAACGAGTAACAGTTATTTTTGTTTCAAAGTAGGTAATAAACAAATTCGTTTACTTTTATTTTATTTTTTAACTTTACACCTACTAACTAGTTTCACGAAATGTTACTTAATTAGGTATTAAATAAATGGACAAGTAGGTACTTAGAACTTGGGGACGCCAAGAATTTACGTTATTTTATTTATCGATAAAAAGTGGACTGTATAGATTTAATTCGAAGCAATGACTATAAGATAGGTGAATAGTGAATTCGTCAAGGGAATGAGGAATATATAGGAAACACAGCACTCACTTGTTTGTCTGGAACGCGTTGTCTCCCGAACTTTCTTCCCCGTGCACGGGTCACGATCCACCACAGTCTATTCTTCACTAAGTAGGCGTCTACCATAAGAGTTATGGAAAAGGAGTCCCGAAATGGCACACTTGTCACTATACGGGAGTTTAACCTTTTAATTAAAATTGTCCATTTGCACCATTGCATTAGCATACGCGCGGACGGTGACTTTCAAGCAAGAAGCGTAAGGTAAGGAGTGATTTTTTAAGTTATGTTCGTAACATCGTAATTCTTCGGCTCTGGTCGCTGGTCTTCGTGTTCGCAACGATTCGCTCCACAATGATATTTTGCTGTGTTCAGGTGGATAGGGATATATGGGTAGGTTAAGGATTACGATTTTAATTCGAATTTGCATAAAAATAAAATAACTAAATTTAATATAAATTTCTGGCGTAACCAGAACTTATAACAAAGGTATTTTAGGATTGTAAATTCTATACCTACCAAATAATACCTAATATCTATATATCCTATATCCATGTGACATGAGGCTCTATCGAGATTGGAGTAGATAACGGATTTATCTACTCCAATCTCGATCAAAGTCAAAGTATTATATACTAGAAAATGCCCGCGGCTTAGCCCGCGTGATTTTCGGTTTTAAACAAATCCTGAGGGAATCGTAGATTTCCGGTTCCCGTTCCCGCTCCCTTTTCCAACCTTTATACCTACTATCAAGGAAGTTCACTATAGTAATCTACTTATAGTTGTAGCTATAGATTTTGGGTTTTTAAAAATCCCCACGGGATTTGTCTGTCCATTTTTCCAGGATAAAAAGTAGCCTATGTTTTAAGTCAGGGCATATTCTATCTCCATTCAAAAATTTCAGCCAAATCGGTTCAGTAGTTGCGGCGTGATTGAGTAACAAACATCCATCCACACTTTCACATTTATAATATTAAGTAGGATAAGTAGTAGGATATTGTCAAAGTATTTCAAACACAAACTAAAATTGAGAGCTCGTAGACAATTTGGGGAAATGTTTGATATGAAAGCTATAGGTAAACAATAACGTCTGTTAGTGTCTGTTAGCTTATTTACGATCGCCTTCGCACGTCGCCGCGTCTTGTCAAAGGCCCTTGAGTTGAAAACTTGCCGCGTGGGGTGTAAAAAGTGGCGCATTAAATGGAACTACAGTATCATTACTGTAGTTCCATTCTAATGCGCCACTGAATGGGAAAGAGCTATTGAAAATTAATACATGAGTATTAATGGGAATTCCCATTAATACTCCCATCACTAAAGTTTTCCCAATGAAAGTCCCATCAAAATACCTTGTATAGAAATACCTTGAACTTGAAGAAACCAACTTTGAATCTATCTTTGAAACTATTATTTGAATCAATCAAAACAACTAAAATGGTCTTCCTTACCATTTTCAGTTGGTGTTCCTTACAATTGCAAGAATGGAGTGTCGTGCTTCAACTGAACAGGTTTATGATTTCCTGATGCTTTAAAGTAACATCAAAGTTCTATAAAACGAAGCGTTCGTTTGATATTTATTCGCACGTAACATCCAATGCGGGCGACCGACGAAATATTGTGTTAGCAGCCCGCGGTACTCCATCTCACGTTTTGCTCGTGCGAGCTGTTGTGCTAGATTCCGACCGTCTGTTTAGACATAAAAATCAATAGTACTTCACACAATAGCACCAATGTTTTTTTTATTATGTGATAGTTTTTTTCCATATACATAATATACATGAATAGAATAGAATAGAAAAGTTTTTTATTCAAATAAACTTTTACAAGTACTTTTGAATCGTCAATTGAATCTACCACTGGTTCGGAATGCCGTTAAAAGACAAGTAGGTATAAATTAAAAATTTAAAAAATCCCCGACATTCGCCATTAGGTATGTGGCGGCGCGGCGGCCGTCTTGGATTTGCAATATAGTGATATTCTACTAGTCAAGATCACTAGTTATTAGATACCCATATTTAGGGCGTTGTGATAAAATATGTAATCCGCCATTTTGTAGCGGCAGCCATCTTGGATCGATTTTCATCAAACATAGCTAACAACACTCTCGACTAATTTACCTTTCAAACAAAAAAACCGCAAATAAAAGACGATCTACGATTGTGTGTAGGTATGTAAGTTGTAATGTGTTTGTAAGTTCAAAACCGAGAAACGAGAAAACAGATAGATAACTATATAAAAGACCTGCTAAAACCGGTGGTACAAATGTGTCAATTTTTTAACATTTATTAATTTATTTTATTTTATCTATTTAATTTAGGTATTTTACAAGGAATAGTGTACTAGTTACATACATAAGTGCGGTATAGATCATACAATGCTATAATAGTTCATCGTTCGACGAAGGGTGAAATTGACCCAGTGATCGGCACTTTCTCCCGGAGGGATATAGGATGTGCTATAAACTGCACCTACTTACGAGAAAAATAATAGAATAATTAAAAACATGTTATAGATACGTATTAAAATTTTTACCGGAAATCAATCAGAAATAGACATTGCGTTTTTGTCGGGTTTACTAGTCTTTACGAGCAAAGCAATATTCAAAAGCTGTATCCTTAAAGCAGGGAGTCGCTGGATAGGTACAGGCGGCACAAGTCCGCGCCGTGTGGAAGTCCCTACAAGAGACCTATGTCCAGCAGTGGACGTCTATCAAAGTATTGTATGATCAAAGTATTTTTTTAATTTTAATCAGTTTGGATTGTGTCTAGGTTTTGACAGAACATAATACTACTTATCAAAATAACTAAATTAATATATATATAGCTGCTCGTGCTGATTCATTGACTGACTCACTGATTGATCACCCCTCCTGTAAAATTTTGTATGAAAACTTTTTTTTTCACAAATGGTTTCGTATAGAGGACAAAAATTCATTCGGAACAAAAATATGGAGAAAGCTGATGATTGAGGATTTCAGAGACGAGCGAATGGCACGCTTAAGGTATTGAAGATAGGTGGGGGGTGCTCGAGCAAATGTCACTCGAAACGTCATCCAATTGGCAGTGAGCTGAAAAAAAATTCAAAATGGCGAAAAAAAGATGGCCGCCATACAAATTTCGTCGGTCTCCATCTCGGAGGGTATAAAAGATGGAAGAGTGGTTTCTTCGCAAAAGATGATGAGGATCCAAAGGTCTACTTGACGAATTGAAAAAAAATTCAAAATGGCGGAATTTATTTTTCCATAGAAAATGTATGGCGAATATTGTACAGACTACAAGTTGTAAACTATGCAAGGCTTTACCGCAGTTCTTTGAAGAACTCTCAAAGAAAAATATGGGAAGACATGATGATTGAGGGTTTGGAAGATGGATGAGGAGCCCGGGAAGGGTATTGTAGATAGATGGGAGGTGCTCAAACAAAAATTACTCAAAACCTCATCCAATTGGCACTGAGCGGAAAAAAAAACAAAATGGGGAATTCAAGATGGCGGCTATACAAATTTCGTCGGTGTCTATCTCACCAAGTATAAAAGATGGAAGAGTGGTTTCTTGGCAAAAGATTATTAATACCTAAAGATCTACAGTTTGATGAACAGAAAAAAATCAAGATGGCGGAATTTATTTCTTTCACACAAAAAGTTGTTTTCATTGATGTTCGTATAGAAGAAAAAATTCATGCGGAGGGAAAATATGGAAAGAGCTGATGATTGAAGATTTTGGAGATGGGTGAGGAGCACGGTCAGGGTATTGAAGATAGGTGAGAGGTGCTCAATCAAAAATTACTCGAAACCTCATCCAATTGGCAGTGATCTAAAAAAAATACTAAAATAGCGGATTCAAGATGGCGGCTATAAAAATTTCGTCAGTGCCTATCTTTACCAAGTATAAAAGATGGAAGAGTAGTTTCTTTGAAAAATATGATCAAGAACTAAAGATCTACTTGATGAATAGAAAAAAAAATCAAGATGGCGGAATTTACGTTTTCAAACAAAGTTTTTTTTATTGATGGTTTCGTATAGAAGACAAAAATTTATGCGGAGGAAAAATATGGAGAGAGCTCATGATTGAGGATTTTGGAGACGGGTGAAAAGCACGGCTAGGGTGTTGACGATAGGTAGGAGGTGCTCAAACAAAAGTTACTCGAAACCTCATCCAATCGGCAGTGAGCTGAAAAAAAAGTCCTAAATGGCGGATTCAAGATGGCGGTGATAAAAATTTCGTCGGTGTCTATATCACGGATTATAAAAGATGGAAGAGTGTTTTTTGGCAAAAGATCATCAAAACGTGATTTACTTGATAGTTAGATCGAAAAAAAAACAAGATGACGAAATTTATTTATCTATACAACATGTACGACGAATATTGAAGATAATCATCATCATCATGATCAACCCATTACCGGCTCACTACAGAGCACGGGTCTCCTCTCAGAGTGAGAAGGGTTTTGGCCATAGTCTACCACGCTGGCCAAGCGGATTGGCAGACTTCACACACCTTTGAGAACGTTATGGAGAACTCTCAGGCATGCAGGTTTCCTCACGATGTTTTCCTTCACCGTTAAAGCAAGTGATATTTAAATACTTAAAACGCACATAACTCCGAAAAGTTAGAGGTGCGTGCCCGGGATCGAAACGACCTCCGATTAGAAGTCGGTCGTCCTAACCACTAGGCTATCACAGCTTCTTTTTTTTATAAGAATATGAAGATAATGCAAGTTGGAAACTATGCAAGACTTTAATATAGTTTCTTTTCAAAATTTGTTTTTATGGAAGAACTCTCATTATGACAAAAGAATCGGAGAAAAAATATGGAAAGTAATAATGATCGGGGGTTTGGAAGATAGGAGGATTGGAGGCTGCTCAAGCAAAAAATACCCGATAATGAAACCTCGCGGTCCGCTTTAGCGGGCCGCGCACCCACGCGCCATACTAGTTAATATATATATAGCTGCTCGTGCTGATTCATTGACTGACTCACTGATTGATCACCCCTCCTGTAAAATTTTGTATGAAAACTTTTTTTTTCACAAATGGTTTCGTATAGAGGACAAAAATTCATTCGGAACAAAAATATGGAGAAAGCTGATGATTGAGGATTTCAGAGACGAGCGAATGGCACGCTTAAGGTATTGAAGATAGGTGGGGGGTGCTCGAGCAAATGTCACTCGAAACGTCATCCAATTGGCAGTGAGCTGAAAAAAAAATTCAAAATGGCGAAAAAAAGATGGCCGCCATACAAATTTCGTCGGTCTCCATCTCGGAGGGTATAAAAGATGGAAGAGTGGTTTCTTCGCAAAAGATGATGAGGATCCAAAGGTCTACTTGACGAATTGAAAAAAAATTCAAAATGGCGGAATTTATTTTTCCATAGGAAATGTATGGCGAATATTGTAGAGACTACAAGTTGTAAACTATGCAAGGCTTTACCGCAGTTCTTTGAAGAACTCTCAAAGAAAAATATGGGAAGACATGATGATTGAGGGTTTGGAAGATGAATGAGGAGCCCGGGAAGGGTATTGTAGATAGATGGGAGGTGCTCAAACAAAAATTACTCAAAACCTCATCCAATTGGCACTGAGCGGAAAAAAAAACAAAATGGGGAATTCAAGATGGCGGCTATACAAATTTCGTCGGTGTCTATCTTACCAAGTATAAAAGATGGAAGAGTGGTTTCTTGGCAAAAGATTATTAATACCTAAAGATCTACAGTTTGATGAACAGAAAAAAATCAAGATGGCGGAATTTATTTCTTTCACACAAAATATAGGGCGAATATTGAAGAGACTATAAGTTGGGAAACTATACAAGACTTTGATACGGTTCCTTTTCAAAATTTGTTTTTATGGAAGAACTTTCCTTCTGGCAAATGATTCGGAGAAAAAAATTTGGAGTGATGATGATCGAGGGTTTGGAAGATAGATGAGGAGCACGGCCAGGGTTAAAGATGCTGAAAATGATAGAAGAAGGTGCTAAAACAAAAATAATACTGAAATCCCCGCGGTCCGCTTTAGCGGGCCGCGCAGCCAAGCGCCCTACTAGTTAATAGGTATATATATAGCTGCTCGTGCTGATTCATTGACTGACTCACTGATTGATCACCCCTCCTGTAAAATTTTGTATGAAAAATTTTTTTTTCACTAATGGTTTCATATAGAGGACAAAAATTCATTCGGAACAAAAATATGGAGAGAGCTGATGATTGAGGATTTCGAAGACTGGTGAAGAGCACGCTTAAGGTATTGAAGATAGGTGGAGGGTGCTCGAACAAATTTCACTCGAAACGTCATCCAATTGGCAGTGAGCTGAAAAAAAATTCAAAATGGCGAAAAAAAGATGGCCGCCATACAAATTTCGTCGGTGTCCATCTCGGAGGGTATAAAAGATGGAAGAGTGGTTTCTTCGCAAAAGATGATCAGGATCCAAAGGTCTACCCGATGAATAGAAAAAAAATTCAAAATGGTGGAATTTATTTTTCCATAGAAAATGTATGACGAATATTGAAGAGACTACAAGTTGTAAACTATGCAAGGCTTTGATGCGGTTCTTTGGAGAACTCTCAATGAAAAATATGGGAAGACATGATGATTGAGGGTTTGGAAGATGGTTGAGGAGCCCGGGCAGGGTATCGCAGATAGATGGGAGGTGCTCAAACAAAAATTACTCAAAACCTCATCCAATTGGCACTGAGCTGAAAAAAAAAAAACAAAATGGCGGATTCAAGATGGCGGCTATACAAATTTCGTCGGTGTCTATCTCACCAAGTATAAAAGATGGAAGAGTGATTTCTTGGCAGAAGATGATCAAGAACTAAAGATCTACAATTTGATGAACAGAAAAAAATCAAGATGGCAAAATTTATTTTTTTCACACAAAATATACAATGGCGAATATTGAAGAGACTATCGGCCTGTTTCACCACCTGATAAGTGTCGGATAGCCTAAACGTAAGTTTTGTCACTTTCTTACTTTATGTCAAGTGACAAAGACAGAAGTTGTAGATAGCTATCTAATACATATCAGAAGGTGGTGAAACAGGCCGTATAAGTTGGGAAACTATACAAGACTTTGTTTTAATAAGATATAAGAACTCTCCTTCTGGAAAATGATTCGGAGAAAAAAATTTGGAGAGTGATGATGATCGAGGGTTTGGAAGATGGATGAGGAGCACGGCCATGGTTAAAGATGCTGAAAATGATAGAAGAAGGTGGAGGCTGCTAAAACAAAAATAATACTGAAATCCCCGCGGTCTGCTTTAGCGGGCCGCGGGTAATTTTCAAGAGGCTCTCCAGAACAATTTTGTATGAAACTTTTTTCCCTTCACTATTTATGTGCGTAGAATTTATGGGTCTTCCTTCAGAAAATTATGAAACGTCATGAATGTGGAAAATTTACCAGAGTACCTCATGGGTCCTCCAAAACTACCAGTCATACAGACATGGTCCGAAACAAATGTTATTAAAGACCTTGGGCCATTAGGTGAACCGGTAAAAAAAAGATGGCCGCCGAACAAAAAAATTTCTCTCCATACAAATTTTTTTGGGTTCTTTTCAAAAGGCTCTCCAGAACAATTTTGTATGGAACCTTTTCCCTTAACTATTTACATATGTCGAACTTATGGGTCTTCCTTCAAGAAAATTCTGAAACGTCATGATTGTGGAAAATTTACCAGAGTACCTCACGGGTCCTCCAAAACTACCAGTCATACAGGCATGGTCCCAAACAAATATGGTTTAAGACCTTGGGCTATTGGGTGAACGGGTAAAAAAAAAAGATGGCTGTCGAAAAAAAAAATTTTCTCCATATAAATTTTTGGGTTCTTTTTAAGAGGCTCTCTTAGACATTTTTGTATGAAACTTTTTCCCCCCCATACACGTATAAGTAAATAGAACTTAAAGATTTTTTTTTTCACAAAAAAGACAACGTAGGGAATGAGGAAAAATTACCAGAGTACCCTAACGGCCCTCAAAAACTATCAATCGTAGAAGCATGGTCCTGAAACTAAAAATGTTCAAGACCTTAGGCCCTTTGGTGAGCCAGTAAAAAAAAGATAGCTACGGAACAAAAAAATTCGTGTCCATACAAAATTTCTTTTTAATTTTCAAGTGGCTCTCCAGAACATTTTTGTATAATCTTTTTTTTCCCACTAAACGCATGCATAGAACTCATTAGTGTCCTTTCAGAAAAGATACAAAACGTGATACCAATATTTCTTTCTATTTCAAGAGACTCTCCAGAATATTCTGGTATTTGGTATGGCCTCCCATTTCTTTATTTTACGAATATTGAAGAGACTACAAGGCCCGCGAGCTGCTTGCAGCTCGCGCACCGAGCGCAACACTAGTTAATATATATATAGCTGCTCGTGCTGATTCACTGACTGATTGATCACCTCTCCTGTAAAATTTTGTATGAAAAATTTTTTTTTCAACAATGGTTTCGTATAGAAAACAAAAATTCATTAGGAACAAAAATATGGAGAGAGCTGATGATTGAGGATTTCAGAGACGAGCGACGGGCACGCTTAAGGTACTGAAGATAGGTGGGGGGTGCTCGAGCAAATGTCATTTGAAACGTCATCCAATTGACAGTTAGCTGAAAAAAAATTCAAAATGGCGAAAAAAAGATGGCCGCCATACAAATTTCGTCGGTCTCCATCTCGGAGGGTATAAAAGATGGAAGAGTGGTTTCTTCGTAAAAGATGATCAGAATCGAAAGGTCTACTCGATGAATAGAAAAAAAATCAAAATGGCGGAATTTATTTCTCCATAGAAAATGTATGGCGAATATTGAAGAGACTACAAGTTGTGAAATATGAAAAGCTTTGATGCGGTTCTTTGGAGAGTTCTCAAAGAAAAATATGGGAAGATGTGATGATTGAGGGTTTGGAAGATGGTTGAGGAGCCCGGGCAGGGTATTGTAGATAGATGGGAGGTGCTCAAACAAAAATTACTCAAAACCTCATCCAATTGGCACTGAGCTGAAGAAAACATCAAAATGGCGGATTCAAGATGGCGGTTATACAAATTTCGTCGGTGTAGATCTCACCAAGTCTAAAAGATCGAAGAGTGGTTTTTTGACAAAAGATGATCAAGACCTTTAGATCTACTTGATGAACAGAAAAAAACAAGATGTCAGAATTTATTTTTTTACACAAAATATATGGCGAATATTGAAGAGACTATAAGTTGGGAAACTATACAAGACTTTGATACGGTTCCGTTTCAAAATTTGTTTTTATGGAAGAACTCTCCTTCTGGCAAATGATTCGGAGAAAAAAATTTGGAGTGATGATGATCGAGGGTTTGGAAGATAGATGAGGAGCACGGCCAGGGTTAAAGATGCTGAAAATGATAGAAGAAGGTGCTAAAACAAAAATAATACTGAAATCCCCGCGGTCCGCTTTAGCGGGCCGCGCAGCCAAGCGCCCTACTAGTTAATATATATATAGCTGCTCGTGCTGATTCATTCACTGACTGACTGACTGACTGACTGATTGATCACCTCTCCTGAACAATTTTGTATGAAAATTTTTTTTTTCAATAATGGTGTCGTAGAGAGGACAAAAATTCATTCGGAACAAAAATATGGAGAGAGCTGATGATTGAGGATTTCAGAGACGAGCGACGGGCACGCTTAAGGTACTGAAGATAGGTGGGGGGTGCTCGAGCAAATGTCATTCGAAACGTCATCCAATTGACAGTTAGCTGAAAAAAAATTCAAAATGGCGAAAAAAAGATGGCCGCCATACAAATTTCGTCGGTCTCCATCTCGGAGGGTATAAAAGATGGAAGAGTGGTTTCTTCGTAAAAGATGATCAGAATTGAAAGGTCTACTCGATGAATAGAAAAAAAATCAAAATGGCGGAATTTATTTCTCCATAGAAAATGTATGGCGAATATTGAGAGAGAGAAGTTGTGAACTATGCAAGGCGGTTGATGCGGTTCTTTGGAGAAATCTCAAAGAAAAATATGGGAAGACATGATGATTGAGGGTTTGGAAGATGGTTAATGAGCCCGGGTAGAGTATTGTAGATAGATGGGGGCTGCTCAAACAAAAAATACTCAGAACCTCATCCAATTGGCACTAAGGTGAAAAAAATCCAAAATGGCGGATTCAAGATGGCGGCTATACAAATTTCGTTGGTGTCTATCTCACCAAGTATAAAAGATGGAAGAGTGGTTTATTTGAAAAATATGACCAAAAACCAAAAATCAACTAGATGAACAGAAAAAGAAAAGATGGCGGAATTTATGTTTTGGAATTTATGAAGATAGGTGAGAGGTGCTCAATCTAAAAGTACTCGAAACCTCATCCAACTGGCAGTGATCAAAAAAAAATACCAAAATGGCGGATTCAAGATGGCGGCTATAAAAATTTCGTCGGTGTCTATCTCACCAAGTATAAAAGATGGAATAGTAGTTTCTTTGAAAAATATGATCAAGAAATAAAGATATACTACTTGATGAACAGAAAAAAAATCAAGAGTGCGGAATTATATTTTCACACAAAAAAAAAAATATTCATTAATGGTTTCGTATAGAAGAAAAAAATGTATGCGGAGGAAAAATATGGAAAGAGCTGATGATTGAAGATTTTGAAGATGGGTGAGGCACGGCACATCCAGGGTATTAAAGATAGGTGGAGGCTGCTCAAACAAAAACAACCTACTTGAAACCCCGCGGTCCGCTTTAGCGGGCCGCGCAGCCACGCGCCCTACTAGTTTTTTATATACTTATTTATACAAAAATCTGGTCTGGATGTCATGCTTTAACAAAGACAAACTGAAATTGCTTGTTAGAAAAGGTAAATAGGGAAGTTTTATAATTAGTGTGATATATAGGGGTTACAAAAGTTGTTCTGGGAATATTTGCTGGACCCATTTACTTAAAAGTTGCTGGAAATACATGTTATACTGGTGGGTATACGTCGACCAGAATCTCATGAAAAATACGGAAATGAAATTCCATTACCACTACGGCTGCTACGGTAAACAAAGTAACTGTAATTTTTTGTGAAATTGACTTTTTTTCCATAGTTTAATATTTCAAATAACTTGAACCGTTTACTGAAATTTGAATTGCCCAAACAAAGTAACAGCACACATTAACCCGGAATATAAATGCAAAAACCAAGTAAACAACAAGCACAACACAAAAACAAAGTAATTGGATGTTGATTACTTTGTTTTTGTATTTAAAATGCAGTTGCTTGATTTTTCGTTTCATGAAACGATCCCAGGTAAGGTATTCTGAATGTAATTAGGTACTTTGTTTATCACTAGGGCAGCCGAGTTAACCTAGTGTTGATAACTACAAAATTTTATTTTCCTATTTTTCATGAGATTCTGGTCTACCTATACCTGCATAAATAGTACTATATGTAAATACTTTAACGTAAGGTAAATAGAGCGATAGATTTATTACTTGCTTCTGTCAAACTGAAATTAATAGGTATACCTACTTGATAGGTACTTATTTATTTTAAACTAGCTTTTGCCCGCGGCTTCGCCCGCGTGAATTTCGATTTTTCACAAATCCTGAGGTATAAGTAGATTTCTGGTCCACCCGCCCCCCGCCGCGCGGCGGCGTACCGCGGTACCGCGTACGGCGGGCGCAGGGCGCAGGGGCGCGGCGCGGCGCGGCGCGGGGAGCGCGAGCGTCGGCCGTCGCGATCGCGCGCAGCGAAAATACCTATCAGGGCGTTTTTAACATCTGTATTTACCGATTTCAACACAACTCCTTTTTTGAAAGTCGGTTAAAAAAGTAGCCTATGTTACTCCTTGGTTAATCCTCTACTTGTCTGTGAAAGTCCCGTCAAAATGAGTTCAGCCGTTCCGAAGATTAGCCCGTTCAAACAGACAGACAGACAGACAAAAATTTTAAAAACGTGTGATTCGGTTATGGTATCGTTCAAATAACCATATGAGCTTAATATGTGGTAGTTATTTCGAAATTACAGACAGACACTTCAATTTTATTTATTAGTAAGTATAGATAAATCTTATTTAATTACCTACTGCTACTACAGACTGACGAAATATAACATGCAATGTAATGTGAAAGGAACATTTCATCAGTGTGGACGCAGCGTGCGCACGAGCCGAACATGTACCTACTCGCATCTGTTTCCGGTGTGCGCGCGAACCATGAACCTATAGAAGAGGACTTGGCATAATGTCCTATAGAAAATAGTGGATCGGAAAATAGCTTAAGCTTATCAAAATTTTCATAAGTGTGTAAGAGACAACACTACATTTTTAAACATAACAATAAAACAGATCGTGGCAGAAATTTTATTGCAACTTCCCTTAAGATGGCCTCCCTAAAATGTATACATGAACACTCACACACGCACAACTTGAGACATCACAATGAACACGCGCCATTTTATGTTACAGGATTGTGCGTGTGTGAGTGTATTTTTGGCACGTTTTTAAGGTAGGTATGCCTACTCTACTTATTATTATTATCTCTATGGCGCGAACATAGCGTCACTGTTGAGAAAATTAAAGAATTAATTAAGTATAATTAATTTTTGTAAAAAATTTCATTTTGTGATTCCATATAATTTCTCGTGTTCTGTACCTACACCTCAATTTAATTGTATGGTAATGTAAATAAAAATAAATATATATCTTCGCTCCACAATTCGTCCGTGGATGTATCCATAGGATACAGTTCGTGTTCGCGCGCGTTTCAACACAATCCGTCCACAATGGCGCTCCGAGCACACCGCGCGCCCCTTTGTGTTCGTCCGAAAAACCGACAAATTGTGGATCGCTGCGCGCGCGAAATGTAGGGGCCATATATACGAGATATTCCATTGGGCATGGTTGGCTGGCGGTAAATTTTGGCAGATGAAAGAGGTTCAATGGCAGATTTATCGCATTAAAGCGGCCACACTTACGGTTGTCGCTATGTTCAATGGCATATCCCGTAGATGTGGCACAGTTTGCGCACGCAAGGCGTCCTGACTATAAGAATTGTGTTACATTGCATGATACATTGCACTAGTGTGGACCGTGGACGATACTTAAATTCTTTCATTTCATGTTACATTGCATGTTACCTTTCATCAGTCTGTACCCGGCATAATATACAGAGAATATACGAGTACCTACAAAATATGAAAATTTATGGTAAGTAAATTATTAAGTAGTAATTACATCTCTTCAGTTTTATCTGTTACATTCCATATTATGATAAGATTAATGTAATTTAGGTTGCGATGGGGCTGGCGTATCCATGTTGGATAAAAGCCCCCTAAAAAATAATATTTAAAAAAAATTACAAATCTCACTGTATTATTTATACGGAGCACCACAGTCCACCTTGTTGTAAGTAAGTAATACCTTTAGAAAAAGTGAGAATAATTATTACCTAAGTATTTTGAAAAGGTAATAGAATTATTAAATTATTATTAAATACCATTTCTATTATAAGGCGATCACCTGATTACAATCCGTTTTTGCATAAAAGGTAAACAGATCGCAAAGATCTTCTCGGAGAAACGCGTATAGTGTCGCTTTCCTACTGGCAAACGGCGGCTAGACGTTCTTGTGTTAGAATTTTTAATTTTCACTTAAATCTTATTGACTTCATTGTTAGTTTGCGGTAAGAACGTCCTATGCGCCGTGGAAAACGCGTCGCTTACGCGGTTCTACGAGAATGGAATTTTAAGGCAAATAAGGAAAAACAGACTAAGTAAGTATAGGTTTATTCCCGTTGGCCTATAAAAATAAAGGCTACATAATTGCGATCACGTTTCGATAGAAAATTTATTATATTTATTCATAGCGCCGACAGTGTTTTCGATCTCATACGAATATTTTTGTTCGTGGAAAATTTCCAAAATGAAAACTAAGCACCTAACGAATGCACGCAACATCTACGTTGGAGTGCATCGACCTAGTTTTTGCCTTCTAACAGGTTTCTTTTTTTTTGTTTTCCTTCCATACATAAAATATCTCGGGTAGCACTACACCTGCTAGGTACAGTGGTATTAGGTAATTTGGATTAGGTAATAGGTTACAGAAGGCGCCGTCGCTTATAGAGAGCTTTGCTCGGAATTTATCTGCGTAATGAAATCATAAATGAAGTACATCCTTAAAAGTAAGCGCAGTGTTTACAGATCCCTTACGCGGGTTATTCTGTAACTTAGCAACTGAAAATAGTTGCCAACAAATTAGTTCGATATACATTGCTGCTTTACTGTGTAAAATTATGAAAACACTTTATATTTCCCACAGTAAAGCAGCAATATATATCAAACTAATTCGTTGGCAACTATTTTCAGTTGATAACTAAGTTACAGAATAACCCAGCTGGTGAAAGGACGACATACGACAGATGAATCACAGGGATATATGCTGAATTCAGGCGCCATAGGACCGCGGTGCCTTTAATCCACGTTCGTAACTGAACTTTCGTAACCAGTTATGTATGGCAGTCACTACAAGAATCCGGCAGTTGACTTTTGTCAGTTGACGACGAGGCCTCAGTTGTAGAAGCTCTTAGCTTTCCTGGCTGTAATGTGATGCATTGCACATAATTCTGTGCGATGACACGCCTGCCACAAAGTGGGAGTAGATATGTTCGATTTAAGTAAAAGCTTAGAGCTTTGATCTGAATCGTTCAAAGCGATTGTGAGATATTACAGGAACAAAACGTGAGCATATATGTATATTGACGATAGTGTTTCGAATGTATGGTTTCTTGGTTGCGATCAAAATTCAACGCAACAAACAAACAGCTTTACTTTGACTAGCAGTAGGTAGGTAAGTAGGTACTTGATCGAATATTTCCTAGATTGAACACATTAGAATTTAAACGGGCAAGAACGGACTGAAATCAGAATGGTCGACGGTTCAAACTCTATCCATTCCACCATTGTTATATCCACTCCTAATACCAAACCTTCACGCTTAATTTGAAGAGGGAGCGGCAATATTAGTTGTGTTTAATATTCTTTAAATAGTTTCTTTAAATATAGTAAGTAGTTTTATTTAAAGAATATTAAACACAACAATCTGGACTATTGTTTCCTTTCAACGTATACACGAAAGATCAAATCAAATCAAATAAAAGTTAAAAACCGGGCAAGTGCGTGGCGGGCCACGCCCAGTGTATAGGGTTCCGTAGTCACAATCCTCGAAAAACAGATATAACTCCTTAACCTGTGAACCCTACTTAGCCATTATAGTTTTCCTTTAAAATTGATTATATATACTACTGCATTTGAATTTTTTCAAGTTCCTATATACTGCCATTTGGCTGATAGAGGGGGGCACACACACTTGACTCTAATAAAAATTAGCACTTTAAAACATCATATTTTACAAACGGATCTAGAAATCGAAAAATGATGTTCCCACGCCCACAGTATTTTTAAAAAACCTATTCAACGATATGCCACACTATGGGGTAGAGGAGAAAAAAATATTCATCCCCACTTTACATGTAGGGGAGCTACCCTAAAAAAAATATTTATCAAAATTTTATTTCACCATTTTGTTGGCGTGATTAATATTTATACCCATGCCAAATTACAGATTTCTAGCACTAATAGTCTCTGAGATTAACCGAGGACGGACGGACGGACAGACGGACGGACATGGCGAAACTATGAGGGTTCCTTGTTTACTACGGAACCCTAAAAACTGCTACTGAATGAAACGAGATGTCAAGGTTCGTGTGGAAAAAAGAATGTTGTTGGAGATTTTATATTTACTTAAACCACACCAACATTGCAGGACACGTTCGAATAAAGGTTCCTCTATTTAGGTATATTGCTTACCTTAGAACTTGCCCTGTGGAAGAAATATCAAAAAGGGTCATTGAGTTTATCGGGGATCCAAGAGCTGAGGAACTTGATCAAAGAATTATTTTGGCAATCTAAAGGGGTAACTAATACTTAAATTTATGTTATTTTTAAGTGTAAAATATGTCTCACCTGCCTGTATCTGAAGTTATGAGGTTAAACTCACCTAACCTAATCACAGAGGTAGGTGACGTCAACCAGTTTGATTTAGAGGCAAACTTGGGCGCATTACCTGAATTGCACCAAGTTGTACAAACTAGATATTATTCTATTCAACTGGGTCATGAGATTCCAAAAACTTTTACTTTCAAGCGTCTCGTAGCACTGGAAAAGTAGGTACCTAATCACTAATGGTAACCTACCTAAGCTTATAATATACCTTCCCAATGTGGTGGAATTTAGAACGGATAAACGGGTTTGTGGCAGAAGCAACCAATTTCTCGTAAAGAATCTAGGATGTCTCTATAAAGTTTTTCTTTAGGTAAGTATGTTCGGTTCAAATAACCTTGACCTTGAAGGACTTATTTGGTGAAAATAGATTGAATCAAAATCTAATAATATTCATAATGAATAATTTCGTGACCTCGAACTTGCCAACTTAACGACGTGCTAAGACACGATTAAATCTTGAAACTTAATGAAGGTAGTCAGAAGTCTGAGAACACAATATCTAAACAATTCGGCACAGAAATATGTACGTACATATTAGTAGGTAAGTAGTACCTACTAATATGTAGTGCTGTAGGCTGTAGTCAAAAGTTGGCAACTATAATTAATGAACGTAGGTACCTAGGTACCTATTAACCTAATCTAGGAACATTATTAGGCTCTGAGCAAAACTATGTAGGTAGGTACCTAATGTAACTGTAATTATGTATCTACCAAGCGTTAAGTTGGCGATAAGTTATCTATTGTTAATTTACCTTGTAATACACCTTCTTTCGTTAGGATCGGTTCAGTGCATGAAAATGTATTAACTTAAGTAAGTAGGTACCTACCTATGTAAGTATATGTTATCCCAAATATTAACAGTTTTTATTTCTTTAAGTAAGATAAAGAAAATTATATTTTCGGTATAAAAAGTAGTTTAAAGTAGGTAGTGGTTCGGCATAAAAATTAGTGAAGTAGTAGAAGTTATTTTATAGAAACTATGAAGTTGGGATCATGGTTACTTTGGGAGATCACAGGTAATAAAGGTGTAAAAAATCTTACGTCAAAGTATAAAGTCTAATTTTTTTACATTTTGTTTAGGATAACTTTAGAAATCACGTTATCCATTGCCGGACACT
Organism: Melanargia galathea; assembly: GCA_920104075.1. Classification (NCBI taxonomy): domain Eukaryota; kingdom Metazoa; phylum Arthropoda; class Insecta; order Lepidoptera; family Nymphalidae; genus Melanargia; species Melanargia galathea. The sequence continues at coordinate 14,747,256 of OV049862.1, forward strand.
TATTACAGTTGGTGCTCCCTGCCCGACGCCCTTAAAGTTTAAAAATTCAAGGGTGTCTGGCAGGGGGTAGCAACTGTAATAAGCGTCCGGCAATGCATGACGTGATTTCTAATACTATTCCGAAGAAAATATAAAAAATTAGACTTTATACTTTGACGTAAGATTTTTTACACCTTTATTACCTGTTATCTCCCAAAATAACCATGATCTCAACTTCATAGTCGCTGATCGTACCACCGTGTGTTGGGGACAATTTCATCATCATCATCATCATGATCAACCCATTACCGGCTCACTACAGAGCACGGGTCTCCTCTCAGCGTGAGAAGGGTTTTGGCCATAGTCTACCACGCTGGCCAAGCAGATTGGCAGACTTCACACACCTTTGAGAACGTTATGGAGAACTCTCAGGCATGCAGGTTTCCTCACGATGTTTTCCTTCACCGTTAAAGCAAGTGATATTTAAATACTTAAAACGTACATAACTCCGAAAAGTTAGAGGTGCGTGCCCGGGATCGAACCCACGACCTCCGATTAGAAGTCGGTCGTCCTAACCACTAGGCTATCACAGCTTTTTTAAGGGGGACAATTTATACACAGAGAAACTTTCAGCTTTTATAAAATAATGAAGGTCTGGCCGTCGTGAGCTCTTGCTCTACAGTGTGTAGGACAAAACTTCGCTAACTTGATGCTCTTCAGGAAATGCGCACAAGTTTGTTTTCTTGACAGACTTGCTCTAGTTACCCTCCTAAGGCAGCCCTGTCTCACTTTGCTGTGTACCTAATCACCGAGCTGTAAGTAAGGTGTAAGGAGGTGTATGTCGATAATAATATATATATGTATATAGTTATATACATAAATGAATTTGACGACCTCCCTGGCGCCGTGGTGAGTGATATGGTCTTATTAAATGGGAGGACTGGGGTTCGATTTCCGGCAGGGGCATTTTGTGATTTTCCGGTAAGATGCCGTGTAGAAACCGATCAGGGGTATGAGTTTAATAAAAACTGCCATACCTCTTCCCTGCATTACCATCTTAGACTGCATCCTCACTTACCATCAGGTGAATAGAATAGAATAGAATAGAAAAGTTTTTTATTCAAATAAAGTTTTACAAGTACTTTTGAATCGTCAATTGTATCTACCACTGGTTCGGAATGCCGTTCCGTTGCCGGTGAGATTGCAGTCCAGGGCTAACTTGTAGTTGAATTTAAAAAAAATCAATAAAAATGTAATGTAGTGTGTAATATTGGCAGAGATCGCTCGAGACTTTATTTATCCGCTTGGAATTCAATTTACAAAATACTTACTCAACCCCGTCTAATATTGGGAATCCCTTACACCATTGGGAATAAAATTTTCAATAATAATCTATTTCGCAATGTCCTGTAGGTAAGTAGCGAGTTTTGTCTTAGGTATGTACTTGTGATATAAATAAATGAACCTCTATATTAAATAGATTAAATAGATCCTAAGCTGTGATAGTCTAGTGGTTAGGACGACCGACTTTTAATCGGTGGTCGTGGGTTCGATCCCGGGAACGCACCTCTAACTTTTCGGAGTTATGTGCGTTTTAAGTATTTAAATATCACTTGCTTTAACGGTGAAGGAAAACATCGCGAGGAAACCTGCATGCCTGAGAGTTCTCCATAACGTTCTCAAAGGTGTGTGAAGTCTGCCAATCCGCTTGGCCAGCGTGGTAGACTATGGCCAAAACCCTTCTCACTCTGAGAGGAGACCCGTGCTCTGTAGTGAGCCGGTAATGGGTTGATCATGATGATGATGATGATGATGAAATAGATCCTAGGTAGATACATAATATGTAGATAGGTTAACCTCATCATGATCAACCCATTACCGGCTCACTACAGAGCACGGGTCTCCTCTCAGAGTGAGAAAGGTTAACCTCATTTTAGATATTTTTTTTTTCAGATTACATCTTACAATCTCGTGCATGTATTTAAAAAAAAATATTATACGCTTTGGTCTCTAACGACCACCTGAGTGCTTAGTCTAAGTTTGAAGTCTGGCCTTCACTCGGGTGAAATTTCTGAAAATCCTTCTCTGTAACGGTCTACGACGTAGACCTTACGTAGACTCTACGACGTAGACTCTATACGTTATAGAAATAAAACTCAAGTTCCTAAACCTAACGGTTTGAGTAGAAGATCAATATCAATATCCCTACTTATGGAGTCACCTGGATATAGCTCGAAGTAGCCCGGTAAGTGGCGCCTGTCAATATCCAGATTTTTTATAATTTTTCGACTAATGTGTCCAGTGTGCTTAGTCTAAAGCGGAGCACTCGAAAACGAACTCGAAAACTATTGATCGATTTCAGAGTAAAATAGACCTAAAATGGCTTGTATTAAGGTTTGAGTTCCAATGCTGAATGTATTGGCGAACTCAAACCTTAATACAAGCCATTTTAGGTCTATTTTACTCTGAAATCGATCAATAGTTTTCGAGTTCGTTTTCGAGTGCTCCGCTTTAGACTAAGCACACAGGACAACGTTTTCCTGCCTGGTCCGCTAGTATAATACTATAGTAGATGTAGGTTAGTGATGTAAGTACCTACTCATTATAAGATAATAAGCATTCAAGGAACCTTTTTAAAACTTTCGCAAAGTGACTTAAATCCATGTATCAAACAGTTGCAACCTCGAGGCGCCTCGTTTAATTAAATTTTTAATTTATTGTAAACGCAGCATGTGCGCGACCGGCGCACTTACTTCGCAAACTGTGTGCTTAGTCTAAAGCGGAGCACTCGAAAACGAACTCGAAAACTATTGATCGATTTCAGAGTAAAATAGACCTAAAATGGCTTGTATTAAGGTTTGAGTTCGCCAATACATTCAGCATTCGAACAATGCTGAATGTATTGGCGAACTCAAACCTTAATAGAAGCCATTTTAGGTCTATTTTACTCTGAAATCGATCAATAGTTTTCGAGTTCGTTTTCGAGTGCTCCGCTTTAGACTAAGCACACTGCTCTTATCTTTATCTAATTTCAACTTTCAGGCTTTCCGGGTAAAACGTTTTAAAAATTTTAACATGCAAAAAGTTTAATAGCACAAAAAATATTTTAGCCAAGTAGATCCTATAGATTTTTACTTATGTAAGTAACATAAGTAAAAATCTGGTAGTAACTAGGAACCTATCTAAAATTATGAAAGTCAGTACCTACCTTAGTAATTGATGCTCAAGCTATTAAATGAGTCTGTCTCTGCGGAAGTGTCGGTCCGCTCCGGGTTGAGACCCGGAGCGGACCGACACTTCCGCAGACCTTCCGCTGCCGCAGGCCTAGGTTGGCCTCCAAAACTTAAGTAATAGGTTAGTATATTCAATATTACTTAAGTAAGTATATTATATATTAAATCAAATCTCAAATCATACTTAAGACCACTTTTGACCAGGCAACCAAATACGGTTCGATTGGGAATAAAATAATCTTTCATTTGACATATAATTCGTTTAAATAACAGATGAGGGAAGCAGATCGAAAAAAATTGATTAAATTTTTTTGTGTTTAACATCATAGGCACCAAATTTAGCCAGGCATCCAAAGTGCAATGTATCAATCTATGAATTATCTAGCATATAATCTCTATCAGAATTAAATAACAGATGAGGGTATGAGTTTCTATAACGGGATCCTAGACCATAAAGGCCCTATGAAAAATGTCAGAGTGATAAGATTATGACTAGGGCCCCTATCCCACTGGCGTTTTGTGAGCGTTGACGTTTCTCGAACGTCTAAGAAGCGTCTAAGAAGTTGCGAAGTCAAAGCGTGAACGGTTGCCATTATAGTAGGGGAGCCGAGGATGCTAAATGTGGATTTACTCGAGCGTCGTCGGGACCTAGTAGATTTTATAGATTAGTTGATAGAAAGAATAAAAGGTTATATACCTATAAGGTTTTCCATTTCAGTTGTGGGGAAAGCTTCTAGCTGCATGCTCTCATCTTCAATAAACGATTTTTATAACTTCGGCTTGTGGAAATCGGCTGATTATATATTTTTTCTTAATTTTGCATCATTTCCTCCAAAATAGAAAAAAATTCAACTCTCTTATCTTAATCTGATGCGCTCGAGTAAATCCAAAAATCCCCTCTTGGGCTCTCCTACTAAGTATTTGAGACTCTCAACGTTGACGTCGCGTCAACGCGACGTTGTCGCTGCGCAGACGTTGGAGAAACGCGAACGCTCGCAAAACGCCAGTGGGATAGCGGCCTAAGGCCCCTATCCCACTGGCGTTTTGCGAGCGTTGGCGTTTCTCCAACGTCTGTGCAGCGTTGTCGCGACGTTAACGTTGCGTTGACGTTGCGAAGTCGAAGCGTGAATGGTTGCCATTATAGTAGGGGAGCCAATGATGCTAAATGTGGATTTACTCGAGCGTCGTCGGGACTTAGTAGATATTATAGATTAGTTGATAGGAAGAATAAAAGGTTATATATAAGGTTTTCCATTTCAGTGGTGGGGAAAGCTCTCGAGATTCAAGAAGGTCAAGATAACGTTTTTTTTGCAAATTTGTAACGCTCCCATTCTCGTACGCTATGTTCAAATAGTCTGATTTTCTAAATATACTTTTCTTAGCTCGTAATTAACCCACCATATCTTAGTCTGACGTTTCTGAGTATTTCTGTCCAGCATATTTTTTATTTTGCGCGCGGCTCTATTTTAATGGGTTTATATATGGTAGAGGGTACTCAGCAGGATGCAAGATGCCTCGCCACTCTTATCTTAATCTGACGCGCTTGAGTAAATCCAAAAATCCCCTCTTGGGCTCCCCTACTATTGGACACTCTCAACGTTGACGTCGCGTCAACGCGACGTTGTCGCTGGCAGACGTTGGAGAAACGCCAACGCTCGCAAAACGCCAGTGGGATAGCGGCCGAAAGGATCGTTTCGGTAAAATAAATAAAAAAATTCGCTCGCTTCGCTCGCTCTTATATTTCATGATGAAATTGATTTTTCTGTTTGATTTTTAATCTATTTAGGTGGTAAGGATTTATTAAGGCTATACCTAGGTACCTAGTTACAGACTAAGCTGGTATAACCAAGAAATTGTTCCCGCTTTGCTCGCGATATTCAGTAGGTACTTAGCTAAATGCTGACTTCCTGCCGACGTTTCATTTCGAGCGGATAGAATAATCTTCGTTTCTGTAAATTTAAAGAAAAAATTTGCGTTCCCTTAATTCGCGCTGATATTCCGTGATACAATTTTCTATTCGTGTTTGAATCTAGTAAGCATTTATTTTTTCACTTCGCTTGCTTTTGCTACGATTACCCGGGCCTCGGACGAGCTTATTCGGTCACCAAACATACTTATTATATTTAAAGGGAAGTGTTTAAAACAGCAACTTTCAAACCTTCAACTCACTGAAGTGTAGTAAAATGAGCTTTATATGCCATGACCAAAAATATTCAAACGCATAGTTATACAGAAAAATTTCCTCCTGTAGGTAGGTAGATCAACATTAAAAATGCAGACTTGGTTTTATGCTGACTTGAATGTTAAGTATAAAAACGTCTTCCAAAACTCAGTACACCAATTACATATAGACATAATTATTTTCCTACTACAGTTAAGTATACAGTAATTGTTGTCACACTCTTGGCAAAACATTACTGGGTAAAGAAGCGATTCTCACGTCACTTGCAATGTAGAAGTAGGCCTAGCAGTATTACGTATAGGGTTATCATTGTCCCGCTCGTTTTGTGTATAGCATTGTACTTTTAAACTGTAGGTAATTAAATCAATTCGCTAATTGCTTGTATGAAGTGTCGGGGATATGTTTAGTTAGGTCCCTCTGAACGGTCACAGCTGTCAATTTCAATGGAGAATAGCCAAGTATGCAGGAGATATGATAGTGCACAAGTAAGTATAATTGACTATTCCCTCACTCTCATGGTCGGTGCTCTCCGAGGAACGGGATTGCAACAACACCACAACTCCAAATAAAAACTGCTACTGAGAATTTCTAGACTAGTACCTATACCTAGTTTTATTCATACAAACCCAATTACCCCTTTCGATCGCACACTCGCCCTAAAAAACTAGCTGGAACAATGAGGCATCCATACCAATTGGCATAAGTATACCATGTAGGTACCTACATAAGTATATCTACTTACAAATAGGAACTCGGCGAAATTCAGAAAAAATGAGCGTAGATAAGCGGCAAATCATACAAATCTATATTCGATACAATTCACACTTGCATATCAGATGACTAAATAAATAGGTAGATAGATAAAGTATGCCACATCAGTCACTCTTCCTCTGCAAGCATGACAAGATTGATGACAGTTTGATAAAACGGAAGGATAAAGTCGACATTGAGTGAATATGGCGAGAATTACCGTATATTTATGTAGGAAGCTATAATTATAATATGTATGTATATTAACTAGATGTATTAAGTAGGTAGGTACGTATTAGTATAGTTAATAGTATACGTATATTAAGTAAATATATAAAAAAGCTGTGATAGCCTAGTGGTTAGGACGACCGACTTCTAATCGAAGGTCGTGGGTTCGATCCCGGGCACGCACCTCTAACTTTTCAGAGTTATGTGCGTTTTTAAGTATTTAAATATCACTTGCTTTAACGGTGAAGGAAAATATCGTGAGGAAACCTGCATGCCAGAGAGTTCTCCATAACGTTCTCAAAGGTGTGTGAAGTCTGCCAATCTGCTTGGCCAGCGTGGTAGACTATGGCCAAAACCCTTCTCACTCTGAGAGGAGACCGCTTTGTAGTGAGCCGGTAATGGGTTGATCATGATGATGATATGATGATGACAACAACCTTTTGTCGTAAGATGAAAATAGGTAGGTATGCTACTTATTTGATAGGTATTATCGGGTTGATAAGTAAACTGGAACAGAGGACTAGATATCTAGAACAATAGTTCCATTAAGTAATCTCCAGATCTAGGTATACCTACTTTGTACCTACTTCTCCAATAGTTAGCTATCTAGTCTGTCTAGTGCATAATTTGTATCCATCCTAACTCAAAGCATCCAATTTATCATCTTCCGAATAATGCAATAAACAAGCTTAGAAAAAAAGAATCAAAAAGTTCGACAGCGTAGAAAGCGAAATAAAAAGGAAACAAACCTAGCCTGTAACCATCGCACGTTAGACGACTCGATAAAACACCTCATTGATTAAAATCCATCCAGGCGATGGGATGTTTCAGAGGTATAAAGAATCTCACATACCCAGAATACTTTTAAGCGTGAAAAACATACTGGTAGGTAGGGTGGATGCTCCTAAGCCCGGCACCCGCTCCAAAAATCGGCACTCCGTTCTATTTCTGTCAATATTAAAGCGTTTCGGTGCCGCTTAGAAACAATGGGTAGTTTTTTTAGGTTTAGTTTGCTCTAATAGGAAAATTGTTTTAAAATAAGGCAGTAACTAAACCATTAAAACGCTAATATTGACAAAAATAGACGGAGTGCCGACTTTTGGAGAGGGGGCCGAGCTTGGGAGCATCTACCCCCTGTCTTGCAGTGGAGTGAATGTGCAGCTATACAGAGCTATACCATTAAACGAGTAAGATAAACCATTATTTGTTTGACAAAAAACCCAATACTTTTTTTTAGATCCGACCCAGGAATCGACCCCAGGTTTTCGTGATCCGTAGTCGAACATGTCAACCGTTAGAGACAAACACTAACTCACGTGGGAGAGCACGTTAGTTAGCGCCGGGTTGGTAGGTGAGTGACGATCTTTTTGGATTGATTTTTTCGGGTTTTCCTGAATCCAAAAAAAACTAAAATTATGACATTGAATAACTTTTTTAGCAGACATGGGATCAATCAAAATGAGGACTTTTGAAACATTATTTCTACTGGTGTAGCCAAGGTCTCTACTAAAATTCAGCTCTGTCGGAATTATTGTTAATTGAAATGTCTATTTTGATCAGGCTATTAGCCGTCGTTCCCGGTTATTATCACTAAGTATCGTACGTAGAGTACGTGACTATACTTGCTAAAGCCGCCAACCCGCATTGGGGCAGCGTGGCGGGTTTAAGCTGTATATCCCTCTCACCTATAAAAAGAAGGCATGTGCCCAGCACTGGGACGTCACAAAGGGCTGTATTATGGATATTTTACGAATAATAATTTAGTATTACTAGAAGCCTACTGTAACAATATCACGTTACTAAGAAATAAAAGTTAAAATACCCTTTTTAACGATGGATTGAGTGTCGAGCATAATATGCTCTGTGCTAGCGAGGATATTAGCCAAGTTTTGTGTACGCTATTCAATTTATGTATTAAGTTTAATTACTTGCCTAAGAATCTTATGAAGACCGTGGTAGTTCCAATCGCCAAGAATAAAACTGGAGATTTATCTAAATTAAACAATTATAGACCCATATCACTGGGTACAATAATTGGTAAAATACTCGAAAGACTTTTGCATCCGTTTCTTATGAAAAATGTCATTATCGATGATGCGCAATTTGGTTTTCGTGCCAATGTCTCAACAGATTCGGCTATATTTAGTCTGAAAAATACAGTTAAATATTACACTAACAGAGACACTAGTATCTATACCTGTTTTTTGGACCTGAGCCGAGCTTTTGACCTGGTAAATTATAATTTGCTATGGTCAAAACTCAATAAGCATAAAGTGCCATCTAATGTAATAAATCTCTTGAGATATTGGTACGAAAACCAAAGCAACAAGGTGAAATGGGGCTACACACTTTCTAACGATTATAGGTTAGAATGTGGTGTACGCCAAGGTGGATTGACATCGCCGGACCTTTTCAATATTTATGTGAACAGCTTGATAGAGGAGCTGAGAAGCACCAAAATCGGTTGTCATGTCGGTGGAGTTTGTATTAACAATCTAAGTTACGCCGACGATATGGTGCTACTCAGTCCCTCTATCAAGGGGCTACGGAAGCTATTATGTATTTGCGAAAAATACGCTTTAAGTCATGGACTTAAATATAACGTTTCCAAAACGGAAATGATGGTTTTTAAGTGTGGAAAGGGTCCGGACAGTGTCCCCCCGGTGTACATGAATGGTGTGGAAATTCGGAGGGTGGCAACATTCAAGTATCTCGGTCACATCTTGACGGAGAACCTCAGTGACGATAACGACATCGAGCGCGAAAGGAGGGCGCTTGCCGTAAGATGCAACATGATCGCGCGTAGATTCTTCCGCTGCAATGAACAAGTCAAGAACACTCTCTTCAGAGCGTTCTGTCAAAACCTTTACACTTGTCAACTCTGGCTTAACTACAAAAAACGCTCGTATAGTGCCATCAGGGTGCAGTACAATGATGCCTACCGCATCCTGATGAAACTACCGCGATTTTGTAGTGCGTCGAACATGTTCGCATCGGCAAGAATGCCCGACTTCTTTGCAATAATACGTTCCAGAATAGCTTCCTTTTGGGAGCGATTACGTCACTCTAATAACGAGATTCTTCGGACGATGTATGAGCACTTGGATGTTGCCACTTTCCGGTATTGGTTGATGCAGCATCGCGGTGCGAATCGAAAATAGACATGGAAATATTGACAATAATACAATTATTGTATTTATTTTTATTTCTATTTTATATTAGAACATATAACATATATTTTTAATTTTAATTTTATATTGCATATTTGACTATTGTAATAATATGGGTACATTTTGCCTGAAATAAAGAATATTATTATTATTATGTATATATCTTACTCTCACGCCCGTGTACAAAATAAATATATATAGAAGCCAAAGATAAATAATATAGGATACATACATACACAAAAATAAATAAACTTACATACACATTACATAAATACATATTGTAACGGGCGGAGGATTACACCCCGGCAGGGGAGACCAGACGGCCGGGGGTCAGGGCGACAGGCTGAGAAATCGGCGGACTATCCTAGCCGAGTCCAGCAACACCGCTTTCTGCATCCTGGCTGCGAGCGCACTGCCACGGAATCCCAGTCGCTTCAGATAGTGAGCGAGGCTGACTGGGATTAAACCATTCGCAGATATGACGATAGGGATGGTTCCAGTGGACTCCACATGCCACATGGCGGAAACCTCGTGAGCCAGATCGAGATACTTGCGTTTTTTCTCTGTCTCAGCTCTCACGAGGTTCTCGTCATATGGAATAGTGATGTCCACCAAAAACACCCTCGACTGTGCCCGGTCCATCATCACGATGTCAGGCTTATTCGCTAGAATCGTCCTGTCCGTGATGATGGACCGGTCCCAATAGAGCCGGACCCCGTCACGCTCGAGAACAGGTACCGGTGTGTACTTATAGTACGGTAACCTCTCATCCAGGAGACCGTACTTTAGCGCAAGCTCCTGGTGAAGGATTTTGGCTGCTTGATTGTGTCTGTGCAGATACTCAGTGTTAGCAAGTGATGAACATCCCGAAAGCACATGTCTGAGTGACTCGCCGGGATGGCGACAAGCTCGACAGATGTCGTGAGTGCCATCCTTCAGAATGTACTTTCGGTAGTTCCGCGTCTTAACTACCTGATCTTGTATCGCACAGACAAATCCTTCGGTTTCCCCGAAGAGGTCGCCGAAGCGCAGCCATTGCACGGACGCCTTTTTATCTACGTGAGGCTCATTAAGAGCTTTAAAAAAGCGTCCGTGCAACTCCTTCTCCCTCCATACGTTCTCCCGGTCAGAAGTACCAAGTACCACCGGCCCCTGCCACTCGGTTTTGCCTAAGGATAGCGGAGTAAGTCCTTTATCACATTCTATGACCTCTCTATGCATTGGGGACTCCCTCTTCGTCTCAAAATATGTTCTGAGGCTGGATATCTCCCGATTATGCATGGTCTTGACGCTTAATACGCCTCGACCGCCACATTTTCGGGGGATATACAACCTCATCACAGACGATTTTGGGTGGTGCATGCGATAGAGAGTCATAGTCGTGCGGACTTTTCTGTCCAGGGCGTCAAGTTCGGTCTGAGTCCATCTGAGCACGCCAAAGGTGTACATGAGAATGGGCATGACCCAGCCGTTATAAGCTCGGATCTTATTGGCACCCGACAAATAACTTTTACAAATTTTTGTCAGACGACCAAAAAACCCCTCGCAAACAGACTGTTTCATGTCCGCCTCATTTACCCCTACGGATTGTGACATGCCCAGATACCGGTATGACTCAGCTTCAGAGAGGGTCCGGATGTTCGATGGCTCGAGATTAATCTCGGCCGAATGAGTAACCTGACCCCTCTCCACATGCAAGACCGCACACTTGTCCAGCCCAAGCTCCATCCTGATAGAATTACTGAACTCCTTGGTGATATTTAGTAATTCTGTCAGGCGGGTGGCATTGGGTGCCAGCAGTTTGAGGTCGTCCATGTAGAGAAGGTGAGGTACTCTTGTCCCTCCTCTCCGAAACTGAAAGCCCGTCCCTGAATCCTCCAGCAGTGAACTGAGTGGATTCAGAGACAGACAAAACCAGAGCGGGCTCAGACAATCACCCTGGAAGATACCCCGTCGTATCCTTATTCGGTCATCAGCATCCGCCAACCGCTCACCATGGAGACAAAGGATCGTACTCCATTGCCCCATGCATTCCCGGAGGAAGTCTCGAACTGTACTATCGATTTTGTACAGCTCAAGGACCCTCAAGAGCCATGAATGGGGCACTGAGTCGAATGCCTTTTTGTAATCAATCCAGGCGGCGGAGAAGTTCCGGCGGTTGCGTTTGACCAGTTGGCCAGCAACGGAGTCGATGAGAAGGAGCTCCTTAGTCCCACGACTACCGCCCCGACACCCGTTCTGAGCCCCAGACATGATGTTATTCTCGTCTACATGACGGGAGATCTTGAGGCTCAGAACGGATGTTAGTGTCTTATAGATGGTAGTAAGACACGTAATGGGGCGGTACTTAGCCGGGTCAGCAGCATCGGTGGACTTTGGAGCTAGGTGAGTGATCCCGGTAGTGAAAAGATTCGGGAGCGTCCTTTGCTCGAGAGCTTCCTGGAATTGTCGAGCCAAGGTCGCATGGCAGACCGAGAACCCCTTCAGCCAGTAGTGATGCAGCCCGTCGGGTCCCGGACTTTTCCAGTTCGGGGCCCGCCGTACTGCATCAGCCACTTCCTCCGCAGAGATGGTGACCGGGTTCATCGGTTCTATTGAGGCGCATGCTTCCTCTACCGCTGCAATCCAAGGGCCCTCCTCATGCTCTACCTCCCTTGACCACACGTTTCGCCAGAACGCAACGAGATCGCCCGGTCTCGGCCGTTGAGAGGTAGAGCAGACTACTGGACACTCCAATCTTTTGTAGAACCTTTTCTGATCACTCGAGAAGAGACGATTTTGCTGAAATCGCTCGACTCTTTCCGAGTACCGTCGGATGCGGTTCCCCCATGCAGCGATTTTCTGCTTCAGATCGTCGATGCGCTCTGTTAGTTTTTGGGTAATATCGGGCTGATCCAGCCTAACCCCAAGGCCGTTAAAGGCATTTCTAACAGAGCGCACAATCCTTGGCCTAGTGTTGCCCGACCTAAAGCAGTGCAGTCTGCCAATGAGGACTCTGGCGAGGGTGATACGGCGTTCTATTCTCTTTTTCCAGGCCGGTTCCGCGCTGCGACTTGCACCAGCAGCGCGTCCCCGTCCCAGGGTCTTGACGCCGATAAATCGGTGGACGGCTAGTGCCGCACCGAAGAGAATAGAATTCGTATCACCCAGGCCAGTGCTGCCTTCCAGATATTGAGGCAGCATTCTGTTTATAGCCTCAATGACATCCCGCGTCACTACATTCAATGCAAGACGGGAGAGCCGCGGACGATTCTCTAGAGGAGCGCTTCGGACTTCAGAAATCGTCTCTTCTAGGATCCTTCCCATCCGCTCTATATCAAGGGAGACTGTTTCCTCGGTATTATCCTCCACTGGCAAATCTTGTGCGATCGTAACACTCTCCTCGCGTGCAGGCGCAACTGGAGAGACAATTTGCTCTGTGGTTGGGATTACTTCGGGAACAGCCTCACGTCGTAATCGTTCGAGCTCGGCAGCGTTAAAGATGTTCGAACGCTGAATATACCGAGCTCGATCTGCCAGGTTTTGTTCTGTGACAGTTAAATTCGGCTCAAGCAGCAGGAACTCGCGGAACATTGCCGCTCGGTAGCCAGTCCGTCCGGTTTCCCCTACTGTAGCCCTGTAGTACGCACGCATGACATTTTCATTCATTGAGCTAGTCCATCTCATGCGGCGTACACCACCAGCGGCGGGCTCCGAAGATTGGGTCCTCGAGGACCCTGTCGGCGCCAAGCCATCTGATGGGGATGATGGAACTGCCGACCGGCCTGATGTTCGTGGCGGTCGGCTGGTGTGGCTGGCGGTCCGCATGCTGCCACGTCCAGCGCCAGCCCCAGACGCGCCCTGGCGACCCCCAGGTAGCGGCCCTAAACGTTTTCTTCTATTATTGTCCATCATCATAAAAGGGGGGGGGGGGGTGAGTGGCAGTTACATCACCCGGGGTCCACTCAGGTCCCCGAGGAGGCTGTTAATGTAGACAGCTACTACTATTTGGGGAATCAAGGCGACAAATTCCCCATTTCCCTTAGTCGCCTCTTACGACACCCACGGGATTGGAAGGGGTGGCACTATTCTACTCTGCCGGTGCCACACGGCATATTATTATTATTATTATTATTTAATGTGCAGACATCGGGGAACAGAACAGAAGTCTAACTTTTTATCTATTCAAGTCAAGCAGGAAGTAGGTAATAAGAATAACGGTCGAAGTAAAAATATAGGTGTAGATATATCTGGGTATAGACAAACCCATTACGCGTCGCTTTCTTGTTTACCCATCGCTACCTACTAGAAGCTCGTAAGCACTTTGTTTACACGGATTGTTTGTATCCTCTTAAAGTGCTTATTAAGCATTAAGTAATAGATGTCGAGAGTGTTACGACCATGATATTTTTAGTTTAATACCGCCACTAGCTCACTTGCCCCGGTTTCGCACGGGGCAAGTTGACACTAACTAAATTGACAGGTCTATATATAATCATATTGATATCCTTTCACGATATTTACTGCGCAAAAGGATATTAATTATCCTAATACCTACCTACTTTGTGACAGATTGATTAAAACGGACGCAGATTGGTAAGCGGTACTTAGCAGAATATTTTTTTGCGCACTGATATCTGAAACTATTATAGAGATTTTCATTTAATTTCCACCAATGGATAGGTAGCCTGACTCTGCGATGTACTTACGGGTGTATAATTTATAAAGATTTAGTGTACCTACCTAAATCGGATGCAGTGAGTAGGTATACCTAGGTACGCAAAGCTGTATTTTTGCTGACTGAATCGACAGTAATTTTAATTTTTATCATCATAGTTCTACCAAATTCCACTAAACCTTTATTAATTATACACCTAAACCTTCTGGAAGCTACAATAAAATTTAATCACCCTGAATATTATGTTCCTTTAAAGTTAGCGGTTTCCGATATTTGAACTCTGGCTGAAATTAAAACGAGCAGGGACTGGAACATAGTATAGGTACCTACCTACATAATATAATATTATGTTCACCTATCTACGTCCATTTCGTTTTTCACACTAATATTATAAAGGCGAAAGTTTGTGTGTATGTATGTATGTGTGTGTATGTGTGTATGTTTATTACTCTATAACATCGCAACTAACGAACCGATTTGGTTGAAATTTAAAATTTGAATGGAGGTAGATTATGCCGACTAAACACATACCTAGGCTACTTTTTATCCTGAAAAAAATCCACAGTTCCCGCGGGATTTTGAAAAAACCGAAATCTACAGCTACAGCTATAGGTAGAATATAGGCAAATTGCCTTGAAAGTAGGTATAAAGGTTGCAAAAGGGAACGGGAACCAGAAATCCACGATTCCCTCAGGATTCGTGAAAAACCGAAATTCACGCAGGCGAAGCCGTGGGCAAAAGCTAGTTTAATATCAAGTAGTTTCAATATAAGATATAACCTAAACCTCACTCCTAGACCTTAACTTAGAAGGCAAGATGCTAAAACTAGCCAACCACGCAAGAGATGCAGTGCATAAGGATGTGTGCAAGGACAGGTGCATTCTGTAGGTATTCCTTCACTGTTATAGTCCAATGGCACATCAATGCACACGACTGGAGAGAGATCAAGCGCAGAACTTTACTTGCTCTCTTAGAGTGTATACCTAACACCGCAAACTTCCCAACTCTGGGCTGATACTGGGAACATCTTGATAGAAAAACAATAAGTATCTATTTAACTATTCTTTTTAACCCCCGACACAAAAACGACGGGGTGTTATAAGTTTGACGTGTCTCTGTGTGTGTGTGTGTCTGTTCTCCTGTAGCGCTCAAACGTGTGGACCGATTTGAATACGGTTTTTTTGTTTGAAATGTGAATTGGTCGATAGTGTTGTTAGGTATGTTTGATGAAAATCGATCCAAGATGGCCGCCGCTACAAAATGGCGGATTAAATTTTATTGCACATTCCCTTAATATGGGTATCAAATGAAAGGGCTTGATTAGTAGAATAGCTCTACGCAAATCCAAGATGGCCGCCGCCTTAAAATGGCGAATGTCGGGGGTTTTTAAATTTTTAATTTATTCGTCAACGACCCAGGAATCGGACCCCCACTCTAGTATATAAGTATCACTCTAGTACCTAACTCATGATCCGCATCCGAACAAGCTATAGCCACTAAACCAATGAGTCACAGGGATATCTACCTAAGTAGATAGGTGCATACAGTGTAGGCACAGTAGTAGGTACCTACCTAGTAATCACACTAATATTATTAAGGCGAAAGTTTGTGTGTATGTATGTGTGTATGTTTGTTACTCTAGAGACAAAAGAGATTTTTCATACATTTTCTTGTGGCTCGAACGCGGCCACTCGAGCGCTTAGTGTTCGTTGGTATGGTACCTACTACCTACCATATTATTATAAAATGTATTTAAAAAATCTCTCCCGCGATTTGTGGCCGGCCAGCAGTCGTCACCACTAGTAGGTAGGTACACGTCGCCAAATAAAGGGAATAGGGACAAATAAAATAATAGGTATCTGTTGCGATGTGAAACTGTAGGTTCGTACGTGCCCCGTTACTAGAAACAAACTTTGATTTAAACGTAAACTTTCTAACTAGGTACATATCTTACAAAGGAAGTTACCGCGTGTTAAAAGAAAGTTACCACGCTGCGTGCGATTGGTTTTAGTTTTTGAAAATATCTAGGGTACCTACAAGTCACAGCAAATAAGTCTAGCGTTGACCTTCAATACGCAGAAGTCGAAAATGAGGTATCTCGGGTGTGACGGTGTCGCGGGAAGAGCGTGGGGATCGTTCGTAAGCACTGATTAGCTCTCGCGGATCCCTCGTAAGCGCTGATTGGCTCTCCAATCGTATTGTGTCCCGCTCACTCGACGACTTGACGCTGCACGCACTTGAAGGTCAGCGCTCAACTTACGTGCCGGGGGTTATACTTGGGTATAGTTCGCGTCAAGATAGGAGTACGGGCGACGTATGCAGCGTGGGGGGTCACCCGCGTTGTCCTCCGCACATGTCCAATTTGTCCATTAATTCCACTTCCAATCTGATAAAATTGATTCGTGCGCGAAAAGCCGGCGTCGCGAAATATAGGCTAGGTACAACTTAATTTGAGCTGCATAACAATATACAAAAAATGGGTTCCGTAGTAAACAAGGAACCCTTATAGTTTCGCCATGTCCGTCCGTCTGTCCGTCTGTCCGTCTGTCCGTCTGTCCGTCTGTCCGTCTGTCCGTCCGTCCTCGGTTAATCTCAGAGACTATTAGTGCTAGAAATCCGTAATTTGGCATGAGTATAAATATTAATCACGCCGACAAAGTGGTGAAATAAAATTTTGATAAATATTTTTTTTTAGGGTAGCTCCCCTACATGTAAAGTGGGGATGAATATTTTTTTTCTCGTCTACCCCATAGTGTGGGGTATCGTTGAATAGGTCTTTTAAAAATACTGTGGGTGTGGGAACATCATTTTTCGATTTCTAGATCCGTTTGTAAAATATGATGTTTTAAAGTGCAAATTTTTATTAGAGTCAAGTGTCCCCCCCCTCTATCAGCCAAATGGCAGTATATAGGAACTTGAAAAAATTCACAGCAGTAGGGTATATAATCAATTTTAAAGGAAAACTATCACGGCTAAGTAGGGTTCACAGGTTAAGGAGTTATATCTGTTTTTCGAGGATTGTGACTACGGAACCCTACACTGCGCGTGGCCCGCCACGCACTTGACCGGTTTTATTTTTTACTATGAAAAATGTGTCGCGTACTGGGCAGCTCTTGTTCTTACAATCACTTTTACTGGGCAATAATTGCGGTAGCGTAGATACGCGATGCACTTACTCCTATTTCACAATAAGAATAACGAGCATCGAAGGTAGGTAACTAACGGCACTTTCGTTATGCAACAAAGGAATCGCAAGCAGTGAGAGCAATATGACCTTTAGGTGTATCTTCTAGGCAGGAACATGGACACTTTCTACACTGTACCAGCTATAAGCTGAGCTTGTTTTTAAGCCGACAATGAAAATTAAATGACATTTCAAAAGGAGAAACGATATGTCTACTGTCACAGACAGTGTTTAACCTTTATCTGTAGGTATTGTACCGTTATCTACTCACCAAAGGATTCCACTAAATAAACTATTCCTAATATATTTCTACATCAAAGTCCGGTCTAAGAGATATATCTGAAATTCTGAATTATCAAAGGTACAAACATACTCTTAAATGCTCAATTAATATTTAGGTACCGCCTACATAATGGATCTCAGTTATTGAAACTAACTAACCACAGGAATTGGCTTAATAATTAAAAGCTCAAATGTCATTTTGCGGGCGATGAAGTGTTCCATGCTTAGCGTATCTTTATGAGATCAAATCAGAAATATGGAGATTCATATAGGAGAAATCATAACTCGTAGAAAGCTGAAGCGGCAACTGGCAGGTCACTCGGATCGCCGATGGACGATGGGTATCAAGATTTTCGAATGGTGACTTTTCATTGGAAAGCGCAGTGTTGGTATAGACCTCTACAAACAGACGTCATCAAAGAATACTTAATCTTAGTCATCAAACGACTCACAGTGAAACACTCTGAGATTTGACGTGATATCGCAAAACGTTAATTTTACAAGATTTTACTGATACGATATTAATTATTTAAAAAAAAAATTATAAAAAATGCGATATCAATGATATCATTTGTGTTAAGTACTTTTTTGTTTTCCTTTAAAAAATCTATTTCGAGCTCCAGAAATGTGCAAAGTGTATTATTGATTACAGATCCACCAATACTACCTTGTTCAGACATGACAAACCGAAACTTAAAAACAATACCTAACTGAAAAGTTTTAACACTACCTAGATTTCCTTTGAAAATCTTAGAATACGGTCCTATTCTGAACTCCATAAGTCATGATACGTAGGTGATATATTTACGAGTATATTACCGCCTTAGATTACCGTTAACTTTGTCGGCGCCGAACTTTGCACGTACTCCTAACACATTAGGAAATAATCTCGCTTGGTCGCCACGAATATTCGTGATCCTCTTGCGATCGACACGACGCCGACAATGTTAAACAGTATTACTGGGATATCTTTAACCAACATCACAAAGCTAGTATTCCATTTTATATTGTAAGAGTACTAATGGATACAACAAACTTTATGATATGTTTCGTCTATGGCCACATCAATGTGGCCACACAAAATGTAACTTACATTTTATATTATTATCAGAAATTAGGAGATCCGCAGGAGAACCACAGTAACCGATATAGTGTCGAGTCGCGAAACTAAAGTGGCAATGGGCGGTGCACATTTCTCGAAGAAGTCCAAGTCCCAAGGTACTTGAACAATGAAAGCGACCTCGCACCCGCAAACAAAGCGTGGGAAGACCGCCCAGTAGATGGACGGACGATTTCAAGCGAGTCGCTGGCAGCCGCTGGAAAAAAGGGGTACAACATCGAGTTCTGTGGTGATTCTTGCAAGAGACCTATGTCCAGCTGTGGACGTCTATTGGTTGAGTCGATGACGCCGATGAGGATAATGTTGCTAAATACATAGCGATGATTCGGGTAGGATATTATTGTAAAGAGTACTTAATTCCTGGCTTCTTCGCAACAAGTACGTGTTTTGCAGCGACAAACTTTAATCCAAAGTTCGTATCAAGAAGAAGCAACCGCAAGTCAATTTCGTCCTGCGGTAACTGAAGTGGTGTCGCTACCTTCCTGTCAGCATCAGGCGTGCCAAACAAGCCCACATGAGGCTAATTTTCCGAACTATATTTTGTGGTACACCAAGATGGCTCCAACTTCATTCCTGTATGTGCGCTTGGAGGAGATGGACAGATTTTTGTCATAGAACTTTGGACAGCCAAAGTTTGCCTCAAGTCAAAACTGATCGACCTAAGGCTGCAGTTTAAATTAATGATAATCTCTACTAGTAAGTTTGTCCTATTAGAGTATTCATCATTTTTATTTTTCCAATTTAAACATTCATATTCCTAGAGCAATATTAACTATTGTGTGAGACTGCTTGACGTAACATTCGTGAGCCTAGAGCCCCAGCGTAATGATAAATTCAAACAAAGAAAGGAAGTTACGTCGATATTCAGAATAAATCTGGTCCGACACAGCATGAATAGAATTATAGTTCCGCGTTTCAACTATATATTATTTGAAGCTATTCCATATACATTTATGTAGCCGAGCATAATAGAGGTGGGTAGATTGGTACTACGAGTAAGCTAGGAAGAACTTAGTCTTCAACTTGTAAGTATGTTAGTGTTAGTAGAGAGCTAGTAAGTTTCGGGATCCTCGGTTATTGAATCAAATTCTAATCATCGTATCGTGAGGTGTGAAGTTTATATATCAACAAGCGGACACCCGCGACTTCGTTCGCGTGGATATTGGTTTTAGAAAATCCCGTGGGAATTATTTTGTTTTTCCTAAGCTCCTTTGAGCTCATACCTTGCTAAAAAATGTTAAAATTTTACTGGCGGATGCTTAGGTAGATCAAAATGTAAACATCCGCCAGAAAAAGTCCCATCAAAATCGATACAGCTTTTCAGAGATAAGCCGGTAATCTTTAAAGTATCCCCTTTTCCAACAAAAAAAGAATGAATGAAGTCGGACCACGCGTTAATGAATTACAGCTAAGTACACATTTCTGACTTTCATCCCCTCTCCCAAGGGAACCGTGCTGAATTTCGGGATAAAAAGTATCCTATATGTTACTCCGTAGTATGAACTTAAATTATGCCAAGTTTCATTTCAATCCATTCAGTAGTTTTTGCGTGATGCGCGCACAAACATACAGACAAACAGACAAACAGATAAACAGACAAACAGACAAACAGACAAAAATTTCAGAAATAGCTTTTTTACGTTCTATTACTTATCACTAACATCCCCCAGTTATTATTTTGCAAAAATATTTAATGTACAGATACGGCAAGTCTACGATTTTATTATATGTATAGATGTATAGATTTTGTCTTCTCTATAGTATAAAACAGCGTGTTTTAATATTGTATAAGTAGTATAAAAAAGTAGCGTGATTGACTGATTGGTATGCAACGCACGGCCTAGGCCGTAGGACCTAGATATTTAAAAGGAGAAAACATTCCTACACTACCCCAGAGGAAGGAGGATTATTTTGTAATTCCGTCGCTGAAGTGGTAAAGTTGTATGAAAAAAACACAAACCCACAATTTTATAAAACATCCATCGTACGAAATCATGGTCATTTATTTTAATAATCAATGGTTTTATTTTATTAATAAATCTTATGCCAACCCAACCTACTTACTGTACAAGTTATCGTGGAACGGTGCCAAGAAACCTGGCTGCCCTGCAAATAGCTAGGGGAAAAAATTAGCCAAGTGCGAGTCGGGCCTCGCACTTTTAGGGTGTCGTACATAATTTTATGAATAACATAATATTTTGGATGTGAGAAATATTTAATTTCTGAGCTTTGTTGAACCTACGGGGGTGATATGGTCAGTCTTGACAAAACCCCCAAATTAAAAAAATAATAATTTAAAAAAAAAAATTCTCAACTAGACATCGCAACAAACCGTGAAAGAAAAACGCAAAAATTGTTCGTTTGTTTTGGTCACAGCTTACAAACTACTTCATTAATCGTCGTTTTCAGTATTTGTTGTTTAAATACAGTATATGGCACATAATATACCGAAATTTCATATTCCTAACAGGTTTAGTTTTTGAGATAGCCCCCGTCACAAAAATGGTCTAAAAGTTACAACTTTGATGGCCTCCCATTTCCTTATTTTTTAAGCAAAAAATTAAAAAAATATATATTCGTACTCCACTTGATACCCCACAAACTAGAGTACGGAACCCTAAAAATGAGCAAGCCCTTTTATTGCCAATAAGTATCGTTGATAGTAAATAGCCGGAATGTACGGCTTCTAAGTATTTGACGCGTAGTTTCCCTTTATTGTGTCACACACACTTCAATGGTGGATTATCCTTAAAACTTAGTAATTCTAATCTTTATCCCACTGGTTGTCTCTGACAGAATTTGAAATGCACATGGTTTGTCTCACACTCAATACTTCAATGATAGCAGTATTGTTCTGTCCAGTGCACACTTTTGCCATTTCTTGGGACGTTCTCTTGTGTCTGAAATACGCTTTAGAAGTTATCGCCTATCGGAGGTACGACACCAGTCACTTGAATGTACCTTGTACCAATGTAGTCTGTCAAATACATATACGCATCAGCTGTCTAGATTATACTCGTACTCACTGCTTCAGTCGTATTTCTCATTGCTGAGGATTTTTTTTATAGAAATTAAAATTCAGTTAAAAAATACATTGATGAAGTCGCGGGCGATTTGGAAATTTATTGGCTGCTTACCAATTAGTAGATTAAATAAAAAGCAGTAAAGTTGATACTCTTAAACTCTGCATTATAATTAAATAGCGTTAAAAAGTTCTCCACGATAATTCTCACAGATTATTATTGCATTTAAACAAGAATTTTAACGTCAACAAATTAATGTTTCAATAACGGACACGCAATTATCTGATATTACGCGAGATTATTTCATACTGTCATATTAATAACAGGCGATATTTTGTATCCGATGAACGGTTAATGAATATGTCTAAAGCACAATAAGTACTAATAATAAACGATACTGAAGTAGATTTTCCATTTAATATTGGTTCTTATAATACTCATAATGCATACCTACCTACTTCTTGTCATTTAAGCATTTGAATAAAGATGAAAATTTTAACTAACTCATATTGCAATTTTCATAATATTTTAAGCTTTCCTATATTATACCATGATTATACCATAATTATATTAATTACTAGCTGACCCCCGCGACTTCGTTCGCGTGTTTATAGGTTTTATATAGAATCGGATCGGATCCCATAATTCTTTTATATACCTAAACTAAATGTAGCCTGTTACTCCTTATAACATTGAAATTTCCATTAAAATCGATCCAGCCATTTCGGAGATTAGCTGGAACAAATAGACAGAACGACAAACATAAATTTAAACGCACGCCAGTTCAAAATAAGCCGTACGTACAAAGATCCGGGTCCCAAGTTATCAGAACCCAATAAATGCCTGTCATTTCTAAACTAAAAAACCTATGACCTTGAAATATTTACGGGACAATACCTAAAGTACTACCTTTCTAACAAAATAAGAATGAGTGAAATCGAATAACGCGTTAATGAATTACAGCTAAATACACGTTTTAACTTTCATCCCCTCTCCCAAGGGAACCGTGCTGAATTTCGGAATAAAAAGTATCCTATAACCTACCTCGAAGTATAAACTCAAATCGTACCAAGTTTCATTCGAATCCATTTAGTAGTTTCGGCGTGATGCGCGGCCAAGATACAGACAGACAGACAGACAGACAGACAGACAGACAGACAGACAGACAGACAGACAGACAGACAGACAGACAGACAGACAGACAGACAGACAGACAGACAGACAGACAGACAGACAGACAGACAGACAGACAGACAGACAGACAGACAGACAGACAGACAGACAGACAGACAGACAGACAGACAGACAGACAGACAGACAGACAGACAGACAGACAGACAGACAGACAGACAGACAGACAGACAGACAGACAGACAGACAGACAGACAGACAGACAGACAGACAGACAGACAGACAGACAGACAGACAGACAGACAGACAGACAGACAGACAGACAGACAGACAGACAGACAGACAGACACACACACACAGAGACACACACACACACACACACACACACACACACACACACACACACACACACAGACACACACACGCACGCACGCACGCACGCACGCACGCACGCACGCACGCACGCACGCACGCACGCACGCACGCACGCACGCACGCACGCACGCACGCACGCACGCACGCACGCACGCACGCACGCACGCACGCACGCACGCACGCACGCACGCACGCACGCACGCACGCACGCACGCACGCACGCACGCACGCACGCACGCACGCACGCACGCACGCACGCACGCACGCACGCACGCACGCACGCACGCACGCACGCACGTACGCACGCACGCACGCACGCACGCACGCACGCACGCACACACACACACACACACACACACACACACACACACACACACACACACGGTTTTTTTTGTTTGAAGCTGTGTGTGTGAAGTGTTGTTAGCTATGTTTGATGAAAATCGGTCCAAGATGGCCGCCGATACAAAATGGCGGATGACATATTTTTTCACAACTCCCTTGATCATATGGTATGGGTATCAAATGAAAGGGCTTGACTAGTAGAATAGCACTATACCAAATTCAAGATGGCCGCCGCCACAAAATGGCGAATGTCGGGGGTTTTTTAAATTTTCAATTTATACTTGTTTTCGAATGTACCTATTAAAATCACAAACAACTTTAACATTACAGTAACGTTACAGTAAACGTCGTGTGCAAATATGAACACGCGAAGATACAAAACCGACTAACGATCATGTATTCAGTATGATTCACAACGCGAACATAAAGAATCGGATCACCTTTTCATCACGGGTCGACGACTCGGTTCAGGATGTGAACAGAGACAAAACGAACGAGCACAAAGCCGCACAATACACTGTTGAATCTCACCACAGTCATATGAAACGACATACTCCAATACCGAGGTGAGACGACCACAGAAACGGTATCAAATTTTCACCCGTCCCATTTAGGTGAACTCGAAATCCAATTCCAGTTATGATGTATTGTTAAAGGACTTCGTACACCTGCCCACCTAGGCTAAGATCTATAAAGTGTACTCTGTCTCTACACAGTCTCAAGACAGAATTAAAACAGGACATAAATATGTTGCTGACATAAATCTATATAGTTATTAATTTTAACTCGCACCTACGCTCTCACGCTCATTGTCCATATCTGCGTCGTATCAGAATCGTGACTCTTTTATAGTAACTATTTTTTACCAATTTTCTTGGATAATAATAAGTGCGGTACCTTCTGCAGAAGAATCGACTAATCCCTTGTCCCCAAATAGTAAGTCTATAGAAATAAAAAAAAATTTGAAGTGACCGTCTGTGATTTCGGAATAACTGCGTCTAATGAATTTAATTTTTTTGACAGTCTGTTTGTCTAGACTCTAGGCTAATCCAAATATTAGCTAGATTACCTTTTATAAAATAAACGCTCTTGGAAGGCAAAAATCGGCGCAAAGAAAAGGATTTCTGTGAATACACTGCACGTATTTCAAAGATGATACCAATGCATTTCGATAAGTATTATAATTATGCGAGTGGTTGGAAAGCACCTATAATGTAGTGGTTCTAAGTGGCACTTTCAAGTAAACGCCACATTGTTAATGATAATGGAACTCGAGTGCGTAATTTACTATAGAAACTACTCACTAATTTTATAATACCATAGCAGCTGCGAGGCTAGACACGAAAGAAATCTTTACACAGGTTTTGAGATTAAGCGTACCTACGTAGGATCTTCATTATTTTTTTACTTTCATAGAGCATAATGTATTATTACAGAGGTATTTTCGCTTGAGGCTTTGCACGCGTATGGATTCCCATTTTAGTACCTGAATCAAAATATGTAGTTAATAACAGGATGTCCCATTGTTTAGTTAGGTATTTTTGCTGTAAAGTAGTTTTGAATTCTATGAAAATGCAACAAAATGCCAGCAATAACAGTTTCACATTACGTTAATTTTAAATCAATATGTTACGAGTAAGTATTATAAATAGGTGACTATAGTATAAAGTTACAATATTACAGTTTTAGCAAACCAAACTGGCATGGCACAGCAAAATATAGCTATTTATTTATTTGCAAAACGGAAATAGTTCTCGTGTAACTTTAGGCTCGGATTCAAAATTGACTGTTGATAATAATGTTCGTAAGTAGGTATCATGGTCTTACATTATAAGTAACATCTCATAGACCTGTATGCTTACACCAAAAAGTGCCTGTCCAATACTATTTAGTACTAAGTACATACTTGCTTGTTACTTAACAGTTATTTCCTACAAAACACTAAATAGGTACTTCGCATAGTAAGTTTCGGGCACACGAGTAGATAAGTACAGAGGGGAAGCTTCTACAAGCGGCACGCTGTAGGTACACTCACACAAACACACTTACCAACGGTTCACAGACGCCCGCTCTATCCCCCAACCGGTTCAGTTGGGTGACAAACGTGCGCATATGTGTGAGTGTACCTACAGCGGGCCGCTTGTAGAAGCTTTCCCTCTGTACTTATCTACTCGTGTGGTTTCGGGCATTACGATAAGTTGACATAACAAGGTCGATAATTGTTCTTTGCCAGCCAGTGGAACTATCAGACATCATTACCTACCTACTATGTACAATGTAAGCAAGGGCCCCCTTGGCCATCGTCGCCAGCCGATGGCCAAGGGGGGGGGGGGGGGGCAAGTTGATGATATTATAGTATGGGAAAAATACAAAGTATTGTTGGTACAGTCCAGAGCTTTTGAAGCTGGTTACGAGCTCTTAATTTATTTTAGAATTAGAATTTTTCATTGACCTCGTTTCCATTTGCGCCAGGTTTAATTTAGATACTTAATACAAAATATAGCATATATCTATATTTTTTAAATCTCTAGGGGGGGGCAGCTGCCCCCCCCTGCCCCTACCTGGCGACGCCCATGAATGTAAGTAGGCATTTACAGACTCTAAAGAAGGTATAGGTTTAGGTACCTAGGTACCCACCGTCTGATCCAAAAGATTGAGAAATACACATTTCACCTATTTTATTTAAGCAAAATGCTCTATGACTCTAGCCCTCTTGTCAAAGAGCAAAAGAAAAATTAAGCCAATACAAATTAAGCTTACTGGAGGATTCAGCTGTTAGAAACTTGTATATATTCCCATTGTCGCCCAGAGACAAAACTTTTTGTTTAATTTTTGACAAAGGGTGACCTCATACGGCCGGATTCGGTCCTAAAATTTAGGTCCTAATTATTTAGAAAAAGGTACTTAAAAGGGTTTTTCTGAAATGTTTTATATTGATCTTGAACTTTTCAATCTGGTTTGTGGCCGCTGTACAGTATGGTCCAGTTTCGACTGCATATTATAATCATCCTTGATGAATTTTCTGCCAATCTCGGACTTTTAGCATAGGCATAATGCTTATGTTATATGGATTCCTAGTTTTCTTTCTTTTTAAATATAAAAAATAATGAAAAGTAGGTAGGTATATATTTTGTAGTCTACTCAATGAATTCTAGACAATGGCACCCTACATGCAAGGGTATTTTCAATATTCGGTTTTGGGTCGACATTCTACACCAAATATTCCAGGTCTGTAATGTTCTCGTTCCACATACGAGCTAGACAGACAACCGTCATATACGACGGTTTTGCCCTTAGACTATGGAAACCTAAAACTAAGCCTAAGTTATAAGTAAGTAGAGAGTATTATATTAGTAGAGTAAGTAAGTAACAGGTCTTTTGGCTTCCCGTCGACCTTAATACCGTTCGGTTTCAATTTCATGTAACCAAGACACAAAGCGTGCAATATATCTGAGAGCTCATAACAACGTAAGATATGTTTAACGTCATTTTACGATGTTTACGAACAGCTGTGTCGTTTCACCATTTTATGACAGCGACCAGGTTTAGTGAGGCGCGTGCGACAACATGGTCTCATATCTTCGTGAGCATCATTCATACATATTAAAGGTAAATGCGGTAGCTCACTGTGCGGTAGTATGCCCGTCTGGTTGTCTTTTCGTCTTATATTGATGGAATTTGGGAGGTAGGTACTAAGAATACTTAATCTTTCAAGTGAACATATTCTTAATTTTATATCGACAATGGACATCCTTTTTTCTAGGAAATTTAAGTTCCCATGAGATTTTGAGAAAAACCTAAATCCGTGCGGAGACAATTCATTGCATCGAATAGGACGAATATTTGTTTCACGTCGTTGATATTAACATCTGCATAGTTTACTACAAGTTGTGCTAGTTTCGTGTCAGAACTCAGAAGTGTGTTACGTCAAATCACAAATATTGAGATTCCGAGTCCTGTACCTCATAATAGGTACATAATAATAATAAATGTATCAAGTCACGCGTACATACGAGAGCGAGTACATATTTGATGAATTTTTCCTGTCTCTTGATTACAATATAAATATCATAAACAAAATAAAAGCCGAAAAGAGAACTTACTTACTCTTCGACTTAGTATTGATAACTACTTCTATGAAAAATGAAAGTCATTCCAAAACAAAATGTACCTAAATACAGGACCGGTGCACCATTTTATTACCTGTATAAGTACGTACATGGATACATTTTGTGGCGCGTGCCACGATATCGATTCCCTGTCCTCACGTACGTTTCAAATTGCTGTCCCATTACCTACGCATTCTATTTCGGAATCAAAGGTTTTGATTGCAGGCACGCTTGTGATGGGCTATTTAAATTGTTAAAATCTCCGTAGTCCGTTACCTAATGGATCGCAACGGAAATAAGGGAATATTTTACCGTTAAATAACTAACAACTCTATGACATTTAACAGCATAGTTACGAAAGTAGTTACTTTAAAGTTGAAAGTACCTACTTAGGTACGTTATAGACTTTCTGTCATTCAAATAAAACTTAAAGCGAGGTATTGTTGAACGAAATTCGAACATGAATTCATATTAAATCCGCTCAGACGTATGGTCTGATTCTCTGTAAGCCGTGATTTTCCTCCCAGTCAGTTAGTGTGTACCTAACTGGTCTTTTAACATACTCAAAGCATAGACTCAAAGTTAATATTTTCGCTGTCCTGTATGAATCGCATTGTATTCTACTAAACTGGTAAAAGCTGATGAAACAATATTCTAAAGAATATTACCTAAGTACTCGAAATAAACTTAAAAATTGTGCTATTATTGTAGCACGACACGATAATAAAATATTCCAACGAGGTCAGACTGAACATACGGCTTCTAAGAATTATTGATTTTCTCAATCGATGTGTTTTCAGATATTAAGTATCACATCATGGCAAAGTATTCGTGTTTTTAGTAAACTGTCTTAACTCTAAAAACATTAACGAATAAATTATATCTAACTCTGAACACTCAGAATAAAATAAATATAATTCTAGGTTGAAGGTGAGTGAAACACTAGCAATGCTCACAGTTGGTTGTATATTGTACGAGTATTAATTTAATAATATCGATTTCATATTTGTATTGTAAGTTGTAACCCCTTTGTAATTGTCACTGACGTCGGTTGCGAAGCCGTACGTGGACAGTATTATTTAAGCTCCACCTTCTTTACCTTCGTCGTATCTTCTAGGTGTTTTATACAATGACGTAACAAGTATAAATTGAAAATTTAAAAACCCCCGACATTCGCCATTTTGTGGCGGCGGCCATATTGGATTTGCAGAATGCTATTCTACTAGTCAAGCCCTTTCATTTGATACCCATATTAAGGGAGTTGTGAAAAAATTGGTAATCCACCATTTTGTAGCGGCGGCCATCTTGGATCGATTTTCATCAAACATAGCTAACAACACTCTCGACTAATTCACCTTTCAAACAAAAAAAACCGCATTCAAATCAGTCCACCCGTTTGAGCGCCACAGGGGAACAGACAGACACACACACACACACACACACACACACACACAGACACGTCAAACTTATAACACCCCGTCGTTTTTGCGTCGGGGGTTAAAAAATAAGCTGATGATGATCATGGGTGTCGCCAGGTAGGGGCAGGGGGGGACAGCTGAAAGAGATTTGAAAAAATATAGATATGCTATATTTTGCATTAAGTATCTAAATTAAACCTGGCGCAAATGGAAACGAGGTCAATGAAAAATTCTAATCTATACATATAATAATCTATATCTATATCTATCTATCTATCTATCTATACATCTTCTATACATATAATAAAATCGTAGAATTGCCGTATCTGTACATTGAAGATTTTTGCAAAATAATAACTGGGGGATGTTAGAGATAAGTGATAGAACGTAAAAAAATTTGAAATTTTTGTCTGTTTGTCTGTTTGTCGGTTTGTCTGTTTGTCTGTTTATCTGTTTGTCTGTTTGTCTGTATGTTTGTGCGCGCATCACGTAAAAATTACTGAATGGATTGAAATGAAACTCGGCAAGATTTAAGTTCATACTATGGAGTAACATATAGGATACTTTTTATCCCGAAATTCAGCACGGTTCCCTTGGGAGAGGGGATGAAAGTCAAAACGTGTACTTAGCTGTAATTCGTTAACGGGTGGTCCGATTTCATTCATTCTTTTTTTATTAGAAAGGAAATACTTTAAAGATTACTGGCTAATCTCTGAAAGGCTGGACCGAATTTGATGGGACTTTCACTGGCGGATGTTTACATTTTGAGCTACATAAACATCCGCCAGTGAACTTTTAACAGTTTTTAGCAAGGTATGAGCTCAAAGGAGATTAGGAAAAACAAAATGATTCTCACGGGATTTTTAAAAACCAATGTCCAGGCGAACGAAGTCGCGGGTGTCCGCTTGTTCGAAAATAAATTAAGAGCTCGTAACCAGCTTCAAAAGCTCTGGACTGTACCAACAATACTTTGTACTTTTCCCATACTATAATATCATCAACTTGCCCCCCCCCCCCCCTTGCCATCGGCTGGCGACGCCCTTGATCATGATAGTGGATCTATCTTTGGTATAATTTACTGAGTACGTACTAGTAGCACTGAGGGTTTTGCAGCACTGCGGTGCAAATCGAAACCGACATGAGTGTAAAAAGTGTGTTGCTTAAAAATATGCTAAAAATAACAAGATACAATTCCTCTAACCAAAATAGTAATTACAAGACGTAGCATAACAAGAACACATAGGAGGAAAACACGTGCCAATATGTTGGGAGTTTTTTCTCTCATTTTTTATGCCGTCTGTATACTTGTATAGTGAGTGACTCAAGTCTTGTAACAACAATAATAATGACTTGTATATAACCAACACAAACGTGGGAGCACGGCATGACAGCGGGCGATTATTCATCCTCCTGAAATAAACATATTTTGTCTGATCGACAATCCCCATGATGATTTGCATAGGAAACTGCTTTCTATAAATGCAAACGGGCTGTTAGTCATTCGGTCTTCAATTAGGTTCTGCCAGTGCCTTTACACGCGTACAAATATACGCGTACCTATAGGCCTTTTACTGTTTCCACTTTCCTTTGGAGTTCCATTAACTCCATACCTACACACGTTTATACTGTCCGTCTGACTGTTTATTTGTCTGGGCAAGACTAGCTTCGGTACGGCTGAATTGATTTTGACAGAACTTTCTCAGGCAGGTAGAGGAAACATTATGCAAGAAGTGATGTAGGTTACTTTTATCCTAGAAAACCTATGAGATGGCGTATATCGATCGATTGTACTGCGAAAGCAGCGTTGACCAAAGTACGTGACTGGATGGATGAGAGATTTTACACGTCGAAATTCGCCGTTTTCGATTCAGCCGTGCCTCGGAAAACACGTTAAGCCGACGCGGACGGTCCCGGTTGATATCACTAACATGCATGGGCGCCGGCAGGGGCGTGCCAGGTGGTGCACTTGCACCCCTTGGGAATCTCGGGATCAACAGGAATTATTGAAATAAAAAGCCGTCTGTTGGAAATCATTTTGTAAATGTCTCGAACATAAAATAAACCGGGCTTCAGATTTCGATTTTCATTTCCGACTAAAATTTCAGTTTTTTATTAACAATCATAATACGGCGAACATTGTAAGAAAACTAAAATCTGCACCACCTGGAAATTATTTCTGCCGGCGCCCATGCTAACATGTGATAATAATCGAAATCCTAAACGAGTCGCATTTATGCGCAAGGCTCAGTAATCACCCCTGGTACCATGTGATTAACGGAAAATGGTACATTCCCCACTGGGTAATATACTAGAATTAACTCTACGTTGTATACTTCATTGCTGGGGAATCCCCAGCAATGAAGTATACAACGTAGAGTTAACACAATCCCATCTCGAGTGAGGTTATGAAACAAGGAAACGTGGAGGCGAAGCATGCGACAGGCAATTATTCATAACACTGGAACCAACATCCAGCGCTGATCGACGATCTCTAACAGGATTTGCTTAAACAAAGTGCTATCTATTAATCCCCGAGACGGGATACACGGGCCTAATTGCGAACCGCTTGCGGATTACGATACCTTTTAAAGCGGATTTGCTTTAGGTCTTGTGTGGTTACTGGTTAGGTAACCTTTACGGTTCGATCCGAGTGTTTTTGTCAGGCAACGTTATCCAGTGTCGTCTGCTATTTCGATAATTATAACGTCTGGTTGCGCAAGGCCTAAAGTAATTTTTTGTTTTATACCCAGATTTTGATTATGTTTAGACAAAACTAGACACTTTTATACAGTGTCTATAGATTTGTCTGAACATAATCAAAATCTGGGTATAAATATTTTTAATGCATGATCTGGTTTGTTGTTCTTGTCCGCCATATATTGAAATTTTCATGTAAACCTTGGACAGATGGAAACAACGACACCTTTAATCCAAATCGAGATAGTTTGGCAATTATGAGGGAATCGATAAACTGACAAACACTCACACATACGCAGATCAACTAACAGACATAAATACAGCACAACTGCACAAATCTAATCCATATTAACTCGAACCTAATTGTTGACCGTGTAACTATTTGCGGATTACGGGTGAATACCTTTTAAAGGATTTATTATGCACGATCAGCTACTTGAGGATTACTACACCTTATAAATTGTATTGATTTAAGATCTCGTGTTTACTGTGAATTATAGTGTTAAAAATACCTAGTAGATACCTAAATACATAGAGGCATAACACGTACAGAGATTAATTTATGTGCGATCGATGAGGAGCTATGCTCGGAGTATCCCTTAGTTCAAATCAGTAAGGAATCCGTGGGAGAACCAGAGTTACCGATATAGCTCAACGAATCGCGTAACTGAAGTGGCAAATAGCAATAGGTTCACAGCACGAAGAACCGATAGACGTTGGGGTACACAAGATGCTCTAATAACTAGCCAGCGCTGGTAGCTACTGGATACAGGCGGCAAAAGATCATGTTGTGTGGTGATCCTTGCAAAATACATATGACGTCTACGACGACTTTGAATAAAACTTTCCTTTTTAACCCCCGACGCAAAAACGACGGGGTGTTATAAGTTTGACGTGTCTGTGTGTGTGTGTGTGTGTGTGTGTGTGTGTGTGTGTGTCTGTCTGTTCCCCTGTGGCGCCCAAACGGCTGGACCGATTTGAATGCGGTTTTTTTTGTTTGAAAGGTGAATTAGTCGAGAGTGTTGTTAGCTATGTTTGATGAAAATCGGTTCAAGATGGCCGCCGCTACAAAATGGCGGATGACATGTTTTTTCACAACTCCCTTGATATGGGTATCAAATGAAAGGGCTTGACTAGTAGAATAGCACTATTGCAAATTCAAGATGGCCGCCGCCACAAAATGGCGAATGTCGGGGGTTTTTTAAATTTTCAATTTATACTTGTTATAATTAAAACACGTACAACTCAATACCACAAGAAACGAGCAAATATATAACTACGAATTTGACACCTCGTTAACTGTTCCCAAAGTCCAATTATATTGACACTTGGAGAAGTTTAACTACCAAACATTTATTTACGACTTCGTGATATATGGTTTCGTAGTTATTAACAGTCTCCCAGCCTCTCGGTTAGGTTTCATTGTTATGCCTTATGACGAATGCCGACGTTTCTAATTTATTCTCAGGAATACTAACAACACTCTGTTAATGACTTGGAAAATAGGGGTTGATTTACTTAGATAATATAATAACTTATTGTTCTTAGGGCTGGTGTCACCACTTTCTGATATGTGTCGGATAGCCTAAACACTTGTCACTTTCTTACTTTATATCAATTGACAAAGACAAAATATGTGAATAAGCTATCCGACACTTATCAGAAGGTGGTGAAACAGGTCCTTAATGTCTTGATTTTCCGAGGGTATATATTGTGATGATTAATATCAATGGACTTTTCCGTACCTCACCCAGATATTATCTTATCAAATTGAAGTTATTGAAAATTAATCGCAAAATTCTCCTTTGCACGGATTATACAACAAATCGGGTTCAGGGTAATAGAATATGGAACGATAAAAAGAATGGTGCTACTGTTCGACTGGTAGATTGGTAAACTAAATTAAAAAAAAAAAATTAAAAATTTATTTATTCATGCACCTTAAAAATGTTTACACATAAATTACAATGTACCTTGATAACTGCATTAGTTACAAAACTGTGTTGCAGTTAGCAGGCCTCCCAAATATTGATACATTTTAATGAGCAGAAATCATTACAATTATCCATAAAATTGATTATAAAAATAAAACATTGATTATACAAATAAAACTAAACATGCAATTTTGTGAAAGTATGCGTTTAACAGTCAGTGTGTATATATATATATATATGTGTGTATGTATGTGTGTATATGTGTGTGTGTGTGTGTGTGTGTGTGTGTGTGTGTGTGTGTGTGCGTATGTATGTGTGTGAGTGGGTTATGTGAGATTTGATTGTATGAGCACTGTGTGGGTTTGCAGAAAGAAGGATATGTTATGCTTTTTGTTATTTAATAACATTTAATAGTTCCTCTGTTTCAAAGTACGACAGGTTTTTGAGCCAATTACTAATACGCGATTTACATTGTTTGTATGTTAAGTTATATATATGAAGTTTTTTGTTGACCCTGTTATAAAGCAGAGGGGTTATAAAGAGATATTGTCGACTAGCTTGGACAGATTTAGAAATTTTATAAGGACAAATAGACTCAATTCTACGCAGGTTTGTATTAACTCTAGGGACATAAGGTAATTCTCGATGTTTATAAATGGTTGAGTGAAGAATAAAGAGTTGTCTCACCGTCATAACTTCACATAGTTTGTATAAATCTGCTGTTGGGATAAGCCTAGGTTTATGTATAACCTTCAGTAAAGCTCTCTGCGCTCTCTCAGCACGGATTAATAGTGACTTACAGGCACCTCCCCAGACTGGTATACAGTAAGTGATGACGGATTGCGCTAAGGCAAAATATATTGTTTTTAGTAAAGGAAGATCGACAACCTGACGTAGGTTTTTGAAAACAAACATTAATTTCCTAAGCCGGGAGACAATGTGGTCAATTTGGTGATTCCATCTGAGGGTACAATCAATTTCAACACCTAAATACTTTAAGTGGTCACTACGTTGTATATGTGTGCAATCACAATTATCAGACATAAGAGAGCAATGGTGGGCTCTGATACAATAAGCTGGAGATGGTAGTGTAAATTTTCTAACGCCAAAGGTTATGTATTTTGTCTTAGTAATATTTAAGCTAAGTATATTACATCTCAGTCAGTTCATAACAGTCCCAAGAGCCATTTCAGCTCGTACTTTTGCGTTTGACCAAGTGTTCCCATTTATAAGGAGGACAGTATCATCTGCATAAGACATAATTTTACAGTGAGGAATGTTGAGGTCACAGAGGTCATTAACGTAAATTAAAAATAGCGTGGGCCCAAGCACGCTGCCCTGAGGAACCCCGTAGCAAAGAGACTGCTCGTTACTCAGAATCCCGTTTATCGTAACCATTTGAGTTCGGTCACTCAAAAAGCTCCTAAAAATGTCATGTGCAAGACCCCTGATACCGTAACCCTCCAGCTTGTCAAGAAGTATTGGAACAGAGACAGTGTCAAATGCTTTGGCAAGATCTAAAAAGATTCCAATAGTTTTAATTTTTTTACTCAAGTTAGTAGAAATAATGTTGGTTAAGTTTAAAATTGCATCATTTGTAGATTTAAAACATCTAAAACCATATTGGTTGGAGGATAATATATTATTTTTATTCAGATAGTCTAAGAGACGCTTATTAAGAATTTTTTCAAGAATTTTTGACAAACATGTTAAAACTGAGATAGGTCTGTAGTTGCTAACACTGTCTCTGCTCCCTGATTTAAATATTGGGTGAACCAAGGCTTTTTTAAAGACTCGAGGGAAAACCCCCG
Organism: Melanargia galathea; assembly: GCA_920104075.1. Classification (NCBI taxonomy): domain Eukaryota; kingdom Metazoa; phylum Arthropoda; class Insecta; order Lepidoptera; family Nymphalidae; genus Melanargia; species Melanargia galathea. The sequence goes on from OV049862.1 coordinate 14,782,881, forward strand.
AGGCAAGACATAAATTAAAGATATGTGTGAGAGTTGGAGTGAGTATGTGTCGAGCTTTTTTTAAAATTGTTGTAGGAATGGAATCCCAACCCTTGGCACTATTTAGCTTTAGGCCATCGATAATATTATTTATTTCCCGACAGTCAGTAGGGTACAAGACCATGGAGTCCCGCAGTGTATGTTTCAAAGAGGAGGACTTAAAAAATTCTTTTCTTTGTTCAAGGGAGCCATGATAAGAATCTAACTTGGATGCCAGGTCTTTACCTACATTAGAAAAATAGTTATTAACTTCGTTAGCTGAAGAATGTTGACTATTAGAAATCTATCTATACATATAATAAAATCGTAGACTTGCCGTATCTGTACATTAAAGATTTTTGCAAAATAATAACTGGGGGATGTTAGGGATATGCAATAGAACGTAAAAAAGCTATTTTTGAAATTTTTGTCTGTTTGTCTGTTTGTCTGTTTATCTGTTTGTCTGTTTATCTGTTTATCTGTTTGTCTGTTTGTCTGTATGTTTGTGCGCGCATCACGCAAAAACTACTTAATGGATTGAAATGAAACTTGGTATGATTTAAGTTCATACTAAGGAGTAACATATAGGATACTTTTTATCCCGAAATTCAGCACGGTTCCCTTGGGAGAGGGGATTAAAGTTAAAATGTGTACTTAGCTGTAATTCATTAACGCGTGGTCCGATTTCATTCATTCTTTTTTTGTTAGAAAGGATATACTTTACAGATTACCGGGTAATCTCAAAAAGGCTGGATCGATTTTGATGGGACTTTTACTGGCGGATGTTTATATTTTGATCTACCTAAACATCCGCCAGTGAACTTTTAACAGATTTTAGCAAGCTATGAGCTCAAAGGAGCTTAGGAAAACAAAATGATTCACACGGGATTTTCAAAAACCAATATCCACGCGAACGAAGTCGCGGGTGTCCGCTTGTATTTAGTAATTGACTCGCAGACGATTTGTTTTGACTTATTCTACCAATTCTTTTTACGATTTTCCATATAGCGCCTGAATCACCACTAGCTTTCTGTAAATCAACTTGATCGTACGCTTTTTTGACTTTTTTTAATAAATTGTTACAAAAAATTTTATAACGTGTGTAGGTGATTTTAAGAGTGGTGTTTAAAGGATCTTTTTTAGTTTTTTTGTACAATTTATCACGGTTTCGGATACACCGCAGAAGTCCAGGGGTAATCCAAGGCTTTATAATTCTCTGTTTGGACGGTATATTGACAGTAATAGTATATTTTTCTAAAGCTAAGGAAATAATATTAACTAAGGTCGAAGCAGCCAGTTCAGCATCCTGAAGCATGTTTATTTTAACAAAATCAGTTTTTTCCAATTCTTCCAATACACTTGACTCATTTAGTCGTTTACGTGTGCAATTTATAGGGTCATGGGATTGTGCAAGTTCACTACACCATATCACTGGAGCATGGTCAGTAATAAAAGAATCAAGCACCAACGTAACGGCAGATTTACTGGTTTTCAGCATTACGTGGTCAAGACAGTTCTCATTTCGTGTAGGGTAAGTGTGAGCTGGGAGCAGACCATGTGAGGCGACGAGATTCAAATACTCATCCGATTTATTGCTGTCACTATTTGGAATAATATTAATATTTAAATCTCCTACAACAGCTATTGTTTGGAAGGCACTTAAGGCATAGAGAGTTTTGTCGAGGCTGGCCAAAAAAACCACTAATGTTCGTGACAGAGGGAGATCTGTATACAGCAACAATAGCCGTGTGGTTAGCTAGTTTAACTATCAAGCAGTTTCCATCGGTAACAAGTATAAATTGAAAATTTAAAAAACCCCCGACATTCGCCATTTTGTGACAGCAGCCATCTTGGATTTGCAATAGTACTATTCTACTAGTCAAGCCCTTTCATTTGATACCCATATTAAGGGAGTTGTGAAAAAATATGTAATCCGCCATTTTGTAGCGGCGGCCATCTTGGCCCGATTTTCATCAAACATAGCTAACAACACTCTCGACTAATTCACCTTTCAAACAAAAAAAACCGCATTCAAATCGGTCCACCCGTTTGAGCGCCACAGGGGAACAGACAGACACACACACACACACACACACACACACAGACACGTCAAACTTATAACACCCCGTCGTTTTTGCGTCGGGGGTTAAAAAATGGTTCTTCACATTTATAAGTAAGACCGTCCCTTAAATAAATAGTCACTCCATCATTTTGGTTAGAGTATTTAGAAGAAAAGGAGGAATACCCCAGTAAACTAGGAACAACAGGTGCACCCTTTAGCCAGCATTCGGACAAAACAATCACATCAATATGAAAGCTTATTCTATGTAAAAGTAAAGTTAATTTATCGAAATTACAATTTAAGCTCCTTATGTTAACACGAGCGGATACCCGCGACTTCGTTCGCGTGGATATTGATTTTAATAATCCCGTGTGAATCATTTTGTTTTTCCTAAGCTTCTTTGAGCTAAAAACTGTAAAAAGTTCACTGGCGGATGTTTAGGTACATCAAAATGTAAACATCCGCCAGTGAAAGTCCCATCAAAATCGGTCCAGCCTTTCAGAGATTAGCCAGTAGTCTTTAAAGTATCTACTTTCTAACAAAAAAAGAATGAATGAAATCGGACCACCCGTTAACGAATTACAGCTATGTACACATTTTGCCTTTCATCCCCTCTCCCAAGGGAACCGTGCTCAATTTCGGGATAAAAAGTATCCTATATGTTACTCCATAGTATGAACTTAAATCATGCCGAGTTTCATTTCAATCCGTTCAGTAGTTTTTACGTGATGCGCGCACAAACATACAGACAAACAGACAAACAGATAAACAGACAAACAGATAAACAGACAAACAGACAAACAGACAAACAGACAAAAATTTCAAAAATACCTTTTTTACGTTCTATTACTTATCCCTAACATCCCCCAGTTATTATTTTGCAAAAATCTTCAATGTACAGATACGGCAATTCTACGATTTTATTATATGTATAGATGTAAAATTTTTATGTATTGGTTATAATTTTGTATAAAATTGCTACATGTTTCAGGAGTACACATATAAGCGCTAGACACTGAAATATTTTCAATTTGTTCAGCTAATTCCATCTTATTGTTATTTAGAGTTAAATATAAAAGGTAAGCGTTTAGCAATAGAATGGTCCATAATGAAATATTTGTTTATATATTTTACTGAGTTGGAAAAAATATCAAGAAATAGTAATTTAATTTTTTGGCTCCGAATAGTAAGAACTACTAAACGTGACTTGTTTAGTAACTGGAAGCAATTACATATCCCTAAGATGCAGTATGTTATCTGTGATTGCATATTAAAGTAATTTGTAAGTGAGTGTAAAATTAGAATGGGCAATTTACAAGTATTACATGTGTTTTTAGGATACCAATTTGCACAAATTATAAATAAATTATTATGTACTATTTTCGTGATACATTTTTGTGTAAAATTATATACATTACAAATTATATAAATTACAATACATAAAATCAGGCGAACCAGAAGACAAGCAAACATTACAAAATGGCGAAATCTAAAAACTAAATAAGCTATTAGTCATTTATTTTTAAGTTTCACTAAGTCGCTTTCGGAGTTAATTCGATGGTATGAATCACCCTCATTTTTTCTTAAGTACACTATGCCGTTTGATGTCCAACAAAACTTGAAATTGTTCTTAGTTTGGTATTCGCGTGATAATGCAAATAGTTTTCTGGTTTTTTGATTACATGATTGAAACATGAGAACTATCTGTAGTCAAAGCCTTCCAGTAAACTACACTTAGAAATTATTGTTCATACTGGGAATTGATATTGTTAAGTTGATTGCCGTAAGAGACGTTTGGAGCAGAAAATTCCTATAGAATGAAAACGAGTGGAGGATAAGGAAGGCCGAGGGATGAGTGAAGACCTAAATTTTTAACAATGGACGTCCTGATATGCCAGTGAACCTGTCAACAGTGGACAGTGGTACCTGGACTTTAGTCAGGCTGATGAGATAATAATGTCGGTAAAGTCCGCTTGACATATCAGAATATTAGCATGCACATTGTACCTTCGCTGTTCGATGTTCGTTGTGAAATCTTACTATCCGACAGCTGTCGCTTGTCACCGACGCTTTCCCTCCCACGTCCTCTGAATTTTCGTGGGAGGTCATTGTTCTAACATACTATTAAGTTCACCAAAATCTAGAAGTAATCGTAGGTACTCGTATTATTCTTACCGTCCATTACTTATTGGAACTTAAATGTTAAGACCCATTGAAGAGATTGTTTTTATAATTTACCTGTGCTTTTATATGAAAGAAACAATTCGTTTTAAACGACTTCAACAAGTATAAATTGAAAATTTAAAAAACCCCCGACATTCGCCATTTTGTGGCGGCGGCCATCTTGGATTTGCATATTGCTATTGTACTAGTCAAGCCCTTTCATTTGATACCCATATCAAGGGAGTTGTGAAAAAATATGAAATCCGCCATTTTGTAGCGGCGGCCATCTTGGATCGATTTTCATTAAACATAGCTAACAACACTCTCGACGAATTCACCTTTCAAACAAAAAAAAAACCGCATTCAAATCGGTCCACCCGTTTGAGCGCTACAGGGGAACAGACACACACACACACGCACGCACGCACGCACGCACGCACGCACAGACACGTCAAACTTATAACACCCCGTCGTTTTTGCGTCGGGGGTTAAAAATAAGAAGTTTCTCAATTCGTACTTACGTACATTTCTTGTTTCGTATGTATGATACACTAGCTTCTGCCCACGGTTTCGCCCGCGTGAATTGCAGTTTTTCACAAATCCCGACGGAATCGTGGATTTCCGATTCCCGTTCTCGCTCCCTTTTCCAACCATTATCTATACCTACTTTCAAGGAAGTTTGCTATAGTTATCTATCTATAGCTGTAGCTATAGATTTCGGTTTTTTCAAAATCACGTGGGAACTGTGGATTTTTCCACGATAAAAGTAGCCTATGTATTAAGCATCAGACAGGGCATATTCTATCTCCATTTAAAATTTCATCCAAATCGGTACAGTAATTGCGACGTTAAAACGTAACAAACATACAAACACACACACAAACTTTCACCTTCATAATATTAGTGTGATAATGATATGCCTTATGCCTTACATCACTGACCCATCGCTCCAGAATGAAATACAAGCACAGCCCACATTCCGCCAATAACTGACTTACAAGTTACAACTCATGTGGTATGGCAGTGGGTGGAAATTTTACTCTGAATAACCATTATATTATTGAGTGCACAAAGAAACTGCTCCGTGGGCCATACTAACATGTGTTTGGTGACGAGAATATAGGCTCGGTACCCACTACCCAGTGAGGCATGTGCTTTGGTTCATTAGTCAATCCCACGCGCAGCTCCATCGATACAAAATTCTATTGTTTACTTGTGATTTTGTAATATCGAAGCTCAGTTGGGTAAGTGAATGTGGTAGGTACACCTCACCAAATAAATAAGACGTTAAATTAAATCGAACGTGGCAGGAATTGCGAAATAAATGGTACGCCGGGGTAAGTAATTTATTGGAGCATCTGCGAATAAAATATGGAAATTAATTTCCTTTTTTATATATAAATCCTGGCTAATCTACCCTGAACCGACTTATTCCACCGCGTTTAGAAAAAGGCCTCCTTTAGATTTCAAGAAAAAAAAATTAAATAAAAAATTAATAAATGTAAGCGTTATCACACTAGTTGTTTTAAAAGATTATGCCTCGTCCATAGGGCCAATGTTTTAGCCTTACTCATAGGCCAGCCCGTGCAAGACACACCTAGCGTATCTAAATCATGCCTAAGTTGACGAGACAAAAAGTCGCTTTAGGTAAGTAGCCTATTTACAAACTCCAGGTACCTAAAAATAAAAAAAATTTCAAAAATAAGTACCTACGTGTACCTAGGTTACTCTGTTATCCTCGATATGAAATTATTTTCTTAAGATAATATACCTATGATAGGTATTTTTAGCGAACCCAAGTTTTTTTTTTGTTGCTTTATTTTAATAAATTCACAAACTCTCCCCCTCGTTTCGTCTCTCCGATATTGAACAATGAAATTATGAAGGAAAATCAATATCGGTGCAGGGGCGTAGCTACCGCCGTATATGCCGTATCAATTATACGGGGCCCCCAAGCCACGGGGGCCCCCGACGTGCGTAAGCAAAAATTTAAAAAAAATTCTCAAATTTTTGTTTATTTCAGAAATGACAAAAGTCAAAAAATTTTGTTCAAAAAGTTGTCCATTAAGGCAGAATCTTTAGGAAAACTAAAGTCATCATCAGCTGTAAATGATTTAATAAATCAGTTTGCCGAAAAAATGGCAAGGAGAGTACCTAGGTATATATTTAATTTGAATTGTTTGTAAAAATTTTAGAAAAAGTGACAGATAAATAATTATGATGAATAAATATTGCTTTTAATTATTATGCAAACATTTTTTTTTTCTTTTGTGAGAAATCCTTACCTTTCATAAGGGCCCCAAAAAAATTTTTATACGGGGCCCCGCCAAGGTACGCTACGCCACTGTATCGGTGGAAATCCCATGCTCATAGGATCAAGGAAATCGTTTCCCCTGGAGGCGTGTAGGCTTTCCAGGGGCTATACAGTTTGCTAAGAACGTCGGATTCTTGTAATTTGTAGTTTAAAAAATGATCCAAGTTTAAGCAAGTGTTAAATTAGAAAAGTTAACGGAATTTGAAAAAAAAAAACTACACGAAAATGTGAATTCAGCAACTTCTTTTTTTTACATTTTCTTGGATAATAAAAAATATCTTGGATAATATAAAATGGATAATAATAAAACCGGTCAAGTGCGTGGCGGGCCACGCGCAGTGTAGGGTTCCGTAGTCACAATCCTCGAAAAACAGATATAACTCCTTAACCTGTGAACCCTACTTAGCCGTGATAGTTTTCCTTTAAAATTGATTATATACCCTACTGCTGTGAATTTTTTCAAGTTCCTATATACTGCCATTTGGCTGATAGAGGGGGGGGACACTTGACTCTAATAAAAATTTGCACTTTAAAACATCATATTTTACAAACGGATCTAGAAATCGAAAAATGATGTTCCCACACCCACAGTATTTTTAAAAGACCTATTCAACGATACCCCACACTATGGGGTAGACGAGAAAAAAAATATTCATCCCCACTTTACATGTAGGGGAGCTACCCTAAAAAAAAATATTTATCAAAATTTTATTTCACCACTTTGTCGGCGTGATTAATATTTATACTCATGCCAAATTACGGATTTCTAGCACTAATAGTCTCTGAGATTAACCGAGGACGGACGGACAGACGGACAGACGGACAGACGGACAGACGGACAGACGGACAGACGGACGGACATGGCGAAACTATAAGGGTTCCTTGTTTACTACGGAATGTATATTGTATGTATTTAATTTTCTTGTTCGATGATGATGGGCCCAGGGTCTCAAACGTAAGCGCCGCAAATACATAGTCCTTACAAATAACTGAGTATTTACGGCATTTAAGCATTTGAGCACTTTTGGCAGCTGCATCGGCTTTTTAGGTCATGCCCTGTAAATGAGATGCTGCCAACGTATCAACGCAAGTCGCATCCCACATTAGGGCACATTCCATCAACCACGGTACTATCGTCATTTCGTCCGGCCTCTTGCCTTGTTTAGCGAGTCTTCCCTAAACAAGGCAAGAGGCCGGGAAGGCAACGGGAGGGTTCCAATTTCATCTTCATCTTTATTCTGGGCAGGTGCCCACACATAAACTGTTAAAGGTCTGTTGTGCGTAGGGCTTCAATTGTGCAGGGATGGACGCAGTGCCCAGAGTGCGACGGACTATATTATAATTGTTAGCACCGCAGATGGTGATACATGATGTGATGGTGGCAAAACTGAACCATGCGGCTGCCGCAAGGGCAGCGAGATTATATTATACCTACTATAGATCTAAGTTTTCAGTATTTGTTGTTATAGCAGGTAGGTACTTGGTATAGAATATACAAAAATTTCAAAGTTCTAACTAAGTAGTTAGTTTAGTTTTTGAGATAGAGCCCGTATTAAAAAAGTCTTATCACAGCGAATTTAGGAGCCTCCCATATCGTCTATTTCAGATAAGAAATAAAAAAATATAAGAAATAAAATATGTTTTTTTTTTCATATTCACAAGCTTTTTTAGATTTACATAAAACCTAAAAATATTTATTTGCCCCCCATTTGCTTCTATGAATGCCCCCCGTTAATTTTTAATTTAATTTAGTTTTTATTGTCTGTACCGGTCGCGGTATTAGGAACACACACTCTGTGAAAATTTCAACTGTCTAGTCTACTTTCAGGTTCATGGATGCAGTCCGCTGATAGACAGACGGACGGATGGACGGACAGCGGAGGCTTAGTAATATGGTCTCGTTGGCACCCTATGCGTACGGAACCCTAAAAACTGACCCGCATTCGATAAAACAACCTAATAATTGTTGCTATACCTACCTATTTGTACCTTTATCTTAGCAACATTGGGAAAACATCTGAGTCTGCACATATTTTTTTATTCATCAAAATCGGCTGATCTGACGTTTTTATTTCTGCCTGCGACTGCGTTCGCGTGCATGTAAGTTAAAAAAAATGTATTTTCAGGATAAAGAGTAGCTTAGATCCCTCCTTGTAACATTTTACTTGTCTTAGAGAGTTCTGTCAAAATCGGTTCAGTCATTTTATTAGGTAGGTATTACGTTATTGTACTTCAGTAGGTATGTATGTAATTAAATTGACCTTTTAGTAGGTACGTAATATCATTTAAGCATTTATTTTCAGTACTTAGTCATTTTTAGGGTACCCAAAGTGTAAAAACGGAGCCCTATTAATGTCACTCTGCTGTCTGTCTGTCTGTCCGTCCGCCGGTTACAACTCACAGGTCTCTAGCTCGCAGACGAAATGAGTTGAGAGACAAACCTGAAATTTTGGTTGTAGAACGTTGAGCCAAAATCAAATATTGAATTAGAACTTGAATTAAATTATTTTTCAGGGGGGCTGCCCTTACATGAAAACGGAGCCGATTCTTCGAAAAAAACAATTCTTACCCTAGCTTGTGGGGTATCATTGTTTAGAGCTCATCAAGTAGAGTACGAATATACCTATTTTTTTAATTGTTTGCTTAAAAAATAAGGAAGTGGGGGGCCATCAAAGTTGTCAGCATTTTTGTGGCGGGGGCTATCTCAAAAACAAAACCAGTTAGAAATAATATGAAATTTCGGTATATTATGTACCAGTACATAACATACTTGATACTGTATTTAAACAACAAATATTGAAAACAACGATTCATAAGTAGTTTTTAAGCCGTGACCAAAACAAACGCACATTTTTGGGTTTTTCTTTCACGGTTTGTTGCGATATCTGGCTCGGAAATTAAATATTTCTTACACCCAGAATATTATTTTGTTCATAATTATGTAAGTACGAAACCCTAAAAGAGCGAGGCCCGACTCGCACTTGGCCGGTTTTATTACAGTATTATAAATATTTTAATAAGTCGGTTTAAATATAAAAAATGTTAATTTTTTGCTAAAAGTCCTCTCTGTTCATCCACTTTAAAAATATTTTAATTAGTGTAAACCAATTAAAATATTTTATGTAAGTATATATTTGTACCAATCATTAGATCTCTATGTTAGAGAGGTACTTACCTACTCGTAGGTAGAAGGTAGATTTTTCATTTAATTTCATTAAACGGGACAGTAGGTAACAAGGTGCCTTCGTCCTCAACGTTTATTGAAACTTTTATTTTAGTATCTATCTCTTTTATATTTTAATAAAATGTTATATATGTAGTTACTTACCTACTTACCTAAATAACCTAAACCTGACGACCTCCCTGGCGCAGAGATGAGCGCTGTGGTCTTATTAGTGGGAGGCCATAGGTTCGATTCCTGGCAGGGATTTTATAATTTCTGAGTCTTCTCTGGTCTAGTCTGGTGGGAGGCTTTAACCGTGGCTGGTTACCACCCTACCGGCAAACCCGTACCGCCAAGTGATTTAGCATTCCGATAGGGATGCCGTGTAGAACCCGATCAGGGGTATACCTACATACCTACCTCTTCCAAGTTAGCCCGCTTCCATCTTAGACTGCATCGTCACAATACCATCAGGTGTGAGTCGAATTAATTATGTTCAGGTCAAACATGCGTAGGTAAACCGTAAATGATATCAAAAAACGCATTTCTGCACTAATACGTTACCTTGTTTTTTTTATATTATTACCTGCTTGTCCAAAAAACGAGCCCATTGTCAGCAAAGAGGCAAATAAGTGCGGTGAATAATCTTGTAATAACTAAGAAGTTTTTGCGTTTCATGGCCCCAGAATCTCCACGACGAATAGTTTTAATTATTTCAAATCAACAACAGTCATTAATCGAAGCAACAACACTAACAGTAAATTGGCCCACCGGTTATCGAACAGTTAAAATCGCTCTACATATTTTGTTCTTACATGCTGGCCACTATTCATTCATTTATTTCTTTTGATTTCGACAAATAAGTAATATTGTTGTAGGTATATATGTAGGTACCCTTGGTGGGAGATCATAAGAAAAACATACCCTCATCTGTTATTTAATGCTGATAGAGATTATATATGTTAGATAATTCATAGATTGATACATTGCACATAGGTTGCCTGGCTAAAGGTGCCTATATGATGTTAAACACAAAAAAAAATTAATCTTGCTCTGTACACTGTAGAGTAGGTACCTACCCCAAGCTTTTTGGAAGCTAATTTAGCTTTACCTTCCAAGTGATCCCGGAATTGGACTTCGTTCGAAATGTGGACACCAAGGATAAGGATCCCAATGCTGTTGGAAGGGATCAGGGAAATGTTCTGAAAGAGAAGGGGTGTGGTAAATGGGGTCTTTTTAGCGGTAAATGCGCATTTTTTTTTTCATTTATTTCAACATTTCTTTCCATTGTATGCATTTTTGGCTCTACTATGCACCAGCCACCAACAGATCAATGAACGCGTCTGCACAGCGCAGGTAGCGCAATCATACTAAAAATATACCCTATTCTGTACACTGCGTTAACGCTTATCACTGACCAATCACAAACGAGCCTCTGATAACCGTATTAACTTGTCTCGGTGGATACGTAAGTAGGTAGGTACCTACATTAGGCTAAAAAGAAAATTAATCAAGTAAAACTTGGGCCCTTAAAGATATCGTACGGGAAAATTACTACTTAGGTATATTAGAATATAAATCTGTAAACATTTTTATAGATCTCTCGGCACTCATTCAATTAAAGCATTGATATTATGGTAGCTATTTGGTTACTGGCGCCTTGACGCTTGCAACTAGGACGCTGGGCGATTAATCGTTAGAAAATGTAGAACAATGAATATTGAATAACCTACCTAATACCTAATAAGTAATTTGTTATAACAACAATAATGTAATTTGTTTTAACAAATATATTGTGCCTTCCTATGTAACTACTCGTAGACTAGAGACAAAGTAAAAATTATAAAATTTCAAATTGCCACTGTCGGAAAAGTTTCCTTCCTTCTTAAGTTCTTATTTCTATTCCATTCTTTGACCTCATCTCATGTATGTAAGTACCTAAAGTCCGTTTCAATAGAGTTGAAACGGACTAGGTATAGGTACCTACTATTTTTTCTTCCTACCTTCTTAACTATGTCGTAAATAATAAGTATCTACCTACTACTCCTAATAGGTCTCTTAATAGGTACATTGTAAGTATTAAGATAAGAAATTGGTAACTACCTACCTACGCAACAAAATAAGGATTTACCCACTTCTAATAGTTTATTAAGTAGTTTATTTAATTTGTTTAAAAATTAACAAAGTCTAATTCTCTTTCCAGTTTGGGAGGAACAACTAGGTAATGTTTTCTTCCATCGGCGTTCCAAGTTGCTCTCGATGTATCCGGGTTGATGTCTGAGGCAAGGGAAGTCGCAGGTGGTATCGGAAAGAGTTGTTTGTGACGCTTGAGGTGTCAACGAAGTTTATTTAACTTGTTTAAAAATTAACAAAGTCGAATTCTCTTTCCAGTTTGGGAGGAACAACTAGGTAATGTTTTCTTCCATCGGCGTTCCAAGTTGCTCTCGATGTATCCGGGTTGATGTCTGAGGCAAGGGAAGTCGCAGGTGGTATCGGAAAGAGTTGTTTGTGACGCTTGAGGTGTCAACGAAGTTTATTTAACTTGTTTAAAAATTAACAAAGTCGAATTCTCTTTCCAGTTTGAGAGTATGTTTCCTCCTCGGCGTTCCAAATTGCTCTCAATGTATACAGCCCTATAGAAACTGGTTGATGTCATGAAGCAAGGGAAGTCTCAGGTGGTGTCGCGGGGAAGAGTTGTTTGTGACGCTTGAGGTGTCGACGGAGTTTTTTTAATTTGTTTAAAAATTAACAAAGTCAAATTCTCTTTCCAGTTTGAGAGTAAAAACTAATGTTTCCTCCTCGGCGTTCCAAATTGCTCTCAATGTATACAGCCCTAGATACTGGTTGATGTCATGAAGCAAGGGAAGTCTCAGGTGGTGTCGCGGGGAAGAGTTGTTTGTGACGCTTGAGGTGTCGACGGAGTTTTTTTAATTTGTTTAAAAATTAACAAAGTCAAATTCTCTTTCCAGTTTGAGCGTAAGAACTAACGTTTCCTCCTCAGCGTTCCAGGTTGCTCTCGATGTGTCAGGGTTGATGTCATGAGGCAAGGGAAGTCTCAGGTGGTGTCGGGAAGAGTTGATCGTGACGCTTGAGGTGTCGACAGATAAGTCCACATTCTCTCTTTTGTCTCCGGGCATCTTTACTCTCACGACGAGGTTCTCACAACTGGCCGATGATGGCGTTTTCGGCCCCATCTTTGGACATGAGAACAATTATAAATAAATACCTTTCTATTTATTAATTTTAACATTTTGCATAATAGGTAACTATTACCTACCTACCTAGGTATCAAACATATTAAAAAAACAATTCTATAAGAAGTAGCTAGGTATGTTAGATCTGTCTATCTGATACAAGTAGTAAAAGATAGGATAGAATAGCAACAGATTTTACTAAATACATAATAAAGTGTAGGTATAGTAATGCATAATATTATGTATACGGGGTTAGATGCGACTGGACCATATCCAACTTAGAAATTGTAGTAAGTACCTTCCTCCTTGTACCTAGGTAAGTAGCCGTTCTGAACAGACGCCTATTGGTAACAAGTAATTTAAAGCTTAGAAAGTTAGAACAGACTGCCTGGTGCCTGAAATTGAAACCGGACCCCTTTATCTCTACAGCGCACTCCACTGCGCTAGAAGCCGGCATCCCTACCTGCAGAAAGACATCCTCCGCACTGACGGACTGTAGGTAATTCATAGTGTACTCAGGAGTCTTCCTATCTCCATCGCCGAAGCCAACCTTGCCCACTTGTTCGGCTTCTTCGGCCTCTTGTTGTTCATATTCCTCAATTGTTTTAGGTGTTTTATTTGTTTGAAAGCCGGATGAGTTTTTGTTTTCCTTCGTCGTTGTTATATCATATTCTGCAATGTAATAAGTGCTCATAGATTAACGTAGCATGGAATACATATATTAGTACCTAGCTACAAGGTACCGTAAAATCATTTAAATAAATAGCGGCTTGTTACGACGCAGTAGCGTTATATTAACCTAGACTTTGACTATCTTTCTATCCCGTAGCTCTTATCCCTCCCGACTAAGTACCCGAATGGGCCCGACCAAGCGGAGCGCGCTAGGTATTTGTAACGGCACATCTATAATGCGAAGTGCGCCTAGCCTAGTATATAAAGGTATGTAGGCACATAGGCACGTTTTATTTTCACTTATTTCTCATTCCCCTTCAAATAAGCGAAAAACTTGTAGGAGCTATTAGGTAGGTACCATTTTAAATATTAATTAAGCTTGACACCTCCCACTTACTTCACTCCCAAATGTAATAATGTTGGTAACATTATTACATTTGAGATTTTGGATTGGATATTGGATAATGAAGTTGTGACTTGTGAGTGAAGTTATGAGGCACAAAACCGCGCCTGTTAAACAGCTACAGCAATTACTTATAGTGCATCAGGCGGGATTTGAACCTGTCATAAGTTTTAATTTTCAGTCTGTACCTACCTTAACCGTTGAGCTATTGAGCCTACTATATTAGTCCTACAAACCTATATCTGATCCGGTGACAGCGTCGCTCGCCACACATTTAAATGTGGTCAATTTCAAAGTGGCATCTTTAATTTCACTATCCGCCACCGGGTCAGAGAAGTTTGTAGGACTAAAATACTTCATTGGATCCCTTATAATTCCCATTCCTGAATAACATCTACTCGAAAACAACAAGAGATAAAGTTCGTAAACTAAAACCCGACTACATACTCTTAATAACAAAGTATAAAATAATAACTCAGTGTGCAGAAAAAACAATATTCAAGTGCGTACTTGTAGAATCCGAACGGAAGCGTAGGGTAAGCAGCTAGTGGCGCCATCTGTTATGTATATCCGAAACTAACTTAACATTCAACTTTTGCCGCTTGAAGGTTGCGTACTTCTCGATTGTTTCGTATATAAAACGTAGGCTGTCACCCAGACCATGACAACGAATCAATGACCTCTTTCATCAAAATCGGCCCAATAGCGCTTCGGTGGAATACAAAAAATCTAATACAAATATTGGATACAAACACATACCTACATAGACTAAATTGTATGTATGTATTGTATACATACAAAGGCTAAAATCATAACCCTTCCTATTGGCTTTGCCGTAGTTGGGTAATAAAAATAACTTACTAGTGGAAGGAAGATCGTCTCCCTGTAAAACTTCAGGCTCAGGTAGTCTGAGCAAATCTACCAACTTTTCCATTTGTGTCGTAGTGAACTCCATTATGAAATTTAATTCTACAATCAAGATTAATTCTTTAGGTGGATTACAAACCAATGGTTAATGTTCATTGAAATAATAAAATCCACAATAAAATCCTAGTGATTTTAATCTCTCTACAAAAATCACATTAATTAGATAATAATGCAAAAATCAATGTGACAATTGGAAACAATTGAAATTGATGTAACCATTGATCTATTAACTAAGAGATCTGAAGCTAAAAATTAACTTGAGGTACAGTTATTGTACTCACCTAACCTAAATGACTCCTGTCTAGGTGTAAATGAAACACCGAATCGCACTTGCTTTTTATTATTTCTAACCGTGTCACTAAATTGATTGTCAAATGGACTTATTTGTTATATTTTAATAAATTTAATCCTACCAAATTAAATAGGTATGTCTCATAAATCATCATTACTATATTGTTTTTGGATGTGTCATAATTGAATTTAGTCCTTATTTAGTCGCATCATAATTATCCAAAAACATCAATCACGAGGCTGATAAATGTTTATTATTTTGGTGTTCTTCTTCCAAGAATTTATAAATGTTTGATCTTAAGTTATTTTTGATTAATTTTCCGTAGTTTTATTATAATGTCCTGTGCTGTGAAAGAATGTAATTCCTATAGGGGCCGAAAAGAAAATTTTAAAGAAATATTATCATTTCATCGGTGAGTTTTGATAGTTTTGTATGTAAATATAATCTAAAGTTATGTAACGTTATTTGTAGTTTTTGGAAACCATCATCGTGTTCAATTCTACACCCATTTTTGCCTATTTTTTAAATATTTTCTGTTGACTAATAAAGGTTATGTTTTTTAGCATAGTGATGTACTAAAATTGCATATCGATTACGTGCGATAAAATTTTTAACCTCCGACGCAAAAACGACGGGGTGTTATAAGTTTGATGTGTCTGTGTGTGTGTGTGTTGTGTATGTGTGTGTATGTGTGTGTGTCTGTCTGTCTGTCTGTCTGTCTGTCTGTCTGTCTGTCTGTCTGTTCCTCTGTAGCGCTAAAACGGGTGAACCGATTTGAACGCGGTTTTTTTGTTTGAAAGGTGAATTAGTCGAAAGTGTTGTCAGCTATTTTGATGAAAATCGCTGCAAGATGGCCGCCGCTATAAAATGGTAGATTATTTATTATTTACAACTCCGTTAATATGGGTATCAAATGAAAGGGCTTGACTAGTAGAATAACACCATGCAAATCCAAGATGGCCGCGATAAAAAAATGGTGAATGTCGGGTTTTTTTTTAATTTTTGAACATTAGATTCCGTAGCCACTACACACAATGAATACTTACGTGTATTTCCGCGTGCTAGATTGTTGTATCATGATCGCTAAATTTTTATTTGTTACAGATTTCCAAAGAACCCAAAAATAAGAAATGAATGGGCACAAAGAATAAGACCGCAATATTGGACATCGCAGAAACATAGTCATATTTGTTCAAAACACTTCACACTTAATTGATTTGTGCCCAAAAACAATTTAAAATGGAGGCGCTTAAAAGCAAACGCTATTATTTTTGCCGCATATAGACACATTGGTAATTATAATAATATCAAATCAAATATTTGTAATAATACCATAATTTCATGCTAGTGTTGTGTGAAGGTGCAAAATACATGCAAATACTAGGGTTGGACTTAATAGTCTTCAAACTTGGTTGGACTTAATAGTCTCAAAATTAATAGACTTAAAACGAATTCAGAGATAAAATAGTCATTAGTGATAGATGTTTGGTCCACGAGTATAATGCTAACACTCTTATAATAAGGTAATTCATCGTTTTCAAGAAAACAACGAAAATCAATTCTAACCTCAACACTGGATGATTTACCCTCTCCCTCCCCCCATCCCATAACCCATATCAAGGCGGCACGTTTTAAAAGTTTTACCCTAAAAGCTGTTATTGGTGTATGAAAAACGCTGAAGCAAAACGTGAAAAATGTTCTACCACGTCTGATTTTTTTTAATTTAAGGCAAGAGAACCGTTACCAATGGATGTCTGTAATGCAGAAGAAAATTCCGCCAATGAAGTTTCCATTCGCACATTAACGGAGTGACGTATAAACATTAATGTTCAAAGAAATTTAGTAAGTGTATAATATTCGTTCGTTCGTTCGTTCGTTTCAAACAATGGACGTCCACTGCTGGACATAGGTCTCTTGCAAGGATCGCCACAACACACGATCTTGTGCCGCCTGATTCCAGCGGCTACCAGCGACTCGCTTGAGATCGTCTGTCCATCGAGTGGGGGGGCCTACCTACGCTTCGTTTGCTGGTGCGAGGTCGCCATTCAAGCACCTTGGGACCCCAACGTCCATCGGTTCTTCGTGCAATGTGCAACGTGTGCAATGTGCAAATTGCACGAAGTATAATATTACTACCTATTAATATAAATAGGTTTAATATTTTGTATTTCGAGACAAAACAATTCACTATTGTAATCTACATAGTACTTTCAGGAAGGTTTTAGTATATGTATAACACACCTAGTTACCATTCTTATGTGCGAAGTTACACGCATAAATGTACCCACATGTCACTAATATTTTTGACTGGTGCACCGGTTCCTCTGAGATTGCTGGACCGAAGTCGGTTTAATTTTTCTTAAAAATAGCTTGTATGATCGTATTTTCGAAACACCGTTTATAAAGTTTCATCGACTCCAAAAAGACTCGATTTTATTTCAGTTCTAGAAGGCACAA
Organism: Melanargia galathea; assembly: GCA_920104075.1. Classification (NCBI taxonomy): domain Eukaryota; kingdom Metazoa; phylum Arthropoda; class Insecta; order Lepidoptera; family Nymphalidae; genus Melanargia; species Melanargia galathea. Next base: position 14,800,546 of record OV049862.1, read on the forward strand.
CAAAGGTTCTAGAAGGATATGTATATTTTGTGTTTTTTTATATATATATATATGTATATTTTTCGATGTGTACACTAAAACCTTTCTGAAAGTATGTAGATTATGATAGTGAAAAAATCATCAAAATCGGTTCATTAGTTGCGGAGATAATCGCGAACATACTTATATACATACATATATACATACATACAACCTCCTTTTTTGAAGTCGGTTAAAAATATACTATAATATGAAACATATTATTCTTGTATTTCCTAACAAGATGATGCCCGAGACTTCATTCACGTGAGCTTAGGTTTTTATTTTATTAATCTTGTAGGAACGCTTTGATACTGCAAGACAAAAGTAGCCTTAGATATCGGTTCCCGGGATGCAAGCTGTCTGTGTACAAAATTTCGTCCAAATCGGATGGGCCCTGAAAAGGTAAAAGACAGAAAGACACACTTTCGCATAATGTAATATTAGAGTATGGTCCACATATTTAAACACGCATATTGTGTCCCTATAGATCCTCACAGTCAAAATATCGATAGTTACATCACTAGCACGTCACGTGTCATCGTCACGTGTCATTAAAAAACTTGTGACCACAGACAGCTGTAAACTTGACATCTATTTAGAGTATATATTACAATATCTTAGGATGTAACATTGCAAAAGGTTGTTAGGTTAGTTGCTAAGATACTACGAGTATGTCATGAGATGGTCATGAGTTAGGTCATGAGTATTTAAAAAAGAAATAAAAAAGAATAATAAACTTGAAATTCATTTAATTTTAAGTTATTTTCTCTTTTTTAATTAGATCCTAAACAAAGAAAATGTAAATATTAGTTAGTTAATTGTTAATAATGAAATCAACTTAACGCACCTATTGTTTTGAAATTAATAATAATTGATAAGATAATTATTTTAGACATGGTTTGTAAAATTTAATAGAATTTATTCCAAAAAAGCTACATAATATTATTACATACAAATATGAGTAGAATTAAAATTCAGTGTTTTTAAGGAAAGCCATCATCATCTTCCTCTGCCATTTCCTTGGCAAGTTCCAGGTCCTGCTGCTCTCTCTCTCGTCTCTCTTCAGCGCTTTCCAATTCCTTGCCATAAGACTTCGGAGGATATCTCATCGCCTTCACACTCTGGTTATGTAACTCCAGACAGAAGGATATACGCTGGTGGAAAGCTAGTTGGGGCTCCCTTGTGCAATACAGGTCGGAGCTCTCCTTGTTACTCATGTATCCCTTTTCGGGGTCCAGGGTAGCCTCGATGACTCCATCTCGTATAGCTTTAGCTACAATGAATTCTGCATCTTCAGCCGAATCCAATCCCAACTTTCTAGCTATATCTTTAGGGGAAATTCTGGAATAGGACATCCCGATAGAACGAATTGCAGTCTTTATAACATTTTGGCGAAGACGCAGGATCAGTGTAAAGGTGTGGTCGTTCCGGAACTGGGGTCCAAAGTTTTCCAACACTTCTCCAAATCTTTGCAAATTACCAAGTCTGACAGCTTGAGTGAGTTGAAAGTACGGCGCCAGAGACTTCCTGAGTGGTGCTGTGCGGAAAATAGCACGCTCAGGTATATCTCCTAACAGTAATTCAACAACGATAGCCAATTTCTGTACTGTCTGTCTAAACCCGACAGCTGCAGTCTGAGGTGCTTTACGCAAAGCCTGCACGAGGTGTTTGTGGGCATCGCTGTATTCTAACCTAGCAGCCTTGATTCTACCAAGGTAATAAAGGAATCGTGCCCATTCATTGTTGCTAGCATTCTCCGGAAATACTGATTTACTGACCAATTTATCAGCTTGATCATACAAGGCGTAGTGGAGGTAGTTACGCAAAAGGCAATTAATCAATACTGCCTGTCCCTCATAATCATTCCGAAGAGTGGATGTCCGTAAACGTGCATGCAACAGACCTCTAATGAGTTCCAGTTTATTGGTCAGTTCGAAGACTCTCGAGTGATAGAAATAACACTTGGCAGCAATCAAATCCAAGGTTCTCCGGTTTTGTGCCGTCACCTTGTTCATTAACAGTTGCGAACATTCCACAGCCTCTTCCAACTTGTTTGTGTCTAATAAACGAAGTAGTACTAGTAGATGTATGTAGGCATCTACTTCAGGCACAGGGGATTTCGGAGCGCTTCTCGAACGCGGTGCTTCTATCTCAACTGCATCTGGCGCGGGCACCTCTACAAAGGCAATCAATGCTTCTTTGTCAGGGCTCGTTTGAAACAGTTGGTTAATGATCGCGCGGAGGACATTACCATTTAACTTCTTTCTAGTGCTCGGAATAGACCTGAGTACACGCATTGCAAACCTCGGCTCCTTCGAAGAAACAGCTTTATCAATTTGTCTAACATGTTCTCTCAAATCCTGGACGGCGAGGACGTCGGCGTCTTTCTTGACTTCACTCATTTCCACGTCACTCGCAGCAGCCGGGCTATCGAGATTTTTCATTTCGACGTCTTGTTCAGCGGGTGCCATTATTGATTCAAACTTAATTTGATTCTTATTTCAAGATTTCTATTTAAATTTATTTTATTCAAGAAATGAAACAACAAAAATTCACTAATCATTGACCTTCATTGACGTTCTGATTTCTGTCAAAGTTCTGTCAAAAAACTTGCCGAGTAACGTAGAGTATTATACTCTGTTCCTAGAATTTCACATAGAGATAATAATGAATTTCACAAAGAGAGTTCCTTGAACTCAATCTAGCGGCACGCTATGATGGCCGGTTTGACACATTACAATAGTGATGTGGAATGTCAATTTATTCTCGAACAAAAAACAATTAAGTTTTGTTTTTGTACCTGATTAAATAGGTTTAATAAAACAAAAATGTATATGTTTATTTAATTTATTTGAACGAACTGAATATTTGAACGAAAATGAATATACATACTTTATATGCACACAAGAAACATATGAATACAAAAGATACCAAAAAAGGTGCCACAAAAGGCCATAAATAATCAGATTCGTCCATACTACTATTTTCACTCATGATCAACCCATTACCGGCTCACTACAGAGCACGGGTCTCCTCTCAGAGTGAGAAGGGTTTTGGCCATAGTCTACCACGCTGGCCAAGCGGATTGGCAGACTTCACACACCTTTGAGAACGATAAGGAGAACTCTCAGGCATGCAGGTTTCCTCACGATGTTTTCCTTCACCGTTAAAGCAAGTGATATTTAAATACTTAAAACGCACATAACTCCGAAAAGTTAGAGGTGCGTGCCCCGGGATCGAACCCACGACCTCCGATTAGAAGTCGGTCGTCCTAACCACTAGGCTATCACAGCTTTTTTTTTTTTTTTTTTTTTTTTTGGGTTGATCATGACTATTTTCACTGTCGTCACTGCTATCATCACATACATTAATAATTATATGTTCGTTTTCTATAATATTATCTATTTTCACATCTCTTTCATAATCTTCCCTTATTAATTTAACAGTTCTATTCACAACCTTTTCCCAGTCTCCTTTAGTCACATGTTCACAAGCTTCTTCTAATAATTTTAGCATTTTTTTTGTGGTAAATGGGGGTTCTGTATTGTGTCTTGCAGCATATCCCTTAATTTGAGCCCACACCAACTCAATCGCATTATACTCACAATGGTAAGGCGGTAACCGTATAACTCTGTGCCCATGTTCTAATGCTATTTCGTCAATGACGTATCGGATCTTGGTTGGTTTGTTTTCTTTTAAAAGACGTACTAATTCCGCTTTTAACATATTCATGTTTGCATCTACGCCATTTTTACGAAGCCATGCGACGATATCAGCTTTCTTTTGGGATTGGGCAGGTGGCTTGTCAATTTGCATCGAGTGGTATGGGGCGTTGTCCATAATTATAATAGATGGTTCAGGGAGGCTACACAACATTGAGGTAAACCATTCAGTAAACTTTTCTCCATTCATGTCTTCATGATAGTCTCCAGTGGTTTTTGACGCAAAAGCCATGAGAGAACCTTCGACAAACCCGTTGATGGTTCCGGCGTGACAAATTATAAGTCGCGATCCTTTTCCTACAGGAACTTTGGAAGTAGATGCTGCTGTGTCATCGTTCCAAGAACGGCCTACAGTATGGTTAGCATTAAGCCATGTTTCATCCAAGAACACAACATTTTGCCAATTTTTGATTTCTTTCACTTGCCGTAAAAAAGTATACCTTGCCATCGCTATATCAAATCTTTCCATCAATATTTTGCGTTTGTTACATTTTTTGTATCGAAATCCAATGGTCTTCAAAATCTTCGTTAAAGAACTTTCCCCACCGAAGAATAATCCAGCTTCCTTCAGTGAATGCACCAACTTTTTTCTTGTTGGATACTCCTTCTGTAAATAGTAGCCGTAAACATGTCTTCGGATAGCATCGGCATCAAAGCTATCGATGCCTACGACTGGTTTTGCTCGTTTTCTCTTTTTTGGTGTGTGAAGTTTATTTTCTTCTGTGCCAGTCTCGCCATATTTTTTTTTAGTTATCCGTCTAACAGTTCGTTGTCCAATATTAAGCGCATCAGCTACGCGTTCAACCACTGACGTTATAGGTAAAATTGGCCCTCCATTTTGAGCTTCACGATCGAAATAGTTACGAAGGCGTATTACGAACTCACGTGTCTGACTATTTAGAACAGTTCTCTGCGTACGTTCGGTCATATCGACGAAATCCACAACAAAGGGCTTGAACAGAGTCCAAATTAACGAGCAAGGGTCAACAGTAATGCAGTATCAATATTTGAAATCCAAAGCCAGGTCAAAACTATATCACAATCGCATTGCACTGACAGTTTATACTTTTCGAAGCAACGTCAATTCGAAACTGCTTTGTTTTGCATTGAGCATTGACGCGAGTTTGCCGGAGGTAGTAGTTGTGCTAGCCAGCGATCCTATGTGACGATCGTATTAGATTCCATTTTTAAAAATTTATTGATATTTTTTTGCGATTTCAGAGGTTTGTCCACATAGTGAAAATTGTTCATATTCACAAGTACATTCACCCCTTAAATGGTGCAAACTGATTTTTCTACACTTGTATACATTTAAGAAATCAATTTAATAAATAAATTTTGAGTCCTAAACCTAAAACTACATTCGATAAAATTTATGAATCTCTGCACATCACTATCGTCAATAAAGTAATACAATTATTTCCTTCAAAGTCGTTATCAATTAATACGGAACTTCATGAGCGGACAAACGTCAAACCGGCCATCATAGCGTGCCGCTAGAGTAGGTTTATCAGAATAGGGACTTAGCACCACAAACCTATTATTTTCATATTATCCTGATTTTTAGACAAGCCAATTATAGCAAGCGGTAGCAAATAACATTATTAATATATGTATGACATAATTACTTTTTATCGTTGCCAATAAACGTTAAAATACCCATATGATATTAAAGTTAATATTTTACCGTTAGTAAAGTATTTTATATTGAACTAGCGGACCTGCCCCCTGATTGTGTAACTTTTGACGATGAAATGGTACTCATTTGATGGCCTAAGGCCATTAAAGTAAAGTATACCTTGAATGTATTGATTTAAAGTCACAAATTCAGTACAACTGATTTTAACATGGAGCGTTATGGATCGTATCGTACATACCTAAACGTATAAGAATGGATACACGAAATTGAGCTCTATTTTAATGGAATTATGGTTTATTTTACTTTGATGCATAAGGCCATCAAATGAATACCGTTTCATCGTCAAAAGCTACACAATCAGGGGGGCTGGCAGACATCATCCTGCCCGGTGACATAACGACATCAACGCCATCTACCGAGACCCATTGATAAAAATGAAAAATTTGATAAATGAAGAATTGCTCGACCGATTTTGTGCAAACTTCACATAAACCATCTACTAAATAGTCCAAACAAAGCCTAAGCATTTGGTTTGGATAGGTGAGCCCGTTCTTGAGTTATAAAATTACATCGAAAAGTGGCATTGATTTTAGGCTATTCAACTAATTTTGTCAAATAGTCTATTGAAGATTGAACAAGCCCTTCTTAAAATGCTATCTTGTTACTATTACTAAAGTTATTGTACTCGCATCCAATAATGTACCGCTTCGATTGTTTTAATATTCAATTAATCACAAAATGTCTGTACTTCATATTTTACACGTAGTAACAAAAATTCTTTCAAAATCGATATCTAGAATTCCCTATGATCATAAAAAACATATATGTCAAAATAAAAATTTTGTGATCTTGACTCTAATCTAAGCCCTAATCTGCGAAATCTAATGTTCGAAAGTTTGTCGCACGTAATCGATATGCGCCTTTATATTTAGTACATCACTATGCTAATAAACATAACCTTTATTATTCAACAGAATTTTTTTTTAAAAATAGGCAAAAATAGGTGTAGAATGGAACACAACAATGATTTCCAAAAACTACAAATAATATTACATAATTTTTAGATTAGATTAATAAACTATTAACATCAAAAACTATTAAAATTCACCGATGAAAATATGATAAATATTTCTCGCTAATTTTCTTTTCTTCCGCTATGGGATTACAGCCTTCCATAGCACAGGACATTTTCTATTATAATTAGGTACAAACTGCACTACAACATTACAACTGAATACGCTGATTTTACTTACACGAATTGAATGTGGTTTGGCGCCGACTTCAAAAAATTATATAATATCATTTGAGTTAGTTAAGTAGATTAATCGTCAATTTAAATGAATAAAAATTATCTTAAACTTTTTAGTTCGAATCGTTTGAAGTCGGTTCTTTGAAAAAAAATATTGAAGCTAGTTGAAGTCGAGGGTGAGGGCGAGGGCGACAATGAGGTCGAGGGTGAGGGCGAGTTTAAGGCAAGTGCAAGGGCGAGGGCAAAGTCGAGGGCGAGGTCAAGGGCGAGGTCGACGGCGAGGTTGAGAGAAAGGTCGAGGGCAAGGGTGAGGGCGAAGGCGATGGCGAGCTTGAGGACGAAAGCGAAGGTGAGGGCGAAGTCGAGGGTGAGGGCGAAGTCAAGGGTGAGGGCCAGGGTGAGGACGAGGGAAAAAATTTGTGCAAGCAAGCGACTTTATTGACATACTTCAGAAAACAACAATTTAGCAACCTGTAAATGATACTGAGTAAGAAAATCATAAAAAAATAACTTTCTCTTAACCGTCAATAAGGTCGAGAATGGCTTGCACCCGTTTTTCTGCTTACTTTACTCCTAGCGAACTATATACAAATTCTATAGTTTAGATTCAGTCAGATTCTAGTCAACACGTACTTTTTATATCTAGATAAAAGTATTTAACAGTAATAGGTAGTACAAAGTTACCTTTATTATATTTTATGTGTAGGCAGTAGGTACTAAGGCACTATGTGTAAATAATATCTAAACAAACAAAAATATTTTCCTCGTTTTATTATTTGTCGGCAGTTGACAGTCGATATTAAATTCCTGTCCCAACACTATTTTACTACAGTTCGGTTCGGTCCACATTGAGTTACAACAACGTAACAAGTTCGCGGTAATGTTACAAAGTTCGGTTCGGTGAAATTTAAAACTTTGGACGCACCTTTAGATTGAAAGCCACTGAGATCAACATTTTAATTTTTGACATATAATTACTTGATTAAATAATTTACATTGAAAGCGTGCTATAAAATGTCATTTGCTTCACACTTTTTTTTTTTTTTTTTTAACTGGTTTTACGGCTCTGGGTTCTAGCCCTTTTGAGCCTTTGCTTCACACTGTGAATTACTTACTAAATGGTAGCAATTCTCTTGGCAGATTTCTAAATTTAAAATCGCTTATATTAGACTTAGAGGGATGTGCAATTCTACAAACACAGTTAAATGACAGGTCTAACTTAAAATTGATTTTGACAGCACTAAACTATTCAATTTAGATTTTAGACAGCAAAAGCTATTCTGTCGAACGCTCTAAGTGTCAAAATTAAGAAACGTCAACTTAAAATTCGCTAAATTTAAAGAGGACCTCTCGAGGTGCCCCCTAAATTTAAGTTGTCCGTCTAAAGCCAAAAACCGCGGAATAAATGAAAAGAAATATTTCTATTAGGGTTTCGGTTTTCCTTAAAAGTTATATATTTTTTACGTTTTCTATGATTTCATTGAGAAAAACTTGGTATAGTTGTATTTAGTGTTTTTTTACCTTAGATTTTAAGTTGCTGTACATGTGATAACCTTAAAATGGAAGAAAACGTTATTGCAGCTCTGATTGATTCCAGAGACAGGTAATTTATTAAATTTCTTAATTTTAGGTATCTAAATAACTAGTACCTACGTATTCTAAAGATCTGTAGTCTCTTTTAGGCACTAGGAAACCTTAAAGGAAGAAATGATCTAAGTAGCCAATTAACAAAGGCAATTAATCAATTATGAAAATTTCAACTGTCTGACTATCACATCATGAGCCTGGTGACAGGTGGACAGACAGACGGACAGCGGAGTGTTAGTAATAGGGTCCCGTTTTACCCATTGGGTACGGAACCCTAAAAATGGGTGTTTGGGTTTTGATATTTGTTGAAATAATCTGAGCCCAACATATAAAATGATGAATAAAGAAAAGTCAATTGCTTTGTAATCACAATATTCTACATTTAGATGTATTTTGTAAGTATAGTTTTTTATTATGATTTTTGCAGAGGTGACAAAGGATATCTATCCTCTACAGCCATGGTTGATGATCCTTTGATGGAGCCATCAACCGAAGCCGAACTTCAATACAATGAATGCCACACCAGGGCCAGAAATATCTTTGAAATGTGTACTTAACGGATGCCTAAAAACAAGTTCAGGTGCCTCCCTAGACACAGATAATTACACTACGAGCCATAAAAGCGGCAACAACTATACTGGTGACGTTATATAATATTTTTCTCGATGTGCTTACTGGTAAGCAAACATATTTTATTATTTTATTTTATAAAAGGTAAAAAAAAGGTAAAATAACAAACATATTTTATTACTAGATGATGCCCACGGCTTCGCCCCTGTGTGTTTGGGTTTTTAAAATCCTGTGGGAACTTTTGATTTTCCAGAACAAAAAGTAGCCTATCTACCCTGTCCTCAAAACGAAAAAATCTCACGAGATCTCCACGATTTAGGAATGCGAATGCAATTTCTTACAGCATCAGGGTTAAGGAGTTGGGTATGTACTTGAGTTCATTCAACGATAAAGTCTTTAATTGGTAGGTACCTCTATAATAACCGACAGTTTCGAAATCCCATTAGTTTTGGGGGTCAGATCCCCTACAGCATTAGGATTGAGGAGTTGGAAATGGACCTTTTTTTTGAAAATCGGTTAAAAACGTAGCCTATGTTACTCCTTGGTTAATCCTCTACTTGTATGTGAAAGTCCCGTCAAAATCGGTTCAGCAGTTCTGAAGATTAGCCTGTTCAAACAGACAGACAGACAAGAATTTTAAAAACATGTGATTCAGTTATAGTACAGTTCAAATAACCATATGAGCTTAATATGAGGTAGTTATTTTGAAATCACAGACAGACACTTCAATTTTATTTATTAGTAGGTATAGATTATAATTTTATTATTATATACACAAACCAGTACTTATTATTATTGCATATGAAAAAATCAAATATGAGTAATTTCTTGAATTCAGATTTGTTGAGATGTAACTACAAATTCACAACTTTCGAATTTTTCCCTTGTGCTATAAAACAGTGCCAGCTGCTTTCATGATTCTAAGTTAACGGGAAGTATTCAACCTACAGTATAGGTTTTGATTCCCTTTGAACGGTCTTTAGTGATAGGGCAGCCAGCCAGAGAACAAAATCCTTTTTTTCTCTGGAGATACAGAACCCCACAAATTAAGCAATTTCTGTACAGAAATATTGATATCACATCAAAAACATCTCTCATCTACTTGATCTACTGCACCGAGTCATCAAAAATTTGTATCATATTACTCAGAATATTGTAAATGATAATTATAGTAGGTAATAGGTAGTAGCAGATAGTTTTTCAGTTCTAGTTACATAAATATGTATCTTATAAAGATCATTCAACTGTATTTATAACAATTGTTGAAGTTTTTCCAAATTGTTAGCCTCCTACTTTCATTTTAAAAAGAACAGACTAATAAAATCATTGTATTTTGCAGATAGTGCAGATAAAAACCCAAAAAATGCAGATACAGACAATCATTAATGAAGAAGTCAACGAAGATTTTTTGCATGAAGCTAGACTAAGTGGACAAATTTTATTACTAATCATTTTAATAAATAAAAAATGTTTCACATAAAAAATATTTATTTTTGCTTATTATTTTTTAGAATCAACAAGGTAGTTAGGTACTTACTTAAATATTTTTTAAATATTTTGGTAAGTACATAGCAACTACTACACATATTTCTTATAAACAAATTCAACTCAATAATTATTAACAAGAGGTAGGTACATAGTTCTTTCAGTTTATAAACAACTTATCTTACTTATAATATACTGGATGATGCCTTGTTTTTAGGTTTCTTAAAATCTTGTGGGAACTATTTGCTTTTCTGGGATAAAAGTTGCTTATGTCAATTACAGGGACGAAGGAAAGCAAGGGAAAGCTACCTCTGTACCAAATTTCGTTAAAATCAGTTTAACGGATTATGTATTTAACCCATGGGAACATGTTATTTTTCCGGGATAAAAGGTAACCTAGGTATGTTCTTTCTTTGATGTAAACTACCTCTGTACCGAATTTCATCAAAATCGGTTGAACAGATTATGCATTATAAATTTTCCGTCTTCCCATGGGAACATGTTATGTTTCCAGCATAAAAAGTAGCCTATGTCCTTCCCCGGGATGTAAGCTACTTTTGTACCAAATTAAATCAAAATCGGTTGCTCTGTTGGGCCGTTAAAGGCTAGCAGAAAGACAGACACGCTTTCGCATTTATAATATTAGTAAGGATAATAATTGATGATTTATAACTGCCTCGTTGGTCTAGTGGTTAGCATATTCGACTGCAGATCACAAGGTCCCGGGTTTGATTCTCGGGTTGGGCAAATAATTGTTAGGTATTGGGTTTTTCTGACAAGAAATTCTCACTCCGGAGTCAGTAGTTGGCGGTGTCTCACCCCCGTGCCTCGGAGAGCACGTTAAGCAGTCGATCCTGGTTATTATCACTATCATGTGACAAGTCGTTAAAGCCCGCCAACCCATATTGGGGCTGCATGGCGGGTCTAAGCTCTAAATCCCTCTCTCCTATGAGTGAGGAAGCCTGTGCCCAGTAGTGGGACGTAAAAAAGACTAGTGGTGGGTGGTGGAATAATTACTATCAGGTACAAAATCAACTTTTACTAGGTACTACAAGAAGTTATTGAGATTTCAGCACTGAGTTGGGGCAAGCACTTGATGAGAACAAAAATAAAAGGTTAAAATAACACTATGTAATAAATTAATTTATTAATTTTTTTCATTTCATTCAACAGAATATAAATTATTCTCATTAAGGCTAGCCACTAAGTTGCTATGAACTGGTAGGCGGGGATGTTGATCAGGCCTTGTTATTAAATACAGAAACACACGAGTAGATTATAATATCTACTCGTGTGACAGAAATCTCTAATTAACAAAGATTAGTCTATGAAATTGACTTGCCTTAACCTTTAACTGTGGACACGGGGTCTCACAGACCTTTTGCTCTTGTTGATTTCTTAAAATAACATATTTCCCGCCACCCCACGCGAGTGACCGTTTCAGTAGCTTCGAGTTAAGTTACCAAACGCTCGACGAAGGAGGAAGTTGCGCTATCCGGTGCCATATACGTAAGTAACACGTATTTAAAGTTTAAACGGGGTCTGTGAGACCCCATGTCCATAGTTCTTATTGAAACATTATTTTTATATTCTTACTTTTGTTTTAGATTTTAGGTTCAAAATGGTCAAAAATAATAAACCAAATACTTCTGGTTCAAAAATACCTGTATAAGAAACGATTAGGAAGCAGAAGACGACAAAAACATTGCATTTAGATAATCCGCCTAATGATGAAGTTCCTCCAGATGATGTCGAAGCTCAAGAAGAAGACCAAGAAAATGTAACCTTAGTCCACCAAAACTACATAGAAAGACTGCCAACAAATGTGTGAATATCTGCAATGCTCAAACCCCCATTGAATGTCCATAATTATAGGGTAATTGACTCTTTGTCAAAATTTTTTTGTTTACAGTGAAGAATGAACTTTTTTATTTATTTTAATAAAAATTGATTAAACTTTAATAAAAAATAACATTAACATTGATTTTTCAAAGAAAAAATTATTTTATAGAACTTTAAGTGATCTCACTGCCAATTTAGCCTGAAAAGTGATATTTTTCGTTTTTATTGTAATAATTTGTATTTTGTAATAAATATTTCTGATATATTTTTAAAATCTTATTATTTATAATCCTTACATTCACTTTAACTGCTTTTTTTAATAAATTTTATTACATATTAATATAAATGACGCCAAACAATTTAGGGGTCTGTGAGACCCCATGTCCATGATAATGTTACAAAAAATAAGTGTCCATAGTTAAAGGTTAAATCTTGCCTTTTCCTCAGCGAAAGTTGTGAGAAATGGTCGGCACTTTGCCTGTTTAATAACATCTAAGCACCACTGACTTGGTCAGTTTTTCTTATTCATCTACAAGATTGTCCTTGATCTGCTGGGTTATTCTGTAACTTAGTTAGCAACTGAAAATAGTTGCCAACGAATTAGTTTGATATACATTGCTGCTTTACTGTGGGAAATATAAAGTGTTTTCATAATTTCACACAGTAAAGCAGCAATGTATATCGAACTAATTCGTTGGCAACTATTTTCAGTTGCTAACTAAGTTACAGAATAACCCCCCTGATCTGAAGTAACAACAAAGACGGAAGCGCGATAACCTGGAAAAAGGTACTTACTATGGCTGTTTTATAATAAATCCATATAAAATTGATCGGTTTGCGTCATCGTACCAGAACGATAAATCGCTTAGCACGGCTTTGCCAGTTGAGTGGTAACTAGGGGGAAGGGCCCGTGGTCCCACCGATTTGACCCACCGGTGGGTCAAACGCTATACTACCTATACTACTGAAGGGCCCGTGGTCCCACCGGGCTAGGCGCGAATGCTAGTATCGATATAGTGTTATCGATGTAGTTATTTTTACTAATGAAATATTTAAAATTACGATGTTTTTAACCGACTTCAAAAAAGGAGGTTCTGTATTTGACAAGTACGTGTGTGTTAGTATGTATGTATGTATGTTTGCGATGATTTCAAAAACCAATGAAACGAATTTGATGATCACTAGATATACTATATAAACCTTCCTGAAAGTATGTAGATTACGATAGTGTCTACGAATCATCAAAATCGTTTTATTGGTTTTTGAAATCATCGCGAACATACATACATACTAACACACACATACTTGTCGAATACAAAACCTCCTTTTTTTAAATTCGGTTAAAAATATTGTAATTTTAAATATTTCATTAGTAAAAATAATTACATCGATAACACTATATCGATACTAGCATTCGCGCCTAGCCCGGTGGGACCACGGGCCCTTCAGTAGTATAGGTAGTATAGCGTTTGACCCACCGGTGGGTCAAATCGGTGGGACCACGGGCCCTTCAGTAGTATAGGTAGTATAGCGTTTGACCCACCGGTGGGTCAAATCGGTGGGACCACGGGCCCTTCCCCGTAACTAGCCACGTTTGAAACCTCCCATTAGACCAGACCAGAGACAATTTAGAAAAGAAATGATAAATTCCCTTTCCTCTGGGATCGAACCCGGGACCTCCCACCTATAACACCATTGCGCCAAGGAAGTTATAAAATTTTTAGATGGTTCTCTTTAAATAGTATAGTCTCAATATAACGTAGTACTTAGGTAGATCTCAAAACGAAATTCTGCTATTTTAAATACAAATAAAAATGGTTAGGCAAGGATGAGTAAAAGGAAAGGCGATAGATTCAAACGAAGATTTTATGTAATTAATTATCATAACATCTTTTATTCTATATTATTATTTTAAATTTTACATGCTTAGTTTCAAACATTAAGAAAGAAATAATAATATTTAACATCTGCACAATATACAAGAGCTTTTATCATTTTACGATCCGCTTAAAAGTAAAAAAAATATAATATAAGTATATAATAATTATATTAGTATATTTATTGCAAAATATTCCATTGTTATACGAATACCTTACATTTTTAACCGATCCGAAAAAACTAAGGCCAAGGTGGGAAAAATATACAAAACTCGGCATTTTTACATGGCAACTCCGTTTTAGCACATTTGACATGTCAAATACAGATAAATATACATATTCCAAAACGAATTAAATATTAATTAACGAATGAACTTTAATTCATATTTAAGGACTTAATTCATATTTAATTCATATTTATTTAAATCAATTAGGTAATTTTAATTTTTTTTATATATTTATATGGTTACCTCACATTTACATATTTTCCTCGCGACTTACTTATTCGATTTTTAGATCAATATACATAATTGATTTTGAAGGTTCGTTATAATAATCATTCGGCAAATCAGCTTGCGAAATCTTATTTTGGTATACTTAACAGTGGCACAAATGTGCCAAAAGGAATTCCCATTGAAAAAGAGAAAGGTTCGACGAGGCAAATTATAGGTGAGACAATCTTCCGACATCCGTTAACAAAATATATGTAGCTTTTTATCGCCTATCCATTAAATATTACTATTTACATGACACAGTTTCTTCTCTACTGAATGATATTTTTAAAAGTTATCACAAAGATTTCATCTAATATTCTACAAAATACTTCATATTATTATTTATTATTATTATTTTATACGTTAGAGCGCATCATGCTGATGTTGTTTACAAAACTATATCCAATCCAAGCAAAATACATTCAATTGGTGCCAACTCTCTTAAACACAAAACTAAATTGACAGAACTAGAGATATGGAACTTTTCCTATAGAAATGTTGTGAGAGGGATGACACATCCCTTTCACAACATTTCTATAGGAAAAGGACAACAAGATATTTTGTCCTGTTAATTTAGTTCACAACTGATATATCACCATTATTCATATAAAAACTTTATTTTACAACTACCTCCCATCTCGATAATTCGAAATAGGTATTTAAGTGATACTAATAAATCATCGGAAATAAATTTCATATTGAAATGATCTCCACAATTGGATTCCAGTTTCAATAGAATTATTATATATTCTATATTATTAGTAGTCTATAAAGAGAAGAAAATTAGTATGAAACCAGAATATTACTGCGACCTTAAAAAAACACGTCCTACAATAATGTACAATACAAAATTAAACAATATCATACCAAAAATATTTCGTAACTCTTTAATTTTTTATCTTTTACATAGTACATAATTATTATATGGCAAGTTTTCCACGGAAGCACGCAAACGAAATTTTAATGCTAATAAGCTCTGTGCAAGCGAGATAGCAATACAGTTCGCAAGTGTTGGAAAGAGACAACCGTATAAGTGTTGCACAAGCCGAAAGTGTATTTCGTGTGCGTGCTTTAACCAGTGTTCAAAGACACATAGATGTAACATCACAGCAAAATGCACTTTAACACCGAGAGCAAGCGAATCGATTTACAATATAATATATTCAACAACCAGAGATACAGTAAATCGAGGTAACTTTGCCTTTTATGATAAGTTTGACAGTCAAAGTAAAATCGTATTGTATTGCCCTTTTTAATACACATTTCTTCGCATTTAACTTATAAGGTTTTTAAAATAAGTAAACAATCATTTTAGATTGTCAATTTATTGCAGACTGTTTTCTGTTGACTCACGAAGGGTAAATCGAAAGGCAAAGTTACCCCAATTCACGGTATTTACAGTACATTTCAATTCATGACTTGTAAATCATGAATGCACCGAATTTTACATACCACAACACGAATTAATTTAAAAATTGGCATCAAATAAATAATGTATAATTTCCATTTTCGATATACAAAAAAAATATTTCCTTTTAAATATGTATTATTTAAACTCATGGATAAAATAATAAAATGGTGATTATTATCATTGTTTTGCGTATACGTACTAGTGATGTGACGAATATGTTATTCGTGAATTCTATTACTAGTTAAGTCGTATTTTAATCACCACATATTGCAGCACTCAGATACATCATATTATGTCTAATGAGTCATTAAGTAATTATCATTAAATCTCTAACTGACCTGTCTATTGGCTGTAGTACTAATGAAGAGTGATAGAGTGATTTAAAAAAAATCTATACTAAGGAGTTCTTTAAATAACATTAAACGACTGAGTGCGGCGGTAATCTAATTAAATTGAAATAAAGAATTAGATAATTGAATGAAGGAAACTTCATTCCTCTATTTGGCATGTATAAAGTAAATTGACAGGACTATACTACTCGACCAAGCGAACTCGGCATCTGATTTGTATGCGGCCTAATTGGCTTGGTCGAGTAGTATGTGGCAAGTGCCACAAATGTTATTACGTGGGTTAAGTGTACAATAAAATCGATTATTTTCTCATGAATTCGATTTTTCTACCGAAATTCGTTACATCACTAGCGTCTAAAATTCTACACACTAACACATGTTTGCCTTTAGGCGATTTATTGCAACGGTTTGACTAACATCTAAATATTAATAAGCATTATGCGGGAGATAGGCAAAGTAACCAATTTATTATGTACATTATACACAATATTCAACGCTAAATATACAGAACTAAATGTGTTGCCATCTCTTTCACAACTTCCTCAGCGGAACGGGACAGCACGATTGTTAGTTTTCTTAAATTAATTTCAATATTTGTGCAGAATAAAATTGATATCTTTGTTATTAAGTAGATCGAATAGTTTCGCAGATTATTATTAATAATATTGTCACGTTTCTGAATGATAGTTAAAATTAAATAAAATAAATAACATCGATTTAACATTGATTGTTAATGTAAAGTATTTTTTTTAAACTAAATTATAATATATTCAATTAATTTTAAAACATGCTTGTAAAACTTTTGATTTAATAAAATAAAAAAATAAAAAAAATTGTTGTCTGTAAAGTCGCTTTACGGAGTATAATTTTACCTGATAACGTCATAAGAAAACATTATAGAACACATATATAGGCCGATCGTGCCACGCTCTCGCTTGCACGCTCGGAACGTGACAATGAGTCATACTTTTTCGTCCGTGTAGCCGGCGTTCATCGATTTATAAGAGGTTATCACGGCAAAAATCCATCCATGCACACAGTAAAAATCAAATATACCAAATATAATAATTGGATTTGCATTTCAAAAACGTGACAAATAAATATTTAATACATTATATTTCACACGAAGCAAATTATTCCTGAACGGTTAAACGCGTATTTGCTATAATAATATTATGAATTGATAAGAAAGAAGTGACCAGCGTAAGGTGAAAAACAATGAACTATAATTCGGCCGTTCAGAGAATGCGTTCCTGACACGTCGCGATTGAACTGACGACGTAGCTTTGTAATGGCGTTGCAGTTACGATAAAAATATTTTTGCTGGTTGTTTACCGTTTTAACAATTGATGAGCATTAAAACAACATTATTATATCAATAATCAATGAATGTTATAATTTTGTGCCAAACTGAGTGTCAAATAACTTGGTAAACAATATTTTTCTAAATCTATACTGCGCTATTACAAGGTTATGTCAGCGCTTCATATTTGTATAATAGTGCTGTGCTAAAAATAACAGGCCAAGTATCGTAATCTGTTCTTATACTTATAATAATATAGATTCAGTTGACGATTCAAAAGTACTTGTAAAAGTTTATTTGAATAAAAAACTTTTCTATTCTATTCTATTCTATATAAAATAATACGCTTTGTTTTTATTTTTAAGAATTTGAAAATAATGGACTATAAAATAACTTTTATGAAATATAAAAATAAAACTATGACCAACCCGAACGCGCGAAAGAAAGTAGCATTTTTAGGGTTCCGTAGTAAACAAGGAACCCTTATAGTTTCGCCATGTCCGTCCGTCTGTCCGTCCTCGGTTAATCTCAGAGACTATTAGTGCTAGAAATCCGTAATTTGGCATGAGTATAAATATTAATCACGCCGACAAAGTGGTGAAATAAAATTTTGATAAATATATTTTTTTAGGGTAGCTCCCCTACATGTAAAGTGGGGATGAATATTTTTTTCTCGTCTACCCCATAGTGTGGGGTATCGTTGAATAGGTCTTTTAAAAATACTGTGGGTGTGAGAACATCATTTTTCGATTTCTAGATCCGTTTGTACAATATGATGTTTTAAAGTGCAAATTTTTATTAGAGTCAAGTGTCCCCCCCCCCCTCTATCAGCAAAATGGCAGTATATAGGAACTTGAAAAAATTTACAGCAGTAGGGTATATAATCAATTTTAAAGGAAAACTATCACGGCTAAGTAGGGTTCACAGGTTAAGGAGTTATATCTGTTTTTCGAGGATTGTGACTACGGAACCCTACACTGCGCGTGGCCCGCCACGCACTTGGCCGGTTTTTATATCTTCATGTTTGAATTACATTCACCACTCACACTATCCACAGCCCGGGATAGCGCTCCTTCAGAAGTCATTGTTGATAAAACTCTATTATTATGTTCATCTACTTCTCGGTTACTGCTGTATAGATGCACTGCATCCTCACATATGTTTGGAAGCGATGAATTACTAAAACATCTACTGTTTATCAAATTGACATCTTCAGATGTCATGGATCCACTGGCCATATTATTTAAGGCAGTCGCAAATGCAGTATCATCCTTTTGACGCATAATTTCATGAAGTTCTGTCAATACAAATAAATTCCAAAGCGGCGTACCTGCTATATCTGCTAAAGGGTTTCGAGTATTAGCTTGAAATACCCAGTTATCGCCAACAGGCGGTAACTGTCTAAAATCACCAACTACTATTATAGAAATTCCAGCAAAAAAGATAGAAGAATGAAATACTTGCTGAAGTCTACGATTTATTTGGTGAAATGTTCTTGATCCCAGCATAGAAATTTCATCTATTATTATTAAACGGACTTTCGCTAGTTTTGTGGCAAGCGTGTTAGCTATACTCGGTGACAGCTCTGGCAAAATATTGCCTGCTTGAGAAACTGGAAGTCCAAGTGCGCTATGTATTGTTTGCCCTCCAATTCCAAACGCCGCTTTACCGGTAAAAGCAGATAAAAGAATTTTTAGATCATCGGGATTACTCCCAGGTTCTCTGTTAAATAAGCGAGTCAAGCATTGATATATCGCTCTTATTAAAACGCTTTTGCCGACACCAGCACCACCACTGATAAATAAATATAACGGAGTTGGCGAGCTTAAAGAGAAATGCCGATAGATGTGAAGTAACGTATCTCTTTGAGCATTATTCAAAGTTCTAGCAAGGGCTAAAAAATCGTCTTCTGACCACTGAGGAGGCTGAGCGATAAAAACAGAAGGGTCACCACACAACTCTGGCCCCGGATTCCCACCAGGAATTAAATCTTCTTCTACATCTCCAAGTTGAGTTTCAAATTCATATCCTTCAAATGCCTGCTCATTGACTCCCCTTTCTTGCGCATCTTCTTCTTCGCCTAATAACTCTGCATTCCTTATTTCTGTTAACAATCTATCAAACATTTCAGCATCACCCAGCTTATTGAATTGTTCACTTTCAGCCTTTATTCTTTCCTTGCACTCGTCAAATATATTTTTGATATTTATATTGGGATTGAGAAGTTCTTCTTCTTCGTTTCGCCAAGGGATATAAAGCATTAATTGTTCCCTATAGAAATTGTCTGGATCATCAATGTAACTATACCGACGAAATCGTATTACTCGTGGCTTAGTTCTTTTTCGTATGTATCCTAAATTATCTTGCAAACAAATCCAGTTTCCTTCCACTTTATCAACAGGCTGGGCATTGTCAACAGTCTCAGAATAGTCATTGAAATTGTCTACTAATCTAGCTGAATCTTTATTTTTGGAAAATGTATAATATGCTACAAAATGTGCAAGACTTATATTTTCTAACAAAAACGGTCGTTTTGAGTAATAATCAATAACACCTTTTTGGAAAATATCAGATGAATCAGGAGGTAGCCCCTGTAATTCAGTATGACTTTTTAGTATATGGACTCGCTCCTGGGGCAAACTGGTATTTATGTACATTTCAGCTTCGCTAGCTCGTGACAACGGTAGACCAGCAAGAACATAGATAGCCTCTTGAGCAGAAATCTCACTAGAATTTAAAAATACATTAGACACAGATCGTAATGACTCTTTTATGCTTTTGTTGCCTTTTTTCGCTTCCTCAAGTGCTTCACGCAAAAGACGCGACATCCCTCTATCGGCCTTGTTAATGTAGTCAACTATGTACACAGCGCATGCAAACGGGTCCAATATAAATTGTATATCCATGTTAGCTTGGTGTAAACTTAAAATTTTTTTACTAAAAGGATTAATAAAAATATCCTGCGGTCTTCGTCGAAGAACAACTGTGGGTCGTTTTAATGAACTTCTTATGGCTAAAATATAATCTTCTATAGTAACGCCAATCCAGTCTAAAAACTCTTCAAATGAGTAGATTTCTTCAGGGATATTTTGTATTTTCTCTTGGATGATCTTTGCTAATTCCTTTGCTTTTTTGTATTCTATATCGTCCTTTGAAAGCTCTACAAGTATGGTACTATCATTCATAGGGTAAAATGGTATCCCAAAGCGACATAATCTATCTAAATTAGGCCTACAAGTATGAGTGTGTTTGTGAAGTTGCACTCTTCTAAGTTCATTAGATATATCATTGCTATCACAAGATATAATGGTATCGACAAATCTTGTGATTTCTTGAGCAGAAGTTGTATCACCGGGTTTGAAAGTGGGAGCTCCATTTAACCATAACATAATGTGAGCGTGAGGTGATCCTCTATGCTGAAATTCAATACGATAAAAATAATGCATTATTCTATAATGTAAAAAAGGACCTACTGGACATGACCAAGTTTTTTGAATTTCTCTTAGCTTTGTTTCAAAATATGTAGCACAAATAAATGGATCAGATTGTATCAATCGAGTTTTTGTTTCATATGACAAATTTTCTGCTTCAGATTCTGTAATTTTATTTTTGTCTACTACTTCACTAAGCAATATTAATAAAGGAATCCATTGAACTTCAGCAGCTGATAAAGTTAAGAACAAAGTGGGAACACCGAACTGTCTTACCATTGCCAAAAGCTTTTTCTTTTCGCTTTCCCAGTGTGCAGGTGAATTTCTGATTCCGCCAAGAACACGATATCCGTCATCATGTTGAACTAAATGGTCTATAAAATTATTTTGAAGCACATTACACGCAAGCACAGGGGCACCTCTGACAGTTTTTTTACGCAAACATGTTGTAATACAATTTTTTATGGCAATAGTTTGCTGTTTTTTGAGTGCAGTGAAAAGATAGTCAGGTCTAACAGCACGCCTATCGTGTCTGGAGATTTCTGATCGTGTGATCTCAGAATGACTTAAGTTGATCTGGAATTTGCGTTCAATTCCGCAATGAACTTTTATGAATGCAAGCTCTTCGAGATGTTGATCAAATAGCAAGGAAATTGGTCTTTCACCCTCTCCTGGCGCCATTACTATTGAAACATCTTGATTATCGTCTAAGAGAGTTTCTGGATTAATATCAAGATTTTCAACATCATTGCACTCCTCTTGATCAAGTGATTTACATGTACATTCGATAGTACCTTCAGGTTCATTAGTGGTCCAAGACTCTTCGAGTTCTATGCCATATTTACGGAACAAATCGCATGTCACTAAATATTCCGCTGCTTGGCGTATTATTTTCGGACGGACCCGCTCTTTTCGACCATGTTTGTAACAAAATTTACGCTTCAGCTCCACGGTTATAATGTTATCATCAGTTATTGATCGAGGTAGAGCGCGTACCATATTGTTAATTTTGACAGGTATATTTATAACATTCCCTGATAGTCCATGTTGATATCCTAGTCCTTGACCTTTACGAATGATTTTTAGAAATATATGGCGGGGACTTACTAATCTTTCCTCCATAGGGCTCAATTCTTTTAGAACATCCGGGACTTCTGGAAACCTTAACCCGTTTGCTATTGCAAGTCGCGGTATTCGTCCTTGACAAATATATTTTGTACACGTATAACAAAACTCTGCAAAATCATCAAAAGGATTCAAATAAAATACATTTGACATGAAGTCTTCATTATATTTAGCCGAAATTGCATGTTTTGTTAGCTTTCTTACAGAATTTTTGTGCCATAATCTACCACAACATGAACAAACATGAGTGTACCCTTCCCTTATGCTATTAAAATACTTTTCAGCAACATGTTCCCAATCTTGAACAGATTGATTCCGCGCTGATTGTCGAGCCCTGCTGTTTCTAGTCTGCTCAATTTGTGAGTAGCATGTATCGTGCCGAGCGCTTCGGTGAGCCTGCGTGTTACGCCATTGCTCGGCATCCCGGAAAGCAGGGTTTTCACGAGCAGTGCGATGAGCCTGCGTGTCGCGCTGTTGTTCAACATCCCGGAAGGCAGGGTTTTCACGAGCTGTGCGATGAGCCTGCGTGTTGTGCTTCTGTTCGGCATCCCGGAAGGCAGGGTTTTCACGAGCAGTGCGATGAGCCTGCGTGTCGCGCTGTTGTTCAGCATCCCGGAAGGCAGGGTTTTCACGAGCAGTGCGATGAACCTGCGTGTTGTGCTTCTGTTCGGCATCCCGGAAGGTAGGGTTTTCACGAGCAGTGCGATGAGCCTGCGTGTCGCGCTGTTGTTCAGCATCCCGGAAGGCAGGGTTTTCACGAGCAGTGCGATGAACCTGCGTGTTGTGCTTCTGTTCGGCATCCCGGAAGGTAGGGTTTTTACGAGCAGTACGATGAGCCTGCGTGTCGCGCTGTTGTTCAGCATCCCGGAAGGCAGGGTTTTCACGAGCAGTGCGATGAACCTGCGTGTTGTGCTTCTGTTCGGCATCCCGGAAGGTAGGGTTTTCACGAGCAGTGCGATGAGCCTGCGTGTCGCGCTGTTGTTCAGCATCCCGGAAGGCAGGGTTTTCACGAGCAGTGCGATGAGCCTGCGTGTTGTGCTTCTGTTCGGCATCCCGGAAGGCAGGGTTTTCACGAGCAGTGCGATGACACTGTGTGTCGTGCTGTTGTTCGACATCCCGAAAGGCAGGGTTTTCACGAGCAGCACGGCGGGCCTGCGTGTTGCGCTGTTGTTCGGCATCCCGGAAGGCAGGGTTTTCACGAGCAGTGCGATGAGCCTGCGTGTTGCGCTGTTGCTCTGCTTGTTTAACACCAGGAATCTGACGGATGGCACAGTGGGCTTCAGTGTTACGTTTTTGCTTCGTCTGAGTATAATCAGAACCAAATCTTTTGCGTTTAGCCAAAGTGTTTCTCTCTTCTTGACTGCTCCTTTTACTGTGCTGAGTGGCATCAGTAAACGTAGGACTCTCAATATCTGGACTCTTTTGCTGATTTTCATTAGTATATGTAGGACTTTCAATGTCTTGATGAATGCTTTGCTGATTTTCATCCGTAAACGTAGGACTCTCAATATCTTGACTCTTTCGCTGATTTTTATCAGTATATGTAGGACTTTCAAAATCTTGATGAATGGTTTGTTGATTTTCATCCGTAAATGTAGGACTTTCAATGTCTTGAACCATTTGCTTATTGTCATCAGTATGCTTATTGTCATATGTAAACGTAGGGTTTTCATTTTCCTGAAGCAGCGTTTGAGACCTTTTGTTCCTTTTTTTGTGAACTTCCTTATTTAATTTTTGAATTTTATTTGGAATATTTTTAAATAAGTTTGTAGGTGGCCGGCCAGAAACTTTTCTCGCAGTATTAGTTGATGGAAACAGCTCCAATACACTACGAGATAGCATATTATATAAATGTCGTCGCATATCTTCAGCAACGTAGTTAACGTAAGATGGATTTACCCTCAACGCCAAAGCAGTGGCGAAACAAATGGCAAATAACCCACAATCAATGTTATTGGGTTGACGTTGGACGCTGGGGTATTGTATTTTGTCGCTACTCATAAATGGAAATAATGCTTTTACGTAAACTTGTTGCGAAGGACCTAAGTGATCAAATAAACTGTCATAGACCCGTAATATTCCATTAATGTAGTAAATGCAAGTCCAGTGTCCTACAGACGCAATCTCTCCGCCATATATGATCTGCAAATGATTACCGTCTTGAGGGACAGGCTCAATTAGCTCCGGATAAAGAAAAAGAGATACCTCTCTCGGCCGAAACGATGTGTATTGAGCTAACAACTCATGAAAGGCGCGCACAGCGTCGTCCTCTATGTGATTATTATTATCCAAAATATATGAGAACATTTTGATATTTTAGTATAGAATAGTTAGCAAGAAACGGTGTTATCTACTTAAACAATAATCACAATCAAGCGCGAAGAAAAAAAATATAATTCACCTTTAAGACTATTTACATCAACCTAAAAAAATAAATCAACAGAAACTTAAAAAGTCAATCACCTTAATACTAATAACTGAAAAATCAGCACACACTTCGTGTACTATTTTAACCTAAAGCAAAGGAACACAATCACGAATAATAATATTATTATACACCTTTAATATTACTACTTTTACTATAAAATAACTTAACCTAAAACAATTATTAACCAACAGAAAACCTAATGAATCAATGATTTTTAATATTATTCAATTAACTAAATATCAAGTTAACCTGAAGAAAACATAAAATTACTACAAACCTAAACTAAACTAAAAAACAAACAAAAGAATAACCAATATGTTTTTAATTTATATACGACCAGTTGCCCGCGACTACGTCCGCGTAATATTTCTGGTTTCTCTCTTGAGAACAGATATTTTCTTCCTGCTGCAAAAGATAGTTAGATTAATAGATTAGATAGATTACAAATATACTAAATCAACCTTCAACCTAACATCAGACACCTATAACACCGATTTCAATACTTTTAATTTTAATTTTTGCATTTGATAACTAGCATGGTCGCCAGTCGTTTTATTGCATTAATATTGCAAAACTTAAGCGCGGAATAAAAGACTACTGGCGCCATCTAGTTTACTATTTAGTTACAATAAAAGCAACCCAACTTAAAGACAACAGCTATCACTATCATCATTCATCATAGAGTAATATGGACTATAATGGTATAAAAAAACCCGCTCCCCACCTCTGTCTGTCTGTTCGTGAACTTTCTTCACAATCATTTTGATGCAGTTTTCACTGTTATTCAGAACAATTGTTCCGGAATGTTAATAAATAAATAAAAAACATTCTAATAATTTAATTGTATACGAGTAATATAAAAAAAACATGTTTAGTGATGAAGCCCTTAAAAATACGTTTTTTTTTTGAACGCTAACATAGCGAACGCTTTCTGAATCGTATAAGATACATCAAAATAATGTACTACGTAATTGTATATCATAAAAGTCTACAATAGCATATATTTATCTCCTAATGTTGACACCCAGTAGGTAACCATTTTTAGTTTTAAGTAATTAGTTAGTTTAACAATAGTAATAAATAATTTGTAAGGCTGACATTTCCTAATCAGTATTAATTCTTAACCAAATAAGTTTATTTGTTACCTTGGCCATTTAATATAGATCAAAATTGTCCTGTACATTATTTCAATCAAATGTATACTTTAGAAGTTATCACGATTTAAAATTACACGCAACCAAAAAAACGCCTTGCGCTGCGCCACCTCGCTTGGGGCGCAGCAGGCGTCGTCGTACCGATAAAAGGCATCCGCATATCGCGAAGCGCTCCTCGTGCTATAGCAAAGCAGTATAAGGCAAAACAAAGTTTGCTGGCTCAGCTAGTATAACAATAAATCAATCTAAACTAAATAAAACGAATAAGGTTACGATCAATCACAAATACAATAGATATAATAAAACTATATATTATAATACGTACAATAATTAATTAACCTCGAAAAACAGATATAACTCCTTAACCTGTGAACCCTACTTAGCCGTGATAGTTTTCCTTTAAAATTGATTATATACCCTACTGCTGTGAATTTTTTCAAGTTCCTATATACTGCCATTTGGCTGATAGAGGGGGGGGACACTTGACTCTAATAAAAATTAGCACTTTAAAATATCATATTTTACAAACGGATCTAGAAATCGAAAAATGATGTTCCCACACCCATAGTATTTTTAAAAGACCTATTCAACGATACCCCACACTATGGGGTAGACGAGAAAAAAAATATTCATCCCCACTTTACATGTAGGGGAGCTACCCTAAAAAAAAATATTTATCAAAATTTTATTTCATCACTTTGTCGGCGTGATTAATATTTATACTCATGCCAAATTACGGATTTCTAGCACTAATAGTCTCTGAGATTAACCGAGGACGGACGGACAGACGGACAGACGGACAGACGGACAGACGGACAGACGGACAGACGGACGGACATGGCGAAACTATATATGGTTCCGTAGTAAACAAGGAACCCTTATAGTTTCGCCATGTCCGTCCGTCTGTCCGTCTGTCCGTCTGTCCGTCTGTCCGTCTGTCCGTCTGTCCGTCCGTCCTCGGTTAATCTCAGAGACTATTAGTGCTAGAAATCCGTAATTTGGCATGAGTATAAATATTAATCACGCCGACAAAGTGGTGAAATAAAATTTTGATAAATATTTTTTTTTAGGGTAGCTCCCCTACATGTAAAGTGGGGATGAATATTTTTTTTCTCGTCTACCCCATAGTGTGGGGTATCGTTGAATAGGTCTTTTAAAAATACTGTGGGTGTGGGAACATCATTTTTCGATTTCTAGATCCGTTTGTAAAATATGATGTTTTAAAGTGCAAATTTTTATTAGAGTCAAGTGTCCCCCCCCTCTATCAGCCAAATGGCAGTATATAGGAACTTGAAAAAATTCACAGCAGTAGGGTATATAATCAATTTTAAAGGAAAACTATCACGGCTAAGTAGGGTTCACAGGTTAAGGAGTTATATCTGTTTTTCGAGGATTGTGACTACGGAACCCTACACTGCGCGTGGCCCGCCACGCACTTGACTTGACCGTAAAGCCCCATGTTGTATGTATTCAAACTTCTTATTTTCGCGATGTCTATATGCTCACGTGGTCAGATTTTTAAAAGCTTATATCTCCAAAACTATAGGGTGCAGCCCCATGTTGTTGGTACTCAAACTTCTTATTTTCGCGATGTCTGTTTGGTTACGTGGTCAGATTTTTCAAAGCTGATATCTCCGAAACTATAGGGTGCAGCCCCATGTTGTTGGTACTCAAACTTCTTATTATTGCGATGTCTATATGCTCACGTGGTCAGATTTTTAAAACCTTATGTCTCCAAAATTATAGGATGCAGCCCCATGTTGTTGGTACTCAAAATTCTTATTTTCGCGATGTTTGTTTGCTTACGTGGTCAGATTTTTGAAAGCCTATATCTCCGAAACTATAGGGTACAGCTCCATGTTGTTGGTACTCAAACTTCTTATTTTCGCGATGTCTATAAGCCCACGTAGTCAGATTTTTAAAAGCTTATATCTCCAAAATTATAGGGTGCAGCCCCATGTTGTTGATACTCAAACTTCTTATTTTTGCGATGTCTGTTTGCTTACGTGGTCTGATTTTTCAAAGCTGATATTTCCGAAACTATAGGATGCAGCCCCATGTTGTTGGTACTCAAACTTCTTATTTTCGCGATGTCGATATGCTCACGTGGTCAGATTTTTAAAAGCTTATATCTCCAAAACTATAGGGTGCAGCCCCATGTTGTTGGTATTCAAACTTCTTATTTTCGCGATGTCTATATGCTCACGTATAGACATCGCGAAAATAAGAAGTTTGAATATGCTCACGTAAAAAAGCTGTGATAGCCTAGTGGTTAGGACGACCGACTTCTAATCGGAGGTCGTGGGTTCGATCCCGGGCACGCACCTCTAACTTTTCGGAGTTATGTGCGTTTTAAATATTTAAATATCACTTGCTTTAACGGTGAAGGAAAACATCGTGAGGAAACCTGCATGCCTGAGAGTTCTCCATAACGTTCTCAAAGGTGTGTGAAGTCTGCCAATCCGCTTGGCCAGCGTGGTAGACTATGGCCAAGACCCTTCTCACTCTGAGAGGAGACCCGTGCTCTGTAGTGAGCCGGTAATGGGTTGATCATGATGATGATGATATGCTCACGTGGTCAGATTTTTAAAAGCTTATATTTTCAATACTATAGGGTGCAGCCCCATGTTGTTGGTATTCAAACTTCTTATTTTCGCAATGTCTATATGTTCACGTGGTCAGATTTTTAAAAGCTTATATCTCCAAAACTATAGGGTGCAGTCCCATGTTGTATGTATTCAAACTTCTTATTTTCGCGATGTCTATATGTTCACGTGGTCAGATTTTTAAAAGCTTATATCTTCAAAATTATAGGATGCAGCCCCATGTTGTAGGTACTCAAACTTCTTATTTTCGCGATGTCTATATGCTCACGTGGTCAGATTTTTAAAAGCTTATACCTCCAAAACTATAGGGTGCAGCCCCATATTGTTGGTATTCAAACTTCTTATTTTCGCGATGTCTATATGTTCACGTGGTCAGATTTTTAAAAGCTTATATCTCCGAAACTATAGGGTGCAGCCCCATGTTGTTGGTGCTTAAACTTCTTATTTTTGCGATGGCTGTGTGATTACGTAGTCAAAGTTTTAAAAGATTATATGTATTTTCAAAACTATAGGGTGCAGCCCCATGTTGTTGGTACTCAAACTTCTTATTTTCGCGATGTCTGTTTGGTTACGTGGTCAGATTTTTCAAATCTGATATCTCTGAAACTATAGGGTGCAGCGCCATGTTGTTGGTACTCAAACTTCTTATTTTTGCGATGTCTATATGCTCACGTGGTTAGATTTTTAAAACCTTGTCTCCAAAATTATAGGATGCAGCCCCATGTTGTTGGTACTCAAATTTCTTATTTTCGCGATGTTTATTTGCTTACGTGGTCAGATTTTTGAAAGCCTATATCTCCGAAACTATAGGGTACAGCTCCATGTTGTTGGTACTCAAACTTCTTATTTTCGCGATGTCTTTATGCTCACGTGGTCAGATTTTTAAAAGCTTATATATCCGAAACTATAGGGTACAGCCCCATGTTGTTGGTAGGTACGCAAAATTTTTATTTTTGCGATGTCTGTATGCTCACGTGATCAAATTCTTAAAAGCTTATATCTCCGAAACTATAGAGTGCAGCTCCATGTTGTTTGTACTCAGATATCTTATTTTTGCGATGTCTATGTGCTTACGTGATTAAATTTTTAAAAGCTTATATCTATGGAAGTATAAAGTGCAGCCCCATGTTGTTGGTACTCGAACTTCTTATTTTCGCGATGTCTGTGTGCTTACGCGGTCAAATTTTAACAGCTTATGTCTACGAAACTATAGGGTGCAACCTCATGTTGTTGGTATGCAAACTTCTTATTTTCGTGATGTCTATGTGCTTACATGGTATGAATTTTAAAATCTTATATCTCCGAAGTACATTTTTGTGTAGAACTTTTTTGTTCCCACTAAAAGCAATGCATAGAACTCATGAGTGTTCTTTCAGGAAAACTCGTAGTTTTCCTCATGAGGCTCTCCTGGACATTTTTGTGTGAAACTTTTCCCCCCCACTACACGTATACATATATAGAATTTAAAGGTTTTTTTTCCACAAAACTTACAAAACGTAGTCAATGTGGAAATATCACCAGAGTACCCTAACGACTCCAAAAACTATCAGTCATATAGGCATGGTATCAAAACAAATGTTTTGTAAGACCTTGGATACTTTTGAAGCTTAGATTCACATAGAAGACAAAAATTAATTATTTTAATAAAAATATGGAAAGAACTGATGATTGAGAAATTCGGAGACGGGTGAAGAACACGCTTAAGGTATTGAAGATACGTAGGGAGTGCTCAAGCAAATGTCACTCGAAATGTCATCCGATCGGCAGTGAGCTGAAAAAAAATTCAAAACGGTGAGAAATAAATGGCCGCCATACAAATTTCGTCGGTGTCCATCTCAGAGGGTATAAAAGATGGAAGAGTGGTTTCTTTGCTTAAGATGATCAGGATCCGAAGGTCTACTCAACAAATAGAAAAAAAATCAAAATGGCGGAATTGATTTTTCAATAGAAAATGTATGGCGAATATTGACTATGCAAGGTTCTTTACAGAACTCTCAAGTAAAATATGGGCAGACATGATGATTGAGGGTTTGGAAGATGAATATCAAATGTCGAAAGCCCCCCCGCGAGCTGCTTTAGCAGCTCGCGCACCGAGCAACTAGTTTCCTTTATATATTTAGAAGATAGAAAATAGATAAGTGAGAGGCTGACTACAGGGTAACACATGGCTGACTTGTGGAGAAATGAGGCTGACTACTGGTGAAAAGTGCCATAATTTGTTTAATGTTGATTTTTCATATAATCCAATTATAAATATAAGCTTTTGTCAATTTTTTTAAAAAGTTTAATAAACAACCTCTCTGAAAATCATTATTATTTTTATTCATAGTGTTTAATATTTAAAATATAGCCGAATCAAATCTCAGTTCTCACTAAAAGGCTGACTACTGGGTGTTTTACCCTATGTATGTTCGCGATTATGTATTTCAAAAACCAACGATCCGATTTTGATGATTTTTTCGCTATCGTAATCTTCATACTTTCAGAAAGATTTTAGTAAGGAGGTTTATAACACAACTAGTTATCATTCTGCACGAAATTAACCCATATGTCAATAATGTTTTTAACTAGCTTTTGCCCGCGGCTTCGCCCGCGTGAATTTCGGTTTTTCACAAATCCTGAGGGATAAGTAAATCTACTTACCAGAAATCTCTGGTCCACCCGCCCCCCGCCGCACGGCGGCGTACCGCGGTACCGCGTACGGCGGGCGCAGGGCACAGGGGCGCGCGGCGCGACGCGGGGAGTTCCGTGCAGCACGAGCGTCGGCCGTCGCGCGCAGCGAAAATACCTATCAGGGCGTTTTTTAACATAGTCACTTACCGATTTCAACACAACTCCTTTTTTGAAAGTCCGTTAAAAAGTAGCCTATGTTACTCCTTGGTTAATCCTCTACTTGTCTGTGAAAGTCCCGTCAAAATCGGTTCAGCCGTTCCGAAGATTAGCCCGTTCAAACAGACAGACAGACAAAAATTTTAAAAACGTGTGATTCGGTTATGGTGTCGTTCAAATTCAAATAACCATATGAGCTTAATATGTGGTAGTTATTTCGATATTACAGACAGACACTTCAATTTTATTTATTAGTATAGATTGATCCATCGATTTCTCTGAGATTGCCGGACCGAAGTCGTATTTTTTTTTTCTAAAATACCTACTACACTGATATGTCATAATATACCAAGCTACTTACTATAATTTTATTATTAGAACTAGCTGATTGATGCCCGCTACTTCGTCCGCGGACCGCGTGGATTGTACCTATAAATCTCATACAAATTTTCAACTCCTACTTAACCCCCTTAGGGGTTGAATTTTCAAAAATCCTTTCATAGCGGATGTCTACGTCATAATAACTATCTGCATGTCAAAATGCCCGATCCGTGCGGTATTTTGAGCTATGCGTTTATAGGTCCGTCAGTCAGTCAGTCAGTCAGTCACCGTTCCTTTTATATCATTAATCTAAATAATTAATGATTTTCTGTTCTATAATGTAGAGAGATGATTTTGCTTGAATGCGAACATTTCGAAAAAATTTGGAATAATTCCTCACATAATACCTACACAGACACACTCACAACAGGTAGGTATAATTTTATTCTTTTTATTTATCGTATTTACTTAATTGTTCTTTTTCTGCATACAAGTCAACAGGTTTCTACTTTGATAAAAACTACAACAGCTGCCCGGTCATTAAATTTAAGATTTTTAAAAAAACCTTGATGAGTCAAGCCTTAGTGTTATATTATATTGAGTGTTAAATAGAGCTAACTAAGAGTTAAATAATAAAAATAAGTGTTAAACAATGCTCCTTATGAATATATTTCGCGGTTCTATCCAGAGGAACGGAGAAAATTGCTGGTTTCAATGGTTGTTGAGAATGTTGGCTCTGTCGAAAACTATTTCTCCCGTAGGTTGGCCGCGCTCGTCTCTCTTGAGAGGTAAGTACTTACCTATTTACCTACTTCTCAATTATTTTAAAAATATTATTATTTTGGTGAGCTGCTTCGGCCGTGGCTAGTTACTCGTATCGAGCATGTTGCATGACGCAAAATAAAACTTAAATGTGGTGAAATACAATAATAAAATATTAAATAAATTATGGTATTTCAGACATAACAGTAACATTATAGGTATATATATTATTATATCGCGCTACCGGCAAAGATGTGTGCTAACCTAGAGCTCTGGGTTTAGTTACGCTGCCGTCCAAGTTAGCCCGCTTTCATCATAAGACTGTATAGTCACATAGGTACCTGCCTACAGTTGAGATCATTATTACTATCTATCTTTTATAATATAATAAAACTGTAACAGATCCAATTCTGTACATTGAAGATATTTTGAAAATTTCTATTGGAGGGCACTCTGTAATCGATACTGAAGCCAAAACTGCAATTTTTTCCATTTTTGTCTGTCTGTCTGTCTGTCTGTATCTTGGCCGCGCATCACGCCGAAACTACTGAATGGATTCGAATGAAACTTGGTACGATTTGAGTGTATACTCCGAGGTAGGACATAGGATACTTTTTATCCCGAAATTCAGCACGGTTCCCTTGGGAGAGGGGATGAAAGTTAAAACGTGTATTTAGCTGTTATTCATTAACGCGTTGTTTGATTTCACTCATTCTTTTTTTGTTAGAAAGGTAGTACTTTATGTATTATCCCGTAAATATTTCAAGGTCATAGGTTTTTTAGTTTAGAAATGACAGACATTACAATCCTCAGTATTGGGTTCAAATAACTTGGGACCCGGATCTTTGAACGTACGGCTTATTTTAAACCGGTGTGCGTCTAAATTTGTTTGTCGGTCTGTCTATTTATTCCAGCTAATCTCCGAAACGGCTGGATCGATTTTAATGGAACTTTCAATGTTATAAGGAGTAACTTAGGCTACATTTAGTTTAGGTACATAAAATAATTATGGGATTCGATCCGATGCTATATAAAAACCTATATCTACGCGAACGAAGTTGCGGGGTTCAGCTAGTTATAAATATAATAGAATAGAATAGAAAAGTTTTTTATTCAAATAAACTTTTACAAGTAGGTACCTAGGTACTTTTGAAACGTCCGCGTCAAATTGAATCTACCACTGGTTCGGAATGCTGTTCCAACCGAGAAGAACCAGCAAAACACAAAAAAAAAATAAAAAAAAATTTTTGAGGGTTCCCCAACTGAAACTCAAAAATTTTTTTTCATCAAACCCATACGGTTGGGGTATGAATAGGTCTTCAAAAATGATATTGAGGTTTCTAATTATATATATTTTTTTTCTAAACTGAATAGTTTGCGCGAGAGACACTTCCAAAGTGGTAAAATGTCCCCCCCCCCTGTAACTTCTTAAATAGGAGAATGATAAAACTAAAAAAATATATATGTTGTACAATACCATGCAAATTTCCACCGAAAATTGATTTGAACGAGATCTAGGAAGTAGTTTTTTTAATAGGGTAAAACCCGGATAGACGCCCCACTTTTTGAAATGGCCTCCTAACTTTTAAAATATTAATTTATCACAAATAATATTTATGAATATAGCTAGTTTAATCTTTTGGGTTCCATTATGACTTGTTTTTGTTGTCCTAACGATTACAGATTTTGCAGAATTTAACTTTTTGCAGACCCTTTTTTTTGAGGATAGATGCCTACCTGTGTGGATAGATGCCCCACTATGAAAATACTAAAAAGGATAGATGCCCTATGAAAAAAATAAGCAAAATACATAGTTTTATAAGGTTTTATTATCTAAATATATAAAAGGAAAAGGTGACTGACTGACTGACTGACTGACTGATCTATTAACGCACACCTCAAACCACTGGACAGATCGGGCTGAAAGAGATAGATGCCCCGAAGAATATTAAAACTACTAGGAATTTATTGAAAAAAGAAATAAAAATATAAAAGAACATTAAAAATATAAAAAAAATACTTGATATATCTATAGGTATATTAGGGGATAGATGCCTCTAAGGGCACCTATACCTCGAAAAATCGAGGCAACTATCCTTTTTGATATGGATAGATGCCCTTTTATTTATTAAATAAACTAAAAACTAAAGAGCGATTATTTACACTTAGGTGTACACTTATTGAACCAGTGTATTGACATAATAAAAAATATAACAGAATCTACTACTACTTCAAAAGTTATACAACGGCAAATACTCGCCTCTAAAACTTTGAAGGATTTGCCGCGTTCGCTGCGGAGATAATCACACGCACAAGCGAAACAAATTGTTTTAATACAAATGTATGTAGGGGCCTGAGGTTTGGGGGGCCTGCGCTTCTTATTTAAACTATCAATTTTTAGTCACGAATTTGGGAAGTCAGGTTTTTTGACACTGAGGCATCTATCCAACTGCGGCATCTATCCGGGTTTTACCCTATGTCATAAATCGTAAACCGCAATTTACCTTTCATTTAATCAACTCAAATATTTAAAAAAACATTGAATTTCATAAACATAAACCTTATGCAAAAACCGTGAATCATTATTTTCTAATAATAAATCTGTTTACTTATCAATAATTTATTTAAAAAAAAATACACTATTATTAAAACATCAATCAAAGTTACAAGTTTTATATTATGTTACTTGCGGAACTCTTCATGGGCGAGTCCG
The DNA here is from genome assembly GCA_920104075.1 of Melanargia galathea. Lineage (NCBI taxonomy): Eukaryota > Metazoa > Arthropoda > Insecta > Lepidoptera > Nymphalidae > Melanargia > Melanargia galathea. The sequence goes on from OV049862.1 coordinate 14,835,465, forward strand.
ACTCGCACTTGGCCGCTTTTTTAGGGTTCCGTACCCAAAGGGTAAAAACGGAGCCATATTAATGTCACTCTGCTGTCTGTCTGTGTCGGTCTGTCTGTCTGTCTGTCCGTCTGTCCGTCTGTCCGCCGGTCACAGGTCTCTAGCTCGCAGACGAAATGAGTTACGAACCTGAAATTTAGGTATTTGGTGTAAAACGTTGACCCAAAATCAAATATTGAATTAAAAATTGAACTAAATTATTTTTCAGGGGGGCTCCTCCCATACATGAAAAAGGAGCGGGGAAAAAAAAGTCTTACCCGAGCTTGTGGGGTATCAATGTTTAGAACTCATTGAGTAAAGTCCGAATATGTATTTTTTTAATTTTTTGCTCAAAAAATAAGGAAATGAGGGGCCATCAAAGTTGTCAGTTTTAGACCATTTTTGTGACCGGGGCTATCTCAAAAACTAAACTATAGTTAGGAATATGACTTTCCGGTATATTATGTCCCATATCGTCGCCTTACTTTCTCAACCTCGTATCTGCATTTTGTAAGGTTTTGGGAAATGACAAAAAACTGTATAATTTTTTTGTACGATTTTCTGTTATTATTTGGAAGTATATATTATGTGTATAATATCAATACGCATTCTGTAAGTAGTTATCAAATAATTATGAATGATTTTAATGCAACTTTTGATTAATTTTGCAGATACGAGTTTGCTGTTTTACATGTACTGAGTAAAGTAGTAACTCAAACTTTGAGTTACGAGGTTGCTGAATTAAAACTCTGATAATAAGAATGAAATTTAATGATAAAAGCTTGGATTCTAAGGATTAAAAAAACAATTATTCGTAACGTATATTATCATAGAACCCATGATAGTCACTTGGGATTAGTTGCTTGATTGATTGCAGATCATCGAATTTTCTTTTATGTAGTTATTGGTAGTGCTTCATTGTACATTTTCCCTACATCAAATGAACTTTGGTGGTTCATGCGTTGTGGTAAGAATTTCCACTCATCGATGAATTTACCATTAAGTACATTTTAAAATTAAAAGCAAATTCAATTAGTGTTATAGAATAGCCAGGGTATATCTACTGTTGTTAAGTTAAGTTAAGTAGTTGATAATATTTTTAAGACTATCCGAATAAATTAACAATATTATAAAGTACCTATAAACATGAACACTTTTAAATCTTTGGAAGAAATACAATCCATACCTACATAATGAGAAAGGTCCGTAGTAGTTAAATAACCAACACTCAACAGTACATCAAAATACGTCAATAAACAGATATTGAAGCAGTATTGACTTACCAGTTAGAGTACATAGGTACCTTGGTACCTATCTTCCAAAATAATACTCTATTACAAAATATATTTGACTAGCAGATGCCAGCGACTTCGTCCACTTAGAATCTTATAAATCTCATCCCTTATTTAAACCACTTGGGGGTAGAATTTCCGAAATTCCAAAAACACGTAATTCTTTATTTTTAATCGACAATACAAATACCGATTCTCATTGATATAACTTTAAAAATGACGGACTTTCATACAAACATCATCATCCCCCATTTTAACCCACTTGGGGGTAGTTTTTCCAAAATTCCTCAAACACGTAATTCTTTATTTTTAACCGAAAACCTAAATACCAATTTTCGTGGATATAACATGAAAAATGACGGATTTTCATACAAAATTTCATCCCCTATTTAACCCTCTTAGGGGTGGAATTCGCAATAATCCTTTCTTAGTGTGCGCCTACGTCATAAAAGGAAGCTACTGTGAAAATTTCAAGTTTCTAGCTTCAGTGGTTTAGGCTGTGCGTTGATGATCAGTCAGTCAGTCAGTCAGTCAGTCAGGACAAGACTCTTTATATTATAGATTTTCAAATCAAAAACCAACGAAACCTACAACTTTTGTCAACTGACAATTACTTCTGACTTCTCTGAAATAAGAGCGGCAACCTCGTATCTCACTTTATTGGTACTCAAAAATAGACTTTACTGCAGAGAGCTTAGGACTGAAAACTCGCATAAGTTACGAGTTTGTGCAGGTTATTGAGATGAAGTCAACAAGTTATGAAACAGGGCTTGTAGATTTTATTTGTAAAATAAAAAAAAAAAGTTAAATTTTTAGATACGAGGTTGAGTAAGTAAGGCGACGATATGCTCTATTTAAACAACAAATACTGAAAACAACAAAATAGTTTATAAGCTGTGACCCAAAACAAACGAAAATTTTTTGGGTTTTTCTTTCACTGTTTGTTGCGATGGTTCTAGCTCGGAAATTAAATATTTCTTAGACCCAAAATATTATATTGTTCATAAGTTCTATGTACGGAACCCTAAAAGAGCGAGGCCCGACTCGCACTTGGCTGATTTTTTTTAAATAACAATCTATACATATAATAAAATCGTAGAATAGGGTACTTTCGTTAGTGAAAAATAAATTATGAAATTTGATAAAAATAAAAATTTATGTAGAAATATACTTAAATATTCTGATTTTGAGTCATAAAAACACGTGATTATTTTATTAAATTAAAATTAAAAGTCGTAATTTCCCATCTGTATATCACGTGACCTAAAACACGAGCCGCCTTGTTGTGACGTCATAATGATAGAAAATACTAATATTAATCTGTGGTCATATAAGCAAAAACCAAGAAAGATAGAGAAAATACTAATATTAATCTGTGGTCATATAAGCAAAAACCAAGATAGATAGAACCTATGGAATTTGAACTCCAAACAAAAAAGGACTGTTGATATTTTTTAATATATTATATAAATAAATATTTTCGATATATCTATATTTTTAAATATATCGATATCGGAGTTCGATATACCGAAAAAACTACCGATATATCGGCTTTATTTAAAAAATCGTAAGTCACTTCAAAAATGATTACACAGTTATATTATAGTCCAGTATCTTTATTAAACAAATTAAATTATAAATATATATATAATTATATATGTGTTAGGTTTATAGTTCTTAGTTATTATAAGGTATTATAAGGTACACGATGGCCTGTTCCACTACCTTCTGTTCCTCTGTGTCGGGATAGCTTAAACGTAAGTTTTGTCACTTGCTTACTTATGTCAAGTGACAAGGACAATAGTTGTGAATAAGCTATCCGACATTTATCAGATGGTGGTGAAACGGGGCCTTATACCTATATTTTTAAATGACGTTATCACGTAAAATATTCATCCGTAAGCCGACTTGACAGACAACTAATGATGTTTACAAAGATGGTTTAACATTCTGGAATTCGGCAGAACAGAAGTCTGGGTTACATGCAAAGAACTTTGCAACCATAATTGAATCAATTTTTGGCAGATTAGTACTATCTGCTTTTACACAACCGGTTTGCATATTAATAAATAAATAGGTAAAAATAAAATGCACTGACGAAAAAACACAATTACTTAATATAATTGCCGGCAATCTTCTTGAGCATGAAGTGACATAGTGGGGGTAAGTTAGCGCACATCCGGGCCAAAAAGGGGAAAGCGGGAGGCAAAAGTCCACTGATCTACCAATCACGCGCTCGATACGATACTCCCCGCCGTCGCGCCCGCACGGCCCACCAAAGAGACCTAAAATTCGCTTGTGCGCAGTCAAGGTCATTTGCTCAAGAAGTTTGCCGGTTACTATACTCCTTGAAGATAAAGTTGATCTGTTTACACTGAACTGAAAGTTGTTGCTTCAGAGTACAGTGAACTTTATGGTTTTTGTCTATATGACCATAGATTAATGATTAGTATTAACTATCATTATGATGTCACAACAAGGTGGCTCGTATTTAAGGTCACGTGATATACAGATTAAAGATTTCGACTTTTAATTTTAATTTAATAAAAAATAATGAGCTTTTGTGACTCAAAATCAGAATATTTAAGTATATTTCTACATAAATTTTTATTTTTATCAAATTTCTTAATTTATTTTTCACTAGCGAATGTACCTATTTTTTACCACAGAGGTATATCTATATAAAATTACATTTCGTTTCAAGATGTAAGTATGTAAACTAGGAATACAGAAAAAACATAATATATTTTAAATGAAATACGGCAGATTATTAAGTTTACGATGATTTTGTACCTACATTTTTGTATCTACATTTCGATATCAAACTATCGATATATCGTCCAAAAAATATTAGTAATAAAGAAAGCAAAAGATAGTATTAGTAGCCCAGGTGAATGACTTTATCTTCACTACAATATTTAAGGCGCAAATTCCAGTGTAATATAGAATACATTTATAACCTTTTTGTTTAACATTATTACGTCAACGAAATGGCTGACAGCGTTTTCGCGGCATTAAAAAATGTTTAAAATTTAATTTAATTTTATGGCATGAACGCATGTTTATTTTGCCGAAATATATTTTTTTGTGGCTTTTTATTAAGAAAAACAACATTTTGAAGTGCTTTTTCAAACACAGTAGAATACCCTATTGCCGTATCTGTACATTGAAGATTTTTGCAAAATAATAACTGGGGGATATTAGGGATAAATAATAGAACGTAAAAAAGCTATATTAGAAATTTTTGTCTGTTTGTCTGTTTATCTGTTTGTCTGTTTGTCTGTATGTTTGTGCGCGCATCACGTAAAAACTACTGAATGGATTGAAATGAAACTCGGCATGATTTAAGTTCATATTACGGAGTAACATATAGGATACTTTTTATCCCGAAATTCAGCACGGTTCCCTTGGGAGAGGGGATGAAAGTCAAAATGTTTACTTAGCTGTAATTCGTTAACGGGTGGTCCGATTTCATTCATTCTTTTTTTGTTAGAAAGAAAATACTTTAAAGATTAAAGGCTAATCTCTGAAAGGCTGTACCAATTTTGATGGGACTTTCACTGGCGGATGTTTACATTTTGATCTACCTAAACATCCGCCAGTGAACTTTTAACAGTTTTTAGCAAGGTTTGAGCTCAAAGGAGCCTAGGAAAACAAAATGATCCTTACGGGATTTTTAAAAACCAATATCCACGCGAACGAAGTCGCGGGTATCCGCTTGTTATCAATATAACAATTTTATGGGTAACAATTTTGTAGGTACATGATTGAATTGCCGTCTCGAATATCAGAAGTCTATGACGTACCTACTTAAGTACATAATATGTATATTTATTGCCTATGTTTGATTCTTACCCAATCTTTAGTGAAAGATATCTACCTAATAAGTAGGTATACCTAAGCGTTTTGTAGATATGCTCTAGAAACTAATATTAATTGTTCATAAGGTTAGTCAGATTTCCGGATGAAGATATATATTATACATATAAAAAAATAACAACGTCGTGTTAGTTCGAACACTAATATAACTATAATTCGAGAAAGGCTGGACCGATTTTCATGGTTTTTGATTTGTTATATTTGGGACCGTCCCGAATAGCAGAATAACTACCTATTAAAAACATTGATAAAATAAAAGAAAAATCATTTTCCCATACAAAATATTCATTGGTTTGGCAACTGTCAAAAATCCCGTTGATACGGTAAACTCTCTCACCCTCTCACCGGTACCTATAATTATAATTCTTCTGTACGTGTGTTTGTCACATAACTCCTCCTAAACGGCTAGACCGATTTGTATGAAATTTTGTGTCCATATTTCAATGGGTTCTTGGATGGTTTGAAAACACAATTACCGGGTAGGTAGTAGGTACAGGTAACCTACCGGGTCTCAGTAGGTGGGGCCGATGTCGGTATGCCACCGGGCAGGACGAAGTCTGCCGGGTCCACTAGTATTGTATATTAATCTTTGAGTTTGGTTAATTTATTAACCCCCGACACAAAAACGATGGAGTGTTATAAGTTTGACGTATCTGTGTGTGTGTGTGTGTGTGTGTATGTGTGTGTGTGTGTCTGTCTGTTCCCCCGGAGCGCTCAAACGGATGAACCAAATTGAATGCGGTTTTTTTTGTTTAAAAGGTGAATTAGTCAAGAATGTTTTTAGCTATGTTTGATGAAAATCGGTCCAAGATGTCCGCCGCCACAAAATGGCGGACAACATATTTTTTCACAACCCCCTCAATATGGATATCAAATGAAAGGGCTTGACTAGTAGAATAGCACTACGCAAATCCAAGATGGCCACCGCCACAAAATGGCGAATGTCGGGGGTTTTTTAATTTTTTAATTTATACTTGTTCAAAATGATTTTACCAAAAAATTACCTACCTACAAGCGATTTTTTTTTTAGATTTTTTATTGACACCTGTGACGACTAAGAATATAGATTAGATAAATAAATTACAATGACACAACACACGTAGGTGGCGCCACTGCCACATTCTGGAGTGAAGCCAGCGGGCGTGTGGTGTGCTTGTTGTGAAGTATACTTATTTCTAGTGTTTTATTACCCCAAGTAATTACCTAAGAAGTCAAGGGACGTCACAACACCTAGCACCTTACCTAATTATTTTTAATAATATTTACTTTGTTGGTTTGAATTATAATTATGTATTTCAAAGTAGGTATTCGCGACAAAATTTCGCGCTGCCATGGACAAACCGTGGGTCAAGTCGTCGCTACGGCTTGTGATTTTTTTAGAGGTCATTGCTTCTGTTAGATGGCCACAATCCTTTCCCTTGAGAGGTAGGTACATACTTAGTTACCTACATAATATTACGTTTGATTACCTCATATTACGTCATATCTGATTTTAATAATGGATGTCGTCGGGCGCAGCGGTGTTCCTACCTTTTTTTTTTTTTGACTTGGTGGAAACCTTTTATAGGTACCCCCGTTCTGCGGCCGAATGCGGCAGAACGAAGGTTATGTGGGACTCCAACCAGGTATACCCACTAAAACCACCACGGCATGACCCTCATGCTGTCTGTGCTGGACGCCTGGGGAACCCAAAGTATGCATCCCAGGTGTCCGGCAGCCGCCCCAGCTGGGGCTCCCGGTCGCCTCTGGGCTGTCCCTCCAGAGGCTCGCGCCCTCCCGTAATTTTTTAACGAGGTTTTCTTCCTCCCGCGATGGGCATCGCTGCCCCCCGCCCCGGGGTGTCTCACCCCCAGTTTCATCCGCAGTGCCCTCTGCTAATCAGAGGGACACGCGGAGAAACCTCCCTCCGCCAGGTCATTGGCCATGGCTAACAATATCCCCGTAGGAAAATAATTAACCATGTTACCGGGGCTGCACCGGCCCGAATACTGCTCTTCCCCTCGGACGTATCCAAGAGAATTGCAGGAAATAAATAAAATACCTACTGTTCTCCGCGTTTAAAAATTACGTCATAAAAGGAAGCTACTGTGAAAATTTCAAGTTTCTAGCTTCAGTGGTTTAGGCTGTGCGTTGATGATCAGTCAGTCAGTCAGTCAGTCAGTCAGGACAAGACTCTTTATATTATAGATTTTCAAATCAAAAACCAACGAAACCTACAACTTTTGTCAACTGACAATTACTTCTGACTTCTCTGAAATAAGAGCGGCAACCTCGTATCTCACTTTATTGGTACTCAAAAATAGACTTTACTGCAGAGAGCTTAGGACTGAAAACTCGCATAAGTTACGAGTTTGTGCAGGTTATTGAGATGAAGTCAACAAGTTATGAAACAGGGCTTGTAGATTTTATTTGTAAAATAAAAAAAAAAGTTAAATTTTTAGATACGAGGTTGAGTAAGTAAGGCGACGATATGCTCTATTTAAACAACAAATACTGAAAACAACAAAATAGTTTATAAGCTGTGACCCAAAACAAACGAAAATTTTTTGGGTTTTTCTTTCACTGTTTGTTGCGATGGTTCTAGCTCGGAAATTAAATATTTCTTAGACCCAAAATATTATATTGTTCATAAGTTCTATGTACGGAACCCTAAAAGAGCGAGGCCCGACTCGCACTTGGCTGATTTTTTTTAAATAACAATCTATACATATAATAAAATCGTAGAATAGGGTACTTTCGTTAGTGAAAAATAAATTATGAAAGGAGATGTACTAAATTGGGCCCAACTCGGGGTTTCACACAGTTACATAAAAATATGGAGAAAATAAATCGATAAATAACTTACATAATTGAATGGTTTTTATTTATGTACAGCTCGGGAAAATCATAAAAAAACATTTTTTTTGACTAAGTACGAAACCTAATGCTTTTTCTTTAGTTGAAACGGAACGTTTTTATGAATGTCAGTCTAATTAACCACAGACTAATATAGTACTAATGAAATTCTGGATTCTAGCTTTTTGGTACCTACCCAGGCAGCCTATCTTTATTTATTCATTAATCTAGAAATAAACTAAAACTTGTTGTAAAACATTTTGCATTAAAAAATATATGATTTACAAAGCAAATATACTATCAATAGTAATATAGTATAAATAGTGCATCATGAATATATTTTTTATCACAAAAAAACTAGAACCCAGACCTGAAAAAAAAGACGACGATGAGAGATGGTCAGTTGCGGCGACATTTTGTCATTCTCATTGTGTCTTGCGCTTTGTATATTATTTAATACTAGGTACCTATAAAAGTAAAACAAACATGCATCCAAACATCTTCCAGTAATACTTTTTACATTTACTGAAAGTATTTAAACAATACTTCTTAAAAGAACTATTTAAAGTTCTTTTAGGAACTTCTTTGAACGTCTTTTTCACATAACCTACAAACCTAAAACGAGAAATAAAACACAACTCCCAAGGTCTGCAGAAGTACGAGTTTTTGATGTAAATAGCTAGCATCTAAATCTTCAAAATAAAGCATGTTTCATCCTTGTTCATTGTTGGGCCCAAGAGTGTATGGACCAGATTCATCTCCTTTGATAAAAATAAAAATTTATGTAGAAATATACTTAAATATTCTGATTTTGAGTCATAAAAACACGTGATTATTTTATTAAATTAAAATTAAAAGTCGTAATTTCCCATCTGTATATCACGTGACCTAAAACACGAGCCGCCTTGTTGTGACGTCATAATGATAGAAAATACTAATATTAATCTGTGGTCATATAAGCAAAAACCAAGAAAGATAGAGAAAATACTAATATTAATCTGTGGTCATATAAGCAAAAACCAAGATAGATAGAACCTATGGAATTTGAACTCCAAACAAAAAAGGACTGTTGATATTTTTTAATATATTATATAAATAAATATTTTCGATATATCTATATTTTTAAATATATCGATATCGGAGTTCGATATACCGAAAAAACTACCGATATATCGGCTTTATTTAAAAAATCGTAAGTCACTTCAAAAATGATTACACAGTTATATTATAGTCCAGTATCTTTATTAAACAAATTAAATTATAAATATATATATAATTATATATGTGTTAGGTTTATAGTTCTTAGTTATTATAAGGTATTATAAGGTACACGATGGCCTGTTCCACTACCTTCTGTTCCTCTGTGTCGGGATAGCTTAAACGTAAGTTTTGTCACTTGCTTACTTATGTCAAGTGACAAGGACAATAGTTGTGAATAAGCTATCCGACATTTATCAGATGGTGGTGAAACGGGGCCTTATACCTATATTTTTAAATGACGTTATCACGTAAAATATTCATCCGTAAGCCGACTTGACAGACAACTAATGATGTTTACAAAGATGGTTTAACATTCTGGAATTCGGCAGAACAGAAGTCTGGGTTACATGCAAAGAACTTTGCAACCATAATTGAATCAATTTTTGGCAGATTAGTACTATCTGCTTTTACACAACCGGTTTGCATATTAATAAATAAATAGGTAAAAATAAAATGCACTGACGAAAAAACACAATTACTTAATATAATTGCCGGCAATATTCTTGAGCATGAAGTGACATAGTGGGGGTAAGTTAGCGCACATCCGGGCCAAAAAGGGGAAAGCGGGAGGCAAAAGTCCACTGATCTACCAATCACGCGCTCGATACGATACTCCCCGCCGTCGCGCCCGCACGGCCCACCAAAGAGACCTAAAATTCGCTTGTGCGCAGTCAAGGTCATTTGCTCAAGAAGTTTGCCGGTTACTATACTCCTTGAAGATAAAGTTGATCTGTTTACACTGAACTGAAAGTTGTTGCTTCAGAGTACAGTGAACTTTATGGTTTTTGTCTATATGACCATAGATTAATGATTAGTATTAACTATCATTATGATGTCACAACAAGGTGGCTCGTATTTAAGGTCACGTGATATACAGATTAAAGATTTCGACTTTTAATTTTAATTTAATAAAAAATAATGAGCTTTTGTGACTCAAAATCAGAATATTTAAGTATATTTCTACATAAATTTTTATTTTTATCAAATTTCTTAATTTATTTTTCACTAGCGAATGTACCTATTTTTTACCACAGAGGTATATCTATATAAAATTACATTTCGTTTCAAGATGTAAGTATGTAAACTAGGAATACAGAAAAAACATAATATATTTTAAATGAAATACGGCAGATTATTAAGTTTACGATGATTTTGTACCTACATTTTTGTATCTACATTTCGATATCAAACTATCGATATATCGTCCAAAAAATATTAGTAATAAAGAAAGCAAAAGATAGTATTAGTAGCCCAGGTGAATGACTTTATCTTCACTACAATATTTAAGGCGCAAATTCCAGTGTAATATAGAATACATTTATAACCTTTTTGTTTAACATTATTACGTCAACGAAATGGCTGACAGCGTTTTCGCGGCATTAAAAAATGTTTAAAATTTAATTTAATTTTATGGCATGAACGCATGTTTATTTTGCCGAAATATATTTTTTTGTGGCTTTTTATTAAGAAAAACAACATTTTGAAGTGCTTTTTCAAACACAGTAGAATACCCTATTGCCGTATCTGTACATTGAAGATTTTTGCAAAATAATAACTGGGGGATATTAGGGATAAATAATAGAACGTAAAAAAGCTATATTAGAAATTTTTGTCTGTTTGTCTGTTTATCTGTTTGTCTGTTTGTCTGTATGTTTGTGCGCGCATCACGTAAAAACTACTGAATGGATTGAAATGAAACTCGGCATGATTTAAGTTCATATTACGGAGTAACATATAGGATACTTTTTATCCCGAAATTCAGCACGGTTCCCTTGGGAGAGGGGATGAAAGTCAAAATGTTTACTTAGCTGTAATTCGTTAACGGGTGGTCCGATTTCATTCATTCTTTTTTTGTTAGAAAGAAAATACTTTAAAGATTAAAGGCTAATCTCTGAAAGGCTGTACCGATTTTGATGGGACTTTCACTGGCGGATGTTTACATTTTGATCTACCTAAACATCCGCCAGTGAACTTTTAACAGTTTTTAGCAAGGTTTGAGCTCAAAGGAGCCTAGGAAAACAAAATGATCCTTACGGGATTTTTAAAAACCAATATCCACGCGAACGAAGTCGCGGGTATCCGCTTGTTATCAATATAACAATTTTATGGGTAACAATTTTGTAGGTACATGATTGAATTGCCGTCTCGAATATCAGAAGTCTATGACGTACCTACTTAAGTACATAATATGTATATTTATTGCCTATGTTTGATTCTTACCCAATCTTTAGTGAAAGATATCTACCTAATAAGTAGGTATACCTAAGCGTTTTGTAGATATGCTCTAGAAACTAATATTAATTGTTCATAAGGTTAGTCAGATTTCCGGATGAAGATATATATTATACATATAAAAAAATAACAACGTCGTGTTAGTTCGAACACTAATATAACTATAATTCGAGAAAGGCTGGACCGATTTTCATGGTTTTTGATTTGTTATATTTGGGACCGTCCCGAATAGCAGAATAACTACCTATTAAAAACATTGATAAAATAAAAGAAAAATCATTTTCCCATACAAAATATTCATTGGTTTGGCAACTGTCAAAAATCCCGTTGATACGGTAAACTCTCTCACCCTCTCACCGGTACCTATAATTATAATTCTTCTGTACGTGTGTTTGTCACATAACTCCTCCTAAACGGCTAGACCGATTTGTATGAAATTTTGTGTCCATATTTCAATGGGTTCTTGGATGGTTTGAAAACACAATTACCGGGTAGGTAGTAGGTACAGGTAACCTACCGGGTCTCAGTAGGTGGGGCCGATGTCGGTATGCCACCGGGCAGGACGAAGTCTGCCGGGTCCACTAGTATTGTATATTAATCTTTGAGTTTGGTTAATTTATTAACCCCCGACACAAAAACGATGGAGTGTTATAAGTTTGACGTATCTGTGTGTGTGTGTGTGTGTGTGTGTATGTGTGTGTGTGTGTCTGTCTGTTCCCCCGGAGCGCTCAAACGGATGAACCAAATTGAATGCGGTTTTTTTTGTTTAAAAGGTGAATTAGTCAAGAATGTTTTTAGCTATGTTTGATGAAAATCGGTCCAAGATGTCCGCCGCCACAAAATGGCGGACAACATATTTTTTCACAACCCCCTCAATATGGATATCAAATGAAAGGGCTTGACTAGTAGAATAGCACTACGCAAATCCAAGATGGCCACCGCCACAAAATGGCGAATGTCGGGGGTTTTTTAATTTTTTAATTTATACTTGTTCAAAATGATTTTACCAAAAAATTACCTACCTACAAGCGATTTTTTTTTAGATTTTTTATTGACACCTGTGACGACTAAGAATATAGATTAGATAAATAAATTACAATGACACAACACACGTAGGTGGCGCCACTGCCACATTCTGGAGTGAAGCCAGCGGGCGTGTGGTGTGCTTGTTGTGAAGTATACTTATTTCTAGTGTTTTATTACCCCAAGTAATTACCTAAGAAGTCAAGGGACGTCACAACACCTAGCACCTTACCTAATTATTTTTAATAATATTTACTTTGTTGGTTTGAATTATAATTATGTATTTCAAAGTAGGTATTCGCGACAAAATTTCGCGCTGCCATGGACAAACCGTGGGTCAAGTCGTCGCTACGGCTTGTGATTTTTTTAGAGGTCATTGCTTCTGTTAGATGGCCACAATCCTTTCCCTTGAGAGGTAGGTACATACTTAGTTACCTACATAATATTACGTTTGATTACCTCATATTACGTCATATCTGATTTTAATAATGGATGTCGTCGGGCGCAGCGGTGTTCCTACCTTTTTTTTTTTTTGACTTGGTGGAAACCTTTTATAGGTACCCCCGTTCTGCGGCCGAATGCGGCAGAACGAAGGTTATGTGGGACTCCAACCAGGTATACCCACTAAAACCACCACGGCATGACCCTCATGCTGTCTGTGCTGGACGCCTGGGGAACCCAAAGTATGCATCCCAGGTGTCCGGCAGCCGCCCCAGCTGGGGCTCCCGGTCGCCTCTGGGCTGTCCCTCCAGAGGCTCGCGCCCTCCCGTAATTTTTTAACGAGGTTTTCTTCCTCCCGCGATGGGCATCGCTGCCCCCCGCCCCGGGGTGTCTCACCCCCAGTTTCATCCGCAGTGCCCTCTGCTAATCAGAGGGACACGCGGAGAAACCTCCCTCCGCCAGGTCATTGGCCATGGCTAACAATATCCCCGTAGGAAAATAATTAACCATGTTACCGGGGCTGCACCGGCCCGAATACTGCTCTTCCCCTCGGACGTATCCAAGAGAATTGCAGGAAATAAATAAAATACCTACTGTTCTCCGCGTTTAAAAATTACGTCATAAAAGGAAGCTACTGTGAAAATTTCAAGTTTCTAGCTTCAGTGGTTTAGGCTGTGCGTTGATGATCAGTCAGTCAGTCAGTCAGTCAGTCAGGACAAGACTCTTTATATTATAGATTTTCAAATCAAAAACCAACGAAACCTACAACTTTTGTCAACTGACAATTACTTCTGACTTCTCTGAAATAAGAGCGGCAACCTCGTATCTCACTTTATTGGTACTCAAAAATAGACTTTACTGCAGAGAGCTTAGGACTGAAAACTCGCATAAGTTACGAGTTTGTGCAGGTTATTGAGATGAAGTCAACAAGTTATGAAACAGGGCTTGTAGATTTTATTTGTAAAATAAAAAAAAAAAGTTAAATTTTTAGATACGAGGTTGAGTAAGTAAGGCGACGATATGCTCTATTTAAACAACAAATACTGAAAACAACAAAATAGTTTATAAGCTGTGACCCAAAACAAACGAAAATTTTTTGGGTTTTTCTTTCACTGTTTGTTGCGATGGTTCTAGCTCGGAAATTAAATATTTCTTAGACCCAAAATATTATATTGTTCATAAGTTCTATGTACGGAACCCTAAAAGAGCGAGGCCCGACTCGCACTTGGCTGATTTTTTTTAAATAACAATCTATACATATAATAAAATCGTAGAATAGGGTACTTTCGTTAGTGAAAAATAAATTATGAAATTTGATAAAAATAAAAATTTATGTAGAAATATACTTAAATATTCTGATTTTGAGTCATAAAAACACGTGATTATTTTATTAAATTAAAATTAAAAGTCGTAATTTCCCATCTGTATATCACGTGACCTAAAACACGAGCCGCCTTGTTGTGACGTCATAATGATAGAAAATACTAATATTAATCTGTGGTCATATAAGCAAAAACCAAGAAAGATAGAGAAAATACTAATATTAATCTGTGGTCATATAAGCAAAAACCAAGATAGATAGAACCTATGGAATTTGAACTCCAAACAAAAAAGGACTGTTGATATTTTTTAATATATTATATAAATAAATATTTTCGATATATCTATATTTTTAAATATATCGATATCGGAGTTCGATATACCGAAAAAACTACCGATATATCGGCTTTATTTAAAAAATCGTAAGTCACTTCAAAAATGATTACACAGTTATATTATAGTCCAGTATCTTTATTAAACAAATTAAATTATAAATATATATATAATTATATATGTGTTAGGTTTATAGTTCTTAGTTATTATAAGGTATTATAAGGTACACGATGGCCTGTTCCACTACCTTCTGTTCCTCTGTGTCGGGATAGCTTAAACGTAAGTTTTGTCACTTGCTTACTTATGTCAAGTGACAAGGACAATAGTTGTGAATAAGCTATCCGACATTTATCAGATGGTGGTGAAACGGGGCCTTATACCTATATTTTTAAATGACGTTATCACGTAAAATATTCATCCGTAAGCCGACTTGACAGACAACTAATGATGTTTACAAAGATGGTTTAACATTCTGGAATTCGGCAGAACAGAAGTCTGGGTTACATGCAAAGAACTTTGCAACCATAATTGAATCAATTTTTGGCAGATTAGTACTATCTGCTTTTACACAACCGGTTTGCATATTAATAAATAAATAGGTAAAAATAAAATGCACTGACGAAAAAACACAATTACTTAATATAATTGCCGGCAATCTTCTTGAGCATGAAGTGACATAGTGGGGGTAAGTTAGCGCACATCCGGGCCAAAAAGGGGAAAGCGGGAGGCAAAAGTCCACTGATCTACCAATCACGCGCTCGATACGATACTCCCCGCCGTCGCGCCCGCACGGCCCACCAAAGAGACCTAAAATTCGCTTGTGCGCAGTCAAGGTCATTTGCTCAAGAAGTTTGCCGGTTACTATACTCCTTGAAGATAAAGTTGATCTGTTTACACTGAACTGAAAGTTGTTGCTTCAGAGTACAGTGAACTTTATGGTTTTTGTCTATATGACCATAGATTAATGATTAGTATTAACTATCATTATGATGTCACAACAAGGTGGCTCGTATTTAAGGTCACGTGATATACAGATTAAAGATTTCGACTTTTAATTTTAATTTAATAAAAAATAATGAGCTTTTGTGACTCAAAATCAGAATATTTAAGTATATTTCTACATAAATTTTTATTTTTATCAAATTTCTTAATTTATTTTTCACTAGCGAATGTACCTATTTTTTACCACAGAGGTATATCTATATAAAATTACATTTCGTTTCAAGATGTAAGTATGTAAACTAGGAATACAGAAAAAACATAATATATTTTAAATGAAATACGGCAGATTATTAAGTTTACGATGATTTTGTACCTACATTTTTGTATCTACATTTCGATATCAAACTATCGATATATCGTCCAAAAAATATTAGTAATAAAGAAAGCAAAAGATAGTATTAGTAGCCCAGGTGAATGACTTTATCTTCACTACAATATTTAAGGCGCAAATTCCAGTGTAATATAGAATACATTTATAACCTTTTTGTTTAACATTATTACGTCAACGAAATGGCTGACAGCGTTTTCGCGGCATTAAAAAATGTTTAAAATTTAATTTAATTTTATGGCATGAACGCATGTTTATTTTGCCGAAATATATTTTTTTGTGGCTTTTTATTAAGAAAAACAACATTTTGAAGTGCTTTTTCAAACACAGTAGAATACCCTATTGCCGTATCTGTACATTGAAGATTTTTGCAAAATAATAACTGGGGGATATTAGGGATAAATAATAGAACGTAAAAAAGCTATATTAGAAATTTTTGTCTGTTTGTCTGTTTATCTGTTTGTCTGTTTGTCTGTATGTTTGTGCGCGCATCACGTAAAAACTACTGAATGGATTGAAATGAAACTCGGCATGATTTAAGTTCATATTACGGAGTAACATATAGGATACTTTTTATCCCGAAATTCAGCACGGTTCCCTTGGGAGAGGGGATGAAAGTCAAAATGTTTACTTAGCTGTAATTCGTTAACGGGTGGTCCGATTTCATTCATTCTTTTTTTGTTAGAAAGAAAATACTTTAAAGATTAAAGGCTAATCTCTGAAAGGCTGTACCGATTTTGATGGGACTTTCACTGGCGGATGTTTACATTTTGATCTACCTAAACATCCGCCAGTGAACTTTTAACAGTTTTTAGCAAGGTTTGAGCTCAAAGGAGCCTAGGAAAACAAAATGATCCTTACGGGATTTTTAAAAACCAATATCCACGCGAACGAAGTCGCGGGTATCCGCTTGTTATCAATATAACAATTTTATGGGTAACAATTTTGTAGGTACATGATTGAATTGCCGTCTCGAATATCAGAAGTCTATGACGTACCTACTTAAGTACATAATATGTATATTTATTGCCTATGTTTGATTCTTACCCAATCTTTAGTGAAAGATATCTACCTAATAAGTAGGTATACCTAAGCGTTTTGTAGATATGCTCTAGAAACTAATATTAATTGTTCATAAGGTTAGTCAGATTTCCGGATGAAGATATATATTATACATATAAAAAAATAACAACGTCGTGTTAGTTCGAACACTAATATAACTATAATTCGAGAAAGGCTGGACCGATTTTCATGGTTTTTGATTTGTTATATTTGGGACCGTCCCGAATAGCAGAATAACTACCTATTAAAAACATTGATAAAATAAAAGAAAAATCATTTTCCCATACAAAATATTCATTGGTTTGGCAACTGTCAAAAATCCCGTTGATACGGTAAACTCTCTCACCCTCTCACCGGTACCTATAATTATAATTCTTCTGTACGTGTGTTTGTCACATAACTCCTCCTAAACGGCTAGACCGATTTGTATGAAATTTTGTGTCCATATTTCAATGGGTTCTTGGATGGTTTGAAAACACAATTACCGGGTAGGTAGTAGGTACAGGTAACCTACCGGGTCTCAGTAGGTGGGGCCGATGTCGGTATGCCACCGGGCAGGACGAAGTCTGCCGGGTCCACTAGTATTGTATATTAATCTTTGAGTTTGGTTAATTTATTAACCCCCGACACAAAAACGATGGAGTGTTATAAGTTTGACGTATCTGTGTGTGTGTGTGTGTGTGTGTGTATGTGTGTGTGTGTGTCTGTCTGTTCCCCCGGAGCGCTCAAACGGATGAACCAAATTGAATGCGGTTTTTTTTGTTTAAAAGGTGAATTAGTCAAGAATGTTTTTAGCTATGTTTGATGAAAATCGGTCCAAGATGTCCGCCGCCACAAAATGGCGGACAACATATTTTTTCACAACCCCCTCAATATGGATATCAAATGAAAGGGCTTGACTAGTAGAATAGCACTACGCAAATCCAAGATGGCCACCGCCACAAAATGGCGAATGTCGGGGGTTTTTTAATTTTTTAATTTATACTTGTTCAAAATGATTTTACCAAAAAATTACCTACCTACAAGCGATTTTTTTTTTAGATTTTTTATTGACACCTGTGACGACTAAGAATATAGATTAGATAAATAAATTACAATGACACAACACACGTAGGTGGCGCCACTGCCACATTCTGGAGTGAAGCCAGCGGGCGTGTGGTGTGCTTGTTGTGAAGTATACTTATTTCTAGTGTTTTATTACCCCAAGTAATTACCTAAGAAGTCAAGGGACGTCACAACACCTAGCACCTTACCTAATTATTTTTAATAATATTTACTTTGTTGGTTTGAATTATAATTATGTATTTCAAAGTAGGTATTCGCGACAAAATTTCGCGCTGCCATGGACAAACCGTGGGTCAAGTCGTCGCTACGGCTTGTGATTTTTTTAGAGGTCATTGCTTCTGTTAGATGGCCACAATCCTTTCCCTTGAGAGGTAGGTACATACTTAGTTACCTACATAATATTACGTTTGATTACCTCATATTACGTCATATCTGATTTTAATAATGGATGTCGTCGGGCGCAGCGGTGTTCCTACCTTTTTTTTTTTTGACTTGGTGGAAACCTTTTATAGGTACCCCCGTTCTGCGGCCGAATGCGGCAGAACGAAGGTTATGTGGGACTCCAACCAGGTATACCCACTAAAACCACCACGGCATGACCCTCATGCTGTTTGTGCTGGACGCCTGGGGAACCCAAAGTATGCATCCCAGGTGTCCGGCAGCCGCCCCAGCTGGGGCTCCCGGTCGCCTCTGGGCTGTCCCTCCAGAGGCTCGCGCCCTCCCGTAATTTTTTAACGAGGTTTTCTTCCTCCCGCGATGGGCATCGCTGCCCCCCGCCCCGGGGTGTCTCACCCCCAGTTTCATCCGCAGTGCCCTCTGCTAATCAGAGGGACACGCGGAGAAACCTCCCTCCGCCAGGTCATTGGCCATGGCTAACAATATCCCCGTAGGAAAATAATTAACCATGTTACCGGGGCTGCACCGGCCCGAATACTGCTCTTCCCCTCGGACGTATCCAAGAGAATTGCAGGAAATAAATAAAATACCTACTGTTCTCCGCGTTTAAAAATGTTTGTTTTTTTGTTTGTTTTTTTTTTGTTTCCTGTGAGCAAACGGTTTCGCAACTCCTTCCGTGAATCAAATTTTGGTGAATCTGTCATGATCGTTTCGCAATTTTTTTTCTATTTATGAAACAGTAATATTATTATTTATGTATTATACAAACGCCTGCTTTGATGAAGTATGTTAGTAACAAGTATAAATTGGAAATTTAAAAAACCCCCGACATTCGCCATTTTGTGGTGGCGGCCATCTTGGATTTGCATAGTGCTATTCTACTAGTCAAGCCCTTTCATTTGATACCCATATTGAGGGCATTGTGATAAAAAATGTAATCCGCCATTTTGTAGCGGCGGCCATCTTGGACCGATTTTCATCAAACATAGCTAACAACACTCTCGACTGATTCACCTTTCAAATAAAAAAACCGCATTCAAATCGGTTCACCCGTTTGAGCGCCACAGGGGAACAGACAGACACACACACACACACACACACACACACACACACACACACACACACAGACACGTCAAACTTATAACACCCCGTCGTTTTTGCGTCGGGGGTTAAAAAAGCATTTTGAAAAGTTTGGGGAATAAGGTTGCATCCGGTCAGGGGGCTTATTCTGTAACTTAGTTAGCAACTGAAAATAGTTGCCAACGAATTAGTTCGATATACATTGCTGCTTTACTGTGTGAAATAATGAAAACACTTTATATTTCCCATAGTAAAGCAGCAATGTATATCAAACTAATTCGTTGGCAACTATTTTCAGTTGCTAACTAAGTTACAGAATAACCCAGCAGGTCGTGCACCCGATTCTGATTCTCTTCATTTCACAGTTCACACTCAAATATAATACTTACAATAACAAGTTTAAAGTTCGTAAACTAAAACCCGACTATGCAAGCGAAACCCGAAATCGCGGGGCAAGCAGCTAATCTAATCTAGAAGGTGTGCGAAGGTCACTTCTCAATTTTTTTCGTAAATAAAATGTAGCCTATGTCACCTGGACCATAACAACGAATTCATCAAAATCGGTCCAGTAGTTTAGTAGCGCCTAAAGTGGTACAAACAGAATCTCATACAAAAATCGGCCACATATATATGTACATTCATACCTACATAGACTGCTAAAATCATTTCCTTCCCACCCTTCTTTTTGGCTTTGCCGTAGTCGGGTAAAAACAGAAATGAAGCTCAATCTAATTCTATAGTCATTTAAAGCTAGGTATCAATAAAATTAATAAAGTGTCCACAAAATTCTAGCCTTCTTCTACAAAGGCTTATACAATTTAGGTCACTGGCAACTCGAGTATAACGTACGTAGGTACCTACGAGGTTATACCTTGCCAGTGACCTTAAGATAAATAAAATAAAATAAACCGAATTATGTAAGTTAACAGTGTAAGAATGAGATTACAGAAAGTAAGTTAAACCTAGGTAGGTACCTACCTAATACAAGTTCAGAGATTCTGGGATAAGAGGTTTCTAAAGTAGATTTATAGATATATATTACCTATCCTTACTAATCTATACTCTATACTAATAAATAAAATTGAAGTGTCTGTCTGTAATTTCGAAATAACTACCTCATATTAAGCTCATATGGTTATTTGAACGGTATCATAACCGAATCACACGTTTTTAAAATTTTTGTCTGTCTGTCTGTCTGTCTGTCTGTCTGTCTGTCTGTCTGTCTGTCTGTTTGAACGGGCTAATCTTCGGAACGGCTGAACCGATTTTGACGGGACTTTCACATACAAGTAGAGAATTAACCAGGGAGTAACATAGGCTACTTTTTTAACCGACTTTCAAAAAAGGAGGAGTTGTGTTTTTCTACCTATGTACACCGATATCTCCGAGATTTCTGAACCGATTTGCGTAATTTTTTTTTTAATCGATAGATAAATATTGCGACACTGTCCTACAAAAAATTTGGATTCCAACTCCTCAATCCTGATGCTGTAGGGGACTTGATCCCCAAAACTAATGGGATTTCAAGGAACTGTCGGTTATTTAAATTGATATTGGGGGTACCAATTAAAGACTATCGTTTAATGAACTCGAGTAGGTACATATCCAATTCCTCAACCCTGTTGCTGTAAGGAATTGCATTCCGAAATCGTGGGGATCCCACGGGATTTTTCCGATTTGGGGACTGGTTACTACAGATACGCTACTTTTTATTCTGGAAAATCAAATGTTCCCACGGGATTTTTAAAAACCTAAATCCACACGGGCGAAGCCGTGGGCATCATCTAGTCCTTACTAATATTATAAATGCGAAAGTAACTCTGTCTGTCTGTTACGCTTTCACGCCAAAACTACAAAACCGATTTAAATGAAATTTGGTACACAGATACTCTCTAGAGCCTGAGAAAGGACATAGGCTACTTTTTAACTTAACTTAACTTTACTTGCGAAACAAGGGCTGTAAAGGGGTGAAAGAGGGGTTGAAATGTTATATGGAAGTATCGTCATTTTTAAAGCTAAAGGCTTGGAATTTATTTTTTAGGCTGTTGATTATTATATAAATAAAAATGTCATTTAAAGGAGGAATTCAAGTTTAGAAATAACATAGATTCCCGCGGGATTTTTAAAAACCTAAATCGACGCGGACTAAGTCGCGGGAATTTGCTAGTTTCATATAATTATTATGTTTTGTTAAACTAGGTACTAAGATGCATACCTTAGGATATCATGCCTTCACACTTAATCACCTTGAATGTGTTGTCTTATGTACTACCTGAGTAAGTATGCCTACATAAGCCAGGCTATGTTCTTTGTCTACATTTAAAGTTAAGTTAACATTCATTCGTTTCTAACTGTTTCAACAGCATTTCTTATCTAACTGTTGCTACAATAACCATTAAATGTATTTTTATCCTTACCTAATAAAATAAAAGATAATATGTAAATGCGCTGACAATAAGTACCTACCTAGTACCTACCTACCTGTATACTTAATTACGTAAACTCGTTAAATTGGGTTGGATCTGCATTACAGTTAGCAATATATTTTGGCAGTTCACGTGATAAACAGTAGAAAAAAATATATAAAAGTCTGGTGTGAAGAAATTTTTGACACTTAATTTTGTCGCGAAGTGTAAAATAGTATAAAAATAGTTGATTTTAGTCTTTAGTGTTAAACTATATTGAGTATTAAAAAAACTAAGCGTTAAATAATAAGAAATAGGGGTAAATAATGAATGTGTTTACGAATCTCGGTTCTATCCAGAGGGACAGAGAAAATCCCTGGTTTCAATGGTTGTTGCGAATTTTGGCTCTGTCGGAAGCTATTTCTTCCGTTGGTTGGCCGCGCTCGTTTCCACTGAAAGGTACTTTTATTATCTATTATTATTATTAATTGAATATAATAATTATTAAAAGGTATTATAATTATTAATAATTTTATTAATTATTATTAATAATTATTTATATAATTTAATTCTTAATTATTTGGTTGGTAGATTGCTTGACGCCCCCTATTTTCTTATTTTTTTTTAAATAAAATAAAAAACATTACTCAGTGAGTTCTAAACAATGATACCACCACTACAGCCTTTTAACGTCCCATAGCTGGCCACAGGCCTCCTCTCTCATAGGAGAGAGGGATTTAGAGCTTAGACCCGCCACGATACTCCAATGCGGGTTGGCGGGCTTTAACGACTATTGTCACATGATACTTAGTGATAATAACCGGGACCGTGTTCTCCGAGGCACGAGGGTGAAACACCAACTCCGGGCTGGCACTGAGAATTTCTTGACAGAAAAACCCAATACCTAAAAATTATTTGCCCGACCCGGGAATCAAACCCGGGACCTCGTGATCTGCAGTCGAATACGCTAACCACTAGTGACTAGACCAACGAGGCAGTTATATGATATCATATGCATACATACTTACTCAATTTTTTTCCGGCACCTTTTTCATGTATCGGAGCCCCTTGAAAAATAATTTAATTCAATTTCTAATTCAATAAGTATTTGGTTTTGGGTAAATATACTTACTACACCAAATACTAAAATTTCAGGTTACGAGCTAGAGACCTGTGACACGAGAACAGACGAACAGCAGAGTGACATTAATAGGGTTCCGTTTTTAGGGTTCCGTACCCGAAGGGTAAAAAACGGAGCCCTATTAATGTCACTCGGCTGTCTGACTGTCTGTCTGTCTGTCTGTCTGTCTGTCTGTCTGTCTGTCCGTCTGTCCGCCGGTCACAGGTCTCTAGCTCGCAGACGAAATGAGTTACAAACCTGAAATTTTGGTATTTAGTGTAAAACGTTAACCCAAAATCAAATATTGAATTAGAAATTGAATTAAATTATTTTTCAGGGGGGCTCCCATACATGAAAAAGGAGCCGGAAAAAAAATTTTTTTTCTTTACCCTAGCTTGTGGGGTATCATTGTTTAAAGCTCATTAAGTAGAGTACAAATATATATATTTTTAATTTTTATCTCAAAAAATAAGGGAATGGGAGGCCATCAAATTTGTCAGTTTTAGACCATTTTTGTGACGGGGGCTATCTCAAAAACTAAACTAGTTGGGAATATGATATTTCAGTATATTATGTACTATATGCTCTATTTAAACAACAAATACTGAAAACAACGATTTATTAAATAGTTTATAAGCTGTGACCAAAATAAACGAACATTTTTTTGGGTTTTTCTTTCACGGTTTGTTGCGATGTCTATCTCGGAAATTAAATATTTCTTAGACCCAAAATATTATATTGTTCATAATTATGTACGGAACCTTGAAAGAGCGAGGCCCGACTCGCACTTGGCTGATTTTTACCCTTTGGGTACGAAACCCTAATTAATTATTTTTATTTTTTTGTTGTTCCATTTTGTAAAATTATTATTATTTTGTAGTTCCATTTCGATGCGCCACGTTTAGTAATTTTTAGCAATGAATGAACTCAAAGAAGCTTAGGAAAAACAGAGTTCCAGCGGGATTTTTAAAACCTAAATCCAAGCGAAGTCGCGGGCATTCGCTAGTTCTATACATATAGTAAATAATAATTATTATGGCAGTGATATTTTAATACTTATACTTATAAAATATTTACGTCGCCTTCAAACAATATTGCCTATGATAAAATGCGACGTGTAACATGACCCGGCATGCATTGCATTTGTATTTTAACCGTCTTCAAATAAAGGAGGTTAAATTCGATAGTATACATATATGTAATATTACATATATGTATATTGTTTGCCAAATATTTACTGCCAAATATACACATGCATAGGTATGATATAAACAAAATTACTGGTTGTATGTACATGTCTGTTTGTCCGCGGATTCCTCTGAAACTATTTATCGTATTGTGACCAATATTTTTTACTAGCATTTGCCCGCGGCTTCGCCCGCGTGAATTTCGATTTTTCACAAATCCTGAGGGATAAGTAGATTTCTGGTCCACCCGCCCCCTGCCGCGCGGCGGCGTACCGCGGTACCGCGTACGGCGGGCGCAGGGCGCAGGGGCGAGTGGCGCGGCGCGGGGAGCGCGACCGTCGGCCGTCGCGATCGCGCGCAGCGAAAATACCTATCAGGGCGTTTTTAACATCTGTATTTACCGATTTCAACACAACTCCTTTTTTGAAAGTCGGTTAAAAAAGTAGCCTATGTTACTCCTTGGTTAATCCTCTACTTGTCTGTGAAAGTCCCGTCAAAATCGGTTCAGCCGTTCCGAAGATTAGCCCGTTCAAACAGACAGACAGACAGACAAAAATTTTAAAAACGTGTGATTCGGTTATGGTATCGTTCAAATAACCATATGAGCTTAAAATGTGGTAGTTATTTCGAAATTACAGACAGACACTTCAATTTTATTTATTAGTATAGATTGGCTTACATTTACTTCAACTTACTTAACAATGCACGTTTCATCAAAATCGGTTCAATAGTTTTCAAGATACCGACTGTTAAGTGACTGGTGAAGTTGTGAACAGTGGTTAAATTTTCAATCTTTTATATTATGACTTGTTACAGATGGATATAAATTCGACTTCATCGTCGTCGGAGCTGGTTCAGGGGGCGCCACCGTCGCCGCCAGGCTCAGCGAAGTGCCTGAATGGAAAGTACTGCTGCTCGAAGCCGGCGGCGACCCACCGCCTGCCAGTGTGGTAGGTAGCACCTAAGTTTTAACCCCCGACGCAAAAACGACGGGGTGTTATAAGTTTGACGTGTCTGTGTGTGTGTGTCTGTCTGTTCCCCTGTAGCGCTCAAACGGGTGGACAGATTTGAATGCGGTTTTTTTTTTGTTTGAAAGGTGAATTAGTCGAGAGTGTTGTTAGCTATGTTTGATGAAAATCGATCCAAGATGGCCGCCGCTACAAAATGGCGGATAACATATTTTTTCACAACACCCTTAATATGGGTATCAAATTAAAGGGCTTGACTAGTAGAATAGCACTACGCAAATCCAAGATGGCCGCCGCCACAAAATGACGAATGTCGGGGTTTTTTTTATTTTAAATTTATACTTGTATTTAATCGTATTATGAATCTGACTGCGGTAAGACCTAAACACATATGTCACGGGGAAAGTCGAGTTAGCCGAGGAAAGTAGACTTCACCGTCGCGTCAGAAAGCGCCACTTAGCCCACTGGCTTACGTAGTTTATAATGTGTGATCCCGGATCCGCAGACTAGTGATGTGATGTGCAAATGTGCGATGAATCTTAACATTATTGTTCCAGATACCGAGCTTGTTCGGGACGCTTATACACAACAAGGAGTGCGATTGGGATTATTACGCTGACCTCGACCAGGGAACTGGGCAGATTCACGCCGATGGAAAGCTTTACATGGGCCGAGGGAAAATGCTGGGGGGTTCATCGTCAATCAACTGGGAATTCTACATGCGAGGGGCACCGGAAGACTTTGAAGAGTGGAACAAAATAGCCCCAGGCTGGGATTGGGACACAGTTTTACATTATTACAAGAAACTCGAACGCATGACAGATCCCTCAGTTTTGCAGGATCCGCACAATGCTTATTATCATTCAACGTCTGGCCCGGTTGCCATATCTCGACCGAAAGCAAACGCGTACTATGAAAAAGTAAACGAAGAAGTTTTAAATTCGTGGGAGGAAATGGGAATAAAAAGACTGTTGGAGAACAATGGACCTGAAATACTAGGAGCTTCTCGACCGCACTTTACTTTCGCAAATGGCAGGAGATCTAGCACTGCTGAAGCGTATTTACGTCCAACAAAAGACAGACCAAACTTGTACGTCACAAAATACGCGAGAGTTACCAAAATTTTAATAGATCCATCGACTTCGAGAGCCTATGGTGTTAGAGTTTTGCTTAAAACAGGCGAAATTATAACAGTATATGCTAGTATTGAGGTAATTGTGTCTGCCGGCACCATAGACACACCAAAACTTTTAATGCTATCAGGAATAGGTCCACGTGAAGTACTGGCACCATTCAACATCGACACTATAGCCGACCTTCCTGTTGGCAAAAACTTTCAGGATCATCTTATAGTAAATGTAGTTATTAAAGGTCAAAAAGGTTTTCAAACAGCTGTTCAGAATTTGCTGATCCCTACTGAATTAGATGCGTTTCCAGTGCCTGTACAAAACGGTTTCATACGGGTCAACGGTTCTGCTAGCAAGTATTATGGGGAAAAAAGTCCTCATTTTCAACTTACGAATGTTCGTATAGGAGCGACTGCAGCGCCAGCGCTTTTGTTCGGTTGCAAGGTAGTAGCGAATTTTGATGAAGACTATTGTTATTCATTGAGTAAAACCAATGTGTATAGGGAAATAGATATGATGTCCTTGATTTTACTTCATCCGAAATCAAGAGGTCAAGTTAGATTAAGAAGTGACAACCCTTTCGTTGATCCATTAATAGAGGTAGGATATTTTAGGGACAATAAAGATGTGGCGATAATGGTGGAAGCTATTAAATTCATATTAAAAGTGATCGAAACGTCGTATTATAGAAAAGTTGGTGCAGAGGTTGCTAAATTGGAAGTAAGAGGTTGCGAGGGACTTGACTATGGAACTGATGAATTCTGGGCATGTTATGCTGTCAATACGGTGAGTTCATTGCTGCATCCCGTAGGAACGTGCGCAATGGGACCAGACGGAGTAGTCGATGAACGATTAAGAGTTCATAACATCAAGGGACTGCGGGTTGTGGACGCATCAGTTATGCCTCGAACTGTTAGTGGAAACACAAATGCACCAACCATAATGATCGGTGAGAAAGCGGCAGATATGATTAAGGAAGACCATAATGTTATACATTTACACAACGATGGACTTGAGGAACAATAAACTTATATTGATATAATACACTAAAATTAAATAAATCGATGTGGTACAACGTGCAAAATGCAGAAAGCTCCTGAGGATGCCCCAAGGTCGGAATGAAACTGAAAATAAATAGCGTGTCTTTTGGTGGATAAATTCATTCTTTCTTATTTCAGGCAGGAGTAAAACAATATTAAGTACTTTTGTAAGGTCATGGTACGAATTTAAGTAATGTTATTATAACATTTAAAAATATTCCTGCATTATCATAGTTTCGTAAAAGATGGTGGTAAGCCCCCAATTTGGAGTTGCATGTGGTAAATAAGTACTTTAATAAATTAATATTAAGCAATGTTGTGGTGTCCTCTCCTGTGCCGAGGTGCATCAGGGTACGAGCCCTGAAGTGGGGTCTTCTTGACCGGGTCTGGCCTCATGGGTAGTTTTGACTACCTACCTGAACTATTTATTTTCAGACTGCGCTAAGGCCTCGCCTTTTAGGTATTAACCTTGAGGCAATCAAATCGGTGGTATTGGTGTTAAATCTGGTGGGTGTAGGATCATATTCGGTACGTAGGTTGTCATATTCAGTAGGCAGGTTGTCATATTCGGTAGGCAGGTTGTCATATTTGGTAGGCAGGCTTTCATATTCGGTAGGCAGGTTGTCATATCCAGTGGTTGGAGGGCCCTATCCATTGCGGCGTACTCTTCGTCCTCACTGATGCCTAAGTTAAGAGGCAAGAGCCAGAAACGGCATTCGGCAAATATACATTTTAAAAACTATTAATAGCAAAGTAATCATGGAAATAAAGGTAGGTAACGGCATAAACGGCAAGTTATGAATACAAGAGCTGTATTTTATGAATGCCAAATATAATTTCAGTCAAATAGTATATATTGTCAAAAGGTACCTATTAGATATATCATGAACAAATTTGATTGAAATAAATAAGTAAAATTAAAATTAATAAGTAGTTGACCCGGTTATCACAGACCGGGATGATTATTATTCAATTTAATAATTAATTTATAACGCGGACCTTTCATGTATACAGAACATCTATATTTCTTCGAATCACCCGATGCGGCCGAATCCTGCTACTGATTCCATTAACATCTTGCGTAAATATTATAAATAATTATCTGTTGCGCGCGATTCTTACGGCTTTTGCTATCCAAAAGAATATAAATCACCTTGTGATCACCTGGCTTTGGCCAAGGCTAGGTTGGCCTCGTTTAGATTTGGTGGAAGTAATTTATATTGAAAGCTAGTAGACCCGGCAGACTTCGTCCTGCCCGGTGACATACTGACATCGGCGCCACCTACCAAGACCCGGTAGATTACCTGTACTACCTAACAGTTAATTGTGTTTTCAAACCATCCAGGAATGAAAACACACAAAATTTCATCCAAATCGGTCCAGCCGTTTAGAAGGAGTTAGATGATAAACACACGTACGGAAGAATTATAATAGGTACGGGTGAGAGAGTATCGACGTGACGGGATGTTTGACATTTACGAAACCCATGAACATTTTGTATGGGAAAATGTTTTTACTTTTATTATATTTTTTCGTCAATTTTCCAATGTTTTCAATAGTTATTCTACTATTCGGGACGGAGACAAATACAACAAATAAATAACCATGAAAATCGCTCCAGCCGTTCTCGAGTTATAAGTGTTCGAACTAACACAACTTTGTTTTATATATATAGAAGATATATATTATATATATTATATATAGATATTATAGATTAAGGGCCTGTTTCACTTCTGATGAAAGTGTCGGATTCACAACATTTGTCTTTATCACTTGACATAAAGTAAGAAAGTGACAAAACATACATTTTAGGCTATGCGACACTTATCAGGTGGTGAAACAAGCCCTAAGTTTACTTAAGAAAATGTATTTAATTAAGATTTTGTTGCATAATTTAATAATAAAGTATTATCTCATCAATAAAGTACCTATTAAAGTTTAGTTCTAATTCTAATCTAAGTATCCAAAGTCGTACCTACTGAACAATCAGGCGTCATAAAATTATGTAAAAAGGTTAATTTAGTAAAAGAAGGTTACTTAATTGGTTTAGGATACATTCTTGTAGACATCAAGTTTCTGCCCAAGTGATGCCGGCAAGGTTCACACATTATTACGCACTAATACTTATGTAGAAGTACCTATCTACCTAATGTTATATTTAGCGGCTTTGTCTGCGTAGACTTAGTCAAAAACAGACATAACTACCTAACTTTAATGAGCTAACTTTTGCTATTTTTTTATGTTTCACATAAGTCGGTAGCGGTATCAACGTTATCAATTTACTACAATAAAATTATAATTGATAAATAATATCATTAAGGTACATAGGTACTATGGTAGGTACCTACATTCCTACTTAGTACACGCACGCCATTTGAATTTACGATGACGCCACAGTAATAATTTTTGATGCTCTTCATGACATACCTACCTAAGGTATCTAAAGAAGGTTCCAAAATTTGATATGCCTAAAGACGGATAAATTCCCTTTCACATTTTCCTATTGCATAGTGAATAATTTTAACAGGACCGGCTGACCACATTAGAACTAGATTTTTCATGCAACGCATAGTTAATTAATTATAGATGCACACTTGACGCAGTCTATGAAAAGTGTCCGCCGATACAAAACGGTTAGATTTAAAAATTTTACCAAAATAATTGCCTACAAGCGAATTATTTTGTTTAAAGATTTTTACTGATACTACGTACTAACTTAGGTAATTATTAAATAGAGGAACGAGTAGGTAATTGTTTATTAATATTATTTTGTTTGTTGGTTCGAATTATGTATTTCAAAGTATTCGCGACAAAATTTCGTGGCTTCATCGGGAGTGCCGTGGACAGGCCGTGGGTGAAGTGGTTGGTGCGACTTGTGACATTTTTGGAGGTCATTGCTTCTGTTGGATGGCCACAATCGTTTCCCTTGAGAGGTAGGTACGTTTGTTTACCATAACTACTTATCTATTAGGTACACCAAAGGGCAGCGCAGCAGGGTTTGTTTGTCGAACCCAGGACCTCGTGATCCACAGTCGAATGTGCTAACCGCTAGACCAACATGGCAGTTATCAATCAATAATTACTAAAATGCATTAGGTCCCTAGGCTATCGTGCCTTCACACTTAGATCGCCTTAAATGCGTTATCTTTTTTTAATGCAACTACAAGTTAACCCTTGACTGTAATCCCACCTGATGGTAAGTGATGATGCAGTCTAAGATGGAATCAAATCGGTCCACCCGTTTGAGCGCCACAGGGGAACAGACAGACACACACACACACATACACGCACACAGACACGTCAAACTTGTAACACCCCGTCGTTTTTTCGTCGGGGGTTAAAATATAATAATTAGTGGCAATGCTTCTGAATGTGTTTGTGAACAAATTGCTCTGTTCCATCCAGAAGAATAGACAAAATACCTGGTTTCAATGGTTGTTCCAAATTTTGACTCTGTCGAAAGCTAAAATACACCGTTAGTTGGCCGCGCTCGTATTCCTTGAAAGGTAGTTATTTATTTCCTAATTATTTGTTTGTTGGGCTGCTTCGGCCGTGGCTAGTTACTCGAATCGGCAAACTTACCATACACAGTACGTATCCAGTACTTTATAATGTCGAAGTGTATAATTCTGCTGTAAGTAGGTAGGTACACGTCTCTAAACTAAATTGACAGGTTTAAAAATAATGCTATAGACCAGGGTAGATCCCTTTAAAAATAATAAAAAGTGAAAGAAAATCACAGTAGGATGAAACCTATTGAAAAAGGAGGAGAATATTATAAAAATAAAAGGAAAAATAATTTACGGGCGATCTGAGCTCGGGGAAAAAAGGGGGAGTTTTAAGGGTAAAAAACGGTTTATATCGATTTCCTAATTTATTCTCCTCCTTTTCCATTGGGTTTCATCCTACAGTGATTTTTTTTTGGTTTCAAAAATTATCGACACTGGGCTACTATCCTTTTCCGCAGGGAGCATCGTCAAAGAGATAGGAATGGATTTTGGACCTGTCACTGTAGTTTAGTTCAGTGCGAAACAGAATTACCTACAATATATGAATTTTATGTAATACCTAATTAAGGCAATGAGGTACCTAATGGTTATAAAAATATTTGTCACCCTTCTAATATGTATACTGAACTTTTAATATGACCCAGCCTTGCACCTGTGTTTTTTACAGATGGATATAAATTCGACTTCATCGTCGTCGGAGCCGGTTCAGGGGGCGCCACCGTTGCCGCCAGGCTCAGCGAAGTGCCTTACTGGAAAGTGCTGCTGCTCGAGGCCGGCGGCGACCCACCGCCTGCCAGTGTGGTAGGTAACACACCTATGTCATGAGGAAAGTCGACATTAGTCACAGGCTAGTGTGATAGGTACCTAAGTCCTACCACCGTCCACCACCCTAGTAGGTACCACCGTCTTGCTCCCGTTCTGCTTTGTGTCTGTCGAAGCCTTTAATGCACCGTGATGAGTCTTAACGTTATTGTTCCAGATACCGAGCATGTTCGGGACGCTCATACACACAGAGTACGATTGGGATTATGGTGCTGACCTCGACCCGGGAACTGGGCAGATTCACGCCGATGGAAAAACTTACATGGGCAGAGGGAAAATGCTGGGAGGTTCATCATCAAACAACTTTGAACTCTACGCGCGAGGGGCACCGGAAGACTTTGAAGAGTGGAACAAAATAGCTCCAGGCTGGGACTGGGATACAGTTTTACATTATTACAAAAAACTTGAACGTATGACAGATCACTCAGTTTTGCAGAATCCGCACAATGCGTATTATCATTCAACGTCTGGTCCGGTCGCCATATCCCGACCGAAAGCAAACGCGTACTATGAAAAAGTAAACGAACAAGTTTTAAGTTCGTGGGAGGAAATGGGCATAAAAAGACTGTTAGAGAATAATGGACCTGAAATACTAGGGGCTTCTCGACCGCACTTTACTTTCGCAAATGGCAGGAGATCTAGCACTGCTGAAGCGTATTTACGTCCAACGAAAGACAGACCAAACTTGTACGTTACAAAATACACGAAAGTTACCAAAATTTTAATAGATCCATCGACTTCGCAAGCCTACGGTGTTAGAGTGTTGCTTAAAACAGGCGAAATTATAACTCTCTATGCTAATATTGAGGTAATTGTGTCTGCTGGTAGCATAGACACACCAAAACTTTTAATGCTATCAGGAATAGGTCCACATGAAGTACTAGCACCATTTAACATCGACACTATAGCCGACCTTCCTGTTGGCAAAAACCTTCAGGATCATATGATAGTACATGTAGTTATAAAAGGTCAAAAAGGTTTTCAAACAGCTGTTCAGAATTTTCTGATCCCTACTGAATTTGATGCGTTTCCAGTGCCTGTACAAAACGGTTTCATACGGGTCAACGGTTCTGCTAGCAAATATTATGGGGAAAAAAGGCCTCACATTCAACTTTTGAATGTTCGTATAGGAGCGACTGCAGCACCGGCGCTTATGTTCGGTTGTAAGGTTGTAGCGAATTTTGAAAAAGATTATTGCTATTCATTGAGTAAAGCCAACGTTTATAGGGAAATAGATCTGATGTCTTTGGTTTTACTTCATCCAAAATCAAGAGGTCAAGTAAGATTAAGAAGTAGCAACCCTTTCGTTGATCCATTAATAGAGATAGGATATTTTAGGAATATTAAAGATTTAGCAATAATGGTGGAAGCTATTAAATTCA
Organism: Melanargia galathea; assembly: GCA_920104075.1. Taxonomy (NCBI): domain Eukaryota; kingdom Metazoa; phylum Arthropoda; class Insecta; order Lepidoptera; family Nymphalidae; genus Melanargia; species Melanargia galathea. The sequence continues at coordinate 14,868,591 of OV049862.1, forward strand.
TATTGAAAGTGACTGAAACGTCGTATTATAGAAAAGTTGGTGCAGAGGTTGCTAAATTGGAAGTAAGAGGTTGTGAGGGACTTTACTATGGAACTGATGAGTTTTGGGCATGTTATGCTGTCAATACGGCGACTTCATTGCTCCATCCCATAGGAACGTGCGCAATGGGACCAGACGGAGTAGTCGATGAACGATTGAGAGTTCATAACATCAAGGGACTGCGGGTTGTGGACGCATCAGTTATGCCTCGAACTGTGAGTGGAAATACAAATGCACCAACCATTATGATCGGTGAGAAAGCGGCAGATATGATTAAGGAAGACCATAATATTATGCAATTACACAATGATGGACTTGTGGAACAATAGACTTATATTGATGTAATACACTAAAATTAAATAAATCTATATGGTACAACGTGCAAAATGCGGGAAGCTTCTGTGGATGCTCCAAGGTCGGAATGAAACTGAAAATGAATAGGGTGTCTTTTGGTGGATAAATTCATTCTTTTTTATTTCAGGCAGAAGTAAAACAATATTACTTTCGTAAGGTCATGGTACGAATTTAAATTAGACATACAATATTAAATTACTTATAATAAAATATACAATGTCAAATTAATAAAATATGTTAAAATCAAATTAAAGAAATAATTAATTAAATGAAATATAAAGGAAAGTCAAAAAAAATTAATTATATCAAAATAAATATTTATTTACCCCATAATAACATTTCTCCAACTACAATTTATTAATTTATCTTTTAAATACATTTAAATTAAGTCCTTCAAATTTTTTTGGCAGCTTATTAAATATTTTGACAGCCATACAGTAAGAGCTTTTCATGTAAGTTCTTTTACAACATCTAGACATAAGCATTCATTCGAAGCGACCGATTAGAATAATTAATATCACAATTCCTCTGAAAGTAATTTGGATACCGCTTGCCAAAAATACACATATCTCTAATATACATACATGGTAATGGAAGAATACCCAATTTTTTAAAAAGTGGCTTGCAACTTTCTAAGGGTCCTACATTACAGATAGCCCTTATTACATTTCTTCTGAAGTCTAAATGCTCTTATGAAATCAACTAAATTACCCCAAAGTATCAAACCATATGACAATACTGATGATACATAACCGTGGTATGCACTTAAAGCTGCATTCATTGATATTGTCTGTGCTAAACGCCTTAGCGCATATATAAATCTGTCCAATTTTGTACAAATAAAGTCTATGTGTGCTTTCCAGTTACAGTTTTTGTCATAGATTAAACCTAAAAATTTTAACGTGTCAACTTCTTCGACTTTTATATTATTATATGTAATAATTTTAGGTAAAGTTTTTGTATTGTAATAACTTAACTGCATCAATTTAGTTTTTTTTAAATTTACTTGTAAATCGTTATTATTTAACCATTTTATTACATCTTTTAAAGCGTCATTAATTTCTTGTTCGTATGTCATAATATTTTTACATTTAACTAATATTGTCGTATCGTCCGCAAATAGTACACAAGGATAGTTGCTGATGGCCAACGTAATGTCATTTATGTAGGTCAAAAAAAGAAATGGCCCCAGTATACTGCCTTGCGGTACTCCTCTCTTATTACACTTATATTGTGACTTGTATACTGTTTTTGTATTAAGTATTTTCTATTTTAGAAATTTCTGTGCATACTTTTCTGCCATTTAGATATGATTTTATCCAGTCATAAGCCTTTCCCCTGACTCCATATCTTTCTAATTTGTCAAGTAGTATACTGTGATTAACGAAGTCAAATGCTTTTGTCATGTCTAGAAAAATAGCAGTGATTGGAATTTTGTCATTTAAGCTATCATTAATTATTTTACTCAAATAAAAGCAAGCCTCAGTTGCAGACAAATCGGTAGTATTGGTTTTAAATCCGGTGGGTGTGGGATCATATTCGGTAGGCAGGTTGTCATATTCCGTAGGCAGGTTTTCATATTCGGTAGGCAGGTTTTCATATCCAGTGGTTGGAGGGTCCTGTCCATTGCGGCGTACTCTTCGTCCCCACTGATGCCTAAGTTAAGAGGCAAGAACCGTTGTTGCAAGAACCAGAAATTTCGGCATTCGGCAAATATACATTTTAAAAACCGGTCAAGTGCGTGGCGGGCCACGCGCAGTGTAGGGTTCCGTAGTCACAATCCTCGAAAAACAGATATAACTCCTTAACCTGTGAACCCTACTTAGCCGTGATAGTTTTCCTTTAAAATTGATTATATACCCTACTGCTGTGAATTTTTTCAAGTTCCTATATACTGCCATTTGGCTGATAGAGGGGGGGGACACTTGACTCTAATAAAAATTTGCACTTTAAAACATCATATTTTACAAACGGATCTAGAAATCGAAAAATGATGTTCCCACACCCACAGTATTTTTAAAAGACCTATTCAACGATACCCCACACTATGGGGTAGACGAGAAAAAAAATATTCATCCCCACTTTACATGTAGGGGAGCTACCCTAAAAAAAAATATTTATCAAAATTTTATTTCACCACTTTGTCGGCGTGATTAATATTTATACTCATGCCAAATTACGGATTTCTAGCACTAATAGTCTCTGAGATTAACCGAGGACGGACGGACAGACGGACAGACGGACAGACGGACAGACGGACAGACGGACAGACGGACGGACATGGCGAAACTATAAGGGTTCCTTGTTTACTACGGAACCCTAAAAACTATTAATAGCAAAATAATCATGGAAATAAAGGTAGGTAACGCTTGCTGTTTATGAATAAAAGAGCTGTATTTTATTAATGCCAAATATAATTTCAGTCAAATACTATATAATGTCAATAGGTATTAGATATACATCATGAACAAATATGATTGAATCAAAATAAAATTAAAAGAAATAAGTAGTTGACCCGGTTATAATAGACCGGGATAAATTATTCAATTTAATAATTAATTTATAACGTAGAACTTTCATTTAGGTATATACAGAACATCTGAATTTCTTCGAATCACCCGATGTGGCCGAATCCTGCTGCTGACTGCAATAACATCTTGCGTAAATATTATAAATTCACATTCCGTTGCGTGCGATTCTCACGGCTCTTGCGATCCAAAAGAATATAATATGTAAATCACTTTGTGATCACCTGGCTTTGGCTTCGTTTAGGCTTGGTGTAGGAATTAATATAGAAAATATTGTAGATTAAGTTTAACTAAGAAAATGTATTTAATTAAGATTTTGTTGCATAGTTTATCAATAAAGTATTAAAGTTTAGTTCTAATTCTAATCTAAGTGTCCAAAGGCGTACCTACACCTACAAAGGTAAGTAGGTACCTACTGAGTTATCAGGTGTCATAAAATTAAATAAAAAGGTTAACTAAGTTACTTAATTAGTAAAAACCGGTCAAGTGCGTGGCGGGCCACGCGCAGTGTAGGGTTCCGTAGTCACAATCCTCGAAAAACAGATATAACTCCTTAACCTGTGAACCCTACTTAGCCGTGATAGTTTTCCTTTAAAATTGATTATATACCCTACTGCTGTGAATTTTTTCAAGTTCCTATATACTGCCATTTGGCTGATAGAGGGGGGGGACACTTGACTCTAATAAAAATTTGCACTTTAAAACATCATATTTTACAAACGGATCTAGAAATCGAAAAATGATGTTCCCACACCCACAGTATTTTTAAAAGACCTATTCAACGATACCCCACACTATGGGGTAGACGAGAAAAAAAATATTCATCCCCACTTTACATGTAGGGGAGCTACCCTAAAAAAAAATATTTATCAAAATTTTATTTCACCACTTTGTCGGCGTGATTAATATTTATACTCATGCCAAATTACGGATTTCTAGCACTAATAGTCTCTGAGATTAACCGAGGACGGACGGACAGACGGACAGACGGACAGACGGACAGACGGACAGACGGACAGACGGACGGACATGGCGAAACTATAAGGGTTCCTTGTTTACTACGGAACCCTAATAGTTTCGCCATGTCCGTCCGTCTGTCCGTCTGTCCGTCTGTCCGTCTGTCCGTCTGTCCGTCTGTCCGTCCGTCCTCGGTTAATCTCAGAGACTATTAGTGCTAGAAATCCGTAATTTGGCATGAGTATAAATATTAATCACGCCGACAAAGTGGTGAAATAAAATTTTGATAAATATTTTTTTTTAGGGTAGCTCCCCTACATGTAAAGTGGGGATGAATATTTTTTTTCTCGTCTACCCCATAGTGTGGGGTATCGTTGAATAGGTCTTTTAAAAATACTGTGGGTGTGGGAACATCATTTTTCGATTTCTAGATCCGTTTGTAAAATATGATGTTTTAAAGTGCAAATTTTTATTAGAGTCAAGTGTCCCCCCCCTCTATCAGCCAAATGGCAGTATATAGGAACTTGAAAAAATTCACAGCAGTAGGGTATATAATCAATTTTAAAGGAAAACTATCACGGCTAAGTAGGGTTCACAGGTTAAGGAGTTATATCTGTTTTTCGAGGATTGTGACTACGGAACCCTACACTGCGCGTGGCCCGCCACGCACTTGACCGGTTTTATGAAATGGATACTATAATAACGGTAAAATATTAACGTTATTGACAGTAAACGTTGAAACGTAACATGAATACCGTTATTTTGGTATTAAAGTTAATCCTGATATTATGACGATAGCGGTTTTATAATTTTTCGTTGAATTATTAAATTATTTTAATTATTTTTTATTATTTTATTATTTATTATTGCATTTTAAGTAGTGCACACAGATTCTTAACAATAATGGCAATTAAATTCTTAAATTAAAAATTTAATTTTATTCAAACATGTCATCATAAGCAACAAGAGTTCGCTTAGGATCTTTCGGAGGCGGAGTATTCCTTGGCGTTGTCGCTGGCGTCCACGATCCTGCTGCTTGAGGAGGTCTTCTTACAAATGTAACACGCCATCCTTCTTCACAACCATCAAGAGCAGCATGTGCATGTGTTGCCATATCCGCACTCTCAAATGCCAAGTAGACCCTGATAAATTACAAATTATTACTATCCAAAATTAATTTTATATTATACTAGCTTTTGCCCGCGGCTTCGCCCGCGTGAATTTAGATTTTTCACAAATCCTGAGGGAATCGTGGATATCTGGTTTCCGTTTCCGCTCCCTTTTCCAACCTTTATACCAACTTCCAAGGAAGTTTGCTATAGTAATCTACCTATAGCTGTAGATATAGATTTCGGGTTTTTCAAAATCTCGCGGGAACTGTGGATTTCTCCAGGATAAAAAGTAGCCTATGTTTTAAGTCAGAGCATCTCCATTCAAAATTTCAGCCAAATCAGTTCAGTAGTTGCGACGTTATAGAGTAACAAACATCTAAACATGCAAACATCCACACTTTCACATTTATAATATTAGTAGGATTCATCTACTATATAAAAATAAGTCAGGTTTTCCTTCCTGACGCTATAACTCCAGAACGCACGAACCAATTTCCATGGTTTTGCATTTGTTGGAAAGGTCTCGGGCTCCGTGAGGTTTATAGCAAAGAAAAACACGCGAACGAAGTCGCGGGGGTCAGCTAGTATTGTTATAAAGTTATAATTTTTTCGATGTAGGATTATGTACCTTTTTTTTGTACAAATTGCAATTAACTTACTTATCATCATCTGGCTCTGGTGTAAATGTGAATGGCTCGAATGATGCCAGACGTCGTCTCATGATTTCTTCGGTGATCTGCGCTCCTAGTACTTGCAAGAAAGTGCCTTTTCCACTTGCGTGCACAACTTCATTTCCACTGCGTACACCTTTTTCCTCCCTACAATAAAAATCTTATTAAGCAACATAAATTGTTAATACTTCTAGACTATTTTAATCTAAATAAGATAATAACATATCTAATTCGATTGTCTATCACATTTGACATCTTTTTAATTTTATTTGCGTTTATACTAACGTAGGTATATTGCTTTCAAAACTGAAAACTTTTATTGCACACAAAATATTTTGTAAGGTTACATAAAAAATCTAAATTAATATCAGTTAGCCATAAGTATTTTTTTACTGTATTGCTCAACTATTTCAGAAAAAAATTAAAAAAAAAATTAATGAAGTGATTGTTTTATAAATCGTCACAGCACTGCGTGTTGGCAAATCAGCAGGGAATCAGAAACAATAGAAAAACACTTCATTATGATGATTCCCATATTATGTTAGTATGCTTTACTGTGTAAGAAACATCTTTGCTGGCTTCTTTCAGAATTGTTACAATTGGGTTTTGAGAAAAATTTATCTAATTTGTCTAGCTTGTTAAAATTATTATAACTCACTTATCTCTTGCTGTGACAAACGAATCATATAAATATTTAACTCTTGGTGAAGATTTATCTTCGGGTGGAGGAGGTTCTTGAGAGGCACTGAAGGGCTGGTATGATGCAACACCTCCTGTGGCTCCTGTTGAACCACTTAGTTTTCGCTCCCTACCTACAATAAGCAGAATTTTTCTTCGGTGGAGACCCAGCCTTATACACAAAGGTTTAAGATAAAAGATAGAAAAGACTTAAGTCTTTCTAGATAAAACTGATCCAGAGACCTAAATAAAATCAAATTACACTTAAATTCAAAATTGGTACACTGTACATTTTTGGAATGCATTAACAAGTTTTATTCAAATTATCGTAAAACTTGTACAATAATATATTTGAAAATAATTACCAGCTCGCGGTCGTTTAAAAGTAGCATTTTGTGGTTGAGGAGGGGGACTTTTTATAGCTTGGATGGCACCACTCTTAATAAGTTTTCGTGCTATTTCACGAGCATCCCTTGCTTCAGTGGGGCGCTTTGGTAAGATTGGTTTTTCTGGTTCTTGTTTAGGTGCCTTTAGGGCTTGAAGAGCTTTCTTTTTCTTCTTTAACTTTTGGTATTTTGCCTGTAGCATTAATTCTTCTTCAGTTAAATTTGATGGGAAATGGAGATAAACCATTTCTTCGGTCTATTTTAATTTTTGAAAATAATTAAATAGGAAAATGGAATTTTACCATATAGAACCATTCTACACAGACCACCACAGAACAAAAATACTCTCTAAGGGCGTTTGTGCACTTATTCGTTTTCGATTCGTTTTCGTGTTTCGTGAAAACACGATTCGACATAGCCTTCCTTATATAACTGTATGGGCGTTTGTGCACTTACTCGTTTTCGATTCGTTTTCGTGTTTATATATTCGTGAATTCTTCACATCGAATCGTTTTAAAATAAGGACGCGAGTGGAATGGTGTGTGGAAAGAGGGCAGAGATGAGTCCTGATGTTGTGAGGTATTTGGAAAACATAGGTATTTGCATTTCTTGAATTCCAACAAAACATGATTCAACGCAGTTGATTATTATTAAAAATTAATACCTACTTAGTTTGGCATTAAAATAAATCGTTTGTTTCATTCAAATTAGTTTTACTTCGAGTAAAATACCTAAATATTGTAGTATAATCAAAATTTCCATACCTGTGGTTGGTAGTCAAAAACTATCAGCAAAATATGAACATTTCATAAAAAATATCATTTCTGATACTTAGTTGTTACTGTTTTCTTACAAGAGCGTAATGTCCACTTGGGATGTTCACAAAATATATGACGTATGCTTAGATAATTTTGATACTAACCGTACCGTGTGAAATATTCATAATCACTTACCTTAGTGTTACTGCCAGCATTTTTTCTGGAGTTATGCATTCTCTAAAACGTGTGTCTTGCCGAGGAATCTTTTTTTTATATGACACAATATGAAATCGAAAGTAGCAACATTCTTTCGATAGTAATTAAAAAAAGTTTTTTCATGTCATGTCATGTCATTAAGTGATGATCGCCTACGAATGTATAAGAGAAGTGCGAAAAGCTGACGACGATTAAATGCAGCACACATTATGAACACGGTTTTATCTACGAAATGCTTAAAACGTATAGTGAAATCACGATTAAGTGCACAAATGTCATTCGTGAATTTCGTATACGTTTTTATGATGTTCATTAAAAAAACGAACACGAATCGAAAACGAATCGAAAACGAGTAAGTGCACAAACGCCCTAACGAGAGCAGACCACACATAGAGATAATAATAATAAGTAGAGTAGGCATACCTACCTTAAAAACGTGCCAAAAATACACTCACACACGCACAATCCTACAACTAAAATGGCGCGTGTTCATTGTGATGTCTCAAGTTGTGCGTGTGTGAGTGTTCATGTATACATTTTAGGGAGGCCATCTTAAGGGAAGTGCAATAAAATTTCTGCCACGATCTGTTTTATTGTTATGTTTAAAAATGTAGTGTTGTCTCTTACACACTTATGAAAATTTTGATAAGCTTAAGCTATTTTCCGATCCACTATTTTCTATAGGACATTATGCCAAGTCCACTTCTATAGGTTCATGAGACCACAGCATCACTGACAGCAACTGACAGAACCAGTGTTGCCAGCACGGTCATGTTAAAAGTTACTTGAAATAAATACAAAATTAACCTTTTAGTGTAAAAGGTAACCTTTCATTTTTTTTCTAGTAGAAATGCATTAAAAGTTGATGGAATAGATGTTGTTTGTAATAACATAATATAGATGTTTTTAGTTAGGATTAAGTTCCCGCCGGAGTTAAAAATCACCTAAAAGGTTACAAAAGTAATCTTCTGGCAACACTGGACAGAACATCAAACTATTTTTTGACAGATACCACCACAGAGTTAATTACCAAGGGAAAGAATCTAAGACAATGGAAAGAATAATATTAGAATAATAATGTATTTTAACGTTAACGATTATTAAAGATCGACCAGAATCTCATGAAAAATAGGGAAAATAAATTTTGTAGTAAGCAACACTAGGCTGACTCGGCTGCCCTAGTGATAAACAAAGTAATTACATTCAGAACACCTTACCTAGGATCGTTTCTCGAAACGAAAAATCAAGCAACTGCATTTTAAATACAAAAACCAAGTAATCAACATCCAATTACTTTGTTTTTGTGTTGTGCTTGTTGTCTACTTGGTTTTTGCATTTATATTCCGGGTTAGTGAGTGCAGTTACTTTGTTTGGGCAATTTAAATTTCAGTAAACGGTTCAAGTTATTTGAAATATTAAACTGTGAAAAAACTACTCGACATAAAACTTTTGTTAATGCAAAAAGTCAATTTCACAAAAAATGTCAGTTACTTTGTTTATCGCTAGAGCAGCCGTAGTGTTGCTAACCTTGGAATTTCATTTCCCTATTTTTCATGAGATTCTGTTCGATCTATAGTAATTTATTTATTATCGTTATTAAGATATTATGTATTGTTAACGTAATTTTTTAGTGTTAATAATACCAATTATTTTCATACTTACGACTAAAATAAGATACTTTAGGTACATTTTACTGCGATAATTATTATTTCGATATTCAAAATCTAGGATAACGACATTTCGACATTAAGCAAACTTAGCCAGCCCCACTAATGTGGCTAAATTAAAATAAAAAAACATGACGAAAACACAACATGACAAAATCCTGAATCTACTGAATCCACACACAAAAGAGATACTTAAAGTTCGTAAACTAAAACCCGACTACTCTTAATATAATAATAATAATAATATAGAATAATTAATTATTTAGTGTGCAGAAAAACGTGCATCTACCTGCGTACAAGACAAAGAGAACTTGATACTTAATCTGAGCTGCGTACCAATGTAAAATTTAAACGGAAGAAAACGCGGGGCAAGTAACTAGTGGCGCCATCTGTAATGTCTATCCAAAACTAACTTAATATTTGAGTTTTGCTGCGCGAAGGTCACTTCTCGATTTTCTTTCATATTATAAAAATGTATGAAAATATATATAAAAATGTATATAAAATGTATCGTAAGTCACCCGGACAATAACGAATCAATTAACACCTCATTCATCTAAATCGGCTCAGCAGTTTACGCGCTACGGTGGAACACACAGAATCTGATACAAAAATCGGATTCAAACATAGTTATTACATACCTAAACTGCTAAAATCCCCTTCCTTTTGGCTTTGCACTAGTCGAGTAACAAAACATTAGACTGGGGTGCGAGTGTTCATCTTCTGAGATCTTCATGTTCAAGTGTTTGATACTTATTTGAATCATGACAATATCGCCGCATTACTTATCTCTCCTCTATAACTATTATTACTTTATGGATCATGTACCTACACCTTCAGAGTTTATGGAGACCGCTTCCGAAAACTTAGCGCTATTATTATATTATTTGCAATTACAGTTCTGTTTAACGCTCCAAAATGGATATTGCACAAAAAAGAAGGGTTATGACTTATCACTTTAGCAGTCTATGTATGTATACCGTAGGTAGTTATGTATGTACATAATGTACATACATAACTACCTACGGTATACATATACATATACAAATCTTTGTGGCCGGTTTTGTATGAGATTCTGTGTTTTCCACCGTAGCGCCTAAACTACTGGACTGATTTTGATGAATGAGGTGTCTATTGATTCGTTGTTATAATGGTCAGGGTGACATAGGCTACACTTTATTTACGAAAAAAATCGAGAAGTGACCTTCGCGCAGCTTTCTAGTTTATTAGTTTCGGATAAACATAATGGCGCCACTATATAGCATGCTTGCCCCGCGCTTTCTGCACTAAACTGTTATTAAATTATTAAGCGTAGTCGGGTTTTACTTTACGAAGTTTAGTTATCTCTTCTTTAGAAAGGAAATACTTACTTTAAAGATTGTTCCGTAAATATTTCATGGTTATCAGTGCTTAGTCTAAGATCGGAGCACTCGAAAACGAACTCGAAAACTATTGATCGATTTCAGAGTAAAATAGACCTAAAATGGCTTATATTAAGGTTTGAGTTCGCCAATACATTCAGCATTCGAACACAACGAGCGCCCCAAGCAGAAATGTTGTAAAATACATATTCGAACTATGGAATTACGACTTTAAAATACGAGTATTTGAGTTCATTTTGCTCTGAATTCACTTGTGATTCGATCAATAGTTTTCGAGTTCGTTTTCGAGTGCTCCTGATCTTAGACTAAGCACTCAGTTTTGTAGTTCAGAAATAACAGCCATCACAACTCTCAGTAAGTATTCCATATAAGTACCTAACTTCCATATAAGAACCCGGATAGTACAGGAACCTTTGAACGTCCGGATTATCATGGAGTAGGTAAGTACCTACATTAAAAGTTGTGTTTGTCTGTCTCCGAAATGCTGGACCGATTTTGTTGGGACTTTCATTGTGAAAACTTTAGTGATGGGAAAGAGCTATTAAAAATGAATGCTCATTACTGTACATTATAATGCGCGACTTTTAACAGTATGAGCTCAAAGGAGATTAGGAAAAACAAAGTGTTCCCGCGGGATTTATAAAAACCTTAATCGACGAAGTCGCGGGCATCCTCTAGTTACTAAAAACCGGTCAAGTGCGTGGCGGGCCACGCGCAGTGTAGGGTTCCGTAGTCACAATCCTCGAAAAACAGATATAACTCCTTAACCTGTGAACCCTACTTAGCCGTGATAGTTTTCCTTTAAAATTGATTATATACCCTACTGCTGTGAATTTTTTCAAGTTCCTATATACTGCCATTTGGCTGATAGAGGGGGGGGACACTTGACTCTAATAAAAATTTGCACTTTAAAACATCATATTTTACAAACGGATCTAGAAATCGAAAAATGATGTTCCCACACCCACAGTATTTTTAAAAGACCTATTCAACGATACCCCACACTATGGGGTAGACGAGAAAAAAAATATTCATCCCCACTTTACATGTAGGGGAGCTACCCTAAAAAAAAATATTTATCAAAATTTTATTTCACCACTTTGTCGGCGTGATTAATATTTATACTCATGCCAAATTACGGATTTCTAGCACTAATAGTCTCTGAGATTAACCGAGGACGGACGGACAGACGGACAGACGGACAGACGGACAGACGGACAGACGGACAGACGGACGGACATGGCGAAACTATAAGGGTTCCTTGTTTACTACGGAACCCTAAAAACCGGCCAAGTGCGTGGCGGGCCACGCGCAATGTACGGTTCCGTAGTCACAATCCTCGAAAAACAGATGTAACTCCTTAACCTGTGAACCCTACTTAGCCATGATAGTTTTCCTTTAAAATTGATTATATATAGGTACTACTGCTGTGAATTTTTTCAAGTTCCTGTATACTGCCATTTGGCTGATAGAGGGGGGGGGGGGGGGGGGGGAACACTTGACTCTACGGAATACGGAAACGGATCTATAATTCGAAAAATGATGTTCCCACACCCACAGTATTTTTAAAAGACCTATTCAACGATACCACACGAGTAGTAAATCTACAGAGAGGAAGCTTCCACAAGCGGCCCGCTGTAGGTATACTCACACAAACACACTCACCAACGGTTCACGGACGCCCGCTCGTTCCACTAACCTAACCGCTACAGTTGGTGACAAACTGTGCGCATATGTGTGAGTGTACCTACAGCGGGCCGCTTGTAGAAGCTTCCCCTCTGTAGGTACTCTGTGACGATACCCCACACTATGGGGTAGACGAGAAAAAAAATATTCATCGCCACTTTACATGTAGGGGAGCTACCCTAAAAAAAAATATTTATCAAAATTTTATTTCACCACTTTATTAGCGTGATTAATATATTTCATACCCATGCCAAATTACAATTTCTAGGACCTAGGACGGACGGACAGACAGACGGACGGACATGGCGAAACTATAAGGGTTCCTTGTTTACTACGGAACCCTAAAAAGGGATTTCAAAACATATATTGTAACCGTAAAAATTGCATCCGCCACTGACCTTCGCAGTAAAATGCTTACCTTTTATATACATATATCAATCTTTCAATTTTAAAGACCTCCCTAGCGCAGTGGTCTTACAAGTGGGAGGGCCCGGGTTCGATTCCCGGCAGGGGCAATTTGGGATTTTATAATTTCTAAATTGTCTCTGGTCTGGTCTGGTGGGATGCTCAGCCGATGCATCGTCACTTACCATCAGGTGAGATTGCACTCAAGGGCTAATTTGTAGTTGAATAAAAAAATAATCTTTTAATTGAATAAGTATTCCGCGCGAAAACTAAATTTTTATTATCTAATGTCGCCAAAAAATATTTAATTAGGTAACTATAAAGGTATATCAAATAAGAACTCATTTGAGATTTTGGTTGTTTATTTCTCATAAAGCAAATGATTCACAGCATTGGTGGGATACATAGGTCTCATATAATCGGGCCGAACACTCCTTTTCCTAAATGCTGGTCTATTTGTTATTAGTAGATAGATAATATAACAGCATAATAAGTACCCAAATACAAAAACTGTGGGGAAAACAGCATTACAAATACTAAATCGCTGTAGAGTAGATATATTTTATTTAGTAAAGCGACATTCTTTTATAGTAAACTACACACCTTACTAAATCACAATCGCTAATTAGGTATGTTAAAAATTATTTATTTATCACATTTATAACATTCTGTACAAAGTAAAAAAATATTTTTATACTTCCACCAGTACAAAATAAAGCTGCATATTATGTATAACGTCACAATAATTACTGTTGCATTTGTGGCCTCAGTGGCGTCAACAAAATCAGATAAATACATTTATATTATAGCCCGAGAGCCCGTGTAAAATTTTAAAAAGGTGCTTGATAAAAGCTTCCCGTGAAACAGGTGCTGTGAAGTTTTAATTTTTATATATAACTAAAATTAAAAAATAATTTGTTCTGGTATTTATCAAACACGATTGTCACGTATTCAAGATATTATATTATTTAAATATAACTAGATATTTGAATTACCGATTTTTGAATAAGACATTTTATTAATTTAAAAAAAAATATCAAAATCTTCCAACTAATGAACCCGTCGGCGTCGCTGTGGATAAAGTTTTGATATACTTACACGACATGGAAGACGAACCATGTTATTACCAACTTTCATTATATTTCAAGCACCTTCTCAAAATTTCCCACTAGCTATAGGGCTATTAAGAGGAGTTTATCTCAAGCGCGCCCCATACAAACGAAGTTTTATTCTTATTAAACTAATCAAACTCAATAAAATGTTGTACAGTCACGTTCTAAAAACTAATAATATATGTGATTTATTAGATTTCCTTAAAACATGCACTTTCAAAATTACAAGGACTTACAGATGCGTTTGGTAGCGCTTGAAGGAGACTTCTCTTAATATTATTTTACCTGTTAAAAATGTACTTATTGATCATTCTATACCATCATAAGTCTTAACCGCACGTACTTACTAATAAAATAATGTTATAATATGTATGTACATATTAATAATATTATTACGAATATTTACGATTGATTTCACAATGTTGGACGGGTTTTATTAACTCTTGATTCTTTACAAATAAATATCTACGATTATATTATACTATACGTAGATAAGATTCTGTAATAATTAATCCTGAGTTATATATGCAACAAAATAATGTACCAAAAGTACCTAAAACTTTAAAAAACCACGAACTAACATTGATACAGTGTGCTTAGTCTAAAGCGGAGCACTCGAAAACGAACTCGAAAACTATTGATCGATTTCAGAGTAAAATAGACCTAAAATGTCTTGTATTAAGGTTTGAGTTCGCCAATACATTCAGCATTGTTCGAATGCTGAATGTATTGGCGAACTCAAACCTTAATACAAGCCATTTTAGGTCTATTTTACTCTGAAATCGATCAATAGTTTTCGAGTTCGTTTTCGAGTGCTCCGCTTTAGACTAAGCACACAGTTATACAAGTGAAAAAATCAAATTTTAGAACGTCTTAAACGCCGTGTATAACGCATCACTTACGCTGTTTTTCGAGTACCTAGTTATCTGCGATACTACCTACTTTTTAAGTAATTGGCAGCCATATTGGTGTTGGTCACAAATTAAAATATAACATTATTCAAATGCTAACAGGTTTAGTGCCTCCTACTAACTGCACTCACATCTTCGTAACATTAACAGCATTATTACATATTTGAGCGAGTGAAATTAGCGGGAGGTTTCAAGCCGTGCTGTGTACAGTGTAGCATTTGATAATAGTAAAATTATCGCACTTGCGCAATTTATCATTTAAGTGCCCAACCGTGCAGTAATATTTTAAAGGCTCCCCCACACAGGCGCGTTATTATAGGTCGATAATATCGCATGCAATATTGCGATAATGCGTCCCGATTCCTTGCACACATCTGCGTTTTTATCGTCCGATATTTCTTACGAGATAGAGCCGCGCCGCGACGTTATACCATCTCTCTCAGGTATGCAAAAAAAGTCAACCACTCTCAAACTGTCGATAAAACCAAACGTCCTACAAGTACTACAGGTGTCTGTACGGTTGTTTGCGTCCTGATACAAAACATTCTAGAACTCATATCGGAGTATTGCAAGACGGAGAAACGCAACGTCCTACTTCCATTGCGGCGTTATTATCGCAGCAGTGTGGAACTACATGACCATCCCAATACAAAATGTACTGAAAACAGGTATCGCAATAACGCATGCGATATTTTCGACCTATAATAACGCGCCTGTGTGAGGGAGCCTTTATCGCACCTGTGCGGTAACAATGTGCTATAATTTTGACAACGACTTTACGAGATAAGACTTGAAGAACAAATGAATTAAAAAAATACTATGTACGCATAGGTTAAGGCTTATGTCGGTTATAAAAAAAAGTAAGATTATGTATGATATGCAGTTAGTACAAGTTATTTTCTAAAGGTCTAGTGGCACACTCCACTGAACCTACGGGAGGTATGGTTTCAAAGATACAAACATTAAATTACTTTCACTATATTTAATCTATACTTCAAAACTTGTTTTAAATATCATAATAAAATTGTTAAGATATAAATAACACAATAATTACGTTACGTGGACATACAACCTTTATAAGGAGTGATATAAAGTCCTGTCAAAATACCAGCTCAATTTATATTGGAGTAAATTCAATTACACAACATCTATATCTACAATCTGTTTTTCCTTAGTTGTCTTAAAAGGTAAACAAATCGCAAAAATCTTTTCGGAGAAACGCATAAGTGACGCTCTTTCCCCGGCGCTTTAGACGTTCTTGTATTTGGATATTGCGCTTAAATTATGGCTTCATTGTTAGTTCGCTGTAAGAACATCGTATGCGCCGTGCTCAGCGCGTCGCTTGCGCGTTTCTGTGAGGAGATAATTGATTATTTATCTTTTAAGACAGCCAAAGAAAAACAGATTGTAGTATATCAGCACATCGGCTTAAGATTAGAACAATATTGTTATAACTTGCTTTTTTATTGCTTGTAATGTACAGAATGACCCGTTATTCGACGCATTCCTTGCACGGGGTAACTCTAGGAAGGAATCATTTGGATGGGTCAAGATGAGTCTAGTCAACCAGAGGAGCGAAAACTCTGGTTTCCAAAATGGATCCCTACAAGTTATTTTAAAAGATGAACCCTTACTTAACGGATATATTATCGAATTATAGATCACTCTATTTACTGCTATGTACGAAAAAACATTTAATCATGCATGTCGCAGGATTATGATTAAATCAGTTTTTTTTTTTGGTTTTTTTTTTTGAGGATTTTGAGGATTTCGATCAAAAATCCGCATCTTTTAGTGTTATGATGAAAGCAGCAAGTCGCCATTTTATCATAATTTTCTTAAATATTATGATTTCATCAAACTGCGGCTTGTACATATTGAGAGACAAAGGCGATTTTAATATTAATAATATTAAAGGTGATTTTAATATACCAGGGCGCGTTTGGAACCCTCGTAGTTTTAGTTTTAAGTTTCCGTAAATAATTATCACCATTGCCTGTACCTAAATTGACGTTCAAAAAGTGTACAGTGTACCAATTTTGAATAAAGTTTATTTGATTTGATTTGATTTAATAATTGAAAAAATTGCTCTAATCTGTGCTATCGTACAAGTCACGGCAAATAAGTCGAGCGCTGACCTTCAATGCGCAGAAGTCGAAAATGAGGTATCTCGGGGTGTGAGGGGGTCGCGGGGAGGGCGTGGGGATCGTTCGTAAGCACTGATTAGCTCTCGCGGATCCCTCATAAACGCTGATTGGCTCTCCAATCGTATTGTGTCCCGCTCACTCGTACGACGCTGCGCGCACTTGAACGTCACCGCTCGACTTACGTGCCGGGGGTTATATTTCTTTCGGCATATTATATTATACGTTTCGACGCTGAGATGCGTCGCAATTGCACGCGATCCTATCGTTTTGTGAGGACGGTTTCTAATGTACCGAATTCCTAATTTTCAATTTTATATGTTCAAACAATTATGAGAAGATATTTTGACGGGATTATTTTAATTACAATAACAAACCATTACGGTTCAGCTTAAAACTGCTAAAATCACTTTTAACTGTGAAAAAAAAAAATGATTTTCGATTAAATTCTCGAATACTACCACTAATAATAATAATTATTATTATCAATTTATAAAATTATACTACTATGTACATACATGTCTAATGAAATCCATTACAGCGAATATATCATACAGAGCCGAGGTGGCTCGTACCGCTATCGATACCAGCTGGGTTATTCTGTAACTTAGTTAGCAACTGAAAATAGTTGCCAACGAATTAGTTTGATATACATTGCTGCTTTACTGTGGGAAATATAAAGTGTTTTCATAATTTTACACAGTAAAGCAGCAATGTATATTAAACTAATTCGTTGGCAACTATTTTCAGTTGCTAACTAAGTTACAGAATAACCCCCCCAGATGATCGAACTAAGACCGATGGTTAAGCTAAGTATAAAACGCTAGACATCGTTATAGGGTATCAGGAGACCGCTATCGAAAACTTAGCGCTATTATTATACTATCTAAACACAATCCAATACCAATAACCGTGTCATACTTGTAGTATTAGTGATGTAGTATTTTTCGAACCGGCAATGTACAGCGTGCACAACTCGGAGTCAATACCCGCAAGCGGCGACACCCGCAAGCAGCGGGCGGCCGGCGACAGATTTAGGTATTTAGGGCGTCAGCTGAATGCATTACATTGCGAAGTTTTAAAAATACAGGAAATATTTTAAATTTTTATCGCGTTTTTTTTTGTATGGCATCTTGCCAGTAATCATCACTAACCCGTCTTCATTAATAATATCATAGCGGCCCCCTAATGTTATAAGTTAGGTTTATAACCAATCGGCATAGTATGTATCGCCTTGTAACAAATATTAACGTGTTTTTTGGATCCGTCGGCCGCAAGACCGCACCCACCTATGCGCGTGACTCATTCGGATCGATTCAAAAAAATATAATTATGCAAAAAAAAAAAAAAAAACAATTAAATTACACAACCCATCTAATTTGAACTGTTCTCAAAACTGGGATATTTTCAAAAATGCAAAATTGTGATTTGTGACAGTGTAGTACAATATACAAACAATCGAATACAACTACCTAATATGGGTCACTCAAATTCTTATTATTATTACAAAGTAATTTACAAAATACAATCAATCTCTAAACAATAATATGAGCTAATTATATTATTATAATTATATAAAGGTGAATATTTACAAAGTATGATCACACACATCGGGCGAAGTGTCAACTCTCTTACACATTTTGTAATTACTATTTACAATGACTTTTTATAAAACCTTAATTTTATTAATTTAAGAGCATTGCCTTTTATTGAACTCGATCAAAGTGATTCCTTGTTCAAATTAACAATATGCAATTTCGAAAAGGACACATTTCATATAATATGTACATGGTTTTTTTTTATTAATTAGTATATTATTCTTAAAAAAATGAGTTATAACCTTTTCGAGAGTATTTCTGCGCACACAATGACGCCTGTACTAAGGTGCGAGAACATATTTCAATCACATTAATGAGAAAAAAATATAATAATCGGCCAAGTGCGAGTCGGGCCTTCCATAGATTATGACCAACTAAAATATATTCGTTTGTTTTGGTCACAGCTTACAAACTACCTACACACGGACCAACGGACAGACAAACAGGCACACACAAACTGACAGCAGTGACACTAATAGAACTCCGTTTTAACCTTTTGGGTGCGAAATTCAAAAAGCATACGAGATGTGGATTTTTCGAAATTGCATATTCATACAATCATATCATCATATTACTTATCATTCTGTAAAACCAAATTTGTATGTTAAAATTTAGAGTTCCCACAAGTTTTCTATATCCGATGAATGCATCCGATGAATGCATCCGATGAATGCATCAAGAACTCATTTATGAAACCTTGGAGATCACTGGCTACTTTTAGATATCAGTCTTGGATCAAAGGAAACTTTCATTAATTTAATTCATCAACAAACTTTCAGTCAGATTAAAAGTTTAGACCGTCGAGTCCATAGAACAACTTATGGCTGATACACACTTTGCAAAGTATTTACTGCTTAGTGCTAACATAATTAAGTTTTAACTAACAGTGTTTTAATTAATTAAGTTTTAATTAACAGTGCTTGGTACTAACATAATGGGACATACACATTTTAGTATCTGTTTCGCACCCTTCCCCTCACATCTGACTTAACACACTAGAAATACGTTTGGAAAAAAACTTTTTTTTTTTTAATATAAAACTTGATATTCAATTATTTTGAAATTTTTTGTCTAGTGGTCTTAAGCTATTATCATTTTATCGTCGAAAGTTAATAAAAATAATAACTAAGAGTAACACAAAAATATAATAATAGACATATCAACAAATTTTACTAAACACTCTGACATAATCACTAAGCACTCTGACGTAATCACTAAACACTTCGCACCGTCTGTATCAGTCTTTAGTGCTTGTATTGCTAAAATATTACGTACACTGTTATAAAAGTGACAGGCGATAGAATTACAGGGAATTCCAAAATACAGTGCTCTTGTTCAACATACTTTTAACTGACTTGAGAAAAATAAGTATATTCCGTTTATTGGAACCGTAATGTATTCACATAATAATGATAATCTCTAGATTCAAAATATACAAAATTTTACAGGTGTAATTGTACATGTATGTATGTTTGTCCACGCATTTCTGCTAGTCGGATTGTGACCACGTTTGACTGCGTCGTCAGACTACATGTCAGTTTATAATATAAGTAAGTATTTATTAGAGTTTTACAAGTTTTTTTTTTAATTCCCTTCAAATCAGTTCAGCAGTTACAAAGATTATCCCCTAAGCAGACACAAAAAAAAAATGCGAGGCAGTCTTTGGGGCCGATAAAAGTGAAAACTAGATTAAAGTTAAAAGCCGATAGAAGTGTTAAAGGATTAAAGTTTAAACAGTATATAATATACAATTATACATTAGCTCATGGGAAGCGTGCGGTGGCCGGTGACGATGTCGCGAGTTTCACGCTTTTTGTTCACCCAAAAAGTACACATATATATATATACAGAGTATACATATAACTCATGGAAAACGTTTGGTGACAATGACGCAAGTTCCATGATTTTTGTTCACCCAAAAAGTACTCAACGCGCCTAAAGAAGTTTTCACTTCAAAAATATTTAAAAATGTGTGTATAGTTATAGTTATAGTATAATTCAAATAATCATGAGATTAATAAAGAGACAGCTACTTAGAAATGCAGGATTAAACTACAACATACATTTACACCAAAGGAGCAAAAGGAGGTACCTACATAAAAACTGTTAACTAACTATAATGACAAAATTTTTGTTTAATTCTTATACCTACATACTTTTTTGGATTTATTGTTGATCTCTTGTGGATTGTGATTTGTGATACGAGTAAGTATATACTGATAAATGTTAATTTAATAAGTATTTATTATGGCCAAAATTGCAGACTGGAGCAGAGAGGAAAATTAATCGAAGAATATGAAATACAATATTCAATATATTGTAAGTAGCGAAAGTAAGCAAAATGGACCAGGGTAAACCTATTTTTTAACCCCCGACGCAAAAAGGGCGGGGTGTTATAAGTTTGATGTGTCTGTGTGTGCGTGTCTGTTCAACCGTAGCGCTCAAACGGGTGAACCGATTTGAATGCGTTTTTTTTTGTTTGAAAGGTTGAATTAGTTGGGAGTGTTCTTAGCTATGTTTGATGAAAATCGGTCCAAGGGCCGCCGCCACAAAATGGCGGATTACATATTTTTTCACAACTTCCTCAATATCAATATCAAATAAAAAGGCTTGACTAGTAGAATAAGGACTATGCAAATCCAAGATGGCCGCCACCACAAAATGGCGAATGTCGGGTTTTTTTTAATTTTTAGTTTATACTTGTTGAGTATTCAAGTTAGCATAACATTTTTTTTTAATTTGCAATTTGTTTATTACAATCAAATATTAATTTTTCTATTTGGGTTATCTGTTTGTCGGAAACATGTGGAATAGATTATATTCTATAAGTGTACCATTATTATATATTCTGTCTTTATTATAGAAGTGGTGACCTAAACCGTTTGCTGCCTTCATAATCAATTTGAACGAAATGAGTTTAATTTTACTTGTAAAATAAAAATTATTCTACATCCCAAAATATATTATAAGTATATATATTTTAATATATATATTTCAACAAATATATTATATTTTAATATAAATTGAAATATGGTCTAGACTAGAATATCTCTGCCATTTTTGTTTTTTATTGAGTATGGCACTGTCTTTTTCGTCACAAATACAAAGTCTCCACATTAATAATTACTATTTATGTTTTGCAGTTTATCTAAAACTTTTATTTCGAGTTTATTTAATTTTACAAATTTGCTTTAAAAAGTATTATTAATAGAAGTAGATATACAGGGTGTTAGGAGACCGCTCTCGGAAACGAAGACAGGTGATAGTACTGATGATTACTGATAAGATATCACTAAAAAAAACGTGAAAAAAAAAAATTTTTTTTTACAAAAAAAAAATTGCACTTTTTATGCAATACCTGTTTTGGAGGGTTAAACAGCCCTGTAATTGCAAAAAACTTATTTGCTGTATTTTGTAAAAGTTTGTTACGTAATTCTTGCGTGATTAAAATAAAATCAGCTGACGCTGGAGGTCAACGAACTTGATGTGACCTATTTACGTATCGTTAGATACCTACGAAACCGCGGTCGCGCCGACGCCTATACCTACCCTATAAGATTGTGTTTAGGTAGTATAACAATAGCGCTAAGTTTTCGGTAGCGGTCTCCTTATACCCTGTATATACTGTTTTTTTTTGTTTAATTTAATAATTTTTTAAATAAAAAAATACATACACGTGTTATGATTAACGCAATAATTCATTACATACAATGTCCGATAGTTACTTACATTACGTATTTACCACTGGAAATATTATAATGGAATTCCCTCAATTCCAATAATATAGTAGCTACTATTGTTGAGGATTCGTTAGTAAACCACACTTTCGAACGAACAACTCACATAATATTATTATACACATTAATTATTATATTATAAATAAAATTATTTGTACAATCAAACGATGCATCACACCTTTTATACATTTTTTTGTACTCATAATTTATACACTTACTACATTTACACGTTTAAGTCTAAGGCTAAAAACAATAAGTTACCGATTCTGCAGATTCGATGAAGATCACAACGGTGCGCGTGCGCGTGCGCGTGCGTGTGTGTGCGCGCGCGCTACTTGTCCTGCGGCTCGGGCGCGAAGTCGAGCTGGTAGCCGCCCGCGCGCGTCATCTCCTCCATGCTGGGCTCCTTGCAGTCGTGGCCCGCGTGGCCCGCGCCGCCGCAGTTCCAGCACGAGAGCTTCGGCGGCGCGTACAGCACGGGCACGTACGGCGGGTAGGGCGCGGGCGCGGGCGTCGCGTACGGCGGCGGCTCGCCGTTGGCGAAGGGCGGCGGCGGCGGGCGGTAGGCGGGCGGCGGCGTGGGGTAGGGGTAGGGGCGCGGGTACTGCAGGTAGGGCACGGGCGGCGCGGGCGGCGCGACGCGGCGCGGCGGCGCGGGCGTGCCGGGCGGCGAGGACGCGGCGCTGGAGCCGCTGTCGGACGAGGAGCGCGGCGCGTGGTAGGCGGCGCGGCGCCGCACGCCGTTCAGCTTCTCCAGCGAGCGGTACTGCGCGGCGGCGATCTCGCGCAGCCGCTCCTCGCCGATGTGCCGCATCTGCGATACCAATGCGACGATCACCCACAAAACTTACAGTCATCATCATCATCATCCTCATGATCAACCCATTACCGGCTCACTACAGAGCACGGGTCTCCTCTCAGAGTGAGAAGGGTTTTGGCCATAGTCTACCACGCTGGCCAAACGGATTGGCAGACTTCACACACCTTTGAGAACGTTATGGAGAACTCTCAGGCATGCAGGTTTCCTCACAATGTTTTCCTTCACCGTTAAAGCAAGTGATATTTAAATACTTAAAACGCACATAACTCCGAAAAGTTAGAGGTGCGTGTCTGGGATCGAACCCACGACCTCCGAATAGAAGTCGGTCGTCCTAACCACTACGCTATCACAGCTTAAACGTAAGTTTAACAGTAGTGCCACAGAAATACTACACAACCATGGCCTGGCTTCACCTGCAACCGCCAGGGGCCACACCAGCGTCCCCTCCCAGATCCACAAATGTGGGGGAAATAATGTGGCATTGGTAGGGTCCTACCTAAACTTACAAAACACTTCTCTTGCTATCGCGTAACCTATTATCACATCTGACGCTGTACCTACTTTACTGTAATTTGCACTGTAAGGACAAATTCCAATGTACTTACATTTACCTCGGTGATTCTACAACAGAGTGAAACTAGCCTGCTAATACTAATAATACAAATCATGATAGAGATTATTAAGATCAAAATAGGTACTTCCATCAGAAGTTTTTCAAAATGTTTCATTATACTATTTCAAACTGTCCGTTACCTTTTGACAGTATTAACACTCAACGACTTTGATGAAAGACTACTAGTTTTTTTTTATCTTTTTTATATCTTCAATTGTATAATATACTTATTATGAGCATACTTTAAACAGATTTCTCAAACCAATGTTGTAATAATATATCAACTCACCTCGGCAACTGCAAGATTTTCAAAGTTGGCAGCCAAATGCGGCATCGCTTGTTCGGGCGGCGGGGGCGGCGGCAGCGGCGCGAGCGGCGGCGAGCGGTCGCGCGACGGGCGGCGGCGCGCGCGCGGCGACGCGGCGCGACTGTCGCCCGGCGACGACACCAGCGGCGACGCGGGGCCCGGCCCGGGGCCGCCCGCCTGGTAATTTATTACCTGAAAACAGATCACCGTGTTCATCATTATCAAACCATTGATAAGCCCACTTCCGAAAACTAGACCGAAGATATCCCATTATAGTATGAGTCCTGATGAGTCTTGTCAGCACTTTGTAGACTTCCCATACAAATGAAATATTTTCTACAATGATACCAGGTTAACCAATATTCGTACTGTTTTATTATTTATTATCTGATTCCCGCGACTTCGTCCGCATGGTTTCAAATAAATCTCATACAAACTTTTACCCGGCTAACCCCCTTAGGGGCCGCATTTTCGAAAATCCTTTCTTGCCTAGATCATAATAGCTATATCTGCATGCCAAATTTCAGCCCAATCCGTCCAGTGGTTTGAGCTGTGCTTTGATAGATCGATCAGTCAGTCATCTTTTCTTTTTATATATTTAGATAATCCTATAAATTAACAAAAAAAACTTGATTAATAATTTAAATTAATTGTTAATTAAATATTATCTGTAAGCACAAACCTCTAGTGGCTGATTGAGCTGTGAGACTATAATGTTTGCGGGCCACGCATGTTGGCCGTGCAAGTATTCCCCCACACTGTACTGTGGTATTGGGATCCCCGGGGGCGCGTGAGGCACCTCGCTGAGGATGGGTACCATGCCCCCTGCAGTGGTGAGCACTGAAGGGTTACTTAAATCTGGCACTGCATCTGAGCTTGGAGGCTGAAATAACAATAGCGTCAAAGTCAAAGTAAACTCAAAGTATATATTATATTCATTCAAAATTGCTACACTGTACACTTTTTGAACATCAATTTAAAACATGAAAGTGAGGTAATGGTGATAATGACTTGCGACAACTTAAAACTACGAGGGTTCCAAAGTCCAAACGCGCCCTGGTCTGAGAAGAACCCACAACAATTAAATAATTTTAATACCCTAATCAACAGCTTGGGTGACTATCGCAATCACTTTTAACGCTGATAATAACATAATATATTTAATACTTTTTTTAGATGATTTAATGGAGGAACTCAATGTTGGTCACATTGTACCCTAACAATAAACAATGCCTAAAATTATCTGAAACTTTTACACTTTGTCTAAATTCAGTCTTATTCATAAATTGTGAAATACTACATGCAACTTGTTCAGACTTAGGGGCAATTGAATATGAGGTGGTTATAGTTCAATGTGACCACCAAATAAAAAATCAAGTTGAGTAGTACAACTTCAAATTCAAAATTATTGATTTCATTAAAAAATAATAGATTCTGCTTTCTGCACATAAAGGCCAAATTAGACGGCGCCCCGTTCATCGTTCATTTTTGCTGTGAACGATGCACCATATGATATTTACTATGGCAAAGTGCCTGTGAACGATGAACAGTCAGTGTTTGCACAGTTCATTTTCGATGATTCATTGATGAAGCCTCAAAAATGATAACTTACTAGCTGATGCACGTGACTTTGTCTCTAGTCTATCTTTATACCAAATTTCGTTAAAACCGGTTCAGCGGTTTAGGCGTGAAAGCGTAAGAAACAAACAAACTCACTTTCGCATTTATAATAGACCGTATTAGTTGGGATGATATTTGGTTGTAGTTAACTCAATGTTAGCAACCTGCTCCATATGGATTACAGGTGAGATATTATAATGTGATGTTCCCTAAAGGTCAAAAGAGGGGAGGAATCAGAGAACATGCTTTTAAAAATTAAATAACAATAGACATCAGTAGTAGACGTGTGCGCCGATGCTAAAATCTCCGGCGGCGCACGCCGGTCAAAAATCGGCGGCGGCGGCGTGTTTTCGGCGTAAATTCGGCGCGGACAACAGTTTTACTAAAATTAATTATAATTTTAGTAAAACTGTTTAACTTGTAGAATTATTTTTACTGAAAATCAGATTGATACAATTAAATAAAACTTTTGCAATAAAAACTCGCCAAATAGTCCAGTAACTTTAACGTTTGCAAGTATGGGGTACCTTGCGTTCAGATTTTGGCGATTTTGGTGAACCGTAAAGGACTAGTTTTTGATAGTACATTTTCAGGACATTTACAATAACTTCCGTTTATGATAAATAAGTAAATGATTATGATTATGATGTAGGGGCCCACTAAAAAAGGATTATTAAAAATTCTACCCCTAAGGGGGTTAAATAGGGGATGAAAGTTTGTATGAAAATCTATAATTTTTTTAAGTTATATCCATGAAAATTGGTATAATTGGGCTTGCGATATAAAATAAAATTAAACGTAACTAACGCTAAATAGGGGATGAAAATTTAAATGAGACCCCGTCACGTTTTCACGTCATTTATCAAGTTATATCCATGAAAATTAGTATTTAGATTGTCGGTTAAAAATAAAGAATTACGTGTTTAAGAAATTTTATAAAAACTACCCCCAAGTTGGTTAAATAGGAGATGGAAGTTTGTATAACATTAAGAATCTACGCGGGCAAAGTCACGAGCATCTCAGTAAGTAATGTAGATACATTACTGGCTGGTTCTGGTCTTAAATTATAGCAATTTTATTATCTGGTGATGACGGAATCACAGCGGAACTCGTGAAAGAGGTGGAAACCCGGTTTTTAAAGTTTTTCAGCGACTGTTCAATTCCGTCATCGACGAGGGCATAATGCCAGAGGCATGGTATAGAGGCGTGGTGGTTTTTTTCTTCAAAAAGGGCGATAATGGTTGACGTTCAGGTTGACGTTCAGTCTGCCCGCACGAAGCGCTTTCGATCAACGTTTCTGATACGAACCGCTAGGGTGTGGAACGCCCTTCCGGCGTCCGTGTTTCCCGCCTCGTTCAACTTGAGTGCCTTCAAAACAAGAGTGAATAGGCATTTTCTAGGCAAGTGCGTTCCAACCTAGACCTCATCATTGCTCTCCAGGCATGATTGTCGTCAAGCGTAAGCCTATCATACAATAATAAAAAAAAAAAGATAATACCCTGCTGAAGAATTATAGACCCATCTTGCTGCTGAGCCATGTCTATAAGTTGTTCTCGAATCATTACGAATCGTCTCGCTCGTAGGTTCGACGACTTCCAGCCTTCTGAACAGGCCGGGTTCCGAAAAGGCTTCAGTACCATAGACCACATCCATACGCTGCGGCAGATTATACAGAAGACTGAAGAGTATAACCGGCCACTTTGCATAGTGTTTGTGGACTATGAGAAAGCCTTTGATTTGGTGGAAACTTGGGCTGTATTGAGATCACTGCAGAGATGCCGGATCGACTATCGGTACATCCAAGCGTTGAAGTGTTTGTACGAAAACGCCACTATGTCAGTCCGTATAGGAACAGGACCAGACTACGAGGCCAATCCAGTTGCAGCGAGGAGTGCGTCAGGGAGATGTTATCTCCCCGAAGCTATTTACCGCTGCATTGGAAGAGGTCTTTAAGCTTCTGGACTGGAACGGACTACCGATGATATAGTCGTGATGGCAGACTCTGGAAGACCTCAGTACAAAGCTCAAAAATCTCAGCAGAGTTTCTCAACAGGTGGGCTTAAAAATGAACATGAGTAAGGCGAAGGTCATGTCTAATGCTAATGTTCCGCTCCACCCGGTAATCGTTGAGAACTCGGCACTCGAAATTGTTGACTAGTATATATACCTGGGACACACGGTCCAGCTAGGTAGGTCCAATTTTGAGAAAGACTGCCAATCAACTGCCAATCAACAAGAAACTCAGATTCAAAAGTACTTGTAAAAGTTTATTTGAATAAAAAACTTTTCTATTCTATTCTATTCTAATAAGTCTTCTTAAAAAGCTGTGATAGCTTAGTGGAAAAGCTGTGATAGCTTAGTGGTATAGAAGAGGGTAAATGATGTTGGAGGGTGTTCTAAAACATTTAGAACTCGCGCCGATTTTACGCCGACACGCAGATCGGCGGCGGCGGCGTCGAAAAAATGACGGCGGCGGCGGCGGGTCGGCGCGGCGCACACGTCTAATCAGTAGTACTTCAAGATGGTTACAACTTATGCAATATTAATAATTTATTTCAAAAAGTGGTTTCTGCTACAATTCAAAACTGAACACACAAAAAATTACAGCGATATCCATACTAATATTATAAATATGAAAGTGTGTCTGTGTATTTTCATGAAAGGTAAAAGTTAGCTTACATATTGTCGACAGGCATAGGCTACTCTTTATCCTGGAAAATTAAAAAGTTTCCACAGGATTCTTAAAGGTCCAAATGTTTAACCGATTTATATGTTTGGTACAGAGGTATACCCGCAGACACGTAGATCGAACACTGAACGAAACGTGGAGGGGATAGCTGCGTATGGGAACTGTCACGCACGTAATACAATAGCTTACCCCTTCCACTTTCCCTCAGCATTCAATGTTCGTGTCGATGTTTATAGCTTACATCCCAGGAATGGACATAGACAACTTTAATCCCGGAAAAAGCAAATAGTTCCCACACTAAAAACCTATATCCATGCGGATTAAGTTGCAGGCATCATCTAGTATAAAATATATGTAATTAACAAATAAGATTATTGTCTACAATAAATATAAAAATAAAATTATACTTAAATGGATGTACTAACTAATCTTGTTTTACAATGCTTACATACAATAATAATATGTGATTAGAATGAAATCGCTATAATTTGCAAGCTAATATAATTGTGTAAAATAATAATCTTGTCAACTTTTTCAATATAAATCAATATGTAAATAATAAAGTACAATAATAATAATTCATCAAATTAAGATAACAAACACATTTGTGGTGATTTGGTATTGTATAAAATCTCTAAAGAAAACATAAATGACAATAATTCTAATATTTACAATTTTCTATGAGTAAAATGATAAAGACACTATGCTTAGAGACCTGTCAATTTAGTTTTATTTACATTTTTGTGTACAACCAAATAAACATTAAACAAACACAAAGAAATATTGTGGTACATGGTACATGCGGTACAAGCAATTTATTGCAATGTGAATGAATGTATGACACTAACCTGTACCACCGGAGCCTTTACAAACATCAAGCCTGGCGGCGGGCCCAGTCCAGTCAGATTGGGCGGTGGGACTGACATGTTGGGGGTGATGCTGGGCTGAGTGTGACAAGCGCTCACTGGAGCCACGTTTATATGCTCCTGCTGCTCCTGATACTGTATCCTCTGATCTTCCAACTTTAACTTTTCTAGTATGTCACCAAAATGGGACTTCTGATCGAAAGTAAAGGCTGGATGATGTAACGCCATTGTGTACAATAAAAGAATTTCTTCGAGTAGATCACCATATAAGCCTTTCAACAGACCGCTCTGTTCTAAACTGACCATAGCATTGTACAATGTGGTGGCACAAGCGAAATTACACGAGCGCAACAGGGACACATACAGAGCCATTTTCCGCCGCGTCCTCGAGTCTGTGTCTGCTCCTCCGATGTCCGCGGCGAGGTCTGCGGGGTTGTTAGCCCTCAGTTCGGCACCACGCAACTCCTGGAAGTCTCGCTTGCCGAGCTCCTCCAGGTACGTGCCTATAAAGCGCAGTTCGAATGGCAAGCACATATTTAACAGTGTACACATAGCATCTATGCGTTTATAGCTTTCCAATTCTTTAAACCATGATACCACGTCCTCTTTGCAAACCATTTCCAGAACACATTGAAATTTTATGTAAAGAATTAACCGGTCCCCTGCGGCCGTGGCGCCTCTGTGCCTTATAATTTTTGGCACACACTTTTTGTGTGGTGTGATGTTTGTAATCCCAAAATTTTCGTGTGTAACATTAGTAATTAAAACTGTTAAAACTTAGAAGCTTTTTATCACTATTTCGCTAGTAGGTACAGTATATTGGTTAGGCAACTTTAAGAGCATTTTATCTTGTCTATGGACAAAAGGAAGACAGACACAGAATAGATAACACACCACAGGCAGAGTAGGTATGGATGTAATAATGATGTACGAAATCGATTACACAGGGCAACACTGATTCTGCAGCATGGACTTTCTTAGTCAATTTTAGGTAATTATGGTCTGCTGAATACGAAAATAATAATAGTTTTGTGGAATTGACTCTACTTTTTGAGATAAACGCCATCCATTTATACTGGAAATTAAATTTTATTAGAGAAGGGAATATTTTTTTAATCGTTCTATTTTAAAATTATCAAATGATTTCATTCATTAATACAAAGAATAATAAAATTAATCATAAAAAAAACAAAAAAATATCAATTAGAGTTAAGAAAAATGTTTTCTATGGGATTTACTTATGGGTGAGTGGGTGTTTTTGGTCGGATAGTCACTTTGCAAGATCATTAGTCTTGTTGTTCAACTTTTTTACAAAATATGTCCAATAACTTTGTTTCCATTACTAACCCTTCACTGGCCCACTACAGAGCATGGATCTCCTCTCAGAATGTTAGGGGTTTATGCCGTAGTCCACCACAGTGACCAAGCGCGGATTAGTAGACTTCACACGCCTTTGAGAATATTATGGTGAACTCACAAGACCTGAGATGAAACCTGCATATGTGGTATAAGTAGGTTTCCCCACGATGTTTCCCTTCACTGTGAAAGCAAGTGATATTTAATTGCTTAAAACTCTTAAAACCTGAAAGTTGAGGCGCGCGCCGGGAATGACCTCAGTCCCCTCGAAAGGAAAGCTGAAGTCTTCACCACTAAGCTATTACTGCTTACTTTGTTTCACAAAAGCATTTATATTCTTCCGTTGCTTTTCTTGATAAAATTTACCATTTATTATGTAGCAGAAATGATCGGGGTTATTAACACAAGACATGCGTGAAAAACTCATAATTTTTGGAACAATAACACCCTAATAACGTAAATAATATAATCAAATGTAATTTTTTACCACTCAAAAATTATAAATAAGTGTTATTTGTTAAAATCTGGGACAACAATAAGTATTTATTAAGTTATACTTCGAAAAAGATAGGTTAATGAAGGTAGATTACTAAAAAACGTGTATTTTTTATAGAACGGTTTATCATGAGAACCAGAGTCAATTCAAACAAAATAATTTATAGGCTGAGTACTTCTTAACCATATTATGTATCTAAATTGACTCCATAAACTTACGCAGCAGAAAAAAAAGTTTTTTTTTGTAGCCCTGTGTTATCAGTCAACGATTATGGAATCGATTGGATGCAATCGATTATGATTTGCATACATATTCGATCTTGATAAATATTAGGAAAAAAATACGTCACCAACTTCACTGCCAATATTTTGATAATCTTGTTTACAAATGGAAAAGTATGGCAACCCTATCATTGCAAAAAGGGTATTCACTTGAAGTTCTTTTTGGAGCCTGCGTGGCGCCCGCACTCCACTGGCCGCACAGCCAGCAGGGCACGGAGGTACAGGTCTAACTCAGTGATGACCTCCCCCAGAGTAAACATGTTCCTTGGTGATGACCATTGCCCAATACAAAAGAGTAATTCTTTTGTATTGGGTTCGATATACGTCATTGTTAAGTAATTCACAGTGTGAAGCAAAGGCTCAAAAGGGCTAGAACCCAGAGCCGTAAAACCAGTTAAAAAAAAAAAAAAAAAAGTGTGAAGCAAATGACATTTTATAGCACGCTTTCAATGTAAATTATTTAATCAAGTAATTATATGTCAAAAATTAAAATGTTGATCTCAGTGGCTTTCAATCTAAAGGTGCGTCCAAAGTTTTAAATTTCACCGAACCGAACTTTGTAACATTACCGCGAACTTGTTACGTTGTTGTAACTCAATGTGGACCGAACCGAACTGTAGTAAAATAGTGTTGGGACAGGAATTTAATATCGACTGTCAACTGCCGACAAATAATAAAACGAGGAAAATATTTTTGTTTGTTTAGATATTATTTACACATAGTGCCTTAGTACCTACTGCCTACACATAAAATATAATAAAGGTAACTTTGTACTACCTATTACTGTTAAATACTTTTATCTAGATATAAAAAGTACGTGTTGACTAGAATCTGACTGAATCTAAACTATAGAATTTGTATATAGTTCGCTAGGAGTAAAGTAAGCAGAAAAACGGGTGCAAGCCATTCTCGACCTTATTGACGGTTAAGAGAAAGTTATTTTTTTATGATTTTCTTACTCAGTATCATTTACAGGTTGCTAAATTGTTGTTTTCTGAAGTATGTCAATAAAGTCGCTTGCTTGCACAAATTTTTTCCCTCGTCCTCACCCTGGCCCTCACCCTTGACTTCGCCCTCACCCTCGACTTCGCCCTCACCTTCGCTTTCGTCCTCAAGCTCGCCATCGCCTTCGCCCTCACCCTTGCCCTCGACCTTTCTCTCAACCTCGCCGTCGACCTCGCCCTTGACCTCGCCCTCGACTTTGCCCTCGCCCTTGCACTTGCCTTAAACTCGCCCTCACCCTCGACCTCATTGTCGCCCTCGCCCTCACCCTCGACTTCAACTAGCTTCAATATTTTTTTTCAAAGAACCGACTTCAAACGATTCGAACTAAAAAGTTTAAGATAATTTTTATTCATTTAAATTGACGATTAATCTACTTAACTAACTCAAATGATATTATATAATTTTTTGAAGTCGGCGCCAAACCACATTCAATTCGTGTAAGTAAAATCAGCGTATTCAGTTGTAATGTTGTAGTGCAGTTTGTACCTAATTATAATAGAAAATGTCCTGTGCTATGGAAGGCTGTAATCCCATAGCGGAAGAAAAGAAAATTAGCGAGAAATATTTATCATATTTTCATCGGTGAATTTTAATAGTTTTTGATGTTAATAGTTTATTAATCTAATCTAAAAATTATGTAATATTATTTGTAGTTTTTGGAAATCATTGTTGTGTTCCATTCTACACCTATTTTTGCCTATTTTTAAAAAAAAATTCTGTTGAATAATAAAGGTTATGTTTATTAGCATAGTGATGTACTAAATATAAAGGCGCATATCGATTACGTGCGACAAACTTTCGAACATTAGATTTCGCAGATTAGGGCTTAGATTAGAGTCAAGATCACAAAATTTTTATTTTGACATATATGTTTTTTATGATCATAGGGAATTCTAGATATCGATTTTGAAAGAATTTTTGTTACTACGTGTAAAATATGAAGTACAGACATTTTGTGATTAATTGAATATTAAAACAATCGAAGCGGTACATTATTGGATGCGAGTACAATAACTTTAGTAATAGTAACAAGATAGCATTTTAAGAAGGGCTTGTTCAATCTTCAATAGACTATTTGACAAAATTAGTTGAATAGCCTAAAATCAATGCCACTTTTCGATGTAATTTTATAACTCAAGAACGGGCTCACCTATCCAAACCAAATGCTTAGGCTTTGTTTGGACTATTTAGTAGATGGTTTATGTGAAGTTTGCACAAAATCGGTCGAGCAATTCTTCATTTATCAAATTTTTCATTTTTATCAATGGGTCTCGGTAGATGGCGTTGATGTCGTTATGTCACCGGGCAGGATGATGTCTGCCAGCCCCCCTGATTGTGTAGCTTTTGACGATGAAACGGTATTCATTTGATGGCCTTATGCATCAAAGTAAAATAAACCATAATTCCATTAAAATAGAGCTCAATTTCGTGTATCCATTCTTATACGTTTAGGTATGTACGATACGATCCATAACGCTCCATGTTAAAATCAGTTGTACTGAATTTGTGACTTTAAATCAATACATTCAAGGTATACTTTACTTTAATGGCCTTAGGCCATCAAATGAGTACCATTTCATCGTCAAAAGTTACACAATCAGGGGGCAGGTCCGCTAGTTCAATATAAAATACTTTACTAACGGTAAAATATTAACTTTAATATCATATGGGTATTTTAACGTTTATTGGCAACGATAAAAAGTAATTATGTCATACATATATTAATAATGTTATTTGCTACCGCTTGCTATAATTGGCTTGTCTAAAAATCAGGATAATATGAAAATAATAGGTTTGTGGTGCTAAGTCCCTATTCTGATAAACCTACTCTAGCGGCACGCTATGATGGCCGGTTTGACGTTTGTCCGCTCATGAAGTTCCGTATTAATTGATAACGACTTTGAAGGAAATAATTGTATTACTTTATTGACGATAGTGATGTGCAGAGATTCATAAATTTTATCGAATGTAGTTTTAGGTTTAGGACTCAAAATTTATTTATTAAATTGATTTCTTAAATGTATACAAGTGTAGAAAAATCAGTTTGCACCATTTAAGGGGTGAATGTACTTGTGAATATGAACAATTTTCACTATGTGGACAAACCTCTGAAATCGCAAAAAAATATCAATAAATTTTTAAAAATGGAATCTAATACGATCGTCACATAGGATCGCTGGCTAGCACAACTACTACCTCCGGCAAACTCGCGTCAATGCTCAATGCAAAACAAAGCAGTTTCGAATTGACGTTGCTTCGAAAAGTATAAACTGTCAGTGCAATGCGATTGTGATATAGTTTTGACCTGGCTTTGGATTTCAAATATTGATACTGCATTACTGTTGACCCTTGCTCGTTAATTTGGACTCTGTTCAAGCCCTTTGTTGTGGATTTCGTCGATATGACCGAACGTACGCAGAGAACTGTTCTAAATAGTCAGACACGTGAGTTCGTAATACGCCTTCGTAACTATTTCGATCGTGAAGCTCAAAATGGAGGGCCAATTTTACCTATAACGTCAGTGGTTGAACGCGTAGCTGATGCGCTTAATATTGGACAACGAACTGTTAGACGGATAACTAAAAAAAAATATGGCGAGACTGGCACAGAAGAAAATAAACTTCACACACCAAAAAAGAGAAAACGAGCAAAACCAGTCGTAGGCATCGATAGCTTTGATGCCGATGCTATCCGAAGACATGTTTACGGCTACTATTTACAGAAGGAGTATCCAACAAGAAAAAAGTTGGTGCATTCACTGAAGGAAGCTGGATTATTCTTCGGTGGGGAAAGTTCTTTAACGAAGATTTTGAAGACCATTGGATTTCGATACAAAAAATGTAACAAACGCAAAATATTGATGGAAAGATTTGATATAGCGATGGCAAGGTATACTTTTTTACGGCAAGTGAAAGAAATCAAAAATTGGCAAAATGTTGTGTTCTTGGATGAAACATGGCTTAATGCTAACCATACTGTAGGCCGTTCTTGGAACGATGACACAGCAGCATCTACTTCCAAAGTTCCTGTAGGAAAAGGATCGCGACTTATAATTTGTCACGCCGGAACCATCAACGGGTTTGTCGAAGGTTCTCTCATGGCTTTTGCGTCAAAAACCACTGGAGACTATCATGAAGACATGAATGGAGAAAAGTTTACTGAATGGTTTACCTCAATGTTGTGTAGCCTCCCTGAACCATCTATTATAATTATGGACAACGCCCCATACCACTCGATGCAAATTGACAAGCCACCTGCCCAATCCCAAAAGAAAGCTGATATCGTCGCATGGCTTCGTAAAAATGGCGTAGATGCAAACATGAATATGTTAAAAGCGGAATTAGTACGTCTTTTAAAAGAAAACAAACCAACCAAGATCCGATACGTCATTGACGAAATAGCATTAGAACATGGGCACAGAGTTATACGGTTACCGCCTTACCATTGTGAGTATAATGCGATTGAGTTGGTGTGGGCTCAAATTAAGGGATATGCTGCAAGACACAATACAGAACCCCCATTTACCACAAAAAAAATGCTAAAATTATTAGAAGAAGCTTGTGAACATGTGACTAAAGGAGACTGGGAAAAGGTTGTGAATAGAACTGTTAAATTAATAAGGGAAGATTATGAAAGAGATGTGAAAATAGATAATATTATAGAAAACGAACATATAATTATTAATGTATGTGATGATAGCAGTGACGACAGTGAAAATAGTCATGATCAACCCAAAAAAAAAAAAAAAAAAAAAAAAGCTGTGATAGCCTAGTGGTTAGGACGACCGACTTCTAATCGGAGGTCGTGGGTTCGATCCCGGGGCACGCACCTCTAACTTTTCGGAGTTATGTGCGTTTTAAGTATTTAAATATCACTTGCTTTAACGGTGAAGGAAAACATCGTGAGGAAACCTGCATGCCTGAGAGTTCTCCTTATCGTTCTCAAAGGTGTGTGAAGTCTGCCAATCCGCTTGGCCAGCGTGGTAGACTATGGCCAAAACCCTTCTCACTCTGAGAGGAGACCCGTGCTCTGTAGTGAGCCGGTAATGGGTTGATCATGAGTGAAAATAGTAGTATGGACGAATCTGATTATTTATGGCCTTTTGTGGCACCTTTTTTGGTATCTTTTGTATTCATATGTTTCTTGTGTGCATATAAAGTATGTATATTCATTTTCGTTCAAATATTCAGTTCGTTCAAATAAATTAAATAAACATATACATTTTTGTTTTATTAAACCTATTTAATCAGGTACAAAAACAAAACTTAATTGTTTTTTGTTCGAGAATAAATTGACATTCCACATCACTATTGTAATGTGTCAAACCGGCCATCATAGCGTGCCGCTAGATTGAGTTCAAGGAACTCTCTTTGTGAAATTCATTATTATCTCTATGTGAAATTCTAGGAACAGAGTATAATACTCTACGTTACTCGGCAAGTTTTTTGACAGAACTTTGACAGAAATCAGAACGTCAATGAAGGTCAATGATTAGTGAATTTTTGTTGTTTCATTTCTTGAATAAAATAAATTTAAATAGAAATCTTGAAATAAGAATCAAATTAAGTTTGAATCAATAATGGCACCCGCTGAACAA
Source organism: Melanargia galathea (assembly GCA_920104075.1). Taxonomy (NCBI): domain Eukaryota; kingdom Metazoa; phylum Arthropoda; class Insecta; order Lepidoptera; family Nymphalidae; genus Melanargia; species Melanargia galathea. The sequence goes on from OV049862.1 coordinate 14,905,582, forward strand.
GACGTCGAAATGAAAAATCTCGATAGCCCGGCTGCTGCGAGTGACGTGGAAATGAGTGAAGTCAAGAAAGACGCCGACGTCCTCGCCGTCCAGGATTTGAGAGAACATGTTAGACAAATTGATAAAGCTGTTTCTTCGAAGGAGCCGAGGTTTGCAATGCGTGTACTCAGGTCTATTCCGAGCACTAGAAAGAAGTTAAATGGTAATGTCCTCCGCGCGATCATTAACCAACTGTTTCAAACGAGCCCTGACAAAGAAGCATTGATTGCCTTTGTAGAGGTGCCCGCGCCAGATGCAGTTGAGATAGAAGCACCGCGTTCGAGAAGCGCTCCGAAATCCCCTGTGCCTGAAGTAGATGCCTACATACATCTACTAGTACTACTTCGTTTATTAGACACAAACAAGTTGGAAGAGGCTGTGGAATGTTCGCAACTGTTAATGAACAAGGTGACGGCACAAAACCGGAGAACCTTGGATTTGATTGCTGCCAAGTGTTATTTCTATCACTCGAGAGTCTTCGAACTGACCAATAAACTGGAACTCATTAGAGGTCTGTTGCATGCACGTTTACGGACATCCACTCTTCGGAATGATTATGAGGGACAGGCAGTATTGATTAATTGCCTTTTGCGTAACTACCTCCACTACGCCTTGTATGATCAAGCTGATAAATTGGTCAGTAAATCAGTATTTCCGGAGAATGCTAGCAACAATGAATGGGCACGATTCCTTTATTACCTTGGTAGAATCAAGGCTGCTAGGTTAGAATACAGCGATGCCCACAAACACCTCGTGCAGGCTTTGCGTAAAGCACCTCAGACTGCAGCTGTCGGGTTTAGACAGACAGTACAGAAATTGGCTATCGTTGTTGAATTACTGTTAGGAGATATACCTGAGCGTGCTATTTTCCGCACAGCACCACTCAGGAAGTCTCTGGCGCCGTACTTTCAACTCACTCAAGCTGTCAGACTTGGTAATTTGCAAAGATTTGGAGAAGTGTTGGAAAACTTTGGACCCCAGTTCCGGAACGACCACACCTTTACACTGATCCTGCGTCTTCGCCAAAATGTTATAAAGACTGCAATTCGTTCTATCGGGATGTCCTATTCCAGAATTTCCCCTAAAGATATAGCTAGAAAGTTGGGATTGGATTCGGCTGAAGATGCAGAATTCATTGTAGCTAAAGCTATACGAGATGGAGTCATCGAGGCTACCCTGGACCCCGAAAAGGGATACATGAGTAACAAGGAGAGCTCCGACCTGTATTGCACAAGGGAGCCCCAACTAGCTTTCCACCAGCGTATATCCTTCTGTCTGGAGTTACATAACCAGAGTGTGAAGGCGATGAGATATCCTCCGAAGTCTTATGGCAAGGAATTGGAAAGCGCTGAAGAGAGACGAGAGAGAGAGCAGCAGGACCTGGAACTTGCCAAGGAAATGGCAGAGGAAGATGATGATGGCTTTCCTTAAAAACACTGAATTTTAATTCTACTCATATTTGTATGTAATAATATTATGTAGCTTTTTTGGAATAAATTCTATTAAATTTTACAAACCATGTCTAAAATAATTATCTTATCAATTATTATTAATTTCAAAACAATAGGTGCGTTAAGTTGATTTCATTATTAACAATTAACTAACTAATATTTACATTTTCTTTGTTTAGGATCTAATTAAAAAAGAGAAAATAACTTAAAATTAAATGAATTTCAAGTTTATTATTCTTTTTTATTTCTTTTTTAAATACTCATGACCTAACTCATGACCATCTCATGACATACTCGTAGTATCTTAGCAACTAACCTAACAACCTTTTGCAATGTTACATCCTAAGATATTGTAATATATACTCTAAATAGATGTCAAGTTTACAGCTGTCTGTGGTCACAAGTTTTTTAATGACACGTGACGATGACACGTGACGTGCTAGTGATGTAACTATCGATATTTTGACTGTGAGGATCTATAGGGACACAATATGCGTGTTTAAATATGTGGACCATACTCTAATATTACATTATGCGAAAGTGTGTCTTTCTGTCTTTTACCTTTTCAGGGCCCATCCGATTTGGACGAAATTTTGTACACAGACAGCTTGCATCCCGGGAACCGATATCTAAGGCTACTTTTGTCTTGCAGTATCAAAGCGTTCCTACAAGATTAATAAAATAAAAACCTAAGCTCACGTGAATGAAGTCTCGGGCATCATCTTGTTAGGAAATACAAGAATAATATGTTTCATATTATAGTATATTTTTAACCGACTTCAAAAAAGGAGGTTGTATGTATGTATATATGTATGTATATAAGTATGTTCGCGATTATCTCCGCAACTAATGAACCGATTTTGATGATTTTTTCACTATCATAATCTACATACTTTCAGAAAGGTTTTAGTGTACACATCGAAAAATATACATATATATATATATAAAAAAACACAAAATATACATATCCTTCTAGAACCTTTGTTGTGCCTTCTAGAACTGAAATAAAATCGAGTCTTTTTGGAGTCGATGAAACTTTATAAACGGTGTTTCGAAAATACGATCATACAAGCTATTTTTAAGAAAAATTAAACCGACTTCGGTCCAGCAATCTCAGAGGAACCGGTGCACCAGTCAAAAATATTAGTGACATGTGGGTACATTTATGCGTGTAACTTCGCACATAAGAATGGTAACTAGGTGTGTTATACATATACTAAAACCTTCCTGAAAGTACTATGTAGATTACAATAGTGAATTGTTTTGTCTCGAAATACAAAATATTAAACCTATTTATATTAATAGGTAGTAATATTATACTTCGTGCAATTTGCACATTGCACACGTTGCACATTGCACGAAGAACCGATGGACGTTGGGGTCCCAAGGTGCTTGAATGGCGACCTCGCACCAGCAAACGAAGCGTAGGTAGGCCCCCCCACTCGATGGACAGACGATCTCAAGCGAGTCGCTGGTAGCCGCTGGAATCAGGCGGCACAAGATCGTGTGTTGTGGCGATCCTTGCAAGAGACCTATGTCCAGCAGTGGACGTCCATTGTTTGAAACGAACGAACGAACGAACGAATATTATACACTTACTAAATTTCTTTGAACATTAATGTTTATACGTCACTCCGTTAATGTGCGAATGGAAACTTCATTGGCGGAATTTTCTTCTGCATTACAGACATCCATTGGTAACGGTTCTCTTGCCTTAAATTAAAAAAAATCAGACGTGGTAGAACATTTTTCACGTTTTGCTTCAGCGTTTTTCATACACCAATAACAGCTTTTAGGGTAAAACTTTTAAAACGTGCCGCCTTGATATGGGTTATGGGATGGGGGGAGGGAGAGGGTAAATCATCCAGTGTTGAGGTTAGAATTGATTTTCGTTGTTTTCTTGAAAACGATGAATTACCTTATTATAAGAGTGTTAGCATTATACTCGTGGACCAAACATCTATCACTAATGACTATTTTATCTCTGAATTCGTTTTAAGTCTATTAATTTTGAGACTATTAAGTCCAACCAAGTTTGAAGACTATTAAGTCCAACCCTAGTATTTGCATGTATTTTGCACCTTCACACAACACTAGCATGAAATTATGGTATTATTACAAATATTTGATTTGATATTATTATAATTACCAATGTGTCTATATGCGGCAAAAATAATAGCGTTTGCTTTTAAGCGCCTCCATTTTAAATTGTTTTTGGGCACAAATCAATTAAGTGTGAAGTGTTTTGAACAAATATGACTATGTTTCTGCGATGTCCAATATTGCGGTCTTATTCTTTGTGCCCATTCATTTCTTATTTTTGGGTTCTTTGGAAATCTGTAACAAATAAAAATTTAGCGATCATGATACAACAATCTAGCACGCGGAAATACACGTAAGTATTCATTGTGTGTAGTGGCTACGGAATCTAATGTTCAAAAATTAAAAAAAAACCCGACATTCACCATTTTTTTATCGCGGCCATCTTGGATTTGCATGGTGTTATTCTACTAGTCAAGCCCTTTCATTTGATACCCATATTAACGGAGTTGTAAATAATAAATAATCTACCATTTTATAGCGGCGGCCATCTTGCAGCGATTTTCATCAAAATAGCTGACAACACTTTCGACTAATTCACCTTTCAAACAAAAAAACCGCGTTCAAATCGGTTCACCCGTTTTAGCGCTACAGAGGAACAGACAGACAGACAGACAGACAGACAGACAGACAGACAGACAGACACACACACATACACACACATACACAACACACACACACACAGACACATCAAACTTATAACACCCCGTCGTTTTTGCGTCGGAGGTTAAAAATTTTATCGCACGTAATCGATATGCAATTTTAGTACATCACTATGCTAAAAAACATAACCTTTATTAGTCAACAGAAAATATTTAAAAAATAGGCAAAAATGGGTGTAGAATTGAACACGATGATGGTTTCCAAAAACTACAAATAACGTTACATAACTTTAGATTATATTTACATACAAAACTATCAAAACTCACCGATGAAATGATAATATTTCTTTAAAATTTTCTTTTCGGCCCCTATAGGAATTACATTCTTTCACAGCACAGGACATTATAATAAAACTACGGAAAATTAATCAAAAATAACTTAAGATCAAACATTTATAAATTCTTGGAAGAAGAACACCAAAATAATAAACATTTATCAGCCTCGTGATTGATGTTTTTGGATAATTATGATGCGACTAAATAAGGACTAAATTCAATTATGACACATCCAAAAACAATATAGTAATGATGATTTATGAGACATACCTATTTAATTTGGTAGGATTAAATTTATTAAAATATAACAAATAAGTCCATTTGACAATCAATTTAGTGACACGGTTAGAAATAATAAAAAGCAAGTGCGATTCGGTGTTTCATTTACACCTAGACAGGAGTCATTTAGGTTAGGTGAGTACAATAACTGTACCTCAAGTTAATTTTTAGCTTCAGATCTCTTAGTTAATAGATCAATGGTTACATCAATTTCAATTGTTTCCAATTGTCACATTGATTTTTGCATTATTATCTAATTAATGTGATTTTTGTAGAGAGATTAAAATCACTAGGATTTTATTGTGGATTTTATTATTTCAATGAACATTAACCATTGGTTTGTAATCCACCTAAAGAATTAATCTTGATTGTAGAATTAAATTTCATAATGGAGTTCACTACGACACAAATGGAAAAGTTGGTAGATTTGCTCAGACTACCTGAGCCTGAAGTTTTACAGGGAGACGATCTTCCTTCCACTAGTAAGTTATTTTTATTACCCAACTACGGCAAAGCCAATAGGAAGGGTTATGATTTTAGCCTTTGTATGTATACAATACATACATACAATTTAGTCTATGTAGGTATGTGTTTGTATCCAATATTTGTATTAGATTTTTTGTATTCCACCGAAGCGCTATTGGGCCGATTTTGATGAAAGAGGTCATTGATTCGTTGTCATGGTCTGGGTGACAGCCTACGTTTTATATACGAAACAATCGAGAAGTACGCAACCTTCAAGCGGCAAAAGTTGAATGTTAAGTTAGTTTCGGATATACATAACAGATGGCGCCACTAGCTGCTTACCCTACGCTTCCGTTCGGATTCTACAAGTACGCACTTGAATATTGTTTTTTCTGCACACTGAGTTATTATTTTATACTTTGTTATTAAGAGTATGTAGTCGGGTTTTAGTTTACGAACTTTATCTCTTGTTGTTTTCGAGTAGATGTTATTCAGGAATGGGAATTATAAGGGATCCAATGAAGTATTTTAGTCCTACAAACTTCTCTGACCCGGTGGCGGATAGTGAAATTAAAGATGCCACTTTGAAATTGACCACATTTAAATGTGTGGCGAGCGACGCTGTCACCGGATCAGATATAGGTTTGTAGGACTAATATAGTAGGCTCAATAGCTCAACGGTTAAGGTAGGTACAGACTGAAAATTAAAACTTATGACAGGTTCAAATCCCGCCTGATGCACTATAAGTAATTGCTGTAGCTGTTTAACAGGCGCGGTTTTGTGCCTCATAACTTCACTCACAAGTCACAACTTCATTATCCAATATCCAATCCAAAATCTCAAATGTAATAATGTTACCAACATTATTACATTTGGGAGTGAAGTAAGTGGGAGGTGTCAAGCTTAATTAATATTTAAAATGGTACCTACCTAATAGCTCCTACAAGTTTTTCGCTTATTTGAAGGGGAATGAGAAATAAGTGAAAATAAAACGTGCCTATGTGCCTACATACCTTTATATACTAGGCTAGGCGCACTTCGCATTATAGATGTGCCGTTACAAATACCTAGCGCGCTCCGCTTGGTCGGGCCCATTCGGGTACTTAGTCGGGAGGGATAAGAGCTACGGGATAGAAAGATAGTCAAAGTCTAGGTTAATATAACGCTACTGCGTCGTAACAAGCCGCTATTTATTTAAATGATTTTACGGTACCTTGTAGCTAGGTACTAATATATGTATTCCATGCTACGTTAATCTATGAGCACTTATTACATTGCAGAATATGATATAACAACGACGAAGGAAAACAAAAACTCATCCGGCTTTCAAACAAATAAAACACCTAAAACAATTGAGGAATATGAACAACAAGAGGCCGAAGAAGCCGAACAAGTGGGCAAGGTTGGCTTCGGCGATGGAGATAGGAAGACTCCTGAGTACACTATGAATTACCTACAGTCCGTCAGTGCGGAGGATGTCTTTCTGCAGGTAGGGATGCCGGCTTCTAGCGCAGTGGAGTGCGCTGTAGAGATAAAGGGGTCCGGTTTCAATTTCAGGCACCAGGCAGTCTGTTCTAACTTTCTAAGCTTTAAATTACTTGTTACCAATAGGCGTCTGTTCAGAACGGCTACTTACCTAGGTACAAGGAGGAAGGTACTTACTACAATTTCTAAGTTGGATATGGTCCAGTCGCATCTAACCCCGTATACATAATATTATGCATTACTATACCTACACTTTATTATGTATTTAGTAAAATCTGTTGCTATTCTATCCTATCTTTTACTACTTGTATCAGATAGACAGATCTAACATACCTAGCTACTTCTTATAGAATTGTTTTTTTAATATGTTTGATACCTAGGTAGGTAGGTAATAGTTACCTATTATGCAAAATGTTAAAATTAATAAATAGAAAGGTATTTATTTATAATTGTTCTCATGTCCAAAGATGGGGCCGAAAACGCCATCATCGGCCAGTTGTGAGAACCTCGTCGTGAGAGTAAAGATGCCCGGAGACAAAAGAGAGAATGTGGACTTATCTGTCGACACCTCAAGCGTCACGATCAACTCTTCCCGACACCACCTGAGACTTCCCTTGCCTCATGACATCAACCCTGACACATCGAGAGCAACCTGGAACGCTGAGGAGGAAACGTTAGTTCTTACGCTCAAACTGGAAAGAGAATTTGACTTTGTTAATTTTTAAACAAATTAAAAAAACTCCGTCGACACCTCAAGCGTCACAAACAACTCTTCCCCGCGACACCACCTGAGACTTCCCTTGCTTCATGACATCAACCAGTATCTAGGGCTGTATACATTGAGAGCAATTTGGAACGCCGAGGAGGAAACATTAGTTTTTACTCTCAAACTGGAAAGAGAATTTGACTTTGTTAATTTTTAAACAAATTAAAAAAACTCCGTCGACACCTCAAGCGTCACAAACAACTCTTCCCCGCGACACCACCTGAGACTTCCCTTGCTTCATGACATCAACCAGTTTCTATAGGGCTGTATACATTGAGAGCAATTTGGAACGCCGAGGAGGAAACATACTCTCAAACTGGAAAGAGAATTCGACTTTGTTAATTTTTAAACAAGTTAAATAAACTTCGTTGACACCTCAAGCGTCACAAACAACTCTTTCCGATACCACCTGCGACTTCCCTTGCCTCAGACATCAACCCGGATACATCGAGAGCAACTTGGAACGCCGATGGAAGAAAACATTACCTAGTTGTTCCTCCCAAACTGGAAAGAGAATTCGACTTTGTTAATTTTTAAACAAGTTAAATAAACTTCGTTGACACCTCAAGCGTCACAAACAACTCTTTCCGATACCACCTGCGACTTCCCTTGCCTCAGACATCAACCCGGATACATCGAGAGCAACTTGGAACGCCGATGGAAGAAAACATTACCTAGTTGTTCCTCCCAAACTGGAAAGAGAATTAGACTTTGTTAATTTTTAAACAAATTAAATAAACTACTTAATAAACTATTAGAAGTGGGTAAATCCTTATTTTGTTGCGTAGGTAGGTAGTTACCAATTTCTTATCTTAATACTTACAATGTACCTATTAAGAGACCTATTAGGAGTAGTAGGTAGATACTTATTATTTACGACATAGTTAAGAAGGTAGGAAGAAAAAATAGTAGGTACCTATACCTAGTCCGTTTCAACTCTATTGAAACGGACTTTAGGTACTTACATACATGAGATGAGGTCAAAGAATGGAATAGAAATAAGAACTTAAGAAGGAAGGAAACTTTTCCGACAGTGGCAATTTGAAATTTTATAATTTTTACTTTGTCTCTAGTCTACGAGTAGTTACATAGGAAGGCACAATATATTTGTTAAAACAAATTACATTATTGTTGTTATAACAAATTACTTATTAGGTATTAGGTAGGTTATTCAATATTCATTGTTCTACATTTTCTAACGATTAATCGCCCAGCGTCCTAGTTGCAAGCGTCAAGGCGCCAGTAACCAAATAGCTACCATAATATCAATGCTTTAATTGAATGAGTGCCGAGAGATCTATAAAAATGTTTACAGATTTATATTCTAATATACCTAAGTAGTAATTTTCCCGTACGATATCTTTAAGGGCCCAAGTTTTACTTGATTAATTTTCTTTTTAGCCTAATGTAGGTACCTACCTACTTACGTATCCACCGAGACAAGTTAATACGGTTATCAGAGGCTCGTTTGTGATTGGTCAGTGATAAGCGTTAACGCAGTGTACAGAATAGGGTATATTTTTAGTATGATTGCGCTACCTGCGCTGTGCAGACGCGTTCATTGATCTGTTGGTGGCTGGTGCATAGTAGAGCCAAAAATGCATACAATGGAAAGAAATGTTGAAATAAATGAAAAAAAAAATGCGCATTTACCGCTAAAAAGACCCCATTTACCACACCCCTTCTCTTTCAGAACATTTCCCTGATCCCTTCCAACAGCATTGGGATCCTTATCCTTGGTGTCCACATTTCGAACGAAGTCCAATTCCGGGATCACTTGGAAGGTAAAGCTAAATTAGCTTCCAAAAAGCTTGGGGTAGGTACCTACTCTACAGTGTACAGAGCAAGATTAATTTTTTTTTGTGTTTAACATCATATAGGCACCTTTAGCCAGGCAACCTATGTGCAATGTATCAATCTATGAATTATCTAACATATATAATCTCTATCAGCATTAAATAACAGATGAGGGTATGTTTTTCTTATGATCTCCCACCAAGGGTACCTACATATATACCTACAACAATATTACTTATTTGTCGAAATCAAAAGAAATAAATGAATGAATAGTGGCCAGCATGTAAGAACAAAATATGTAGAGCGATTTTAACTGTTCGATAACCGGTGGGCCAATTTACTGTTAGTGTTGTTGCTTCGATTAATGACTGTTGTTGATTTGAAATAATTAAAACTATTCGTCGTGGAGATTCTGGGGCCATGAAACGCAAAAACTTCTTAGTTATTACAAGATTATTCACCGCACTTATTTGCCTCTTTGCTGACAATGGGCTCGTTTTTTGGACAAGCAGGTAATAATATAAAAAAAACAAGGTAACGTATTAGTGCAGAAATGCGTTTTTTGATATCATTTACGGTTTACCTACGCATGTTTGACCTGAACATAATTAATTCGACTCACACCTGATGGTATTGTGACGATGCAGTCTAAGATGGAAGCGGGCTAACTTGGAAGAGGTAGGTATGTAGGTATACCCCTGATCGGGTTCTACACGGCATCCCTATCGGAATGCTAAATCACTTGGCGGTACGGGTTTGCCGGTAGGGTGGTAACCAGCCACGGTTAAAGCCTCCCACCAGACTAGACCAGAGAAGACTCAGAAATTATAAAATCCCTGCCAGGAATCGAACCTATGGCCTCCCACTAATAAGACCACAGCGCTCATCTCTGCGCCAGGGAGGTCGTCAGGTTTAGGTTATTTAGGTAAGTAGGTAAGTAACTACATATATAACATTTTATTAAAATATAAAAGAGATAGATACTAAAATAAAAGTTTCAATAAACGTTGAGGACGAAGGCACCTTGTTACCTACTGTCCCGTTTAATGAAATTAAATGAAAAATCTACCTTCTACCTACGAGTAGGTAAGTACCTCTCTAACATAGAGATCTAATGATTGGTACAAATATATACTTACATAAAATATTTTAATTGGTTTACACTAATTAAAATATTTTTAAAGTGGATGAACAGAGAGGACTTTTAGCAAAAAATTAACATTTTTTATATTTAAACCGACTTATTAAAATATTTATAATACTGTAATAAAACCGGCCAAGTGCGAGTCGGGCCTCGCTCTTTTAGGGTTTCGTACTTACATAATTATGAACAAAATAATATTCTGGGTGTAAGAAATATTTAATTTCCGAGCCAGATATCGCAACAAACCGTGAAAGAAAAACCCAAAAATGTGCGTTTGTTTTGGTCACGGCTTAAAAACTACTTATGAATCGTTGTTTTCAATATTTGTTGTTTAAATACAGTATCAAGTATGTTATGTACTGGTACATAATATACCGAAATTTCATATTATTTCTAACTGGTTTTGTTTTTGAGATAGCCCCCGCCACAAAAATGCTGACAACTTTGATGGCCCCCCACTTCCTTATTTTTTAAGCAAACAATTAAAAAAATAGGTATATTCGTACTCTACTTGATGAGCTCTAAACAATGATACCCCACAAGCTAGGGTAAGAATTGTTTTTTTCGAAGAATCGGCTCCGTTTTCATGTAAGGGCAGCCCCCCTGAAAAATAATTTAATTCAAGTTCTAATTCAATATTTGATTTTGGCTCAACGTTCTACAACCAAAATTTCAGGTTTGTCTCTCAACTCATTTCGTCTGCGAGCTAGAGACCTGTGAGTTGTAACCGGCGGACGGACAGACAGACAGACAGCAGAGTGACATTAATAGGGCTCCGTTTTTACACTTTGGGTACCCTAAAAATGACTAAGTACTGAAAATAAATGCTTAAATGATATTACGTACCTACTAAAAGGTCAATTTAATTACATACATACCTACTGAAGTACAATAACGTAATACCTACCTAATAAAATGACTGAACCGATTTTGACAGAACTCTCTAAGACAAGTAAAATGTTACAAGGAGGGATCTAAGCTACTCTTTATCCTGAAAATACATTTTTTTTAACTTACATGCACGCGAACGCAGTCGCAGGCAGAAATAAAAACGTCAGATCAGCCGATTTTGATGAATAAAAAAATATGTGCAGACTCAGATGTTTTCCCAATGTTGCTAAGATAAAGGTACAAATAGGTAGGTATAGCAACAATTATTAGGTTGTTTTATCGAATGCGGGTCAGTTTTTAGGGTTCCGTACGCATAGGGTGCCAACGAGACCATATTACTAAGCCTCCGCTGTCCGTCCATCCGTCCGTCTGTCTATCAGCGGACTGCATCCATGAACCTGAAAGTAGACTAGACAGTTGAAATTTTCACAGAGTGTGTGTTCCTAATACCGCGACCGGTACAGACAATAAAAACTAAATTAAATTAAAAATTAACGGGGGGCATTCATAGAAGCAAATGGGGGGCAAATAAATATTTTTAGGTTTTATGTAAATCTAAAAAAGCTTGTGAATATGAAAAAAAAAACATATTTTATTTCTTATATTTTTTTATTTCTTATCTGAAATAGACGATATGGGAGGCTCCTAAATTCGCTGTGATAAGACTTTTTTAATACGGGCTCTATCTCAAAAACTAAACTAACTACTTAGTTAGAACTTTGAAATTTTTGTATATTCTATACCAAGTACCTACCTGCTATAACAACAAATACTGAAAACTTAGATCTATAGTAGGTATAATATAATCTCGCTGCCCTTGCGGCAGCCGCATGGTTCAGTTTTGCCACCATCACATCATGTATCACCATCTGCGGTGCTAACAATTATAATATAGTCCGTCGCACTCTGGGCACTGCGTCCATCCCTGCACAATTGAAGCCCTACGCACAACAGACCTTTAACAGTTTATGTGTGGGCACCTGCCCAGAATAAAGATGAAGATGAAATTGGAACCCTCCCGTTGCCTTCCCGGCCTCTTGCCTTGTTTAGGGAAGACTCGCTAAACAAGGCAAGAGGCCGGACGAAATGACGATAGTACCGTGGTTGATGGAATGTGCCCTAATGTGGGATGCGACTTGCGTTGATACGTTGGCAGCATCTCATTTACAGGGCATGACCTAAAAAGCCGATGCAGCTGCCAAAAGTGCTCAAATGCTTAAATGCCGTAAATACTCAGTTATTTGTAAGGACTATGTATTTGCGGCGCTTACGTTTGAGACCCTGGGCCCATCATCATCGAACAAGAAAATTTTCATCAATGTTGTCTCAAAAATTGATTCATGCGTCAGGTGACCTTGAGCTGGTTCGTAGCTCGTATTTTGCCCAAAGGCTAAGCCTGGCTATACAGAGAGACAATAGCGCCAGTGTCTTGGGCACCATGGTCCATGCCCCTAAACGATCATTTGGACGGTGTATATTTTTGTAAATAGTTATAATATATATATTTAGTTACAGAAATATTATCTGTAACTAAATATAGTTAAAATGTGTAAAGTAAGCTGTGACCTTAATTTTACAATAGTAGATACAATCTCAATTTTCGTGTTTTTTGTTTTGTCTATATTACGGTAAAACGAGTAGGTACACAAGCTTCAAACTTGGAGTAACTATAGTGTAAGGACTAACTAAAAAATAGTAGTTTATTAAAAGTAAACTCTGTTTATAAACTCTAAAGTAGAATAACAGGTTAACATTAAAAATGGCCAAGTGTGAGTCGGATTTATGGTTTGATGGTGCGGAACCCTTGGAGTGCGAAACCGATTCACATTTGACCAGTTTTTATAATCAATTGAAATACAAATTAGACCTATTCAGATGTACCTACCTACGGCTTCTTATGGTTTTTGCTCGTGCTAAAGTATGTTAACGATGATTTTTATTTATGGATAGGAGCACTTCATAACAATCGATTCGGTACCTACTCCGGTCATCCGGCGACTCAATTTTCATTTATTTCAATTCCTACACTCGCATAGCGTGGTGGCGAGCTCAGCTGATTTTTAAGTTTTCTTTATTGTCCAACAGTCTTAATAAAATTCTCGCTGTGTCACAAACCATAAATTATAGTTATTAGTGAATCGAGTGTAGAAATAATAAAATTAGTTTCTCAAATAAAGGTACGTACTTACCTACACGGATACTCAAATACATAATTTGTAAGTAGGGATTCGAAAACACCTGTAAAAGTTAAATTGAATAAAAAACTTTTCTATTCTAGGTAGGTATATGAATAACGAATAATAATAATGGATCGGTCAATGTTTGTAATTAAAGGTGTTGCGTGTTTTGTTTCTTTATACTTATTATGTACCTACTAGTTAGTATACTTTACTAATTAAAGTTTTCGATCGTAATTCGTTACGGGCACAATAATGTGCACGCGCAGACAAATTATATGCGAACGTCTGAAATTTAAGAAATAAGTATTATTTCTTAATGTCTATTTAGTTTTATTTCGGCTTTTAAGAGTTTATTTTAGAACACATAGGTACGTAAATAATATATACTCTAATATATTATATCCTACCTAATTACGCAGCTGCTTATACCTACTTATATATTATTTTTCGATACTGAGTCCAATAAATAAAATCATTTAAAACCTTCGCAACTTGAGAACGAGTAGATACTGTGGTTTTTGTCCCCTGGTGAACTCAATGGGTTCCATACACGGAAGAGAAAAATGGTTCCATATTATTCATTTTATCTATGGTTCCATAAGACCCCTAGAATAATCCTTTGCAAGGAATGCATCGAGTTTCAAGTCACCTGTAATCTATACATAATAACTATAATAAAATCGTAAACTTGCCGTGTCTCACATTTTTGCAAAATAATAACTGCGGGATATTAGGGTTAAGTAATGGAACGCAAAAAAGCTATTTTTAAAATATTTGTCTGTGTGTTTGTGCTCGCATTACGCAAAAACTACTGAATGGATTGAAATGAAACTTGGCAAGATTTAAGTTCACACTACGGTGTACCATATAGGATACTTTATATCCCGAAATTCAGCACAGTTCCCTTGGGACAGGGGATGATAGTCAAAATGTGTACTTAGTTGTAATTCATTAACGCGTGGTCGAGAAGCGGATAAGATGTACCAAGTACCTACCAACATGTTCTCGCTACACTGTAGTGTATAAATCTATCCTTTCCATATTTTTGCTAAAAATCAGGATCAGTTTCTGAATAAAACGGCTATGATAGACAAAGGAACAGACACCGAGCTAATAATATAATATAAGTGTTCAGTTTTTAATTTTGGGTACCTACGGAATACCAAAAATGATAAATTTTCTCAATATTCAAAGTAGGCCAATAGGCCATTCTCTACTTTTTGAAGGCTATACTCATTCTTAAAATTACAGTCCAGCTGTTTATACACAAACATCCGTTTTCAATCTGTACCTAATCTGTCAATAAATTATAATATGTTTTTATCAAAAATTGTAAGGACCTTTTGACAATAACAACGTTGTTAAGGAATAATATACTTATAAGTATAGATTGCATAATATTAAGTAGGTATAGAAAGTGGACGTAAGTGGGCTACCTTACCTTCCTTCATAATTATGGTAAGTCGGGGTAATTTTGAGACAAAATCAAACTTTACTTGAATCTAAAAATGCATAGTCCGGTATTTATTGTAAAAATCAGCCAAGTGCGAGTCGGGCCTCGCTCTTTCAGGGTTCCGTACATAATTATGAACAATATAATATTTTGGGTCTAAGAAATATTTAATTTCCGAGCTAGACATCGCAACAAACCGTGAAAGAAAAACCCAAAAAAATGTTCGTTTATTTTGGTCACAGCTTATAAACTATTTAATAAATCGTTGTTTTCAGTATTTGTTGTTTAAAAAGAGCATATAGTACATAATATACTGAAATATCATATTCCCAACTAGTTTAGTTTTTGAGATAGCCCCCGTCACAAAAATGGTCTAAAACTGACAACTTTGATGGCCTCCCATTCCCTTATTTTTTGAGATAAAAATTAAAAAAATATGTATTTGTACTCTACTTAATGAGCTCTAAACAATGATACCCCACAAGCTAGGGTAAAGAAAAAATTTTTTTTCCGGCTCCTTTTTCATGTATGGGAGCCCCCCTGAAAAATAATTTAATTCAATTTCTAATTCAATATTTGATTTTGGGTTAACGTTTTACACTAAATACCAAAATTTCAGGTTTGTAACTCATTTCGTCTGCGAGCTAGAGACCTGTGACCGGCGGACAGACGGACAGACAGACAGACAGACAGACAGACAGCCGAGTGACATTAATAGGGCTCCGTTTTTACCCTTCGGGTACGGAACCCTAAAAACCTTAGAACCTAGAGTATAGTGACAAAGTTTATACCTACTTGGTCTCACCACAATATCTATACACAATAGGCGGATCCTTAGTTCTCACGGATAGGCCAGTGCAGCACCACTGCAGCGTCAGGTGCTGTAATTAGTTGGAATCCAAAGTGTTTACTGTATTTACATCGTAATAAAGTTAATGTACAAAGATAGATGAGATCAGTCGCATTGAATTACTTCGAAAAGAAGTGTCTCACAATTTTTCCACTGTAACCACTTATGGAGAATACCCATTTTCTCTATTTTTAACTACATTCTTTCATGTTTTACTTTAATTTTATTAACCAAGCCAAAATCTAAAATAAATGAAGAAGTATTTATACCATTTGGTTCTACATAATATATTTGTGTATATCGAACTCTACCATCTACTGTCCAAGTTATTGACGCGTAAGGTCAATACTTTGTGTGGGAAGTACGATATATAAAAGACCGCGATAAGTTTTCCTTCTTGAAAAGTTTTGCAGGGAATAGTAAATAGGCATTATAAACTACCATTGTATTGTACACGATACAAGTATAAATTAAAAATTTAAAAACCCCCGACATTCGCCATTTTCAATATATTTTAAGAATATAATACAATAATTTTAAATATATTTTAAGCTTATTATTGTAATTTCATAACAATTTTGTTCATAATCGACAGTTTCTAAATTCGTTCGGTTTAGCATGCAGCATCAGAATTGAGGAACGGTGCAATACTGATGCTGCAAAGGAGGAGTTCAATAATTATTGTTGAACTTAAAGTGAGCGTAGCCGCGGGCAAAAGCTAGTTACTTATAAAACTTTTACGCTGTTTTAGATTCACACGATCTGAAAAATGATATCTGGCACCGTTTGTTGGCTATATTTATTTTTTACCTTCAGTTTTATAATACAATTTCAAAGTGTGACACCCTGGGGAGACAAACGTAAGTAACTATTTTGTCTTCATCATCCTCCCATCATCATCAATTTCCCAATTTCATCATCATCATAATTATCAACCCATTACCGGCCCACTACAGGGCACGAGTCTCCTCTCACAATGAGTAGGGTTTTGGTCGTAGTCTACAGATAACACGCTGGCCAAGTGCGGATTGTTAGACTTCATTAGCCAATGAATTTTAATGGCTTAAAACGAACTCGGAAAAGCTCGGTAAAGCCGGTATCGAACTTGGTCCCCACGGAAGGGAGTGCGAATTTAACCACTAGGCTATCACATCACCGCTTTTAGTTCTTTTTAGGGTTCCGTACCTCAAAAGGTAAAAAAAGGAACCCTTATAAGATCACTTTCTTGTCCGTCTGTCCGTCTGTCCGTCTGTGTGTCACCACCGATTTTCTCAGGAACGGGGGGACCTAGCAAGTTGAAATTTATACCAGATACTAGGGTTTATAGTCCCTATTAGGTGTATAAAAATTAAGGTCCTGAGTCCACACAATAAAAAGATATGGGCAAATTTAGATTTTGACGAAAACATGTAAGTACCAAAATTTACCTTAATTTTCAATTTTTTTTTTATTTTTCGGAATTTTTCCTTTACTTGATCTGTAAGACCTTGCTTTTGACCAAAATTGACAAATCTTGGTCAACCGGAAGTACCCTATAGGTTTTGGATCGAAAACCTAAATGGTAGTTCCAGTTGACCTAGAATTACGAAAGGCAAAAAGCCAGGTCTTACAGCACAAATACAGGAAAAATTCCAAAAACTAAATAAAGTTGGAAATTAAAGGGTATCCCATAATATAAAAAGAAAAGGAAAAGATTTAATAATCGATTTTTCTACTCAAGTACCTACCTACATTTACTTATTCTGATTGCTTATTCTTTCAGAACTCTTTCCGCCAAACAAAATTCCTGAGAATGGCCTAAGCCCTCGACGATCGGTCGTAAGACGTAAAATTGTGCTGTATCACAACTTTTTCCGCACTAAAGTTCGACCTACCTCTTCTAATATGTTATTAATGGTAAGAAGTTACCTTAACTAAGCCTTTTATTATTTAGTGTAGTAGATAGATATTCTTAGTAACTTAACGGTTAGATACATCTACCTATGCTTTGCGTTGGAGAATAAATACCCTCAATATTAAATATATACTTCGTATATTAGCTATACTTAGTAAAATATTGTAAAAATATAAGTCGAAATTTAATTTAAAGGTAATTCTATTTTTTTTTTTTTCATAATAATATAGTCGTGGCATCCGCTCGCTGCTCAAAAGGCGCAAAAATACGCAGAAAGGTGCATTTTCCTTCAGCACAACGACCCCAAAGAAAACGCGGTACCTTATCTTGGCAACTGCGGCCAAAATCTCTTTGTGTCAACACACAAAACACCTTGGTAAGTGGCACACTAATTAAATGTTTTTTTTTGTCTTTGTACATATATTTAAACAGTACTTAATCACAATAAATATGTTTTCATTATTATAACAACCGTTATAAATAAAGTAAGCTTTAGGTGGGCTGATTTAAGTTATCTTAACTTAAAGAAAATTTCTGAAAAAAACATTATAAAAGAGTAAGGGATGCCAAAAACTATTCTTCGATCAGATAAAGATTAGTCTTTGAAAAGCTTATCTCCGTTTTCTGTTAGAATATCTTTAGAATAAACCTACCTAATAGCCAAAATTACTCCCATCTTAACAAACGCGGTATAAACAGCATAATTTTATTAATTGAAGTGAAACAAAAAATACCTAGGTATAATTATGATTAATTATTAATGTTTCATTCATGTTTTTCTTATTTCCGGTTATTATTGGTTTAAGTACGTATTCTAGTCTTCCGGATTACTATATCAGTTACGGTCACATAATATCTACATAGTTAATTGTTATGTGTCGTACCTATATGTTATATTGGTGCAGGTACATACATGAATAAATATTTTTATTGCGTACCTGAAAGCTGACTGAGTGACGATGTATTTAAAATAATTCACAAAATCGGGAATTTAACCCTTAATATTTCCTTATCTTCTTACTTTGGGCTTTGGAACTACAGCTCTCTGAGGATCAGTCTCGTCTACTTTTTGTCTCCATAATTCTGTCCTAAACGGTCTTCGGCCACGATACGATGTTTTCATTTCCTCATGACAGACTTGAAGACATGATTTTCTATCCAGAGGAAGACCTCTGGAAAGAAAGTCTGTCTTTAAAAGGAGACTTTTTCAAAACTAGTAAATAATAAATTACGTCATGTTTTACCAGCATAATTATAACGATACTGGTGCATACTGCATAGTTATGCATTTAAGTTTTATGCAAGCATTTAAGTATACTCGTAAATAAGTCAAGGCTACCTAAATCTATGTTCTCGTGAACGAGATGTAACTATATTTATAACGAGGCATTACCTACTGGTTCGTGTTTTTTGTGTATTCGCATGTTCTGTCCAAGTTCTCACGTCACGATCTGAGCTTTACTGCGAGGATAATGAGCGATTCGTGAATACCTTATTAAAGATTTAACAGACTGACATGGTAATGATAATTTGCCCTTTGTAATAGTTTAATTTAAATTGCCTACATCCACCAGGCTTTATTAAGTGACTTCCTACTTTAAGTCTATAATTAATTATTTGTGCGATTTTATCTGTCAGAATTATAATTAAAGTAGATATTAATATGGATCTTGGATTTAATTAATATGGATAGGTTGGTAGGGACCTTTTAAAACTATTCTAAATAATAGCTATTAAATTCGCAGATACGTATTAGGTCTGCTAAGAGTAGGGAAGGAGACAGGTAATTTGGATAACCAATTCCCATTATTGCACATCATAATTTTATCAGTCTTGCTCATTTAAGGTAATATTTAAAAGAAAGTGTTTCTTTGTGACTAAAAATAATTACGAGAGCTGTAGCAGAGGCTGCACTCTGCTGTTCTCTTGCAACATACTTCTAAAAGCTGAATCAATACTAACAGGAAGGATAACTGATGCGTATGCGACCTACATGGTACGGCAGCCGCCGAACTTTGTAGGACTATATAGCCATTTCATTATACAAGTATTTACTAAGCTACATACAAAACAGCTAGTTATTGATAATGTTTAATCATTTTTATAACCTCATTATTTGGAAATATTCGGAGTGGAGGACGCTGTAGAATATTATTACTAACCACCTGATTTTTTCTATGCAGCCTAATAAATACTTGTATAATGAAATGGCCATATAGTTAGTCCTACAAATTTAGTGGAACGATTTCCCACCCGAGTGAATCGAAATTTTTAACACCTCCCCACTCGAGAAGCTAGCTACCTCCATCGACAATTTTCATAAATAAAAAAGTTGGTCGTCTCGTCGAAACGAACCTACTCACGAAAATTCAGCTTGTTATTAATCACAAAAAATTTTGTTTGGCGGCTGCCGTACTAACATCTTCATACAAGCACAGTTTAAAGAATATATTTCAAGGCTGTGATACAAGATAGAAAAATTCAATAGTTAAAATGTCAATCGATGTTGACTTTGATTTCAGGCGCCAGTGTTTCGGCAAACTATACCTACTTATGGGTAATACGAATAAATTAATAATAGGTACATATGAGTAAATTGCAGGAGATTATTGCATACCAAAAATGATTTTTTTTACAATAGGCGGCATATTTTGTTTGTGGTCGATAGATATGGAGTTGGTTGCAAAGTAGTATCTAGGTAGGAGATATCTGGTACCTACCTTCGTAGAAATTGTGGCCACAATGCGAACATGAATAAATATGTTCGCATTGTGGCCACAATTTCTACGAAATAATATTTACACACAACTGTTTGTAAGCTATCATATAAACAAAAGATTCTTTGTTTAGTTCACTTACGTGATTTTCAAAGTGATACTTAGGTATTTATTTTTTTATCATTAAGTATTTAAAAGTTTTAATTGATAGACGGTAAAATACCGTAGGACCTATATCAATAAAAACTTAGGTATAATAATATTCTTTTTATGATTATTATTTATCCATACTAAAAAAATATATAAAACTAGCGGACCTGGCAGACGTCATCCTGCCCGGTGACATAACGACATCAACGCCACCTACCGAGACCCGGTATGAAAAATGTGATAAATGACAAATGAAAAATGTGATATAGGTAGTATTATGAAGAACCGCTCTACCGATTTTGTGCAAACTTCACAAAAACCGTCTACTAAATAATCCGAACAAAGCCTAAACATTTCGTTAGGATAGGTGAGCTCGTTCTTGGGTTATAAAATTACAACGAAAAGTGGCATTGATTTTTATATATATAGATGACTAGCGGTCCGCCCCGGCTTCGCCCGTGGTACATATATAGCCTATAGCACTCAAGGATCACTTACATATGCAACGGTGAAATAATTTTTGAAATCGGTCCAGTAGTTCCTGAGATTAGCGCGTTCAAACAAACAAACTTTTCCGCTTTATTATATTAGTATACTTAGATAGTATAGATTAGTATAGATGGAAACGGGTAGAGTTAAAGAAACTACATAGAAAAGCAAAGCCAATTATACCTAAGTTTTTATTGATATAGGTACGGTATTTTACCGTCTACCAATTAAAACTTTTATTTGTGGTGATAGCGGCACATGTTATAAAAGATATGCTTCTCTTTTTCAGGTTCTTTGCCCTAAAGTCGTGGTTCCTTGAGTATCAGAACTTCACGTATGGGTCACCAGTTCGCAACCTGAAGGCTGTCGGCCACTACACGCAGATGGTTTGGGCCACCAGTCACAAGGTTGGCTGTGGCGTGGCCCATTGTGCTGGAGGGCCATGGGGACAATTTTATAACTACGTGTGTCATTATTGTCCGGGGTATGTATAAGAGTGCATATTCTATTTTTTGCTAAAATTGAACTCAATAGGGATCAGTACACAACAGTATGCTTAGTCCCACTTTTTACATAGTGGCAACGATGATCGAAATTCGAGTATCGACACACAATGACTTCAGAGCAAAATGAACCCAAAGTCTCTTATTTTAAAGTCGTAATTCAATAGTTCAAATATTTATTTTACAATATTTCTGCTTGGGGCGCTGCCTGTTTTCGAATGCTGAATGTATTGGCGAACTCAAACCTTAATATAAGCTATTTTAAGTCCATTTTACTCTGAAGTCATTGTGATTCGATCAATAGTATACTATAAAGTTTTGGAGTCCTGCAAAGTGAGACTAAGCATCCAAGACTGTAGGACAATTACAGTGCACTTCCTATAATGTGTTGACTTGTTGAGTCAATGAACGCAAACGTATGCCTTTGACAAATCATAGAAAATACCTACCGATGGCATTATGTGAGTTCTGCCATGCATCGAATATACCTACATATTCTTCCACAGCCTTGCGGCTGAACTGGTTGTTGATCGACCCTTAATAAAACCATACTGCTCAGAATGAAATAAGTATGTAGGTAGTACTTAGTTTATTTAAATTAAAATGTTGTTTGAGAGTTGGCAGAATCGAGATCGGCCTATAGTTCTTATTTGAGTCACTTTTGCTTAAAGAGGTTTACTTACTTTACATGAGATCTGAAAAAAAAACTCGAATTCATGGAGTTATTAAAATTTACAGTAAGATACGACTCAATAACATCAATAATATTGTGGATTATTTTTCCCGATATTCCCTATAGATCAAAACAGGTGTTTGATGATGAGAGATAACTTGTTACCGTATGTAAAAAAAATAACTCAGCCAAGTCCATTATAGACCCATCTTATATTGCAACTGCAATATCTAAGCAAGGAACACCTAATTTAAATATCGACTTGGTACCTACCTACTTATATTGAGAATTTATCAACATTTTGACATTCCGAAGTTTGCTAAAATCACATCAATATGTAACAGACGTAGTAATAAAGGTCTCTTTTTAGGGTTCCGTAGTAAACAAGGAACCCTTATAGTTTCGCCATGTCCGTCCGTCTGTCTGTCCGTCCGTCCTCGGTTAATCTCAGAGACTATTAGTGCTAGAAATCTGTAATTTGGCATGGGTATAAATATTAATCACGCCAATAAAGTGGTGAAATAAAATTTTGATAAATATTTTTTTTTAGGGTAGCTCCCCTACATGTAAAGTGGGGATGAATATTTTTTTTCTCGTCTACCCCATAGTGTGGGGTATCGTTGAATAGGTCTTTTAAAAATACTGGGTGTGGGAACATCATTTTTCGATTTCTAGATCCGTTTGTAAAATATGATGTTTTAAAGTGCAAATTTTTATTAGAGTCAAGTGTCCCCCCCCCCTCTATCAGCCAAATGGCAGTATATAGGAACTTGAAAAAATTCACAGCAGTAGTATATATAATCAATTTTAAAGGAAAACTATCATGGCTAAGTAGGGTTCACAGGTTAAGGAGTTACATCTGTTTTTCGAGGATTGTGACTACGGAACCCTACATTGCGCGTGGCCCGCCACGTACTTGG
This sequence comes from Melanargia galathea, assembly GCA_920104075.1. NCBI lineage: Eukaryota > Metazoa > Arthropoda > Insecta > Lepidoptera > Nymphalidae > Melanargia > Melanargia galathea. Next base: position 14,928,767 of record OV049862.1, read on the forward strand.
CCGGTTTTTATCCTATCTACATATTTGCTATTCTGTATAGGTACCTATGTTTTATAGGTTTATAGATAGGTAGACTATGTTTTATAGATAAAGTTTATCTTCCGATACAAGAATACAAATGCTTTTAAATATTATTTAACAAGTTAGGTGGGAACATCATTCAATTAAATTCAATTCTTTTATTTGCTAGATTGAGAACCTCACGTAACCATCGTAGGTACATCGTAGTAGGTTTATGTCAATGGGTCAAATAATCTGGCAAGTACATATTGCCATTTAAATAGATGATTGGCATCCTTTACACATATCTACAATTATTAATATAAAATCATTAAAGATATACCTACCTAGGCACATACCTACATAGGTACCTGCCTAATAGCAAACGTATTTTTGACTCCTTGGCCAAGGTACCCGAATTCTGTAATCAAGGAAGTCCAGTGTTGCCGTTAGGACAATCTAGTTTGTGGCTACATCATTTAAAAAAGTGGTTAGTTTTGTAACAAAAATCGTCTTCAAAATGTGGCTAAAAGTGGCTAAATTATCATGGACTTACCTTTAAATTTTTTTTATTATTATCCTACTAAAGCCTGGCCTAGAAAATTAAAAGTGATTAAAAACCATGTTGCGGATAACGTTTTAAATAGCATAGACAAATTCGAATGTGGCGCACGAAGATCAATTTTTTATTTTTCTGGTCAGGGTCTATTGATAATATTTTAATACTATTATTGTTATACAGAAATAGGGTTAGGTAGGTTTAGTAAAATTGTCTGTCTGTCTGTCTACGAATAAAACACTTTATTTTATGTTAAAAATTATAATACGTTTAAAATGGACTTGGTGTTGCCAAAATTTATTATACGGCCCTGGATACTAGGCCTTTAAGGCTTTTGCCTCTCACTTTTGCACTCAGATAAAGGTGTTTACTGTAGATTTCTTTATAATCACTATAGATAATAATATAGATAGATATAGTTTAACTATTATAAAGGAGCTAGAAAATACAAAAAGTTGCTAGAAGTTGCTAGATTTATTTTGGTGGCTAAACAGATTTATTTTGTGGCTAAAACCCTTGAAAATCCGCTAGATCTAGCCACAAAGTGGCTAAAACGGCAACACTGCAAGGAACTTGAAAAGCGACCTGAAAATATTAAGTAAAGATAGGTAGGTAGGTATTATAATCGCCGCTCATCCGATTGAGTTAATCAAACGGTTGAACCGATTTGAATGCAGTTTTTTTTGTTTGAAAGGTGAATTAGTCGAGAGTGTTCTTAACTATGTTTAATGAAAATCGATTCAAGATGGCCGCCGCTACAAATTGGAGGATTACATATATTTTCCACAATATTTTCACTTCACAAGATTTTCACAACTCCCTTAATAAGTATGGGTATCAAATGAAAGGGCTTGACTAGTAGAAGCACTATGCAAATACAAGATGGCCGCTGCCACAAAATGGCGAAAGTCGGGAGTTTTTTAAATTTTTAATTTATACCTAATTGTTTAGTTCAGTCGTTTATTTGCGGCATATGTTTCTGACACAGTACCATCAACGTACAATAGGTGGCGCGTAGAAATGGATAGAGACATTGAAAAGCATGACAGGCACTTTTGAAACTCTACAAACTGTTTCATGCCGTATATGAGGTGTTGTACAAAGGCATATGATCAAGTCCAGCCAAATTACATGGCAATTCCATAAGTGGACATGGTGGGAGTGGATGCGAAGTTTAAGGTATGACAGGCTGCCCTAGGTAGGTAGGTATTTTTTTAATATATCTACCTATGAATACGAATATTACGAGGTCAAAGTAGGAACAATTAAAATGTCCCTTTTGATATACCTAACTGTCAGTTTTCTAGAATAGTAAACATGAATACATATGAATTCAATACGGCATTCCGAACCAGTGGTAGATTCAATTGACGATTCAAAAGTACCTACTTGTAAAAGTTTATTTGAATAAAAAACTTTTAACTATTATATTCTATTCTATGAAAAATTATGAATGCATCACTGATCAGCTATATCATGTCTAGTTTGTCCTAATCAGGTCTAGTTTGAATGCTGAAGAATCTTAATCATTCCAACTTAAAGCTCGTATCAAACTGTCACCTCCTTAAAATTATATATTATTGGCTTTTGCGATATTATAGAGTTGTTTATTTTTTGAATGCCTACTTATCTACAATATGCATCTTTTTCTTCTTTTAGCGCCATCTCGTTGGCAACCATTAAGGCTAATTGGATATTGTTGAGTGCTGCCCTAAATAATGATGATGAACAATGCATATAAAACACAAAACCACGATAAATCACAAGGAAAATTATTTTAATGAAACTTGCATAGTTTTCACGTTCATTTTAATAATGTAGATTGTAGATGTAAGGGCTACGTGCAGAGATTATTTCCCATAACATACCTACTCGTATAACCTTCGTCATCTTTAGAATACACGTTGTAATTGTTAAATAACATACTACCTTTATAGTTACAAAAAGCATAAAGAGCAACTTTAATTCATAAATCATGAAATTCATGAACATAACCTTAAGACTAAAAAGTACCTAATTACATAAGGAGAAAAACTGTTACAATATAAAATTATAGTGTTCAACTAAACATTTCTTGCTTTTTGCCTATTTAAAGGGAAAAGGGGCACATTTAACGTATGTGTTTTGCTAAGTTTCTGGCCGCTATTATAAATAAACTAGCGGTCCGCCCCGGCTTCGCCCGTGGTACATAATAGGTATATAGCCTATAGCACTCAGACTCAGGGATCACGTACACATCCAACGGTGAAAGAATTTTTGAAATCGGTCCAGTAGTTCCTGAGATTAGCGCGTTCAAACAAACAAACTCTTCAGCTTTATAGTATTAATAGTATAGAAGTATAGATATAAATAATAAATAAATACTCACACATACACACATGGTCGTCTGTTCCTAAAGTAGGCAACTTAATGCCTGTGTTATAGGTATCAGCCGATTGATAGACATATTTACATATAAATACATATATATTTTAATAAAGGTATACATACATATTATAAATACACCCAGACTCGGGGCGGGAATCGAACCCGCGACCCCGGAGCGGAAGGCAGGGTCACTGCCAACCACGCCAACTGGCCATTAAATAACACAGCATTTATATAACTTATCAGTAAGTAGATTCTGTCTTCCGGTAGTTAGGATCGTGGTCTATCATAAGTTCCTAAAACTAAGATCTGTAACAATGATTACCTAACCGAATTTTGGTAACTGCGGCTATTCGCAACCGAGACTGGCGCTGACGAGACTGATGCTGACGGTCTACAGAACGTACTCTGACTCTACTCTGACTTGATACGAGTCAAAAATAGATAGATATTGGTAGCGATTCTGTTAAACACACTCTCTAACCTAAATTTAATTTTAGGTTTTCTTATTTTAGCTTCTCTATCTTTAAATCGTATTCTATGTCAGGCTTCAACTAAATTTAAGTAGTCTAAAAGGCCTTCTAAAATGACGTTTGAGTTTAATAGTAAGTGTTGCCATGTAAGATAACAAGAACTGCACAAATGTTGTGTTTGATTTTCCCCATTAATTTCAAAAATATTTTTAGTGAAAAATGTCGAACAAAAGCGAACGATGTTACTTGAAATACAAAAATAATAATTTATTTGATTTATTTTGCTCCAATCATGATAAGAAAGTGCCGAAAATTGGTATTTTGTTTATTATAAAGTGTAAAGTAGGCTTAAATCTTTGTCTATACTCTATAGTTCATGGTTGTCATCTGTGAGTTGTAGTATCCTCTAGTAATCTGTGGTTGTAGTGTTTTCAAAAATAATTAAAAGAAACATTTTAATTAATAACGTAAATAAGGAACGCCAAGCCCGTAAAAGAATAAATAAAAAACAACAAGAGCTATTGGTAGAGAGGCTCAATGCGAATATTGAAATCGCGAGAGGTAAGTCGGTGTATTTTACGTTAATTTTTTTTGTTAACCTAATCTTTTATTAAAAAGACAAGATTCGTAGGTAAGGTTAGATAGGTGCACTTCAATAATGTTAAACCTACCTATTTTGATTTTGATTCATCATCATCATCATGATCAACCCATTACCGGCTCACTACAGAGCACGGGTCTCCTCTCAGAGTGAGAAGGGTTTTGGCCATAGTCTACCACGCTGGCCAAGCGGATTGGCAGACTTCACACACCTTTGAGAACGTTATGGAGAACTCTCAGTATGCAGGTTTCCTTACGATGTTTTCCTTCACCGTTAAAGCAGGTGATATTTAAATACTTAAAATGCACATAATTCCGAAAAGTTAGAGGTGCGTTCCCGGGATCGAACCCACGACCTCCGATTAGAAGTCGGTCACCCTTACCACTAGGCTATCACAGCACTGATTTTGATTAATAGATGTTAACTTACTCAGGGTAACAAATTTTAAATAAGAATCGGTTAAGAAGTCTTATTTGTATGGCTGATTTTATTAAGAAATAATTATTGTGATAAACCTATGTATTATATTGTGTACAATCTACCCATGGTCATACGTATAAATAATTTCTTCCTCACAGAGAACACAGCACTTCGGGAAGTCGTTGATTTTTAGGCAGCGTTGAGCACCATGCTGAATCAACTGGGATGCAGCAGGATTACACAGCAGTGGCAGTGTGTAAGTTGAGACTACTATTTTTATTTGTTCTTTCATAACATCATGAAATTAACTATTATCAATATCCTAATGCCGACCCACTAAGGAGAACAGATCTCCGAATGAGAAGGGCTTAGATCACCACGCTGCTAGTACAGTATAGATTGGCAGACTTCATACACCTTTGAGAATATTATGGAGAATATATCTTATAAATTATTTTTCTAGTAATCTAGCTTTTGCCTGTGACTTCTGCCATGGTACCTGTTAACTTACAGTTTTCTAATGGTGAAAGAATTATTAAAACCTTTCGAGAAAGAAAATTCATTTAAGAATTACAAACATATAGTATAAATATAACTCTCTTTTTCAGGCCTTGCCACCGAGCCATGGTGTAGTGAAGAGCCTTCACCAGCTAGTGCTGGGTTGCCCTCTGTGCACCCAGAACTGCCAATTCACACAGAAGCTGAAGCGGGGATGTCCAGCATCCTGGGAGCAGCAATCCAAAATCCACCATCCAAAATCGGGCATATATACATAGAAGAACAAGGCCTGATCAACATCCCCGCCTACCAGTTCATAGCAACTTAGTGGCTAGCCTTAATGAGAATAATTTATATTCTGTTGAATGAAATGAAAAAAATTAATAAATTAATTTATTACATAGTGTTATTTTAACCTTTTATTTTTGTTCTCATCAAGTGCTTGCCCCAACTCAGTGCTGAAATCTCAATAACTTCTTGTAGTACCTAGTAAAAGTTGATTTTGTACCTGATAGTAATTATTCCACCACCCACCACTAGTCTTTTTTACGTCCCACTACTGGGCACAGGCTTCCTCACTCATAGGAGAGAGGGATTTAGAGCTTAGACCCGCCATGCAGCCCCAATATGGGTTGGCGGGCTTTAACGACTTGTCACATGATAGTGATAATAACCAGGATCGACTGCTTAACGTGCTCTCCGAGGCACGGGGGTGAGACACCGCCAACTACTGACTCCGGAGTGAGAATTTCTTGTCAGAAAAACCCAATACCTAACAATTATTTGCCCAACCCGAGAATCAAACCCGGGACCTTGTGATCTGCAGTCGAATATGCTAACCACTAGACCAACGAGGCAGTTATAAATCATCAATTATTATCCTTACTAATATTATAAATGCGAAAGCGTGTCTGTCTTTCTGCTAGCCTTTAACGGCCCAACAGAGCAACCGATTTTGATTTAATTTGGTACAAAAGTAGCTTACATCCCGGGGAAGGACATAGGCTACTTTTTATGCTGGAAACATAACATGTTCCCATGGGAAGACGGAAAATTTATAATGCATAATCTGTTCAACCGATTTTGATGAAATTCGGTACAGAGGTAGTTTACATCAAAGAAAGAACATACCTAGGTTACCTTTTATCCCGGAAAAATAACATGTTCCCATGGGTTAAATACATAATCCGTTAAACTGATTTTAACGAAATTTGGTACAGAGGTAGCTTTCCCTTGCTTTCCTTCGTCCCTGTAATTGACATAAGCAACTTTTATCCCAGAAAAGCAAATAGTTCCCACAAGATTTTAAGAAACCTAAAAACAAGGCATCATCCAGTATATTATAAGTAAGATAAGTTGTTTATAAACTGAAAGAACTATGTACCTACCTCTTGTTAATAATTATTGAGTTGAATTTGTTTATAAGAAATATGTGTAGTAGTTGCTATGTACTTACCAAAATATTTAAAAAATATTTAAGTAAGTACCTAACTACCTTGTTGATTCTAAAAAATAATAAGCAAAAATAAATATTTTTTATGTGAAACATTTTTTATTTATTAAAATGATTAGTAATAAAATTTGTCCACTTAGTCTAGCTTCATGCAAAAAATCTTCGTTGACTTCTTCATTAATGATTGTCTGTATCTGCATTTTTTGGGTTTTTATCTGCACTATCTGCAAAATACAATGATTTTATTAGTCTGTTCTTTTTAAAATGAAAGTAGGAGGCTAACAATTTGGAAAAACTTCAACAATTGTTATAAATACAGTTGAATGATCTTTATAAGATACATATTTATGTAACTAGAACTGAAAAACTATCTGCTACTACCTATTACCTACTATAATTATCATTTACAATATTCTGAGTAATATGATACAAATTTTTGATGACTCGGTGCAGTAGATCAAGTAGATGAGAGATGTTTTTGATGTGATATCAATATTTCTGTACAGAAATTGCTTAATTTGTGGGGTTCTGTATCTCCAGAGAAAAAAAGGATTTTGTTCTCTGGCTGGCTGCCCTATCACTAAAGACCGTTCAAAGGGAATCAAAACCTATAGGGGAAAGGGGCCCAAAGCGGATACGTTAAGATTGAGTTTGAAAATCAGTAGTTTGTTAATCGATGTTAATATTAACTTTTACACAAACGAATAGTGTGTCTCATGGCGCATAAAGTCGTTAAAACAGATAAAGATCGGTTGATAAATAATAAAGTTACAAGGAAATTTATAAAACTTAAAGAAAAACCACTTTGCCCTCAGGGGGGGCCTAAAGCGGTTTTTGGTATCGGGCAAAGCGGACATACCAAAGAAATGCAAAATAAGTCATATAATCTTTATTGTTTTAATAAAAAACGCACAATTTAAATATTTTAATTTAAAAAAGAGCAAATTCAATCTCTCCTTTCAGCAAAATAAAAGAAATCTTCAAAATTAATAATGATGATGAAAATATGGCCTTCTTTTAAAGCACTGGCCATGGACTTTTCGTCCCACGCAGCTTGAGCAGTTTTTCGTTTGTATTTATTCACCATCTAAAAGGATACATACAATTGATATAACAGATCTCATTTCACCCTAGTCGTGGGCAAAGCGGTTAGGTAACCTCTTTGCCCGAACCGCTTTGCCTTTTTAGACTGTTCATTTTCACAATCAAAAATAACTTCAAAATCAGACGAGTACATACAAGTCGGCACTTTCATATCATAGTCAAATACACAAAAGTCAAGATCAATTTATTGATCAGGGCTTATTTTAACTGTAAATTAAAAAAAACGCTCTACACTTACCGCGGTTTTTTTTCGAAATGCACCCAATTTTGATTTTTTACTGCACCTACTCGTGTAAACGTTCTTGCTGAGTCGGACGAATGCCCCAAGGGGAGCGGGGGGAGCGCATCGTACCCGCGCGCTTTTTATACACCTAACTATTGGCGCGTTCATTTAAAAAGACAAATCCGCTTTGGGCACCATAACCGCTTTGGGCCCCTTTCCCCTACTGTAGGTTGAATACTTCCCGTTAACTTAGAATCATGAAAGCAGCTGGCACTGTTTTATAGCACAAGGGAAAAATTCGAAAGTTGTGAATTTGTAGTTACATCTCAACAAATCTGAATTCAAGAAATTACTCATATTTGATTTTTTCATATGCAATAATAATAAGTACTGGTTTGTGTATATAATAATAAAATTATAATCTATACCTACTAATAAATAAAATTGAAGTGTCTGTCTGTGATTTCAAAATAACTACCTCATATTAAGCTCATATGGTTATTTGAACTGTACTATAACTGAATCACATGTTTTTAAAATTCTTGTCTGTCTGTCTGTTTGAACAGGCTAATCTTCAGAACTGCTGAACCGATTTTGACGGGACTTTCACATACAAGTAGAGGATTAACCAAGGAGTAACATAGGCTACGTTTTTAACCGATTTTCAAAAAAAAGGTCCATTTCCAACTCCTCAATCCTAATGCTGTAGGGGATCTGACCCCCAAAACTAATGGGATTTCGAAACTGTCGGTTATTATAGAGGTACCTACCAATTAAAGACTTTATCGTTGAATGAACTCAAGTACATACCCAACTCCTTAACCCTGATGCTGTAAGAAATTGCATTCGCATTCCTAAATCGTGGAGATCTCGTGAGATTTTTTCGTTTTGAGGACAGGGTAGATAGGCTACTTTTTGTTCTGGAAAATCAAAAGTTCCCACAGGATTTTAAAAACCCAAACACACAGGGGCGAAGCCGTGGGCATCATCTAGTAATAAAATATGTTTGTTATTTTACCTTTTTTTTACCTTTTATAAAATAAAATAATAAAATATGTTTGCTTACCAGTAAGCACATCGAGAAAAATATTATATAACGTCACCAGTATAGTTGTTGCCGCTTTTATGGCTCGTAGTGTAATTATCTGTGTCTAGGGAGGCACCTGAACTTGTTTTTAGGCATCCGTTAAGTACACATTTCAAAGATATTTCTGGCCCTGGTGTGGCATTCATTGTATTGAAGTTCGGCTTCGGTTGATGGCTCCATCAAAGGATCATCAACCATGGCTGTAGAGGATAGATATCCTTTGTCACCTCTGCAAAAATCATAATAAAAAACTATACTTACAAAATACATCTAAATGTAGAATATTGTGATTACAAAGCAATTGACTTTTCTTTATTCATCATTTTATATGTTGGGCTCAGATTATTTCAACAAATATCAAAACCCAAACACCCATTTTTAGGGTTCCGTACCCAATGGGTAAAACGGGACCCTATTACTAACACTCCGCTGTCCGTCTGTCTGTCCACCTGTCACCAGGCTCATGATGTGATAGTCAGACAGTTGAAATTTTCATAATTGATTAATTGCCTTTGTTAATTGGCTACTTAGATCATTTCTTCCTTTAAGGTTTCCTAGTGCCTAAAAGAGACTACAGATCTTTAGAATACGTAGGTACTAGTTATTTAGATACCTAAAATTAAGAAATTTAATAAATTACCTGTCTCTGGAATCAATCAGAGCTGCAATAACGTTTTCTTCCATTTTAAGGTTATCACATGTACAGCAACTTAAAATCTAAGGTAAAAAAACACTAAATACAACTATACCAAGTTTTTCTCAATGAAATCATAGAAAACGTAAAAAATATATAACTTTTAAGGAAAACCGAAACCCTAATAGAAATATTTCTTTTCATTTATTCCGCGGTTTTTGGCTTTAGACGGACAACTTAAATTTAGGGGGCACCTCGAGAGGTCCTCTTTAAATTTAGCGAATTTTAAGTTGACGTTTCTTAATTTTGACACTTAGAGCGTTCGACAGAATAGCTTTTGCTGTCTAAAATCTAAATTGAATAGTTTAGTGCTGTCAAAATCAATTTTAAGTTAGACCTGTCATTTAACTGTGTTTGTAGAATTGCACATCCCTCTAAGTCTAATATAAGCGATTTTAAATTTAGAAATCTGCCAAGAGAATTGCTACCATTTAGCAATTCTCTTGGCAGATTTCTAAATTTAAAATCGCTTATATTAGACTTAGAGGGATGTGCAATTCTACAAACACAGTTAAATGACAGGTCTAACTTAAAATTGATTTTGACAGCACTAAACTATTCAATTTAGATTTTAGACAGCAAAAGCTATTCTGTCGAACGCTCTAAGTGTCAAAATTAAGAAACGTCAACTTAAAATTCGCTAAATTTAAAGAGGACCTCTCGAGGTGCCCCCTAAATTTAAGTTGTCCGTCTAAAGCCAAAAACCGCGGAATAAATGAAAAGAAATATTTCTATTAGGGTTTCGGTTTTCCTTAAAAGTTATATATTTTTTACGTTTTCTATGATTTCATTGAGAAAAACTTGGTATAGTTGTATTTAGTGTTTTTTTACCTTAGATTTTAAGTTGCTGTACATGTGATAACCTTAAAATGGAAGAAAACGTTATTGCAGCTCTGATTGATTCCAGAGACAGGTAATTTATTAAATTTCTTAATTTTAGGTATCTAAATAACTAGTACCTACGTATTCTAAAGATCTGTAGTCTCTTTTAGGCACTAGGAAACCTTAAAGGAAGAAATGATCTAAGTAGCCAATTAACAAAGGCAATTAATCAATTATGAAAATTTCAACTGTCTGACTATCACATCATGAGCCTGGTGACAGGTGGACAGACAGACGGACAGCGGAGTGTTAGTAATAGGGTCCCGTTTTACCCATTGGGTACGGAACCCTAAAAATGGGTGTTTGGGTTTTGATATTTGTTGAAATAATCTGAGCCCAACATATAAAATGATGAATAAAGAAAAGTCAATTGCTTTGTAATCACAATATTCTACATTTAGATGTATTTTGTAAGTATAGTTTTTTATTATGATTTTTGCAGAGGTGACAAAGGATATCTATCCTCTACAGCCATGGTTGATGATCCTTTGATGGAGCCATCAACCGAAGCCGAACTTCAATACAATGAATGCCACACCAGGGCCAGAAATATCTTTGAAATGTGTACTTAACGGATGCCTAAAAACAAGTTCAGGTGCCTCCCTAGACACAGATAATTACACTACGAGCCATAAAAGCGGCAACAACTATACTGGTGACGTTATATAATATTTTTCTCGATGTGCTTACTGGTAAGCAAACATATTTTATTATTTTATTTTATAAAAGGTAAAAAAAAGGTAAAATAACAAACATATTTTATTACTAGATGATGCCCACGGCTTCGCCCCTGTGTGTTTGGGTTTTTAAAATCCTGTGGGAACTTTTGATTTTCCAGAACAAAAAGTAGCCTATCTACCCTGTCCTCAAAACGAAAAAATCTCACGAGATCTCCACGATTTAGGAATGCGAATGCAATTTCTTACAGCATCAGGGTTAAGGAGTTGGGTATGTACTTGAGTTCATTCAACGATAAAGTCTTTAATTGGTAGGTACCTCTATAATAACCGACAGTTTCGAAATCCCATTAGTTTTGGGGGTCAGATCCCCTACAGCATTAGGATTGAGGAGTTGGAAATGGACCTTTTTTTTGAAAATCGGTTAAAAACGTAGCCTATGTTACTCCTTGGTTAATCCTCTACTTGTATGTGAAAGTCCCGTCAAAATCGGTTCAGCAGTTCTGAAGATTAGCCTGTTCAAACAGACAGACAGACAAGAATTTTAAAAACATGTGATTCAGTTATAGTACAGTTCAAATAACCATATGAGCTTAATATGAGGTAGTTATTTTGAAATCACAGACAGACACTTCAATTTTATTTATTAGTAGGTATAGATTATAATTTTATTATTATATACACAAACCAGTACTTATTATTATTGCATATGAAAAAATCAAATATGAGTAATTTCTTGAATTCAGATTTGTTGAGATGTAACTACAAATTCACAACTTTCGAATTTTTCCCTTGTGCTATAAAACAGTGCCAGCTGCTTTCATGATTCTAAGTTAACGGGAAGTATTCAACCTACAGTATAGGTTTTGATTCCCTTTGAACGGTCTTTAGTGATAGGGCAGCCAGCCAGAGAACAAAATCCTTTTTTTCTCTGGAGATACAGAACCCCACAAATTAAGCAATTTCTGTACAGAAATATTGATATCACATCAAAAACATCTCTCATCTACTTGATCTACTGCACCGAGTCATCAAAAATTTGTATCATATTACTCAGAATATTGTAAATGATAATTATAGTAGGTAATAGGTAGTAGCAGATAGTTTTTCAGTTCTAGTTACATAAATATGTATCTTATAAAGATCATTCAACTGTATTTATAACAATTGTTGAAGTTTTTCCAAATTGTTAGCCTCCTACTTTCATTTTAAAAAGAACAGACTAATAAAATCATTGTATTTTGCAGATAGTGCAGATAAAAACCCAAAAAATGCAGATACAGACAATCATTAATGAAGAAGTCAACGAAGATTTTTTGCATGAAGCTAGACTAAGTGGACAAATTTTATTACTAATCATTTTAATAAATAAAAAATGTTTCACATAAAAAATATTTATTTTTGCTTATTATTTTTTAGAATCAACAAGGTAGTTAGGTACTTACTTAAATATTTTTTAAATATTTTGGTAAGTACATAGCAACTACTACACATATTTCTTATAAACAAATTCAACTCAATAATTATTAACAAGAGGTAGGTACATAGTTCTTTCAGTTTATAAACAACTTATCTTACTTATAATATACTGGATGATGCCTTGTTTTTAGGTTTCTTAAAATCTTGTGGGAACTATTTGCTTTTCTGGGATAAAAGTTGCTTATGTCAATTACAGGGACGAAGGAAAGCAAGGGAAAGCTACCTCTGTACCAAATTTCGTTAAAATCAGTTTAACGGATTATGTATTTAACCCATGGGAACATGTTATTTTTCCGGGATAAAAGGTAACCTAGGTATGTTCTTTCTTTGATGTAAACTACCTCTGTACCGAATTTCATCAAAATCGGTTGAACAGATTATGCATTATAAATTTTCCGTCTTCCCATGGGAACATGTTATGTTTCCAGCATAAAAAGTAGCCTATGTCCTTCCCCGGGATGTAAGCTACTTTTGTACCAAATTAAATCAAAATCGGTTGCTCTGTTGGGCCGTTAAAGGCTAGCAGAAAGACAGACACGCTTTCGCATTTATAATATTAGTAAGGATAATAATTGATGATTTATAACTGCCTCGTTGGTCTAGTGGTTAGCATATTCGACTGCAGATCACAAGGTCCCGGGTTTGATTCTCGGGTTGGGCAAATAATTGTTAGGTATTGGGTTTTTCTGACAAGAAATTCTCACTCCGGAGTCAGTAGTTGGCGGTGTCTCACCCCCGTGCCTCGGAGAGCACGTTAAGCAGTCGATCCTGGTTATTATCACTATCATGTGACAAGTCGTTAAAGCCCGCCAACCCATATTGGGGCTGCATGGCGGGTCTAAGCTCTAAATCCCTCTCTCCTATGAGTGAGGAAGCCTGTGCCCAGTAGTGGGACGTAAAAAAGACTAGTGGTGGGTGGTGGAATAATTACTATCAGGTACAAAATCAACTTTTACTAGGTACTACAAGAAGTTATTGAGATTTCAGCACTGAGTTGGGGCAAGCACTTGATGAGAACAAAAATAAAAGGTTAAAATAACACTATGTAATAAATTAATTTATTAATTTTTTTCATTTCATTCAACAGAATATAAATTATTCTCATTAAGGCTAGCCACTAAGTTGCTATGAACTGGTAGGCGGGGATGTTGATCAGGCCTTGTTCTTCTATGTATATATGCCCGATTTTGGATGGTGGATTTTGGATTGCTGCTCCCAGGATGCTGGACATCCCCGCTTCAGCTTCTGTGTGAATTGGCAGTTCTGGGTGCACAGAGGGCAACCCAGCACTAGCTGGTGAAGGCTCTTCACTACACCATGGCTCGGTGGCAAGGCCTGAAAAAGAGAGTTATATTTATACTATATGTTTGTAATTCTTAAATGAATTTTCTTTCTCGAAAGGTTTTAATAATTCTTTCACCATTAGAAAACTGTAAGTTAACAGGTACCATGGCAGAAGTCACAGGCAAAAGCTAGATTACTAGAAAAATAATTTATAAGATATATTCTCCATAATATTCTCAAAGGTGTATGAAGTCTGCCAATCTATACTGTACTAGCAGCGTGGTGATCTAAGCCCTTCTCATTCGGAGATCTGTTCTCCTTAGTGGGTCGGCATTAGGATATTGATAATAGTTAATTTCATGATGTTATGAAAGAACAAATAAAAATAGTAGTCTCAACTTACACACTGCCACTGCTGTGTAATCCTGCTGCATCCCAGTTGATTCAGCATGGTGCTCAACGCTGCCTAAAAATCAACGACTTCCCGAAGTGCTGTGTTCTCTGTGAGGAAGAAATTATTTATACGTATGACCATGGGTAGATTGTACACAATATAATACATAGGTTTATCACAATAATTATTTCTTAATAAAATCAGCCATACAAATAAGACTTCTTAACCGATTCTTATTTAAAATTTGTTACCCTGAGTAAGTTAACATCTATTAATCAAAATCAGTGCTGTGATAGCCTAGTGGTAAGGGTGACCGACTTCTAATCGGAGGTCGTGGGTTCGATCCCGGGAACGCACCTCTAACTTTTCGGAATTATGTGCATTTTAAGTATTTAAATATCACCTGCTTTAACGGTGAAGGAAAACATCGTAAGGAAACCTGCATACTGAGAGTTCTCCATAACGTTCTCAAAGGTGTGTGAAGTCTGCCAATCCGCTTGGCCAGCGTGGTAGACTATGGCCAAAACCCTTCTCACTCTGAGAGGAGACCCGTGCTCTGTAGTGAGCCGGTAATGGGTTGATCATGATGATGATGATGAATCAAAATCAAAATAGGTAGGTTTAACATTATTGAAGTGCACCTATCTAACCTTACCTACGAATCTTGTCTTTTTAATAAAAGATTAGGTTAACAAAAAAAATTAACGTAAAATACACCGACTTACCTCTCGCGATTTCAATATTCGCATTGAGCCTCTCTACCAATAGCTCTTGTTGTTTTTTATTTATTCTTTTACGGGCTTGGCGTTCCTTATTTACGTTATTAATTAAAATGTTTCTTTTAATTATTTTTGAAAACACTACAACCACAGATTACTAGAGGATACTACAACTCACAGATGACAACCATGAACTATAGAGTATAGACAAAGATTTAAGCCTACTTTACACTTTATAATAAACAAAATACCAATTTTCGGCACTTTCTTATCATGATTGGAGCAAAATAAATCAAATAAATTATTATTTTTGTATTTCAAGTAACATCGTTCGCTTTTGTTCGACATTTTTCACTAAAAATATTTTTGAAATTAATGGGGAAAATCAAACACAACATTTGTGCAGTTCTTGTTATCTTACATGGCAACACTTACTATTAAACTCAAACGTCATTTTAGAAGGCCTTTTAGACTACTTAAATTTAGTTGAAGCCTGACATAGAATACGATTTAAAGATAGAGAAGCTAAAATAAGAAAACCTAAAATTAAATTTAGGTTAGAGAGTGTGTTTAACAGAATCGCTACCAATGTGGCTAATTCTGTTGTACGCAATCTCTAAACCTAAACTAAATTGACAGGTTTAAAAATAGTGCTATCCCCTTTAGCAGGGAGGATTGTGAAAGAGACAGGAATATATTTAGACCTGTCATTTTAGTTTAGATTTAGAGATTGTGTACAACAGAATCGGCCACTATGTCAAGAGTTATAATATTATTATTCATGTCTCGTTTTAACTATGTCTGAGTAGAGTCAGAGTACGCTCTATAGATAATGTTTTTAGAGTGTAGGTAGGTATACTTGTAAGATAAGAAGGCCTACATGAAGTAGATGATTTTGCCTTTGACTTAAAAAAATATACACCGTGAATTTTGTTGGTTTTGGAGCCGAAAACCTCATATCAGAAAAAATCTCTTGTTTTAAAGTACAAGCCTTTGACTGCATTCTCATCTGATGGTAAGTGATGATGCAATCTAAGATGGAAGCGGGCTAACTTGGATGAGGTATGCATACCCCTGATCGGTTTCTACACGGCATCGTACCAGAACGCTAAATCGCTTGGCGGGACGGCTTTGCCGGTAGGGTGGTAACCAGCCACGGTTGAACCCTCCCACCAGACCAGACCAGAGACAATTTAGAAATTATAAAAGCCCAAATTGATGCCGGGAATCGAACCCGGGAACTCCCACTTATAAGACCACAGCGCTCACCACTGCGCCCGCGCCAGGGAGGTGGTGAAAAAGACGTGTTAAGAAAGCCTACATGAAGTAGATAATTTTTATTTTTATTTTTTTAAGTGCCTGTTTCACAACCTTCTAATAAGTGTTAGATAGCTTATTCACATGTTTTGTCTTTGTCACTTGACATAAGTAAGAAAGTGACAAAACATACGTTTAGGCTATCTGACACATATCAGAAGGTGGTGAAACAGGCCATAAGTCACCTAAAAAAATTATGTATCTTTCCAGAGGCAACTACGACACCATACTCCAGTATCCCTACAAAGCGGGCAAACAGTGCGGCGACTGCCCGAACCATTGCATCTCTGACGCTCTCTGCACGAACTCCTGTCCCGTCAAAGACTTCTATTCCAACTGCGACTCGTTGGCCAAGATTTCCGGATACTGTAAGCAAGGAACATGTAACGCGACCTGTGCGTGCGGCAATGAGAAAATACATAAGAATCATCCGTGGTAGTGTCACAGAGTACCTACAGAGGGGAAACTTCAAGTAAGCGGCCCGCTGTAGGTACACTCACACATATGCGCATGTTTGTCACCAACTGTACCGGTTAGTGGAACGAGCGCGCGTCCGTGAACCGTTGGTGACTGTGTTTGTGTGAGTATACCTACAGCGGGCCGCTTGTGGAAGCTTCCGCTCTGTAGATTTACTACTCGTGTGGTAGTGTGTCAACAATGTAATGTATAATTTAAATATATTGATATGTAATGAATAGTTTTATACTGTAAATAAACTTAGTAAGTACTAGTGTTGCGCTCGGTGCGCGAGCTGCAAGCAGCTCGCGTGCCTTATGGTCTCTTCAATATTCGTAAAATAAAGAAATGGGAAGTCTCTTGAAAGATAAAAAGAAATATTGGTATCACGTTTCGTATCTTTTCTGAAACGACACTAATCAGTTATATGCATGCGTTTAGTGGAAAAAAAGGATCTATGCAAAAATGTTCTGGAGAGCCACTTGAAAATTAAAAAGAAATTTTGTATGGACACGAATTTTTTTGTTCCGTAGCTATCTTTTTTTACTGGCTCATCAAAGGGCCTAAGATCTTGAACATTTTTAGTTTCAGGACCATGCCTCTATGATTGATAGTTTTTGAGGGCCGTTAGGGTACTCTGGTATTTTTTCCACATTTACTACGTTTTGTGATTTTTGTGAAAAAAAATCTTTAAGTTCTATTTATAAGTGTAGTAGCGGGAAAATTTTTCATACAAAAATGTCTAAGAGAGCCTCTTGAAAAGAACCCAAAAAATTTGTATGGAGAGAATTTTTTTTTGTTCGGCGGCCATCTTTTTTTTACCGGTTCACGCAATGGCCCAAGGTTTTTAATAACATTTGTTTGGGACCATGTCTGTATGACTGGTAGTTTTGGAGGACCCATGAGGTACTCTGGTAAATTTTCCACATTCATGACGTTTCATAATTTTCCTGAAGGAAGACCCATAAGTTCTACGCACATAAATAGTGAAGGGAAAAAGTTCCATACAAAATTGTTCTGGAGAGCCTCTTGAAAAGAACCCAAAAAATTTGTATGGAGAAAATTTTTTTTTGTTCGGCGGCCATCTTTTTTTTACCGGTGCACCCAATGGCCCAAGGTCTTTAACAACATTTGTTTGGGACCATGTCTGTATGACTGGTAGTTTTGGAGGACCCATGAGGTACTCTGGTAAATATTCCACATTCATAACGTTTCGTATTTTTCCTGAAAGGACACTCATGAACTCTATACATGCGCTTAGTGAGGTAAAAAAAGTTCTATACAAAAATGTTCAGGAGAGCCTCTTGAAAATTAAAAAAAAAATTGTATGGACGCGAAAATTTTTTTTGTTCGGTGCCTATCTTTTTTTTACTGGCTCACCAAAGGGCCCAAGGTTTTGAACATTTTCAGTTTCAGGACCATGTCTCTATGACTGATAGTTTTTGAGAGCCTTTGGGGTACTCTGGTAAATTTTCCACATTCATGACGTTTCATATTTTTCCTGAAGGAAGACCCATAAGTTCTACGCATATAAATAGTGAGGAGAAAAAAGTTCCATACAAAATTGTTTTGGAGAGCCTCTTGAAAATTAGGAATTTTTTGTATGGAGATGAAATTTTTTTTTGTTTGGTAGCCATATTTTTTTCATCGGTTCACCCAATGGCCCAAGGTTTTAAACATTTTTTGTTTGGGGACGGTACCTCTCCGACTGATAGTTTTCGAGATCCCTTAGAGCACCCTAGTCAGTTTTCCACGTCCAGGTCTCTCTATAATTTTGTAGACCTTATATTTTTGAATTTTACACACACAAAAAGTATGGTGAAAAAGTCCCATACAAAATTGTTCAGGAGAGGTGATCAGTACCTGACTTCAAGTAGCTTTATATATATAACTAGTACGGCGCGTGGGTGCGCGGCCCGCAAGCGGACCGCGAGGATTCGAGTAGTTTTTGTTTGAGCACGTCCCACCTATCTTCAATACCCTCGCCGTGCTCTTCATCCGTCTCCAAAGTCTTCGATCATCAGCTCTTTCCGTATTTTTCCTCCGCATGAATTTTTGTTTTCTACACGAAACCATCAAAAATTTTTTTTGTGTAGAAAAATAAATTCCGCCATCTTGTTTTTTAGTTCTTGATCATATTTTTCAAAGAAACCACTCTTCCATCTTTTATACTTGGTGAGATAGACACCGACGAAATTTGTATAGCCGCCATCTTGAATCCGCCATTTTGGTTTTTTTTTTTCACCTCAGTGCCAATTGGATGAGGTTCTGAGTATTTTTTGTTTGAGCAGCCCCCATCTATCTACAAAACTCTGCCCGGGCTCATCAATCATCTTCCAAACCCTCAATCATCATGTCTTCCCATATTTTTCTTTGAGATTTCTCCAAAGAACCGCATCAATCGCCTTGCATACCTAGTTCACAACTTTATACTCTCTCTCAATATTCGCCATACATTTTCTATGGAAAAATAAAGTCCGCCATTTTGAATTTTTTTTGTATTCATCGAGTAGACCTTTGGATCCTGATCATGTTTTGCTAAGAAACAACTCTTTCATCTTTTATACCCTTCGAGATGGACACCGACGAAATTTGTATGGCGGCCATCTTTTTTTCGCCATTTTGAATTTTTTTTCGGCTCACTGCCAATTGGATGACGTTTCGAGTGACATTTGTTCGAGCACCCCCCACCTATCTTCAATACCTTAAGCGTGCTCTTCAACCGTCTCCGAAATCCTCAATCATCAGCTCTCTCCATATTTTTCCTCTTAATGAATTTTTGTCCTCTATACGAAACCATTTGTGAAAAAAAAATTTTTCATACAAAATTTTACAGGAGAGGCGATGAATGAGTCAGTGAATCAGAACGAACAGCTATATATATATTAATAACTTAATATAACTAAATGTGTGTGTTTAACTCCTATTTCCACTCACACGATCGAATCACAGTGACTTCAGAGTAAAATGGACCTAAAATGGCTTATATTAAGGTTTGAGTTCGCCAATATATTCAGCATTCGAAAACAGCCAGCGCCCCAAGCAGAAATGTTGTAAAATAAGTATTCGAACTATTGAATCACGACTTTAAAATAAGAGACTTTGGGTTCATTTTGCACTGAAGTCATTGTGTGTCGATATTCGAATTTCGATCATCGTTGCCACTATGTAATAAACCGGCCAAGTGCGTGGCGGGCCACGCGCAGTGTAGGGTTCCGTAGTCACAATCCTCGAAAAACAGATATAACTCCTTAACCTGTGAACCCTACTTAGCCGTGATAGTTTTCCTTTAAAATTGATTATATACCCTACTGCTGTGAATTTTTTCAAGTTCCTATATACTGCCATTTGGCTGATAGAGGGGGGGGACACTTGGACTCTAATAAAAATTTGCACTTTAAAACATCATATTTTACAAACGGATCTAGAAATCGAAAAATTATGTTCCCACACCCACAATATTTTTAAAAGACCTATTCAACGATACAGCACACTATGGGGTAGACGAGAAAACAAATATTCATCCCCACTTTACATGTAGGGGAGCTACCCTAAAAAAAAATATTTATAAAAATTTTATTTCACCACTTTGTCGGCGTGATTAATATTTATACTCATGCCAAATTACGAATTTCTAGCACTAATAGTCTCTGAGATTAACCAAGGACGGACAGACAGACGGACAGACGGACAGACGGACGGACATGGCGAAACTATAAGGGTTCCTTGTTTACTACGGAACCCTAAAAAGTGGGACTAAGCATACCGTGGGGTAGGTAGAGGGGCGGTTACGCTATTTCACCATCCCGAGCAGTTTTGACCTTCATCCTTGACCTCGTTCCACGTCACCACTCATCCTTTACCTCGCGACCTCCAGTACCTATATCGCCTTTGTTTAGTCTTGCCACGCTTTCTCGTACCCTGAGGGTCCCAGTCGAGAGCTTGTCTGTAACTATAGCTGATGTTGTTCCCTTCGCAGAGTGCGGCCAATCCAAATTTTATTTTTATATTGGAAACTTAAAAAGCTTAACTTTTATTTTTTATAAATAATCAAAAGCTAGGAAAGAATTTATTCAACCAGCTGTTCGCTTCGTATAGTAGGTTCGCTTGTATGAAGGACCGGGAGTATGAATCAACTGCATAGAAAGATTAGCAGTGAGCCTTTGGTAAGTAAGTAATATCAAAAAGTTATATAAGTATAGCAAATAATAATATTAAAGAATTAATTATATAAAATTTCAAAACATTTTGGATATTACGTTTTATTATTTCATTTCTTTGAAGAGGGGCGAACAGTCTCGAACACAACAGGTGAGTCAGCAGGTGGGGTGTGTGACGGTGCGGAACCAAGCATTACGCTCGACGCTCTCCTATCCCATTTTATATCATACTTACTGTAACTTTGGACCCATTATAACGGAAAACGGGATAGGTGATATTCAAAAAAAGAAAACAAAAGTGAATTCTAATTAATGTAATAGTAAAAGTTTTCGATAATTAATTCACATTTGGGTATCGATATGCTAATGAGATTCGCATGTCGTATTCCCGAGTGACCGAACGACATGTTTCCCACCCCCACCACGGTCGACCCAATTGTAATGCAACGGCGTGCTCCGGCCGACGGACTCAGGCACGGGCATTGCGGCGTCGGCCTCCGCGCCTCGCGTCCACCGCGCCATGGTCTGTGACGACGGCCTCCATGCCTCATCGCCTGCCGCTCCCCGCAAATCGCTCCGCCGACTCGCCTCCACGCGGGGCTTCAAACCGCGCTCTGACTTCACCTGGATCCGAGTCTTCGACGGCCTAGAGCCCTACGCCGTCGACGCGCCCAGCAAACTCATCAAAGTGTCCCCGAACACCACCGTCGAGGATGTTAACAAGAAACTTGGATTCAACGAGGAGTTGACGCTTTGGGTGCAAATCGGTGGAGAGAATTCGCGGCGCTTGGAGTTGAACGAGTTTCCTCTGCGAATCCAGGAGCAGGTTCTGGCTAAGAACGGATGGACATCGGAAGCTAGGCGGTTGAGACTGGCCGTAGACCCGGAATTGCGCCATACTCTTCGTTGGTGCGCAGGCCCCGCGAGCCGGTCAGGTGGAGTGTTACGTTCAGGCACTGTGCACGTTCTCAAGGGCCACGTGTTCCCGCAATGGAAGCCAAGACTTGCCCATATCCTAGGATCACAACTTCATACATATGGTGAGTAGAGCATACACATCAAAAACATTATGACGTCTATGTACTTACGTAAGAATTTAGCATAGCGTAAGAATTTAATGTAGGTAAGTAATTTGGAATTCTATGAAGGGGAGATTTAACTTTTGTGTGTGACTGACTGACTTTTTCCTTAAGCTTATTAAGCTTTTTCTTACTTAACTGATGAGAAGTAGCTATTTTATGGTAATACTCTAGCGGAACATTTAATCGTTCTACTGAAATACGAGTAGTGTTCTAAAATGCCTAGTTTTTCTGAATTAAGATTCAGTCAACTTTACCAAAGTCAATTATGTATTTTACAGGCATGTCTTGGGATGTGTTAGAGCTAAGCGGCGGCAGCATCGAGTTCTGTCAGCCGAAGGCTCAAAAGCTGGTGCTCTGCGTGAAACCACGTCATCAAGGAAACAACTTCTTGGATGCTGGAGTAAACCATCTCTTCCTCGGGTTCAACACCGTGTGGGAACGAAACACGTGGTTCTGCTGGTTGACAGAGGTGGGTTATATACCCAATATCGTTATTTCCGTTAAGTTTGGCCTTGGTTATGAACACACATAATGTTATTGCGTTATAAGTGGGATCGCTTTAACTTAAAAGAGGCATTACCTACATTTATTATATTACTAACTGATGTCTGCGACTTCGTTCGCGTGGATTTTGGCAGTTGGTTTTTACGGGATACAAAATAGCTTATTTCTCCTTCCACAAAGTTCAATCTATCGCTAAACCAAAATTCATCAAAATTGGTTCAGCGGTTTAGGCGTGAAAGCTTAACCGACATTTGTTTATGTGCGAAGTGCGAACACACGAAAATAGTCAATTTCTTAAATTAATTATTTTTTCTAAGATAGGTAAGTAAGTAGGTAGGTGCTTTTTTTCGAAAAAAAAGGAAAGTTTTACTAGTAGACGCTTACACGTTATTCAAATGGTTCCACTGTCTTTACAAAATGCGCTTGTCTATAAAATGCGATGATTTGAGAAGATTGGGGCTTTGATTCCGGTACACTTCGCAAACTAACGATCCTTCAACAATCGCGACAAATTGCTAGAAATCTGCTCACTCAGTCAACGTTTTGACATTCCAATGAATATAATTTTATTAATACAGAGTTGCGTAATCTTACTGTCGTCTTGTTACCCAATTACGCAACTCTAGAGCTCAATTAAAAACTGTGGGTCTGGGATATTTTATTATTTGCATAGAGAGCGTCGTTAGCACTTTTACGTAGGTATTTTCTATTGTCATGTGTTTATATAACTAAAGCATAATACAGGCTAGAGGTAAGTCGGTTTACGGATCATAAAATATTTTAGTAAAATAATAAGTAATAACTTTTAATTAAATACGTAATTAAAATAATTGTGAATATTCACATTTCTGTTCGTATGAAGTGCAGCATTGTTTATTAATAAAAAACCGGCCAAGTGTGAGTTGGGCCTCGCTCTTTTAGGGTTCCGCGTATAGGTAAGTATGAAAAACATAATATTTTGAGTGTAAGAAATATTTAATTTCTGAACTAGACCGCGCCGCGCCGCAGCAAACCGTGAAAGAAAAAGCCAAAAAATATTCGTGTAAGCTGTGACAGCTTACAAACTACTATATGAATCGTTGTTTTCAGTAATTGTTGTTTAAATACAGTATACCTATGGGTACATAATGTACCGAAATTTCATATTCCTAACTGGTTTAGTTTTTGAGATAGCCCCCGTCACAAACCCCCCGCCCCCTGAAAAATAATTAAATTCAATTTCTAATTCAATATTTGGTTTTAAGTCTACTGAATGTTGACCTTAAACTAAACCAGAATTTCAGGTTTGTAACTCATTTCGTCTACGAACTAGAGACCTGTGACACGCGGACAGACGGACAGACAGCAGAGCGACTTTAATAGGGCTCCGTTTTTACCCTTTGCGTACGGAACCCTAAAAAGTACATGGCAATTGCATTTTTTAAGAACTAGAATAATGTACGGCGCCCTACAACCATTGTTACGGTCGACATCCTAAATGTCTGCGGCGCGAGCGCCTCCGACCCGTCGCGTCGTCAGTCAAAGCGGCACGAAGCATTCACTCCGACGCGCTGTTTCGCGACACCAATCAAATCTCTTTACAAACCGAGAAAATCCAAAATCAATTTCTTTCCCACAAATATAAAAGTATTGTGATTCACTTAAAAAATATTCTTAGTGATTATTTAACAGAAACTACTTATAACCGCAACAAATAGACGCAAGACATACGCGCATACAAAACAGTGATGTCCTTAAAATTCCAAGTTTAAGTTCAACTTTCGAGCAAGCTTAGTAATGACCGAAGGAGGCGTGCAAGGACACTAAAATTATCGAGTGAACATAACCGTGATAGGAATACCAAATGACTTTTAAATGTTTCATAGTCTCTGAGCATACCATTGGACGGGTTCGTCGGCCGTCGCCCGCACTGCGGTTGCGATTAGACCTTACAACTTAGTCGCTTACTGGTTCAGCATTAATCTTGTTTTCGTTTTCGGAATAGCAATATTATGCAAATGGAACCGAGTACAAATAGATACTCCAAGTAAGACTGCGAAAAATAATAACGCCAGTTTCTAAGTATCACGCAGTAATTTTATTGGTCCGTGAATTAATTTCTATGTAAAATTTATTATCAAGTGTGTGTGTATTGTGCTGAATTGTAATGGTGGAAAATAATAAAATGAAGTGCGAAGAGGAGGAGATTGATAGTTTAGATGTGTTTACCCAACAGAGTGGTATATTTATGGACAGCTTAGAATCTACGTTCAAAGAAAAGTGCGAAAACTTGGTATGTGTCTTGAATATTTTATCTATCTATAACTTTCTAACTCTATGTCGCTACAGGTTTAAATAATTTAATTGCTACTATTCTTCTTCTGTTACACTTATTTTATCTATTTAGCCACCTATTGCTAGTGGCACCTCTATGGTAAAATGGTGAATACCTTCGAATTTGAATTTCTTTGTTCAGGCTACATAGTACGGCAGCCGGCGAACAAAATTTTTAGTGATTAATAACAAGCTGAAATTTCGTGAGTAGGTTCGTTTTAACGAGACGACCAACTTTTTTATTTATGAAAATTCTCGATGGAGGTAGCTTCTCGAGTGGGGAGGTGTTAAAAATTTCGATTAGCTCGGGTGGGAAATCGTTCCACTAAATTTGTAGGACTATGTAGCCATTTCATTATACAAGTATTTACTAAGCTGCATACAAAAAATCAGCCAGTTATTAATAATGTTTAATCATTTTTATAACATCATTATTTGGAAATATTCGGAGTGGAGAACGCTGTAGAATATTATTACTAACCACCTGATTTTTTGTATGCAGCCTAATAAATACTTGTATAATGAAATGGCCATATAGTCCTACAAATTTAGTGAAACGATTTCCCACCCGAGCGAATCGAAATTTTTAACAGCTCCCCACTCGAGAAGCTACCTCCATCGAGAATTTTCATAAATAAAAAAGTTGGTCGTCTCGTTGAAACGAACCTACTCACAAAAATTTAGCTTGTTGTTAATCACTAAAAATTTTGTTCGGCGGCTGCCGTACCAACACATTTTAACGTACGAGTAGGTACAAAGACAGTGGAAATTCGCAAAATCTTCGTAGGTACACTCTTTAAAATTGAAAAACGAATAGGTAAAGTAAGGCATCTTGTTAACACACCGTGAAAACTCACGTTTTGTATGAGTTTTCACGGCGGCGTGTTAAGAAGAGGCCTGAGTAGGTACCTATTTACCTATAAATCATCTTCATATAAACTTTTCTGATAGCTTTTTCTCTTGTCTACGTAGAGTGAAACAACATACCCGTAAGACTCCACCGCTTATAATTTGTCTTTTCACTATTTATCAATTTTCCTACGGGAATAAAAGTTTAGTTATTAGGTAGGTATGTACATTGTACTCGATACTATATTAATTCAAGGATGAAAACACAAACTTATGATTCTACGTTTGTCTGCAGGATGCAATTTTCGTGCAATATCTCGGTGGTTCTTAAATATTTGGGCAAGCATCGCGCGTCGGTTTCGTCGTTTCTTTTTATGCCCGCCGAACTTCAACATAATAATATACAAACAAAAATTACTTTTATACTTTGTACTGGCGCGATTTTTATTTTAAGCTTTTTAGTGCACCTAGGTATCTATGTAAATATTTTACTACTATGTTAATTAATCGATATTTATCTTCGTAGGGCACACAAAGTACCCAACCACCGAATGTCCTGGACCTGAGCGGCGGCGGGCGCTGCTGCCTGCCCGTGGCGCTCACGCAGCACGCCTCCGACGGGTTCGCGGTGCGCGTGCTGCGCATGCGCGGCAACTCGCTGCCCGCCGTGCCGCCGCAGACGTGCACGCTGCACGCGCTCACGCACCTCGACATCAGTGAGAACATGATCACCGAGCTGCCCAAGGAAATATGCCAACTGACACAGTTAGTATCTATCACAAGTATAAATTAGAAATTTAAAAAACCCCCGACATTCGCCATTTTGTGGCGGCGGCCATCTTAGATTTGCATAGTGCTATTCTACTAGTCAAGCCCTTTCATTTGATACCCATATTGAGGGTGTTGTGATAAAATATGTAATCCGCCATTTCGTAGCGGCGGCCATTTTGGACCGATTTTCATCAAACATAGCTAACAACACTCTCGACTAATTCACCTTTCAAACAAAAAAAAAACCGCATCCAAAACGGTCCACCCGTTTGAGCGCCACAGGGGAACAGACACACACACACACACACACACAGACACTCAAACTTATAACACCCCGTCGTTTTTGCGTCGGGGGTTTAAAACAGCTTGAAATGGTTCGTGTAAATATACACACTGGCATGCGTCACGGCCGGAACTTGCCCGGACCCGCTGCCGTGCGTCTCGATCCCCCGAATGCTTATAATTTTAAAATTACGTTTTGCTACTGAACAAGCTGATAAGCATTAAGAAACGTTTCAATAGATATTCGTCTGTATATGACAATTTATGCATCTATTATGAGACGGATGCAAGAGCCGCAAAGGTGTATTGTTAATGCGACTGCGGGAGGTGACCCTTTCTTTTTACCCGACTACGGCAAAGCCAAAAGGAAGGGTTCAGACTTTAGCAGTTTATGTAATATGTATGTATGTATGTTTGTATCCAATTTTTGAATGAGATTCTATGTGTACCACCGTAGCGCCTAAACTACTGGACCGATGAGGTGTCAATTAATTCTTTGTTATGGTCCGGGTGATATAGGCTACATTTTATATACGAAAAAAAATCGAGAAGCGACGTCCGAGCGGCAAAACTAAGTAAGAAGCTTTAGTTTTTAACTTTACTTTGTTCAATTCTGAAAATAAGCTGAACAGGCCGATGCACCCCGGCTGCATCGGACGCGCCGACCTCTGCTGACCTTAGCCGCATTTCTTTTGTCCGCCCAATGCGAGTTGCGACCGACCGGTGCTGCTGACGTCATTACTATTTTATTAATAGAATAGAATAAAAAAGTTTTTATTCAAATAAACTTTTATAAGTAGGTACTTTTGAATCGTCATTTATTTTACCAGTGGTTCGGAATGCCGTTCCTACCCAGAAGAACCAGCAAGAAACTCGGCTATATTTGTTCAAAGATAATCATAGAAACCAAATAGCATATGATATTATTACCCAACTACGGCAAAGCCAAAAGGAAGGG
The DNA here is from genome assembly GCA_920104075.1 of Melanargia galathea. Classification (NCBI taxonomy): domain Eukaryota; kingdom Metazoa; phylum Arthropoda; class Insecta; order Lepidoptera; family Nymphalidae; genus Melanargia; species Melanargia galathea. The sequence goes on from OV049862.1 coordinate 14,956,373, forward strand.
TTATAAATTTAGCGGTCTATGTATGGATGTATGTTTGTATCCAATTTTTTTATCAAATTCTGTGTTTTCTACCGTAGCACCTAAACTACTAGGCCGATTATGATGAATGAGGTGTCAATTGATTCGTTGTTATAGTCCGGGTGACATAGGCTACATTTTATATACGAAAAAAAATCGAGAAGTGTCCTTCGCGCGGCTAAACTAGAATATTAAGTTGGTTTCGGATAGACATAACAGATGGCGCTACTAGCTGCTGCTTGCCCCGCGCTTCTTCCGTTCGAATTCTCATTAGTACGCAGTTGAATACAGTATACCTACACGTTTTTCTACACACTAAATTAGTAGTCGGATTTTAGTTTACGAACTATATCTCTTGTTCTTTAATTTTACCGTACTTATAGCTCTATTTTTATGTGTGTGCGTTGTGTTTGTTATGGTTGTGCTGATTCATTATCTGCTCTTTGTTAGGCAAGATTTTTAAAATGTACGTATACCTATGTACTATTCGAAGAGCATCTGGCGCACAATTCGAGTACATTAAATCAGTATACATTGCCATTACGGGTCTATTTCTTAACGCTCCGCTGGCGAAGCGTGGCGCTCCGCATCTCAGTATCAACTATCAGCCTTCTCGGCTTTGATACTTTTGTGCAATATGCTGTGGTAGCTATGTTGTATGCTTTTTCACTATCCTCATAGTTGATCTTCGTTATGGCCTCAAAGTACGGTTACAGGGAAATAGGATTAACGTTATTAAGTATGTATATTACCTACATTCCTTTAATAAGTATTAAGTACCTAATAATACAATAAGACATTCAGTAAGAAAACCGGGAAAAAGCGTTTTATGTAGAGCTCACCTGCAGGGTTATTGTGTAACTTAGTTACCAACTGAAAATAGTTGCCAACGAATTAGTTTGATATACATTACTGCTTTACTGTGGGAAATATAAAGTGTTTTCATAATTTCACACAGTAAAGCAGCAATGTATATCGAACTAATTCGTTGGTAACCATTTTCAGTTGGTAACTAAGTTACAGAATAATAACCCACCTGTTTATCAGTACGAAAAGTGCCATTTGATTTAAATTTTAGGTTCCGTCAATAGAAGAAATTGAGAATTTCGGACGGAAAGTACTTAAACTAGGTATTTACTATCGTCGATCGTTTGAAGTCATTGTCCGGACTTACATAAATAAAAACCCGGAACTTGTAAGGAGTATTTATTAATTAGAATTTTTTTTACAAGATATCAGAGTTACCAATGTCTGCGATATTCCTATTCATAACAAGCACGGCAACCACTATAATGTCTACCTTACACGCAATGTTTTTAAACGGGCCTATTTAACGGGCGCTTATACGAAAATAAGTTTTTGAAACGTATGTAACCTATACCTATGATAGTTGATTTATGAAAGTTTATATTAAGTAACTTAGTTTTGAGCTTGATACTTCTAGTTCGTAAACAACAGAAAGGGAATTGTGGTCCCTTTTTAACCCCCGACGCAAAAACGACGGGGTGTTATAAGTTTGACGTGTCTCTGTGTGTGTGTGTGTATGTGTGTGTGTGTGTCTGTCTGTTCCCCTGTAGCGCTCAAACGGGTGGACCGATTTGAATCCGTTTTTTTTGTTTGAAAGGTGAATTAGTCGAGACTTGAGAGTGTTGTTACTTGTTAGCTATGTTTGATGAAAATCGATCCAAGATGGCCGCCGCTACAAAATGGCGGATTACATATTTTTTCACAACTCCCTTAATATCGGTATCAAATGAAAGGGCTTGACTAGTAGAATAGCACTATTGCAAATCCAAGATGGCCGCCGACACAAAATGGCGAATGTCGGGGGTTTTTTAAATTTTCAATTTATTTTCATACTAGATGATGCCCACGGCTTCGCCCGTGTGGTTTGTAAAAATCTCGTGGGAACTTTGATTTTCCAGAACAAAAAGTAGCCTATCTGTAGTAAGTAGTAACCCGTCCACAAAACGAAAAAATTCCGTGGGATCCTTACGATTTCGGAATGCAATTCCTTACAGCATCAGGGTTGAGGAGTTGGACATGTACCTACTCGAGGTCATTCAACAATAAAGTCTTTAATTGGTATCCCCAATATCAATTTAAATAACCGACAGTGCCTAAATCCCATTAGTGTTGGGGATCAGATCCCCTACAGCATCAGGATTGAGGAGTTGGAATCCAAATTTTTTTTGTAGGACAGTGTCTGTCTGTCTGTCTGTCTGTCTGTCTGTTTGAACGGGCTAATCTTTGGAACGGCTGAACCGATTTTGACGGGACTTTCACATACAAGTAGAGAATTAACCAGGGAGTAACATAGGCTACTTTTTTAACCGACTTTCAAAAAAGGAGGAGTTGTGTTTTTCTACCTATGTACACCGATATCTCCGAGATTTCTGAACCGATTTGCGTAATTTTTTTTTTAATCGATAGAGAAACATTGCGACACTGTCCTACAAAAAATTTGTATTCCAACTCCTCAATCCTGATGCTGTAGGGGATCTGATCCCCAAAACTAATGGGATTTAGGCACTGTCGGTTATTTAAATTGATATTGGGGATACCAATTAAAGACTTTATTGTTGAATGACCTCGAGTAGGTACATGTCCAACTCCTCAACCCTGATGCTGTAAGGAATTGCATTCCGAAATCGTAAGGATCCCACGGAATTTTTCCGTTTTGTGGACGGGTTACTACTTACTACAGATAGGCTACTTTTTGTTCTGGAAAATCAAAGTTCCCACGAGATTTTTACAAACCTAAATACACACGGGCGAAGCCGTGGGCATCATCTATACTTAATATGTTTTTAATTTAATTTTAATTTCGTTGCTGCAGACCTTAAAAATCAGCCAAGTGCGAGTCGGGCCTCGCTCTTTCAGGGTTCCGTACATAATTATGAACAATATAATATTTTGGGTCTAAGAAATATTTAATTTCCGAGCTAGACATCGCAACAAACCGTGAAAGAAAAACCCAAAAAAATGTTCGTTTATTTTGGTCACAGCTTATAAACTATTTAATAAATCGTTGTTTTCAGTATTTGTTGTTTAAATAGAGCATATAGTACATAATATACTGAAATATCATATTCCCAACTAGTTTAGTTTTTGAGATAGCCCCCGTCACAAAAATGGTCTAAAACTGACAACTTTGATGGCCTCCCATTCCCTTATTTTTTGAGATAAAAATTAAAAAAATATATATTTGTACTCTACTTAATGAGCTCTAAACAATGATACCCCACAAGCTAGGGTAAAGAAAAATTTTTTTTTTCCGGCTCCTTTTTCATGTATGGGAGCCCCCTGAAAAATAATTTAATTCAATTTCTAATTCAATATTTGATTTTGGGTTAACGTTTTACACTAAATACCAAAATTTCAGGTTTGTAACTCATTTCGTCTGCGAGCTAGAGACCTGTGACCGGCGGACAGACGGACAGACAGACAGACAGACAGACAGACACACAGACAGCCGAGTGACATTAATAGGGCTCCGTTTTTTACCCTTCGGGTACGGAACCCTAAAAATCAAAAGATATCATACCAACTTGGTACGACTGAAGCACATTTCATGTGTTACTACTATGACAAAGAGACAGCGTTGATCACGTAGTAAAACTCGTCTTGTCTCACCATTAACGACTGTGATGCTAATAGCCCCACCCACACTACCCGCGGAACTACCGGTGTGCCCCGACAAAGTGCTCCTCGAAGTCGATCGCAGCGAGCGAAGCGCACGCCCAGAGCGAAGCGAGGTTGCACGGAGCGAAGTACCTGCAGAGGCGTAGCGTGGAGTCGTGGACTAATATAGACGTGGGCGAATTCGCATCAGCGAGGCCCCTTTTCTTTCGTTCCCAAGATATACCCAATAGATCTATTCTACCAACAAGTATAACTTAAAAATTTAAAAAACCCCCGACTTTCGCCATTTTGTGGTGGCGGCCATCTTGAATTTGCACTAGTGCTATTCTACTAGTCAAGTCCTTTCATTTGATACCCATATTAAGAGAGTTGTGAAAAAATATGTGATCCGCCATTTTGTAGCGGCGGCCATCTTGGACCAATTTTCATCAAACATAGCTAACAACACTCTCGACTAATTCACCTTTCAAACAAAAAAAACGCATTCAAATCGGTCCACGCGTTTGAGCGCCACAGAGGAACAGACAGACAGACACACACACACACACACACAGACACGTCAAACTTATAACACCCCGTCGTTTTTGCGTCGGGGGTTAAAAATGCTTTGACACGACATACCTACTCATGATAGATAATGAAAAAATATAAATGAGTGGTGGGAGAATATTGACAAGAGACCCCAAACAAGCAAGCTTTTAAAATTCACTTTTTCGAGAGTAAAAGTGATCAAAGTGACGCGAGGCCTTCGAGAGTGTGAGGGCCCTCGAGAGTGCGAGGGCCCACACAGGGCGACGCTGGGAAATGCATTTACGCACACCCTCCGGAAGCCCTACAGCGGACTGCAATGCTTCCGGAAGATAGTGTGGGACACTAAAACCCAGCGATGTTCCTCCGTGTCGCCTGGTGGCTGGGTTACGGGTACACTTGCGCAATCATCCGCGACCCAGCCGGCGCCGTCCGCCGAGGCAGACCCTCCACCGGGGGACCTAAAGGCCCCCTAACACCGTCTGAGGCGCACCAGGAACATAATGGTGCGCCTCCCGACCCGAGGCGTCTCAACGGGCGACGGATACACCATTCCATCACCCGGAGTTCCTCGCTAGAGGCAACCCTCAAGAGGGCCACACCCGCAGGCGACCCTCAAGAGGTTCACCCCTCTTGTAATTTTTTATAGAGGTTTTATTCCTCGCGGCCCCTCGCTCAGTGCGTGGGGCCCCCGGTTCCGCTCAGTGCGGATTACGGGTTGCCCGACGGTGGCCGAAGCCAGCGCCCACCGGCCAAAAAGACCAGCGGACCCGCCGCGCAGGGCGTTTCCACCCCCTCCTGTAATTTTTTAACGAGGTTTTCTTCCTCACGGCCCGAAAGCCTCCCCCCCAATTGTCGCCGCCCGGAGTCTCCACAGTCCACTCTGATGAACAGAGAAGTACCAGGATCCTCCAAGCGGCAACCCCCTGCTGGTTTTGGTCCGCGCCGGGTTTCCCCGGTACCTCCCATATCTGGGAGGCGTTCCCCCATCCGCCACCGGGGGGACGCGCCCGATGGGGGACCAGCAACCCCACACGGGTACACTGTTCACCTCGTCCAACTCCGATCAACTTCGCAAGCAGTGTGCAGCTGGGCTATTACAGTTGTAATGTTAATTGGGTAGGTTTCCGTTGTGTGCCAATTTTTTGAACCGAGTGCACGTCGCACGGGCGTCGCTCTATCTACATCTGTGCGCCGGAGCGTGCCGGTTACGTTCACTTTACGCGCAACCCCCATTAACTGGCGGCCTTGTTTGTATCTTTGTCACACTGAGTTGAACACCATAGAGGTACCATCAGCCATCTAAAAAGCGCCCCCAAGCTATAGATAATGAAAAAAAAAAAAACAAAAAAAAAAAGAATAAAAAAATGTTTAATTATCGATATAACTAAATAGTATCTTATTGAAAAAGTGTCCATGTAAAGTATATTCTCACCTACGAGAAATAAGCAGAATTACATTTTCCTTCAGAGTTCATTGAGCCTTTTGGTATTCGTATTTTTACAACTATTTTAAAAACATGATCTTCATATAAGTTTTTCAAATGAAAATATGTTAATAATCGTGGTGAGAACTTAGGCGGACACTTTCAGAACCACTAGCATATCTAGCACATTATTGACCGAAGCGCAGTCAATAATGTAAATATTTCAATCAAATCAAAACAAAAAGCGACAAGATCTGTTTTTATTGGATTGATTTTAGTGGGCGTATTCGAATATTGAATCCAGAAATGGAATGGAACGATTCAATATCTCTTGCTTTGTTGCAACAATGCCATAAGAGTCACGTCATAATGATAGAAATAGCAATATTATTAACAGAGATTTAAGAATTTAAGCACGTTAGATTTAAGAATATAAGCACGTTAATCACTAATTTACTGAACGTCAAAAAACAGGCAGTCAGATTGAAGCTGTTTTGCGCGATATCACCGCCTCTAGTAGGAAGACAACTCTCTGTTTTATCAAGTATTTTATTTAACGTGTTGCGTGATCACTTCGTACTTTTTAATCTAGGTATGTTTGTTGGCAACCACCTTGATGGATATATGTATGCACTATTGCTTGATTTTAATTGGATGTTTGACTACTTTTGACTAATTGAATTTGGTGTTAATTAGTCATTGCATTCCTAGCAAATAAACATTTTTTACGGCTATTATTGAAACCGATAGCAGAATTTGCGGTGTTGGTATGCTCTAAAATGTTTTAGACGGCAAATATAGCTAATTACTTGGCAACTTGGGGCCAAACTAGTGAGCAACTAAATAAAATTTGGTCTGCTGTAATTTTGTTTGGTTAGCTCATTAAGGGCCTGTTTCACCACCTTCTGATAAGTATCGCATAGGTTATCTACAACTTTTGTCTTTGTCACTTGACATAAAGTAAGAAAGTGACAAAACTTATGTTTAAGCTATCCGACACTTACCTATCGGAAGGTGGTGAAACAGGCCGTAAATATTATTAACGAGCGGATACCCGCGACTTCGTTCGCGTGGATATTGAACATATCGATTTTAATAATCCCGTGGGAATCATTTTGTTTTTCTTAAGCTCCTTTGAGCTTATTTATACCTTGCTAAAAACTGTTAAAATGGCGGATGTTTAGGTACATCAAAATGTAAACATACGCCAGTGAAAGTCCCATCAAAATCGGTCCAGCATTTCAGAGATTAGCCAGTAGTCTTTAAAGTATCTACTTTCTAACAAAAAAAGAATGAATGAAATCGGACCACCCGTTAACGAATAACAGCTAAGTACACATTTTGGCTTTCATCCCCTCTCCCAAGGGAACCATGCTGAATTTCGGGATAAAAAGTATCCTATATGTTACTCCATAGTATGAACTTAAATCATGCCGAGTTTCATTTCAATCCATTCAGTAGTTTTTACGTGATGCGCGCACGAACATACAGACAAACAGATAAACAGACAAACAGATAAACAGATAAACAGACAAACAGACAAACAGACAAAAATTTCAAAAATAGCTTTTTTACGTTCTATTACTTATCCCTAACATCCCCCAGTTATTATTTTGCAAAAATCTTCAATGTACAGATACGGCAAGTCTACGATTTTATTATATGTATAGATATAGATATAGAATAGATAGAAGATGAAGCAGCCAATGGTGGGCTACATTTAATAAAATTCTGGCAAACTGCGGGAGCGGAGCGAAGTGCAACTTCCGTCATAGCCTTCTTCTAACCTAACCAATTGTATAGATTGTTAGGTTCATAACTAAATGATCACAAACAAATCCAGCGGCGGGAGCTGCATCGACCAATTTTATAATCTAGCTGACCTTTATTTTATTATTCAGTTATTTTGCTCTTTCAGCATATATTTTTCTGTGATTAGAAGCATTCAGCTAACTCAGTAGAAATAAAGTATAAATAACTGGTATAAGGTATTCACACATTCCTTCATTTGGTACATCTATGTACGAATTTGTGTAGCAACATATAAAGCACTAACTTATCCTTAGCTTCGGTATTTTTTATACTGCGTTATTTATATTTCTATAGCGTTATATTGCTATACTTCATTTCATACTGCGAAATACAAAACTTAATTTAAGTTAGCTAACTTAACTGTAGATTAGCTTTAGCCCACGATTCCAGCTAGACAGCAGTGAGCTAAATTAAGCTAAGTTTGTTTAGGTCTTGATGTTACTTGTGCCTTACCCAAGTAGGTATGTATACTTTTCATAGTTTAAGTACGTGCATTGTGATTAAATTCCTAATTAACAATTATATGATGCTATCGACTGCAGCCATGACTTGCGGATGGTTTTTGAAGGAATTATTTTGTATGTATATACTGCTTCCGCTCATTCTTTAGTTCCGCGAATAATTAACTACCTACATACTGATCAGATAAATTGCTTTGCTCATAAAAATATTTTCTTAGTCTTATTTAAAAAAAAATTCATATACCTAACGTTTTCCGGATTAAATTACAGCTACGTCGCCCAATCTCATTGGCCAGTAGTCAACTACGCAGAAGATATTATAGTGCACAAGTGTGTGCAGTATAAGTGTACTCTCTATTCCCTCACTCTCCATAGGATACTCATGGGATGACAATCCTACACAACCGGAGAGAGATCAGGCACAGGATTTGCGTGCAACTCCGTCAACTTTAAACCTCGCTTGCTATTGAAAACTTCTTGATAGAAAACCCAATAGCATTTTTTACCCAACCCGGGACGCGAACCTGACACTTCATATTCCGCAGCCGAATAAGCTAACCACCAGACCAATGAGCAGATTTCATGTATTATATGATTGATTATTATTTTAAGTGCCTAATGTTTCACGTCGTGATTAGACAACATAAATATCTATTCACTTCGAAATTCCACTATATATTTTGTAATTGACTACAACTAGTACAATGATAAATCATGAAAAAGTTACAAAAGACTTTGTTAGTTGTTTACCTAATGGATTGAAAATATTATATCTAACTAGCTGACCCCCGCGACTTCGTTCGCGTGTTTTTCTTGGCTATAAACCTCACGGAGCCCGAGACCTTTCCAACGAATGCAAAACCGTGGAAATCGGTTCGTGCGTTCTGGAGTTATAGCGTCAGGAAGGAAAACCCGACCTATTTTTATATAGTAGATAATAGATATACATATTATATGCATGTAACAAGTAACGTACCATATGTAGCTATATAATAATGTATGCATAGGAATAAAGGAAATAGTGACGAAAGGGGAAATCGAGAGTGAAAAACCGAACGATTGCATAGATCGTCCGTAGATAAGCGGTACAATAATGTGCGTGTATTGTAACACCGGTCGAGTCCATTGCGTCTCGGCGGTGGCCGGTGTTGCCAAACTGCGGCTCAAGCAAACTTTAGACTAAGTATAAAGTTACTGCATTTTTAGGAGATTGATACGAATCGCACGGCACCGTAGCCCATGGTCTACGCGGCGCGGTGCTACGGTTTGCTGTTGAGTCGATCATCGATAGAATATTATTGCGATTGATTGTGAAAGAAAGAAATATACTGTTATATACTTAGTTAAGTTATATGTAGATTAAGACTTCCGAGACGTTAGAAATTAGAATGTACAAGGTTTAAATTAAGTGCTGTTCATTCCTAGGACGTTTGTTCTGTGACTTTGTGAAAAAGAAAGACTTGTGGATTGAGAGGAAATGTTTGATTAAGTTTGTGACGTACGTGATGTTTTGTCCTCCGTACTGAAATAAAATCAGCCAAGTGCGAGTCGGGCCTCGCTCTTTCAGGGTTCCGTACATAATTATGAACAATATAATATTTTGAACGGTGAAGGAAAACATCGTGAGGAAACCTGCATGCCTGAGAGTTCTCCATAACGTTCTCAAAGGTGTGTGAAGTCTGCCAATCCGCTTGGCCAGCGTGGTAGACTATGGCCAAAACCCTTCTCACTCTGAGAGGAGACCCGTGCTCTGTAGTGAGCCGGTAATGGGTTGATCATGATGGATGATGATGATAATATTTTGGGTCTAAGAAATATTTAATTTCCGAGCTAGACATCGCAACAAACCGTGAAAGAAAAACCCAAAAAAATGTTCGTTTATTTTGGTCACAGCTTATAAACTATTTAATAAATCGTTGTTTTCAGTATTTGTTGTTTAAATAGAGCATATAGTACATATCGTATAATATACTGAAATATCATATTCCCAACTAGTTTAGTTTTTGAGATAGCCCCCGTCACAAAAATGGTCTAAAACTGACAACTTTGATGGCCTCCCATTCCCTTATTTTTTGAGATAAAAATTAAAAAATATATATTTGTACTCTACTTAATGAGCTCTAAACAATGATACCCCACAAGCTAGGGTAAAGAAAAATTTTTTTTTTCCGGCTCCTTTTTCATGTATGGGAGCCCCCCTGAAAAATAATTTAATTCAATTTCTAATTCAATATTTGATTTTGGGTTAACGTTTTACACTAAATACCAAAATTTCAGGTTTGTAACTCATTTCGTCTGCGAGCTAGAGACCTGTGACCGGCGGACAGACGGACAGACAGCCGAGTGACATTAATAGGGCTCCGTTTTTTACCCTTCGGGTACGGAACCCTAAAACCTAACTAGATAGATATAGGTAAAAAACTAACTATAAGCATTAGGTAATCTAAAAAGCATTTATCTCAAACCTTATAAACGATTTTGATTCTTATTTGAATGCTAACCAAACATATTCAATAAATTTCGTAGACACGCTCTAAAAACTTATATTATCTGCGTCTGTACTCTGTAGTTTCAAAAACATGCGGGCTCAAAAATATGCTAACTAACTAACTAATATAACTGTAAATAGGAATCAAACTTCGTTTACATGAGGAGCGTTTGGAAGCGCTCGAGGGTGACTTGTTTTAACAGCCAAACAATTATTTAAATATAACTTTTTTATAGTACTTATTAAGTTTTTAACAAATTGTCTTGACTGATGTTTGTAGCCGCTCAAAGTCACGGTGGGGCGCGAACCTACCGCGGTCAGTTAGAATACATTCTTAGAGATGGTCATACATACTCGCACATATCCAACTCGAACTTTCTGGATTTTAACAACAACTGCACAACTACAGTGAAGTCATAAATAGTTACGACTTATAAATAGTTACGTGCTAATTAAGACAATCTTATGCAAATGAAATAAGTGGTATTGTACACTCGTAGAATAACATGGCTTCAGAAAGCTGGAAGTGGCATAAATGGATAAAGTGAAAATAAAATTCGGTAAGCTGTTGATAATAATTGGATTTTTTGGACTTCTTTAATGTTTTACTAGACTTGAAAATCTTCTGTTTACAAAACTATATTACACTGATTTCCGTCCTTCATCTTTCGAGATATTGCTCAGGATCCATACATTTAAATGGTACCAATGTAATTGAAAAGGTGTACCGTCAAAACACCTTCTCTATTACAAAGTGAAAGTTATTTTTTTTAATCGTTTCTTTGACGGAGTTATCGGAAAAACAAAAACGACAAAATCGCGTTGCATTGAAAATCTCTTTCTTTGAAGTCAGTTAGAAATAACAAATCGTAGCTGTAATTTTATTATTTTAAGTTCCATTTTTAAATATTAACATGATATTTAATAAGGAATAGATAATAAAATTATAATAACCAAATAATAGATACATTTAGGTCCCTGAGAATTACTTTCTGTGGTAAAAAAAATTAAACTACTTAGTAGTAAATTAGTAAAAAATATTGTAACTTTAGTATTATACACCTACCTAATCAGTAGGTATGTACCTATACTAAAATAATTTTTTGTTCTTTGTTAATATGGGCAAAAGAAGTGCTTACCGAAATTAAATAATTTAGCACTTCGCCGAAAGTCTGTTCTCTACTATTAATAGGTACCTACTATATTATGTATTTTTTTTTATTTCAATACATTTTAAACACTATAGTAGGATATTTATATTCTGTTAAGAGCCATGATTTTCTTCAAGCGAGTACTTTTTTTTATTTATTTCCTCAGTCACGGTGTATGCTCTTGTGGGTCAAAAATTAACATACGGCTAAACTTCACTATAGAAACTATAAGCATCGAACATCTATTGTTTAAACACTTACGTACTATTATCAAAACTTATGCGTATACAAGGTTATTCCTAAGTATACCAAATCAATATGTATGAGTTATGATCACGCGACATAGAGTTTGAATTTTCCATTTTGGGTGTTCGAATTTTGGAAGACAACTTTTATGGATGATTTTCACACAATGAAGTTTCTCACAGACTTTTCCTCGGAGAAATCGTAAAGATATATCTACCTACATATTTTCTTAGGTATGCGTATATTTATGTGATTTTATTTATAAGCCGTAGATAGATATATGTAGTCTATACTCTGCTTGCACGTGTTCTCACCTGACCATAACAGTGACGACGCAGTGTTTCAGTATCAGTTCATACAAATTGTATGAAAGAATATTTTTCACTGTGCCGCAGCTGCGCCGGCACTGATGCTTCACTGATAATGCGAATCAGCCTTAACTTATGGACCCAAAATGACTCATTTTGGAAATTGTTACTAAATTAGTTATGACCTCTATTAACCATCACCATAACAGTACGATTATCAACTTGTGCAACCCAATTTGCTTTTTTAAGATGGTCAAACTTTAACGATAACCGTAACGTAACTTTAACCACCTATGATGGAACTGACCCTTAGTTGATATTAGTGACAATATTGTTAGCTGTTGATACGTAGTATCTATCGTCTATGTGTATAAGTAATTAAGTTTAATAAAATGTACCTACTTGTATATCTTTAATATTCTTAGAGGTGGTACCTACTTAAAAAATGCAATGCACGTTTTTAAGGACGTATCTAAATTGGTCTCGTGTAGTACTTAACTACATACCTACCTAGATAAAATCAATTTTATCGATTTCACGTAATACCTAATTTAATTTAAAACACGCATTGCTGGTAGTATGCTAGTGTATATTGGAGGTGTATAATCAATTATTATTATAATTATACAGATTGGTAGGCTACCGTTTAAGTCATTGGTAGGTATTAAGTAGCTCTTAATTTTCGTAGTATAAAATGAGATCTTAATACAGTAGTCACACGATTTACATACGCGTAGTTATTATGGTTTAAGCATTTAAGTTTATTAAATTATTAAATTCCACTTTCTTCTCCACCGCTACCTACTATTATAAAATTGTAATAGTTTCTCCGTTTATTTATTGGTGGATGTACAACGCAAAAACAATTGGACCAATTTAGATCAAACCTTTGCTATTCGTAAGCATAGGTATATGTAATGTAGTCCAACGTAGATCAAAATCAGTCCTCTAGAAGTGACCAGTGGCGTGCACAGGGTTTGAAGCCAGGGTGTATCGGTGGTATTATAATTTCTACTGCTCCTTTTCTTATCGTTTTACCTAAGCATTGATTTTCTCAGCACGCCACTGCCAGTGGCGTGCACAGGATTTGAAGCCAGGCTATGCAATCGGTGGTATTAAAATTTCTACTGCTCCTTTTCTTATCGTTTTACCTAAGCGTTGCTTTTCTCAGGTTAAGCAGTGCTTTTCTGCCTTGCTGTGATAGCCTAGTGGTTAGGACGACCGACTTCTATTCGGAGGTCGTGGGTTCGATCCCGGGCACGCACCTCTAACTTTTCGGAGTTATGTGCGTTTTAAGTATTTAAATATCACTTGCTTTAACGGTGAAGGAAAACATCGTGAGGAAACCTGCATGCCTGAGAGTTCTCCATAACGTTCTCAAAGGTGTGTGAAGTCTGCCAATCCGCACTTGGCCAGCGTGGTAGACTATGGCCAAAACCCTTCTCACTCTGAGAGGAGACCCGCGCTCTGTAGTGAGCCGGTAATGGGTTGATCATGATGATGATGATTTCTGCCTTGATGAGGTGCACGCCACTGTCTAGAGGTATGGGCAACCTTTGGAAAGTTGCGGGCTAAACTTGTCGATCGAAACAGAAGTCGCGGGCCGTAGATACAATATTTTTTTTTTTGGTTGTGAAAAAACATGCGGTTTGTTTTATTTTATACATCATAATATTATATAAAGTGTAAATATGAAATACTAAAGTTACATAATCAATTTATCATGTGATTAAGTTTTTACTTAATTAAACTTAAAATTCAGCAGAAAAGGACATGGCCGGAATTTTTATGGAGCTGTGCCCTTTGACATGGCCGGAATTTGCTCGAAATCGAAAAAAAAACTTACTTAAATAAACATAAATGGAGGTTAATTATTCATATGTGAAAATTGCTTTTAAAATAAACTAAAATATATCGCGGCAATTACATTTCTCCAGCGCAGGCGTGGAAAAAACACAAAGAATAAGAATGTTAACTGTTATTTGTTTTTCTAACTTTTCTAAGGTCATATCCAAGAAGGTTATATACTCTATATAGACACTGGAGAGTGCGCCTGAAACATTGTAGTTAAGATAAATTAGTCATTTTATTTCAAGGTTCTCTCTCGAGTAAAAATGTCTTATCTAAAAATATTATTTAGGTTACCTACGCACAACGCAGATTGCAGAAGCCAGCCAGAAACATCAAAATAAGGATGGCGATCTGAGATCGATTAATCGGAGAATCGATTTTTGTGTACGTAGTGCGTAGGTACCACAGAATACATTACTCCTACCGTAGAAAAATGAAAACTCCATAGTAAAAAAATGAGAACCATTCAGCGCCATCTAGATTCAGCCCCCAACAACTCTTTGACAGCGGGAGATTCAAATATGGACGTTCTATACTTAACCTAAATAATATTTTTATACCCTGATTTCTAATTCCGTGGAATTCTGACAGCTGTCATTGTCATTTACAGATGAGTTATTTGTATGGAGAACAGGGTTAACATCTACGAAGTACGATTTTACCCAAAACTACTTTAATTCCCAGTCATCATAAAAAGCCATATGCCGAACAATAATATTAGACGTTTCGCCCTAAAATAGAAAACGGCAAGAGTGGAAACTAGAAAGTGCACACTAACAGCAATAGAAAACAAAAGAAGCACATTGAAAAAATTCATTCAAAAATGGAAGTCAAATGACATTCTCACCATGAAGTGTCTGTTAGGCATTTGTCATTCTACATGCGGCAGTTGATTTTTATTTATATAAGTTTTGAATTTTTTATCTTTTTTGTGGGAATTGTTTTATCTCTGGTAACATTACGAAACGTCAGAATTCCACGGAATTAGAAATCAGGGTATAGATAAGGAATTTTGACTCGAGAGAGAACTGGTAAATAAAATGACTATTTTGTCTTAACTACAATGTTTCAGGCGCAGTCTCCAGTATCTACATAGAGTATATAAATAACCTTCTTGGATATGACCTTAGAAAAGTTAGAAAAACAAATATCAGTTAACATTCTTATTTTTTGTGTTTTTTCCACGCCTGCGCTGGAGAAATGTAATTGCCACGATATATTTTAGTTTATTTTAAAAGCAATTTTCACATATGAATAATTAACCTCCATTTATGTTTATTTAAGTAAGTTTTTTTTCGACTAATCAGGGCAAATTCCGGCCATGTCTTTTAGGATAGGTTTCCGGTAGGTTGCAGGTTCAAAATGTTCCGCGGGCCGGACCTAACGCCGAGGCGGGCCGCTTCCGGCCCGCGGGCCGCTAGAACCTAGAGATATAGGGCTTGACACGCACTTTATAATTGCCAACCCGTGAGCAAAAGCAAGTGAAGTTAATAAACAATTAACACCAATAAATTCTGTTCCAGATTGGAAGAGATCAATGTCAGTGACAACGAAATACACTCCCTTGACTACATTTTACGATTACCCCGACTGAGGGCTGTGGTAGCCGCTCGGAATCTCATAAAACATTTTGGTGTAAGTATATACTAAAGAAAATTAAATTCGTTGACGCATAAGCAGTGTTACTGTTACAAATGGAACAGTAAAACGGCATTATCTAAAAATAAAAAAAAATACGCACCTAATTGAGAACCTCCTCCTTTTTGGAAATCGTTTAAAAAGGTGATATGTATTCGTAAATGTTGTATCGACTTTACAACAAAGAATCATAACTACTATTACTGTCTGTCTCTAAGAAAGGAAGTATACCTTGTCAAAGCCCTGCATATAGCAAAAAGTACATTTTTTTTTTTCGATTAAAATAAAATACTTTATTTTCTATTATTTCACTATTATTTACAACCTATCTACATAGGTTCTGAAAACAATAAAACTGCGGAAGCGGGAATAACTAACTACCTTGGTTAACAACTAATTATGAATAACACATTAATCTGCTATGAAAATCTAATAAGGAAATCTCATAATTGTATGTTACATATTCAATTAAGAATTTATTAATCTACGTAGCACGTATAGGTTGGCTAGTCTCTAATGTTTATCATTTATATCATTTATAGGTGACCGAATATTTGGTAAAAATAAAATAAAATTCAGAAAAATAAAATAATAGATAAATTGCCTCTTAGCAAAGAGGCTCTTTGCTTCAATAATGTGACAAATCCGAAAAACCAATTTTTTTATTTGATAATTAAAACAACCGTGTCCGATTTTTTAAATAGCATATTTGTGAATGAATCTTAGATCTATTTGTTTCGACGCAAAATTTTTTGAAAGTTATTAAACAGTCATCTTAGTATAGGATCCCGCCATACAACGACCTTCACCGAGTTGCTTATTTGATGAAACGTATTTTATATTTAATTTAATACGTCAATAAATATATTGCATATGGGTTGCCTAACAAATTCCAGTCCAGGATATGCTTAATTAATAATTGAAAAAAAATTTTTTTTTTAACATTTCACTGGTTTCATTATTAGACAAATTCATAATGAAATCATCTTTATTTTCATTTAATTTTAATTCAATAATCAGACCGGCGCAAAATGCTAGTATCGATTTACCTGTTTACACCTGGCTACCCGAGAGTTGTGACCGGAAAAGAATAAGCAACCTAACGTTTGCATATTCTATGGGCATCATACTTTCGATTGGTATAGAATTTGTCTAATAATCAAACCGGTGAAATGTTAAAAAAAAAATTATTTTTATTTATTAACTAGCTGACCCCCGCGACTTTGTTCGCGTGTTTATAGGTTTTATATAGGATCGGATCGAATCCCATAATTATTTTATTTACCTAAATGTAGCCTAAGTTACTCCTTATAACATCACCTATCTGCCATTGAAAGTTCCGTTAAAATCGATCCAGCCATTTCGGAAATTAGCTGGAACAAATAGACAGACCGACAAACATATATTTAAACTCACACCAGTTTAAAATAAGCCGTACGTTCAAAGATCCCGGTCCCAAGTTATTTGAACCCAATAAATGTCTGTCATTTCTGAACTGAAAAACCCATGACCTTGAAATATTTACGGGACAATATGTAAAGTACTATCTTTCTAACAAAAAAAGAATGAATGAAATCGAACAACGCGTTAATGAATTATAGCTAAATACACGTTTTAACTTTCTTCCCCTCTCCCAAGGGAACCGTGCTGAATTTAGGGATAAAAAGTATCCTATGTCCTACCTCGGAATAAAAACTCAAATCGTACCAAGTTTCATTTGAATCCATTTAGTAGTTTCGGCGTGATGCGCGGCCAAAATACAGACAGACAGACAGACAGATAGACAAAAATGAAAAAAATTGCAGTTTTGGCTTCAGTATCGATTATAGAGTGCCCTCCAATAAAAATTTTCAAAATATCTTCAATGTACGGAATTGGATCTGTTACAGTTTTATTATATTATAGATTAATCATATCTTGGACTGAAAATTAGGCAACCCATATGCAATATATTTATTGTGGCCGATTCTGTTGTACACAATCTCTAAATCTAAACTAAAATGACAGGTCTAAATCTATTGCTATCCTTTTCCGTAGCGAGCACTGTGAAAGAGATAGGAATAAATTTAGACCTGTCATTTTAGTTTAGTTTAGAGAATTGTGTACAACAGAATCGGCCACATTGACATGTTAAATTAAATATAAAATACGTTTCATCAAATAAACATCTCGGTGAAGGTCATTGTATAGCGGGATCTTAGACCATCTGTAAATTTGCATTTTTCAAGATAACACATTATTAAAGCAAAGAAGCGAATTATGTATAATAACATTAAAAAAAACTAATGTACTTACCTAGATAAAATAATTCAGTCGTAATCCAGTAAAAATAATGTACATATATTCTTAATAAAATATAATATGCTCTGATTACCTTACCTTGTAATATTTCAGACAAATAACACAGATCAGATGGGTCCAGGGGAAGAGAGTAGGAGCGAGAACCGCGCACCGCTGACGAACGTCGACCTCCGTCATAACAGATTGAAAGGAAGCATCATCCTTGGCAATTACGAGGTAAGGTTATCTCATTATGAGATATTATGAACACAAATATTTTTAAATACTAAGTATAATTAGGTAGGTACGTAGTTAATTTATTTATATCTCGCCATGTTATAGGCAAAAACCAAAATATCGCTATACCCAGAGAGGCCTTTCTAAACATTCGACTATTGCTTCGCGAATCATTCTGTTCATTGGTCATTCTGTGAGTGCCAGAAGAAATTTTATAAATTTGGCTTGTAACACAAACTGAGTAGTGTTTGAATGTATTTACACTATGTTTTTATTTGTAACCTAAGCTATGCTCGCTTCGTCATACCTCCAGTATCTAGAAAGTAAAGCGATCGCATGACCATCTATCTGATTTTAAATTCTTCATAACAGTTTCGTAAATCGTTTTTATTTTCTTAATTTTCCAGCACTTAGTATCACTTGATGTCTCTTACAACACGATTGAGGTGCTGGTTTTATCTGCTTTGCGTGGTCTTCGCGAGTTGTACGCAGCCCACAATGTCATCCAACACCTAGCCTTGCACGGGGCTTCATTACGAATACTACATGCTCCTTATAATCGTAAGTTTTATTTTTTAAATAACATCTATTCCAATGTTATTTTGTTAGCATCATCTTATTTTATAAAAATAATAGACTATCTGATAAATAAGTACCTATAGTCCTACAAACTTATCTGACCCGGTGGCGGAAAGTGGAATTAATGACGCTATTTTGACATTTCAATACAAAGAAGTATTTATTTCCAACATAATATAATGGTAACAAGAGCGACGCAAGCGACGCTTTCAACGGGCCAGATAAGTTTCTGGGACTATTTATAAAATTGACCGTTTTATTTCAGAAATGGACAGCTTAACTACGATGGTGCCACCTATCAACTTAGTGGAGATCGATGTATCACACAACAAATTATCTTCCTTGCCACAATGGCTTAGCGGCTGTTCTGACTTGACAAAACTGTTTGCCAGCAACAATCAACTAACGTCACTTCCTGATCACTTATTCTGCAGTGAACTCTCAAGTCTTAGTCATTTACGTTTAGCACACAATAAAATAACAAATTTTCCGTCAATGCCACGCTTAAGATCACCTTTGAAAGAATTGCTCCTCCACGACAACTGCATCCAAACACTGCCAGAAAACTTTTTCTCAATTTGTGACAGATTAAATGTTTTAAACCTCTCCAACAACAGGCTCAGTCGCTTGCCTCGTGTTAGAGGAGCTTCACCACATTGCTTAGAGCGCCTCTATCTGACAGCAAATTGTTTAACAGACGAAGTGATAGATGTTATAATAACGTTTCGTGGTCTTAAAGTACTTCATGTTTCCTACAATTGTTTGACAAGTCTACCAGAAAATTGTTTCAACTTTTGGCCAGAGATTGAAGAACTGGTAATTTCAGGTAATTCCTTGATTAAACTACCAGATAACTTGCCACAGTTAAATAATATAAGAGTGGTACGTGCGCATTCAAATAGATTACGCAGTGTTCCGATGTTCGCATGCAGTGCTTCAGTTAAAATATTGGACTTTGCTCATAACGAATTAGACAGTATTGATCTGCGGCTGCTAGCTCCGAAACAATTGAAATTTCTTGATATATCATGTAATAAAAAATTACAAATGGATCCATCACAATTTAATGCATATAAATGTCAACGTCCACTGAGTCTTGTTGATGTCACAGGACAAAATGCAATTTCATGGTCTCAAAAGAGTAATTATCATGAAGAGTTAAATGGTGCTACACCTTGGGTAACAGGATTTTCTGAATGTCCCAATAAGACCTTGCAGCTATCTTGTGCTCAAATTCGTCTGCCATCATTTTGTAATAAGGAAGGTCTGTTCGCAATAATCGATGGCGAAACAGATGTTGAGGTACCGAAAATTTTACAATCAACTTTACCAGGACTCCTTCTTGAAGAGAAGTCTATTAAGGAAACCGTTAATGAGTACATGAAATATGTAATTCTTTCAGCTCATAGAGAATTAAAACAAAAAGGTCAACGAAAAGGCGCTTGTCTTATAATGTGCCACTTATCTCCTATAATTGCGCCGGAAAATGGTTTTGGTCAAATGGCCAGAAAATATAACTTAAGATTAGCTAATGTTGGCAACACAAAAGCTGTTTTAAGTCGCCGTACTGGACCTTTATGCTTAGGTATAGAAAACAATAAACGCTTGGGTTACTCTTCGCGGTATCCGAATACAGTACCTGATCCAGATATTGTACAAACAGTTATCAAAGAAGATGATGAATTTTTGATATTAGGAAATGGCAAATTCTGGAATGCTGTGACAGTGGATGCTGCTGTATCTGAAGTAAGAGCTGAGAGAAATCCAGTTTTGGCAGCAAAGCGATTGCAAGACTTAGCTCAAAGTTATGGCACAGAAGACTGTATATCTGTTATTATTGTAAGATTTGATACGGTACGTCCCGATGTCGACTTACTAATGCGTGAGCTTCGAAACACAATTAACACTAATAAATCTGTATGCAGGCCTGATTGTTGTTGCTCTCGTTTGGAACCCTGTTGTCATTCTATCACACCACCCAAATCAACTAGCGATAGATCTTCACCAAGTGGACAAAGCGATAGACCTCCCAGCGAACTAGTAAACCAACAACATTATGCAAGTGTAAGATCACACATTAGAGCGTCTGAGAGGCGACCTCGCGGCGCTGTGGCGAGAGCCATAAGAGTACGAGTTGAAGAAGAAAAGGACGACGAGCGAAAAAATGAGGAAATACCTTCTTCCGATGAACAATTTAAGTGCTGGGAATATATGTTGGAACAAAATACTCAAATGCTCTTCGATAAGGAACTCGATAATCTTTCAAAAGGCATCAAGTCAAATGGTAGCTTAAAAAATTTAAAGGGTTTATCTGGAAGCAGTCCTCAACTCCATTTGACCGGACAAGCAGAGATTCAAAGACAAAACAAGTCTAAAGTTCCATTTCTCTCAAAACATTTTGGCAGCGCTAGATCAGTTGGGAACAACTTGAAACCCGAATTTCGATTTGGATCTGGTAGAATGCCGAACGGCGGACCGAACGCTGCGTATTTTGGTTCACTCCAGAGGCTTATGCCTTATCATTTAGAATACGATTTTGCTGTTATACAAGAAAAAACAGCACCGTCCCAAGACTCATTGGACCTCGAAGGCCGAATGCAACAGTACTGGGGAGTGGCTACAACGGAACTGTAAATATTGTAAAAAATAATTACATAAAACTTGTAAATAAAACTTCAAATCAATTACCGCATTAAGTGTTATTATTATTAATATACCATTTATTTCTCGACTAGATTTTTTTGCACAAAGTAAGATAATATCACTATGACCTTATTTATATACTTACGTGAGCTATTCTAAGTAATAATTACATTCATTTTATGTACAAGAATATTATTTTATGATTACACGAACAAATAATGTTAGATATATAGCATTCAAATAAGAAAATATCTATAAAATAACGACATCTTAAAGGTACATTATTATCATTAAAATATAATCAGATACCTATCTTTTGTTTGGATCAACGAATAATTCTTGTGGTTTGCAGTCGAAATACATTTTATTTAAAACTATAATTATATACATTAACTACTTACACTTCATTTTGGATACATTTTTGTACAACCACATAAAGTTTACGGCCATAACTTAGATACTATATTTACATATTTCAAAATAATTTTCCCAATGTCTTCTGAAGCATTTTCACAAGGTTTTCACCCTATTCCTGCCACTACGCCGTCATTCTATTGGAATGGATACAGAACAGTCACTTATTTCCTAACCGCTATGTTGAAATTTGAGGATATCTGTTAAAAATGAATTTAAAAGGCGGAATCAGTAAATTACCTACCAGTAGAATTCTATTGAAATTTTACACAGACATGATATTATATTATAAAAATTTGAAAGTTATGAATTCATGACACAAACTTACTTAGTGTAATCACGATTTCTATCCATGTAAGAGCACACCGGCTGATTGGCTTAACTTTTAATATAGACAAACACGTCTTTTAATTGATCAAAATAGATAAGCCTAGACGATAGGTAGGTACTATTTACATCTATATTATGTTTTATCTGTCAGTGTCTTCTGTAATTAACGATTATTCAACTGATGCATCAATCACAGCTCTCGTTTTACTACGAGCTCAAGCGGCTGCACGGCGAGCACGTGAGCGGGGCAGGGTGCGGGGTGCGGCGGGGGCGCGGGCTGCGCGTGCGCCGGGGGTGGCCGCCGCTAGGGATAGCCTCGCGGGGAGTAGTGGTGCGGCTCTCCCAGCCACGAGTCCGGGGAGGGAGGGAAGTCGGGGTACCCTCCCGCGGCCGGGGAGGACGAGCTGCTCATGTCTGATGCGCCGCCTGCTCCCGCAAGGCCGGCGCCGCTCATTGCTTGACCTGTTGCGAAAAAAATTTAAGTACTTACTAAAATTTGTATGGTGCTACGTCGCGGTCGTAGTACTTGATCAAACATATGCCCACTACCTACTCAATTAAATGATATATTTTCTGCTTGGGGCGCTGGCTGTAGACGAAGGGTTGGATGTATGGACGAACTCAAACCTTAAAACGAGGCAGTTCAAGTCCATTTCATTCTGAAATCATTGTTTCGATACTCTAATTTCGATCAACGTTGCCGCAATGTGCAAGCTCGGCATAACCCCACAGAGCATTCAAAAAGATTTCAAGAGCGAGTATTGCAGTGTGGATATAACAGGTATTTACCAATGTTGGTGTAGACGAGGTGGTCGGGCGGGTAGTGGTAGTGCGCGTGCGGCGGCGAGTGCGCGCGCAGGTAGGGCGGCGTGGCGCCGAACCGCGTGCCCGCCGCGCCGCCCGCCGGCGAGCCCTCCTCGCCGCCCAGCGCCGCCGTGCTGTAGCTGTCGTTGCTTAACTCTGCATAATATATAAGTATCCATAAATTAAAAATTTAAAAAACCCCCGACATTCGCCATTTTGTGGTGGCGGCCGTCTTGGATTTACGTAGTGCTATTCTACTAGTCATGCCCTTTCATTTGATACCCATATTGAGGTAGTTGTGATAAAATATACAATCCGCCATTTTGTAGCGGCGGCCATCTTGGATCGATTTTCATAAAACATAGCTAACAACACTCGACTAATTCACCTTTCAAACAAAAAAACCGCATTCAAATCGGTTCACCCGTTTGAGCGCTACAGGGGAACAGACAGACAGACACACACACACACGCACGCACGCACGCACGCATACACACACACAGACACGTCAAACTTATAACACCCTGTCGTTTTTGCGTCGGGGGTTAAAAAAGACGATGAAAATATTAGAATACCTTAGATCAATAATGCACCTACTGTAGTTTGTCGACAAGCCAGCAGTGCGGGCAACGCATGAAGTGCGGGCCCGCCTGCGATCCCCGCAAGTGTCAACCCTGAATAGCTGAAGGCATAGACGCGTGCGGAAAAATCTTGTGGCCCCTGGGCTCATGCATTGCCCGCACTGCTGGCTTGTCGTTTAGTATAGATCTACGATAGAATCTGTGTCGTTAAAGTGTCGGTGAAAAATAAGCACACCCACGATTGGGAACCTATTTTCGTGAGGTCGCTATTAAGAAATATCATAAAGGGAAAACTAATTTCTTCATCTCTTAGGGGAGAACTAGTTTCACACATTAATTATCTAGCTCAGGCGTTGGTCCCAAGTCCCAACCAGTCCCAAAGTGCGGATGCATCTCGAATATTGGCGCATATTGAGCATATCACCGCGTATCTCTAAAAAACTGGTATATAGGTTCAACTAGCCACAGTTTAGGTATAGGTAGGAACCTAGGAAGAGCGACTGCAGTTGAAGAAGTTTTTCTACTTAACCAGGAATCCGTTCATAAAATGCTTGCTCACCGTGATGGCTGAATGAATCCAAGTCGATCTTTAGCTCATCCTTGTCGAGCAGTCGGTCGTGTCTGGGCGAGCCGCTGCCTCCACCTTTCATGGACCGGAAGTATTGCGACCAGCGGGTTCTTCCTGCGTCCTTCTTTAACCGCTTCTCTTTTGCTCTCCTTTGAAACAGTAATTGGTCGTCTTAAATTTTTAATACTCATAGCGATAGCGAAATAAGTGTATCTTAAATTATGATTAACTGTTATTCAGAAGTTATGGTGGTATCTACATATACAATCATACTGGTCAAAATCATAACCCTCCGTTTTTATTGCCTTGCCGTAGTCGGGTAAAAATGCGCCAGTGTTTTGACCATAAAGTAGTTTTTGACTTTGACCCAGTTTGAGATAAGGACTAAGGAGACAGCCACTCGATACATTTTATTATTCACATAAATATAAAAGGTAGGTACATATTGCTAATTAATTGATGTGGTTGATATTTAATCTGAAATAACAATCTCAAGCGCCGAAGGTATTTAAATCGCGCATCAATAGTTACTCGTAATGCCTCCTCTACATGTCTGCAGACGCGTCCGCGAACGCCCGCAGATGCATCCGCAGATGGATCACCACGAGCTGTCCACACGTCTGCAGGTCGATCAGTCTAGATTTATTCTTGACAGACGCAACACGCACGTTTAAAAATGGATATTGAAACCGTAGCTGCCGCAGCTATTTATTTTTTTAGTACTTTTAACTACTACGTGAGTGTGCATACTCGGTGTTCATATTATTAGCCATTTAAATAAGAATTAAACCGCAAGAAGCACGCGTGGACTCTCAATCGCAACTCCGATGAAACTGATGCGTCGCCAGACGTGTGGACAGACGCCGGACGTCCGTGCCGAAACCCTTTGATCTGTGCCACAAAAACCGCCAACAATCGGATTCGAGGCGGACGCGTCTGCGGACGTCTGCGGACGTTAAATACCTACAACAGATGCACAGATTACCCCCTCTATACGTCTGCGGACGCATCCGCAGATGACGTCCGCGGACGCATCTGCAGACGTGTAGAGGAGGCTTTAGATAGACTCGTAGTGTAGGATAAGGACTTATAATAGATGCTTAACCTATGCATCTGATCTTGGGAAAGTTCTACTCCTACGTCCATTTGCCAACACCACCACGACCACTACAGTCTTGTTACGTCCCACTGCTGGGCTCAGGCCTTCTCTCTCATAGGAGAGAGGGATTTAGAGCTTAAACCCGCCTCGCTGCTCCAATGCGGGTTGGCGGTCATTTGCCAACAACATTACAAAAAATAAATCGAATCAAAATTGTAACATTATTTTCAGGTGGTAGGTATGTAAGTATTTACATACATAGTTCATCAAGAACAAAATAGTACATTGTTCCTCAACGGGAGAAAGTGACCGATTACTACGAGCGCCGCAATACGCCCGAGTTAGGAATCGCACTTTCTTCCGGAGGGATACATAGTGCTTTACACCTACGAGGAAAATAATAAAATAATCAAAAATATTAAAATTATTACTGGAAATCAATCAGAAAAAGACGTTGGGTTTCCATTGTGAAAAATCTTCTATCATATGCTTTGTTGTATCTATTTTTATTTATTTCTAGATATCTTGGTTAAGAGATTTTCAATATAACAATAACTGCTTGGCCTCATATTTTTAATTCCGGCGGCGTTGGGCGGCTCACTACTTTTACACCCGTATTCTTAGTTGTAAACTCATGATTTACTCGACTCGACTCAACCTCACAGAGGTGTTTTGATATTCATAGTTGTAATTTTTGTCCTTACCTCAAACACTTTCCTCACTCGAGGTGAGTTGAGTCGAGTCAAATGTAAAGGTGCGTCCAAACTTGAACATTTCACCGAACCGAACTGCGAACATTTCGGCGAACTTGTTACGCTCAGTGTGGACGGCGCGCTTGGAGCGCTTGAGATGGGTTACTGCGTAACAATTCGGCGAAAGTTTCGCCGAACTGTTACGCAGTAACCCATCTCAAACGCTCGAAGAAATGACCGTACATGGCATAGTTCGCGAACATTGTTCGGTGCGGCGAGTTCAAGTGTGGTCGGTGATTTCTGAAATGTTCGGGGTAAAGACACGTGTTCGGGCCGATCCATTCAAAGTCGGTTTTTTCAAAGGATTTCCGCTAATACCTACGTAACTACGAGACGTCCACACTTGTATTTCATCACGTGACCATGTGCGCCTGTTGTTACGGTGCCGTACTTTGACTTATGACCGTAGATCATGGGATTGATGGATAATGTCACGACTCACAACACGTACTCACCCACTCCTCCGTCATTGTGTGAGTGCATGGTGCATCGTGCTCATTCGCGCAGAGGCTCTTGAGCTTATTTTTAACAAACTTCAAAAAAGGAGGTTCTGTATTCGACCCGTATGTAGGTATATGTATGTACTATGTATGTATATGAGTATGTATGTAAATGTATGTTCGCGAATATTTCGAAAAGCAATGAACCAATGATTTTTAACCGACTTCCAAAAAGGGAGAGGTTCTCAATTCATCGCGGATTTTTTTTTTCTGTCTGTTCACCGATTACTCTGCGATTTCTGAACCGATTTGCGTAATTTTTTTTAATCAACAGAAGAAGTTTGCAAAACAGTCCCATAAAAATTTTTTGCTCCAACTCCTCAATCCTGATGCTGCAGGGGTACTGGCCACCTAAACTATATAAGGAATGGGGCCATGTTCATTATGAATTCATATTAAAGGTATCAAGCATAGACTGTATCATCAAATTTCAGGTCCCAACTCTTCAGCTCTGATGCTGCAAGGTACTGCCCACCTAAACTATGGAGATTGTGGCAATGTTCATTATGAATTCATATTAAAAGTATCAAGCATAGACTGTATCATCAAATTTCAGGTCCCAGCTGTTCAGCTCTGATGCTGCAAGATACTGCCCACCTAAACTATGGAGATTGTGGCAATGTTCATTATGAATTCATATTAAAGGTATCAAGCACAGACTGCATCATGAAATTTCAGGTCCCAGCTCTTCAGCTCTGATGCTGCAAGGTGCTGCCCATCTAAACTATGGTAATTGTGGCAATGTTCATTATGAATTCATATTAAGGGTATTAAACATAGACTGTATCATTAAATTTCAGGTCCCAGCTGTTCAGCTCTGATGCTGCAAGATACTGCCCACCTAAACTATGGAGATTGTGGCAATGTTCATTATGAATTCATATTAAGAGTATCAAGCATAGACTGCATCATGAAATTTCAGGTTCCAGCTCTTCAGCTCTGATGCTGCAAGGTGCTGCTCACCTAAAATATGGGGATTGTGGCAATGTTCATTATAAATTCATATTAAGGGTATTAAACATAGACTGTATCATTAAAGTCCCAGCTGTTCAAAAGCTGTTAAATATCTCTTAGCGTAAACAAGTTCGCGGTAATGTTACAAAGCTCCGTTCGCCGGCCGTCCACATTGAGCGTAACAAGTTCGCCGAAATGTTACGCAGTTCGGTTCGGGGAAATGTTCAAGTTTGGACGCACCTTAAGGTTGATCGGCATCTACCTTGAGGAAGTTTTTTATGTGATTGTTAGCTAAAAAAGAAGTATTTCATAAATTTTTTCTAATGTCTTTTGATAGTTTTATTGAATATATGTACGATAGACTATCGTTTGCGCACGCAGCGCACGCACCGCACGCAGCGCACGCACCGCACGCAGACATTTTTTATAATGTCTTTTGATAGTTTTATTGAATATATGTACGATAGACTATCGTTTGCGCACGCACCGCACGCAGCGCACGCAGCGCATGCAGCGCACGCACCGGACGCAGCGCACGCACCGCACACAGCGCACGCACCGCACGCAGACACGCACCGCACGCAGACACGCACCGCACGCAGCGCACGCACCGCACGCAGCGCACGCAGACACGCACCGCACGCAGCGCACTCAGCGCACGCACCACACGCAGACACGCATCGCACGCAGCGCACGCACCGCACGCAACGCACGCACCGCACGCAGACACGCACCGCACGCAGCGCACGCACCGCACGCAGTTCATGCACCGCACGCAGACACGCACCGCACGCAGACACGCACCGCACGCAGCGCACACACCGCACGCAGCGCACGCACCGCACGCAGACACGCACCGCACGCAGCGCACGCACCGCACTCAGCGCACGGTGACACGCAGCGCACGCACCGCACGCAGCGCACGCACCGCACGCAGTCGCGCACCCACCGCACGCAGCGCACGCACCGCACGCAGACACGCACCGCACGCAGACACGCACCGCACGCAGACACGCACCGCACGCAGCGCACGGAGACACGCAGCGCACGCACCACACGCACCGCACGCACCGGACACACCGCACGCAGCTCACGCACCGCACACACATACACACACTCACACTCAAACACACGCACTCGCACTCGCACTCGCACTCGCACTCGCTCTCGCACTCGCACTCGCACTCGCACTCGCACTCGCACTCGCACTAGCACTCGCACTCGCACACGCACTCGCACTCGAACTCGCACTCGCACTCGCACACGCACTCGCACTCGAACTCGCACTCGCACTCGCACTCGCACACGCACTCGCACTCGAACTCGCACTCGCACTCGCACTCGCACTCGCACTAGCACTCGAACTCGCACTCGCACTCGCACCAACACTCGCACTCGCACTCGAACTCGCACTCGCACTCGCACTCGCACACGCACTCGCACTCGAACTCGCACTCGCACTCGCACTCGCACTAGCACTCGAACTCGCACTCGCACTCGCACCAACACTCGCACTCGAACTCGTACTCGCACTCGCACTCGGACTCGCACTCGAACTCGCACTTGGACTCGCACTCGCACTCGCACTTGCACTCGAACTCGCACTCGCACTATCACTCGCACTCGCACTCGCACTCGCACTAGCACTCGCACTCGAACTCGCACTCGCACTCGCACTCGCACTCGCACTCGCACTCGCACTTGCACTCGCACTTGAACTCGCACTCGCAGTCGCACTCGCACTAGCACTCGCACTCGGACTCGCACTCGAACTCGCACTCGCACTCGCACTAGCACTCGAACTCGCACTCGCACTATCACTCGCACTCGAACTCGCACTCGCACTCGCACTCGCACTAGCACTCGCACTCGAACTCGCACTCGCACTCGAACTCGCACTCGCACTCGCACTCGCACTCGCACTAGCACGCGAACTCGCACTCGCACTCGCACCAACACTTGCACTCGAACTCGTACTCGCACTAGCACTCGGACTCGCACTCGAACTCGCACTTGGACTCGCACTCGCACTCGCACTCGCACTAGCACTCGAACTCGCACTCGCACTATCACTCGCACTCAAACTCGCACTCGCACTCGGACTCGCACTCGAACTCGCACTCGGACTCGCATTCGAACTCGCGCTCGCAATCGCGCTTGCACTCGCACTCGCACTCGCACTCGAACTCGCACTCGAACTTGCACTCGCACTCGAACTCGCACTCGCACTCGAACTCGCACTCGCACTCGCACTCGCACTTGCACTAGCACTCGAACTCGCACTAACACTCGCACTCGCACTCGCACATAAAAAAAAAAATTCATTATTAAGGATAGCTAACGTCATAACAAACGAAACATTCCGCCAAACGATGACGTAATTCCTTGAGTTTTACCTTGACTCCACTCATTCGAGGAACCTCGAGAATTCCTCAACCTGACAACTATGAATACCGATCTTGAGGTTCTTTCAAGTCATTCCTTGAGGCCTCCTCGAGTGAGTTGGAGTCGAGGGGCTTTTCGAGTTACGACTTAGAATATGGGTGTAAGACACTTTGAGTTCCCTAAAGCTACTTGTAATTTTATAAATTGAAATTTTGGATAGGTAAAACAAAAGAAAGCGACTCATAAAATACAAAGAAAATAGCGCGAAAAATTTATATATTCTATTTTTTACTTTTATTTTATATTCATATTTAATTGTACTTATTAATTAAAATTTAATATATTTAAAATAGCGGACCCCGGTCGTGCTCGGTGACATACCGACATCAGCGCCATCTACCGTGGCGGTTACTTATTTATTATAGGTGCTTTTTATGTCGTCTTTGTCGAAATAGGTTTTTTTCATGTACTGATCGGATTTTATCAAAAATTAAAAAGAAAAAAGCACGTTAGTAATGGAATTTCATAAATGGAATTTCCGCTCTAGCGCGTTAACAATGAATTCTCATACATCTTTTCAGCCCGCATATTTGTTTGACAGTAATGACGTACTTTTGACTTTTGATAGGAGAAAAACCAGAAGGTACTTTCCGAGCAGGTGTAGTATAAAAATATAAGCACCTCTCTATCATTTCATAAGACATATTATGTATATGACATTGTTTATTCGCTGTTTCATAGCTCGCATACAAAATGAACCATCGCTGATGAATTGAAACTCCACGGGAATCGATTCAAAACACCTAAATACCCGACAACGACTGCACCCTATCGCGTATGTTTAGCGTGTGTCATTAGCGGAGCGGCGGGGCGCCGGACAAAGAGCGCTCTTAATTAAGCCTCCGCCCACTCCGCCGGGACTGCGTGCTGCGATATCGCCGCGATGGATTATTGGAACAATGTCGGAAATTACTTTCACCGCTGTTATTGTTATGGTGTTTTATTGATTTATGTATGGATACATCATGGATCTGTACAAAAAAATCTTTAACTTCGAGTATGTATAGTTAAGCAATGCCTCTGACAGAAAGACTAGAACTGGCTGACTAGAGTCAATATCATGTAAATACGGAAAATTGCTCTAATGGACACTTACAATTCACTCAAGATAGAAAAATTGTAGGTTACACTAATCAGTGGATAGGTAACTCCCATCATGGAAATGTGGGGAGTGCATAGCATACTACGTACTACCTACTGGTATATAGTCGTCGTCTCAACCAATATACGTCCACTGCTGGACATAGGTCTCTTGCAAGGATCGCCACAGAACACGACCTTATGCCGCCTGTTTCCATCGGCTACCAGCGACTCGCTTGAGATCGTCCGTCCATCTAGTGGAGGGTCTTCCAACGCTAAGTTTGCTGGTGCGAGGTCGCCAGTCAAGCACCTTGGGACCCCAAGGTCCATCAGTTCTTCGAACAATGTGCCCCGCCCATTGCCACTTCAGTTTCGCGACTCGATGAGCTATGTCGGTAACTCTGGTTCTCCTGCGGATCTCCTCATTTCTGATTTGATCTCGCAGAGATACTCCGAGCATAGCTCTCCCCATCACCCGCTGAGTGACCCTGAGCCTTCTTATGAGGCCTGGTATATACTGGTATACAAGTATATAGTATGTACATAGAACTGTATATACTAGTAGATCCTAAGCAAACGGCCACGGCACCCAATCGCAATGGAGTAGCCAACTATGCAGGACAATATGGTGCATGGATTTTAAGTGTAGTTTTTAAATAAAGTAGACCAGTTTCATATGGTTGCGAGGCATGGACCTTAGTAGAAGACTTGCGCAAAAAGATCGAAGCCTTCGAAATGTGGACTTATCGTAGGATGCTTAAGTTGGACGGCTAAGGTGTCTAACGCAGAGGTTCTTGCCCGAATGCAGAAGAACACCGACTTAGCAAGAACCATCAAGCAGCGTAAGATTTCGTACCTAGGCTATACGGCCTACTGCAGACGCTTATGACGGGAAAAATTGCAGGAAAAAGAGGTATTGGAAGGCGGATGAAGTCATGGGTAAGAAACATAAGGACTGGCATCAAAACAGTCGCACAACTATATACCGCCTAGCCATAGACAGGGAGAGGTTCAAAAGACCTTGCTGACCTTCAGTAATGGAGAGACACAAGAAGAAGAAAAAGATTTTAAGTGTGAGCGCAAACATGTGTGTGCACCTTCTACTATCTCAGTCAAGTCCGAGACTACTATTCGACACAAATCACAGTCTGAGAGAAAATGTGTTCTCTCCGAGACACGGTGGTCTAAAACCGCCAACTGCCCAACTCTGGGCTGCTCCTTTTTTGGCCCGACCCGGGACTCGAACCTCATGATCCGTAGCCAAATAAGCTAAATAAGCCAAATAACCACTAGACCGTAGAGGCAGGTTTAATCATTATCTGCCTTGAAAAATATGTAACTCTTTATGTTATGTGGCGTGCACAATAGGCATTGCAAGTGAAGCATTGTGATAACGTGCGCGTTTTACGAGGCGCGGCCAAAGCGCAGGGCGTGACGCGCGCCGTGACGACGGCCAGCGCGCGAGACCGAACGTTTTGATAGCTAAACGACTGCACATATATTTTATAGCCTCAATATTGCAACGGTAGTCGGGCGTGGGTCGAAAACCGAAAGGTCGAAGGTTCAAACCCCACCCGTTACATTGTCGCACCTACTCCTTACACAAGCTTTTGCTTACTTGGAAGGAAAGGGGAAAGTCATGTTAATCATGCTAACATACTTGTATAAAAAAAAGTGATTGTGTGGCCGGTGTGGCACTATACCCACCAGCTGCCTCGTTGGTGTAGCGGTTAGCACGTTCGACTGTGGATCACGAGGTCCTGGGTTCGATTCCCGGGTCGGGCCAATAAAAAAAATGAGGTATTGGGTTTTTCTGTCAAGAAATTCTCAGTGCCAGCCCGGAGTTGGAAGTTGGCGGTGTTAGATACACCCCCGTGCCTCGGAGAGCAGGTAAAGCCGTCGGTCCTGCGCCTAATCTCTCTCCGGTCGTGTCGCATTGGCGTCCCATCGGACTATGAGAGTGAGGGAATAGAGAGTGCACCTGTGTATGCGCACACAGTTGTGCACTATAATATCTCCTGCGCAGATGGCTAGTCTCTGCCTCGGTTGAGATTGGCCGCCGTGGCCGAAATTCGGTCAGGAGGACATTATTATTATACCCATATAGCTCGCATAGTGCCATGTAAAATATCGAAAGTAAAAATCTAGGTAAGTATTCGAGTCAAGATCGAACTTTTGGTGATATTTTTTTATTGCAAGATATGTTTGCACTTAAAGACAATCTTGCCTGATGTAAAGCAATGATACGGTCTAGGTTGGAGCGAGCTTGAACGGCTCTTGCCTAGAAAGTGTCTATTCACACTTGTCTTGAAGTAATTCAAAGTGCGGACGGCGAGAGGACATTCCGTGGTCGCTAGGGCATCTATAAGTAGTCTAAATGAAATCAAAATAGCTACCTAACTACTCACCTATAGTAAATCTACAAATAGAGTTCCTTCAAATGGAACCGAAAGGTACATAATATTACCTATGTAGTCTTTATGACTAGGTATATTCTGACAAAGGTCATCCTTTTGTATCGTACACGTACTATATCTGTTTAGGTCGCTAGTAGTTTGCTGAACGTATCTATTGAAATGAATGATCCTATTGAATTTCCTATACCTTTGTGTTTAATAAAAGTTTTATGCAGAAAATTGTAGTTGACTGAACTATTCTTTAATAATGGTAATCTCAGTAAAACCTATCAACCAACTTCATAAATCAGACCATAAAATATTGATCATCGACTACTTCTCGTTAACCAACTGACCATTTTAAAATCATTAGTGCTAACTCGCTTGCCCGCTTTTAGCGTGTATGCTAAATCGATTATCGATATCCGAAATCGATTTATCAATTGACATGGTGGTGGAAACGGTTGACGCTTGATTAACCGCTTTTAAACCTTTTGTTACAGTTTGTGTAGATACTTAGAACTTCTGAGAAGTTCGTTCGTTCGTTTCAACCAATGGACGTCCACTGCTGGACATAGGTCTCTTGCAAGGATCGCCACAGCACACGATCTTGTGCCGCCTGATTCCAGCGGCTGCCAGCGACTCGCTTGAGATCGTCTGTCCAACGAGTGGGGGGTCTACCTGCGCTGCGTTTACTGGTGCGAGGTCGCCATTCAAGCACCTTGGGACCCCAACGTCCATCGGTTCTTCGAGCAATGTGCCCCGCCCATTGCCACTTCAGCTTTGCGACTCGATGAGCTATGTCGGTAACTCTGGTTCTCCTGCGGATCTCCTCATTTCTGATTTGATCCCGCAGGGATACTCCGAGCATAGCTCTCTCCATCGCCCGCTGAGTGACCCTGAGCCTTCTTATGAGGCCCATTGTCAGCGACCATGTCTCAGATCCGTAAGTCATCACTGGCAACACGCACTGTTCGAAGACTTTCGTCTTCAGACACTGAGGGATATTGGACGAAAAGACATCTCGAAGTTTCCCGAACGCTGCCCAGCCGAGTTGGATTCGGCGGTTGATCTCTTTCTCAAAATTGGACCTACCTAGCTGGATCGTGTGTCCTAGGTATATGTACTCGTCTACAATTTCGAGTGCAGAGTTCTCAACGATTACCGGGTGGAGCGGAACATGAGCGTTAGACATGATCTTCGTCTTACTCATGTTCATTTTTAGGCCCACTTGTTGAGAAACTCTGCTGAGATCGTTGAGCATTGTATTGAGGTCTCCCAGAGTCTCTGCCATCACGACTATATCATCGGCAAACCGTAGGTGAGTGATGTACTCGCCGTTTATGTTGATGCCAAGTCCGTTCCAGTCCAGAAGCTTAAAGACGTCTTCCAATGCAGCGGTAAATAGCTTCGGGGAGATAACATCTCCCTGACGCACTCCTCGCTGTAATTGGATTGGCCTCGTATTCTGATCCTGTATACGGACTGACATAGTGGCGTTTTCGTACAAACACTTCAGCGCTTGGATGTACCGATAGTCGATCCGGCATCTCTGCAGTGATCTCAATACAGCCCAAGTTTCCACCGAATCAAAGGCTTTCTCATAGTCCACAAACGCTAAGCAAAGTGGCCGGTTATACTCTTCGGTCTTCTGTATAACCTGCCGCAGCGTATGGATGTGGTCTATGGTGCTGAAGCCTTTTCGGAACCCGGCCTGTTCGGGAGGCTGGAAGTCGTCGAACCTACGAGAGAAGAGTAACCTACGTCTGAGAAGTGTATGGATTTAATGATGGATCAGCAAGCTGCGTTCGATTTTTAACCCCCGACGCAAAAACGACGGGGTGTTATAAGTTTGACGTGTCTGTGTGTGTGCGTGTGTGTGTGTGTCTGTCTGTTCCCCTCTGGCGCTCAAACGGGTGGACCGATTTGAATGAGGTTTTTTTGTTTGAAAGGTGAATTAGTCGAGAGTGTTGTTAGCTATGTTTGATGGAAATCGGTCCAAGATGGCCGCCGCTACAAAATGGCGGATCACATATTTTTTCACAACTCCCTTAATATGGGTATCAAATGAAAGGGCTTGACTAGTAGAATAGCACTATTGCAAATCCAAGATGGCTGCCGCCACAAAATGGTGAATGTCGGGGGTTTTTTTTAATTTCTAATTTATACTTACTTGTCTATTAAGTACTTATATCTACCTAGTAGGAACCTACCAGCTTAGACCAAGTTGCAGTTGCTGAGTTTTCGATCTCAGCAAGTGAAGACGATAAGTACCTAATAGGTACTTGATTTGTAACTTGACAGTAATTATTTTATCTTTATGGCCATCTTAAGAGTTGTCTGTTCAATTAGATCCCGTAAGAGCCATGCTTTTACACACATACCTACTCACGCGGATATTCTGACGACGCGACGTAGGTTCATTAATAATTAGTTACTTAAGCTATTACTTAATAACCAAAGATAATTGATATTTAGAAAACCTATAAATATTTTGGTAAAGTAAAGATTCTATTAGATACATAACTTTTACCTACCTTTTCTTAACTGTGTCTTTTATACAAGAACAATAATAAAAATAGATAAGCGCTTGGCGATGATTAAAGATCACTCTCACAGGCTCACCGTTAATAATGTTTAAAGAGTTTGTATTTTTCTCCTGCACCTTGTGGCACTTCACACTAATGGCGCAGGAGAGGTATGAGTGGCAGCTTCTGGTGTCGGGGGCCAAGATCCTCTTTGGGTCACAGAGGCCGTGAAGTACCTACCTATTAAGTACCTAAGTATAAATATTTTTGTCACCTATTCTGAAACCAGACTTGTACGACGCGCATGTCGAGGCCGGTGTCCTGCGCGAGCTGCTCGCGCACGTGCCGCGCCGGCTTGGGACTGCTGCTGTACGCGCTCTTCAGCGTCTCCAGCTGCTTGGCGGTGATGGTGGTGCGCGGATACGTTATAATGTTTTCTCACCTATTCTGAAACCAGACTTGTACGACGCGCATGTCGAGGCCGGTGTCCTGCGCGAGCTGCTCGCGCACGTGCCGCGCCGGCTTGGGACTGCTGCTGTACGCGCTCTTCAGCGTCTCCAGCTGCTTGGCGGTGATGGTGGTGCGCGGATACGTTATAATGTTTTCTCACCTATTCTGAAACCAGACTTGTACGACGCGCATGTCGAGGCCGGTGTCCTGCGCGAGCTGCTCGCGCACGTGCCGCGCCGGCTTGGGACTGCTGCTGTACGCGCTCTTCAGCGTCTCCAGCTGCTTGGCGGTGATGGTGGTGCGCGGATACGTTATAATGTTTTCTCACCTATTCTGAAACCAGACTTGTACGACGCGCATGTCGAGGCCGGTGTCCTGCGCGAGCTGCTCGCGCACGTGCCGCGCCGGCTTGGGACTGCTGCTGTACGCGCTCTTCAGCGTCTCCAGCTGCTTGGCGGTGATGGTGGTGCGCGGATACGTTATAATGTTTTCTCACCTATTCTGAAACCAGACTTGTACGACGCGCATGTCGAGGCCGGTGTCCTGCGCGAGCTGCTCGCGCACGTGCCGCGCCGGCTTGGGACTGCTGCTGTACGCGCTCTTCAGCGTCTCCAGCTGCTTGGCGGTGATGGTGGTGCGCGGATACGTTATAATGTTTTCTCACCTATTCTGAAACCAGACTTGTACGACGCGCATGTCGAGGCCGGTGTCCTGCGCGAGCTGCTCGCGCACGTGCCGCGCCGGCTTGGGACTGCTGCTGTACGCGCTCTTCAGCGTCTCCAGCTGCTTGGCGGTGATGGTGGTGCGCGGATACGTTATAATGTTTTCTCACCTATTCTGAAACCAGACTTGTACGACGCGCATGTCGAGGCCGGTGTCCTGCGCGAGCTGCTCGCGCACGTGCCGCGCCGGCTTGGGACTGCTGCTGTACGCGCTCTTCAGCGTCTCCAGCTGCTTGGCGGTGATGGTGGTGCGCGGATACGTTATAATGTTTTCTCACCTATTCTGAAACCAGACTTGTACGACGCGCATGTCGAGGCCGGTGTCCTGCGCGAGCTGCTCGCGCACGTGCCGCGCCGGCTTGGGACTGCTGCTGTACGCGCTCTTCAGCGTCTCCAGCTGCTTGGCGGTGATGGTGGTGCGCGGATACGTTATAATGTTTTCTCACCTATTCTGAAACCAGACTTGTACGACGCGCATGTCGAGGCCGGTGTCCTGCGCGAGCTGCTCGCGCACGTGCCGCGCCGGCTTGGGACTGCTGCTGTACGCGCTCTTCAGCGTCTCCAGCTGCTTGGCGGTGATGGTGGTGCGCGGATACGTTATAATGTTTTCTCACCTATTCTGAAACCAGACTTGTACGACGCGCATGTCGAGGCCGGTGTCCTGCGCGAGCTGCTCGCGCACGTGCCGCGCCGGCTTGGGACTGCTGCTGTACGCGCTCTTCAGCGTCTCCAGCTGCTTGGCGGTGATGGTGGTGCGCGGATACGTTATAATGTTTTCTCACCTATTCTGAAACCAGACTTGTACGACGCGCATGTCGAGGCCGGTGTCCTGCGCGAGCTGCTCGCGCACGTGCCGCGCCGGCTTGGGACTGCTGCTGTACGCGCTCTTCAGCGTCTCCAGCTGCTTGGCGGTGATGGTGGTGCGCGGATACGTTATAATGTTTTCTCACCTATTCTGAAACCAGACTTGTACGACGCGCATGTCGAGGCCGGTGTCCTGCGCGAGCTGCTCGCGCACGTGCCGCGCCGGCTTGGGACTGCTGCTGTACGCGCTCTTCAGCGTCTCCAGCTGCTTGGCGGTGATGGTGGTGCGCGGATACGTTATAATGTTTTCTCACCTATTCTGAAACCAGACTTGTACGACGCGCATGTCGAGGCCGGTGTCCTGCGCGAGCTGCTCGCGCACGTGCCGCGCCGGCTTGGGACTGCTGCTGTACGCGCTCTTCAGCGTCTCCAGCTGCTTGGCGGTGATGGTGGTGCGCGGATACGTTATAATGTTTTCTCACCTATTCTGAAACCAGACTTGTACGACGCGCATGTCGAGGCCGGTGTCCTGCGCGAGCTGCTCGCGCACGTGCCGCGCCGGCTTGGGACTGCTGCTGTACGCGCTCTTCAGCGTCTCCAGCTGCTTGGCGGTGATGGTGGTGCGCGGATACGTTATAATGTTTTCTCACCTATTCTGAAACCAGACTTGTACGACGCGCATGTCGAGGCCGGTGTCCTGCGCGAGCTGCTCGCGCACGTGCCGCGCCGGCTTGGGACTGCTGCTGTACGCGCTCTTCAGCGTCTCCAGCTGCTTGGCGGTGATGGTGGTGCGCGGATACGTTATAATGTTTTCTCACCTATTCTGAAACCAGACTTGTACGACGCGCATGTCGAGGCCGGTGTCCTGCGCGAGCTGCTCGCGCACGTGCCGCGCCGGCTTGGGACTGCTGCTGTACGCGCTCTTCAGCGTCTCCAGCTGCTTGGCGGTGATGGTGGTGCGCGGATACGTTATAATGTTTTCTCACCTATTCTGAAACCAGACTTGTACGACGCGCATGTCGAGGCCGGTGTCCTGCGCGAGCTGCTCGCGCACGTGCCGCGCCGGCTTGGGACTGCTGCTGTACGCGCTCTTCAGCGTCTCCAGCTGCTTGGCGGTGATGGTGGTGCGCGGATACGTTATAATGTTTTCTCACCTATTCTGAAACCAGACTTGTACGACGCGCATGTCGAGGCCGGTGTCCTGCGCGAGCTGCTCGCGCACGTGCCGCGCCGGCTTGGGACTGCTGCTGTACGCGCTCTTCAGCGTCTCCAGCTGCTTGGCGGTGATGGTGGTGCGCGGATACGTTATAATGTTTTCTCACCTATTCTGAAACCAGACTTGTACGACGCGCATGTCGAGGCCGGTGTCCTGCGCGAGCTGCTCGCGCACGTGCCGCGCCGGCTTGGGACTGCTGCTGTACGCGCTCTTCAGCGTCTCCAGCTGCTTGGCGGTGATGGTGGTGCGCGGATACGTTATAATGTTTTCTCACCTATTCTGAAACCAGACTTGTACGACGCGCATGTCGAGGCCGGTGTCCTGCGCGAGCTGCTCGCGCACGTGCCGCGCCGGCTTGGGACTGCTGCTGTACGCGCTCTTCAGCGTCTCCAGCTGCTTGGCGGTGATGGTGGTGCGCGGATACGTTATAATGTTTTCTCACCTATTCTGAAACCAGACTTGTACGACGCGCATGTCGAGGCCGGTGTCCTGCGCGAGCTGCTCGCGCACGTGCCGCGCCGGCTTGGGACTGCTGCTGTACGCGCTCTTCAGCGTCTCCAGCTGCTTGGCGGTGATGGTGGTGCGCGGATACGTTATAATGTTTTCTCACCTATTCTGAAACCAGACTTGTACGACGCGCATGTCGAGGCCGGTGTCCTGCGCGAGCTGCTCGCGCACGTGCCGCGCCGGCTTGGGACTGCTGCTGTACGCGCTCTTCAGCGTCTCCAGCTGCTTGGCGGTGATGGTGGTGCGCGGCCGCTTGCTGGCCGCGTCCCCGTCCAACGAGCCCTCACCTGCCACAGACCAATCACCTATAAATGCATATTATAAACGACTTCATTGGAATTGGACACCAATTAATTATACAGGGTGCACCACTACTACAGCCTATAATCGTCCCACTGCTAGGCACAGGCCTCTCATAAGAGACAGGGATTTAGGGCTTAGACCCGCCACGCTGCTCCAATGCGGATTTAGCGGTCCTAATACAGGGTCATCGAAACGTTATGATTACACATCGGCTTCTGCTAAAACACTGACTCGATTTTTATCGACAGTAATTTCTAATCAATGAACCTATTAAAATTTTCGTAAAAATTGCAACAAGTTATAACGTTCTATACGCGTATTATTAATTCCCTGGAATTCTGACGTTTCGTAATGTTACCAGAGATAAAACAATTCCCACAAAAAAGATAAAAATTCAAAACTTATGCAAATACAAATCAACTAGGTACCGCATGTAGATATGACAAATGCCTAACAGACACTTCATGGTGATAATGTCATTCGACATCCATTTTTGAATAAATTTTTTCAATGTGCTTCTTTTGTTTTCTATTGCTGTCAGTGTGCACTTTTTAGTTTAAACTCTTGGTGTTTTTTATTTTAAGGCGAAACGAGTAATATTATTACGCGGCATATTGCTTTTTATGGTGACAGGGAATTAAAGTAGTTTGGGGTAAAATCGTACTTCGTAGATGTTAACCCTGTTCTCCATACAAATAACTCATCTGTAAATGACAATGACAGCTGTCAGAATTCCGCGGAATTAGTAATACAGGTATACAGTCAGCATTATTGCTAGACAATCAATATTTCTGTAGTTGCATTGCTTTATTTTAGCCATCATCATCATCATCATCACCCATAAGGTAGGTACTTACTGGCCCACTACAGGGCACGAGTCTCTTCTCAAAATGAGAAGGCTTTAAGCCGTAGCGGTTGGGTAGAGTTCACACGCCTTTGAGAACATTATGGAGAACTCTCAAGCATGCAGGTTTCCTCACGATGTTTTCCTTCGTTAACACAAGTTATATTTTAATTGCTTAACGCACAAAACTTTGAAAATATTTTGTCTTTGTCACTTGAAATAAAGCGACAAAACTTACGTTTAGGCTATCTGAAACTTATCAGAAGGTGGTGAAACAGGCCTTAAGATTTCGGTATATTTAAACTAGGTATAGCCTCTTGTCTTGCGTTTAAAATAGATTATCTATAAATGTTTTGTTTGTTTACCTTTCGCTCTCGCCGCTTC
Source organism: Melanargia galathea (assembly GCA_920104075.1). Classification (NCBI taxonomy): domain Eukaryota; kingdom Metazoa; phylum Arthropoda; class Insecta; order Lepidoptera; family Nymphalidae; genus Melanargia; species Melanargia galathea. The sequence goes on from OV049862.1 coordinate 14,997,365, forward strand.
GTAGTCAGGCTTGCAGACGAGCTTGCCGTCCTCCATGAGGTAGAACTCGTCGCCCGTGTTGAGCGTGCGCGCGCACGCGGCGCACGCGAAGCAGCGCAGGTGGTACACGTGCGCCTGCGCGCGCCGCACCACCTGCGTGGGCGGGATGCCCTGCCCGCAGCCCGCGCACTTCGTGCCGAACCGCCTGGGACAACAGCCGCAACCAACAACATTATCAAAGTGACATTAAATTATTACCTATCGACAGGGTTGGGTTGTTCCTTCAAGAAATTCTCAGTGCCTTAACCTGCAGTTTAACTTAATTCCGCCTTCTCTCTTTTATCACCGCACAGTACGTCACCGAAAATGTTATCATCCTCACCACCTGGATCATTGACGGACCACAACCAAGCGGTGTGCGAGGTATTTCTTTCCGCGCACGCAAAAACTGTGGAACCAACTCCCTTCGGTGGTGTTTCCACATAACTACAATATGGGGTTATTCAAGGGGAGGATCAACAAATTCCTCAATACCCGGCAACGCATAAGTGGTTCCTCTGGTAGGTACTGCAAATGTTCATGGGCGGCGGTAATCACTTAACGTGACCTCCCTGCTCGTTTGCCCGCAATTTTTATAAAAAAAAAGGGCCAGTACGGAGTTGGCATTTGGCGGTGTTTCACTCGCGGCCCCCGCACACTGGGCCCTTGTGGCCCAGTGTGTATGTGGTGACGACTAGTGGCCGGCCACAAGTCGCGGAAGATATTTTTCATACATTTTTTAGGGTACCTTTTTTTAGGGCGGGGGCTCAAGTCATCGGTCTCAGTTATTATAATTATCATGTGACAATAACCTTTAAAGCCCGACGACCCGTAGATACTAGGGGTGGCGGGTGTAAGGTCTTAATCCATCTCCCATAAGAGAAGAGGCCTTTGCATTGCAGTGGAATGGTAAAGGGCTGTAGTGTTTACGATGGTATTGCAAACCTGGTGCACGCGGATATTGGCATTGTAGTATATGATAAAGATTAATTTATATCATGTTAATTAAGTAATTAGTATTTTTCTACTTTTATGTAATAACCAAATTAAATAAAGTAATTCAAAAAGTAGGTTACCGCTCTTTTCATTACCGCACCGCACGCCACCGAAAAGGTTAACATCCTCACCACCTGGATCATTGGTATACTTCGACCGAACGTTGTGCGAGATCATTCAAGAATATTTCAAATCTAATTAGGTAAGTATACACTTCATACCTCAAGGAAAACATGACACTTTTTCCGATAATATATAGAAGAAAAGCACTTATGAACAATACTGAACAAGGTATAAGATACACGGTCATAATGGTAGGATTATTTAAAAAAATCCTCGGTGTAGTAGAGCTGGTGATGATTCCTAGCAAAGCACTTGCCAGACAGCATGACTCTGGACTAGATATAGGAAAAAAAACAAAAAAAGTACACGATTATACTAAGAGGCTTACTTGAAGAAGTCCTCGGTGCAGTAGAGCTGGTTATTCCTAGCAAAGCACTTGCCAGACAGCATGGCTCGGCATTCGACGCACCGCAGACAGCCGGCGTGCCACGTGCGATCGGAAACTTTCAGCACGTACCGGTCCACTATCATCTCGTGACATCCCCCGCACTTTGGTATACTGGCTGCACAAAAGAGAAAATTGCTTTTCTTCCTGGGCCCACAAACTCTGAAGTATCATTAGCTCGACGGGCTAGGGGATCTCGTATACGTTGAACTTCCACCCAAATTAAAGATTTATGTCCTGGATCATTATATAGTCCGTGAAAGTTAAAAGCTGAAAATGGGCAGTCAGGGAAAATAATTCATGTAGTTTGTTTTTATTTAATAAGATATTGATTACTAGATTTTGTCCGCGGCTTCGCCCGCGTGAATTTCGGTTTTTCACAAATCGAATCGTGGATTTCCGGCTCCCGTTCCCGCTCCCTTTTCCAAACTTTATACCTACTTTCAAGGAAGTTTGCTATAGTAATCTACCTATAGCTGTAGATATATATTTCGTTTTTATCAAAATCCCGTGCGAACTGTAGATTTTTCCAGGATAAAAAGTGCATACGCATACAGATGCATGCAACTATTGTAATAATGTGCTATGTGAGCGTGATTTACCTAAGAACAGTCAACGCCATCTATCGCGTTTTTGGAAGTCTATATCTATTTAAGTCCCACAGGAATACTTTTCCGGGATAAAAAGTAGCCTATGTATTAAGTCAGGGCATAAGCTATCTCCATTCAAAATTTCAGCCAAATCGGTTCAGTAGTTGCGGCGTGATTGAGTAACAAACATCCAAACATCTAAACATCCACACTTTCACATTTATAATATTATATATAGTAGGATTAGTAGGATTGGTATTGTGATTATGTGTGATAGCTTCTGCCCGCAGCTTCGCTCGCGTGAATTTCGGTTTTGAACAAATCCCGAGGGAATCGTTGATTCCCGGTTCCCGTTCCCGCTCCCTTTTCCAACCTTTATACTTTCTATCAAGGAAGTTCGCTATAATAATCTACCTATAGCTGTAGATATAGACTTCGGGGTTTTCAAAATCCCATGGGAACTGTGCATTTTTTCCAGGATAAAAAGTAGCCTATGTGTTGCCAATGCATGCAACACAGCAAACTATTGCAATAATGTGTTATGTGAACGTGATTTACCTAAGAACAGTCAGCGCCCTCTATGGCGTTTTTGGAAGATTATATCTATTTTAGTCCCACAGGAATACTTTTCCGGGATAAAAAGTAGCCTATGTTTTAAGTCAGGGCATAAGTTATCTCCATTCAAAATTTCAGCCAAATCGGTTCAGTAGTTGCGGCGTGATTGAGTAACAAACATCCAAACATACAAACATCTAAACATCCAAATATCCAAACATCCAAACATCCACACTTTCACATTTATAATATTAGTAGGATTAGACTATTACAACAAGTGAACTAGGTATACATAATTCAAATGCTCTAGAAGTTCCCATCGTATCCGATTAAAAGGTTACGATTACCTATTTTATCTTTACGCTAAACGATTTTTCATCCATGACCTTAGGAAGACCGATATCCATCTATCCTTAGCCTAACAATAGGAAAAGTTGTGTTTTTATAACGTTTTTAGGGTTCCATACCCAAAAGGTAAAAACGGAACCCTATTAATGTCACTCTGCTGTCTGTCTGGCTGTCAGTCTGAATTTTGGTATTTGGTGTAAAACGTTGACCCAAAATCAAATTTTGAATTAGAAACTGAATTAAATTATTTTTCAGGGAAGCTCCCATACATGAAAAAGTAGCCGGAAAAAAATTTTTCTTACCCTAGCTTGTGGGGTATCATTCTTTAGAGCTCACTGAGTAGAGTACGAATATATATTTTTTTAATTTTTTGCTTGAAAAATAAGGAAATGGGGGGCCATCAAAGTTGTCAGTTTTAGACCATTTTTGTGACGGGGGATATCTTAAAAATTAAACTAAGTAAGTAGTTAGGAATATGATATTTCGGTATATTATGTACCATATGCTCTATTTAAACAACAAATACTGAAAACAACGATTCATAAAATAGATTATAAGCTGTGACCAAAACAAACGAACACTTTTTGGGTTTTTCTTTCACGGTTTGTTGCGATGTCTAGCTCGGAAATTAAATATTTCATGCGCCCAAAATACATATTATGTTGTTCATAATTATGTACGGAACCCTAAAAGAGCGAGACCCGACTCGCACTTGGCCAGTTTTTATTTACATAAGTTTAGAATTTTTTATCTTTTTTGTGGGAATTGTTTTATCTCTGGTAATACCTATTACGAAACGTCAGAATTCCACGGAATTAAAGATCAGAGTATAATAAGTTTGGGTACGTTGGTTACACAGAAATAACCCATGATAACACAATACGTCGTATAATGGTCCAATATCTATACATAATATAGAAAGCACGTAATTCCACATCCTCTCACACTCACAAATGACAGCGCAGCACGCGCGCACACACCGCGTTCGAGCTACGTACATAGAAGCACCTCGGGCAGGTGTTCGAGTTGTATCGGCGGCACGCGCATGTCACCGAGCTCGTCCTCCACGCCGGGGTACATCATGGCACCCAGCATGATCCGCGGCCGCCCTCAGCCGCTGCGCCCGGCGTACTGACGCCACCCCACGAACCTACCCCGAACCCTCTTATCAGCACCCTCACGCCATTGGCCAACTCCCCAGCGATGATAACAGCCAACACGCCTCTCGACCAATCCCGCTATCGGGTCCACCCAGCGATCGATTGCAATGAAAATCCGCGTTTCAGTGCGTATGGTATTGAACGTTTTACACTCGGAGCGTTTAGTACACAGTGTGCTTAGTCTAAAGCGGAGCACTCGAAAACGAACTCGAAAACTATTGATCGATTTCAGAGTAAAATAGACCTAAAACGTCTTGTATTAAGGTTTGAGTTCGCCAATACATTCCAATGCTGAATGTATTGGCGAACTCAAACCTTAATACAAGACATTTTAGGTCTATTTTACTCTGAAATCGATCAATAGTTTTCGAGTTCGTTTTCGAGTGCTCCGCTTTAGACTAAGCACACAGATGGGGTCTCAAATGTTCCACAGTTCTGATCTGTGCTTCATGTTCATTACAAGGATGGAGAAGCCTATCACAGTTAAATACAAGAGTTGATTCAGTTTTCTTCAAATTGAAATCCCTTGTTATGACAATATGTCTATACATATAGTTGTATATCACATATTGGAGGAAGGTACTAAGCGCGTCAATACTAGAGGTAGGTAATAATAAGTATAATGCGAGCATAATTTAAAAATAAGTAAGTATATTTCTAGTCAGACCACCCAAAGACGCAAATAAATTAAGCTATGTTTACCTTTCTTGTTAGGTAAAGTGACAGTGCATTTACAGGCAAAAATGAAAATGATTTTCCCGCTCCACAGTAGCAAAGGTTCTAATAAAAAAAAAATTCGAAATCTTTTTTTAAAAACGAAGATTGTTATAAAATACCACAGACAAATAAAATCTGTACCTATATATAAATACTATATATCTACTTGTTCCTAGCCTAAGAATAATTTTAAAAAATTTAAACCGCGTCGTTTCGTAGCACCCTAGACGACGCTACGACCTACGTAGATTTGTAAAGATGCTACGAAATGAAATCACTCTAGCCGCTCAAAAAATTACATCCTATCGGAAATGTTCTTTTCCGTTAAAAATAAAAATGTCTCTCAGCTGCCTAATTCTTAATTCATTAATTTTTTTCTCTAGAATTTAAATGGCATTTAAACATATCCATACTTCCTAAGTAACTAATATTATAGATGCGAAAGTATAGATAGATAACTCTGTCTGCCTGTAACCTTTTCACAGCTCAACCGATGAACGGATTTTGACGAAATTTGGTACGCGGATATTTTGTGTATATGTTACCGGAAATGTATGTAATCCGTTATTGTATACAATTCCTAGGAAATGTATACATTTTATATGGTACCGCCGCACACTGAGCGCTCTAGAGGCCACATTCGAGCCACAAGAAAATGTATGAAAAATCTCTTCCGCGACTTGTGGCGGCCACTAGTCGTCGCCACTAGTGGTCCAGTGTGTGGGGGCTGTAATAGATAATTTGATTTTGACCTATCAAAAAAGTAGATTTAAGTATCAGTTATACTTTCACGACAAATACGTAGCTACAAACAATAAATCTGTAACGCAATCCGGCCTAGACCCTGGTCAAGCGTGTCCCGAGTCCCGACGCAATGAATTATACAAGTGAGCGCGAGGGCAGCCGGCGTGTGCGACTTTACGACCACATAAATCACTGAGCACCGTCTCTCCCGTGCAAATCCCTTCGGTATCGATTTGCAGCTTTGAATACTATACCTAGGTATAGTATTCGATATAAAACATAGGTGTATAATGCCGTGCCCGTTTTCACCCGTGGTAGCTTAACAATTCCCTAAGTGAGGATCCGTTAGCGTAATTACTGAAATAAGACATTATACGTAGCATTTAGGTAGGTAGATAGATATCCCTTAAATGTTGGTATACCTACACCAAATCGTTGATTGTCACCTAAGTAGGCTTAGTCGTTCGCTATTTAGGAATTGTCGGTGAAAACGGGCATAGGTAGGCAAAGGCAGGCTGAGATCTATTATAGAACGTATTCTAACTCTACTCTACCCAGAGCACAGGGGATCTTAGTTTGGGGGCCAGAAATTTTGCTAGGCTGTACCATTGCTTACTTTATGTACCTAATGTATTGTATCCATGAATTAGAATTAAAACGGGACACAAATATGTATCCGATATAAATCTGTCTCGTTTAAAGTCTGTCTTGACGCTTAATAGAGTCAAAGAGCAATGCTCTTAGAGCAACCACGCGATTTTTTTTTAAATCTGAATCCGGACGAAGTTTGGGGCATCAGTATTATGAAATATTCGTACAGTGCTCGTAATATTTAGTTTAGTAATTGCTAAGGGTGGGCCGCGGCCGGGCCGCGTGCTTCCCCCGGGCCCGGGACGCGGCGCGTGCGCGCGCTGGGGTCGCAGCACTGCAGGAGCTTCTTGCCGCTAATCTGCACATCGGATGCGACAGCCGACTACTCGACCGGAATCTATTTAGACCTGTAAAGCTTTACTTTGCTCTTTTAAATAAACATTCCATGTTAAACTTTATAATTTTAAGATTATAATAATATTAGGTACCTACTTATGTTTCTTACTCGAAAGTAAAAAACTTAAATGTCATAATGAATTTATTAGGCATAGCCCGCACTGCGAAAATTCCCGCGTATTTTAATATATTTTTTCGCGAATTTTAAATCGTAAGCGTGTGTAGCTTCCTATCATTTCCATATGAAAAATCGCGCGAATAAATTTGCAGTGTGGGCTAGACCTTACTGTAAAACTAAAATGTATCTTAAGTATATAATAGAGGAGCAGAAATTAGTTACCGCTGCATATGGATGCATGTACTCAAATTACGAAAAATCAGGGGTTTTTAAACGGTAAAACGGTACCCATCTATGGTATTACCTCGGCGGCCTGCTGTCCGTCGGCTACATCAACTTTATTCCCAAACCTAGTTACAACTAGCAAACAAATAAAAATTTGTGACATAATTTTTGGTTTCCCCAAAGACACAATTTCTATAAGCGCGTGGCGCGCCCTCGATTATGGTGTTACGTTACTATGGGAAAATAGTTATCGTATGAGACCATCGCACACAAGCCCCTCGAAACATTTGCAATACTCGATTCGTGTACAAATAGAAAAATATGTTTGTTTATCATTGTCAAAATTAGATATAACATAACACAATGAATACTAGTAAGTATACTTACTATACTTAGTAAAGTATATCTACCTATCTACATTTAAAATACTTACGCTCGAAATCTAACCCATACAGAACCACCTGATTTTTAAAGATGGTTAACAATATCGATTGATCTCGACCTAGAGATTGTAATTATTCAAATCATTATAAATTCTGTGATACTAATAATGTAAAAAGAATGAGGAGATAGATACCCCGGGCATAGCAAACTTAACGTTAACTTCCTAAGTATTTGTCAAGTAAATCCACTTGCATTCTGCGGTGGTGTCTGAAGCTGAACTCCATGTTTCTCCCTCCAATGAGAAAATAATTCTTTGCACAGCATTGTAAAATCAAAAAGCTACGTATAAAAAAATTAACTACATAACAACATTAGAATAAATAATTACGAGCGTATGACACGGCCGGGCACTCCCGCCCACTGCGAACGGGACTATAATTCGATAATGTCTCTGTTATCTGATTATGTTGGAACCGAAAAATTATATCGCCCTGTAATTAGATTAAAATGCAATTTAGAGATGCGCGACAGCCGGCACGTGACGCCGCCGCGACGCGCCCAGAGACGCTTTATGGCGTTTTAGCTGTAGACTTATTGTTTTTTTTATTCAACTACAAGTTAGCCCTTGACTGCAATCTCACTTGATGGTAAGGGATGATGCAGTCTAAGATCTGAATAAGAAGTTTATCTGAATAAAAAATATGTCTATTCTATTCGGCTTTGCTTCAGCTGTCCACAAGATAGTTAAGCTACTTATAACAATTTTGTTTTGATAAGAGCAACTGCTGAGTTTCTTGCCGGCTCTTCTCAGCAGAATCAGCATTCCGAACCGGTGGTAGATTCTTGACATGTCATAAGAGCCACACGTTGGCCTACATGAAATAAATTATTTTGAATTTTGAATTTTTTGAATTTTAAGATGGAAGTGGGCTAACTTGGAAGAGGTACATGTATATAATGTATACAGTGGCGTAGCGTACCTTGGCGGGGCTCCGTATAAAATTTGTTTGGGGGCCCTTATGAAGGGTAAAGATTTCTCACAAAAGAAAAAAAAATGTTTGCCTAAAATTAAAAGCAATATTTATTCATCATAATTATTTATCTGTCACTTTTTCTAAAATTTTTACAAAAAATTCAAATTAAATATATACTCTCCTTGCCTTTTTTTACGCGGAAAAAAAATGAAATTGCTTTTTTTGACTTTTGTCATTTCTGAAATAAACAAAAATTTGGGAAGTTTTTGTTAATTTTTGCTTACGCACGTCGGGGGCCCCCGTGGCTTGGGGGCCCCGTATAATTGATACGGCAGATACGGCGGTAGCTACGCGCCTGAATGTATACCTACCCCTGATCGGATTCTACACGGTATCGTACCGGAACGCTAAATTGCATGGCGGCACGACTTTGCCGGTAGGGTGGTAACCAGCCACGGCTTAAGCCTCCCACCAGACCACCCACTTACCTAGTGCTTTAGCTTTACCTACCAGACTGTAGTACTACTTTTAGTTATTACTTTTAGGTTCAATTAGTATTTAAAATTCAATAAAGAGATCGCATCGCTGTCAAAACTGAAATAAAGACTAATAAGACTTTTAGGTGAAAAGCCGAAAAACAATCGTTTTAAAATTTTATTAAGTAGATTTAATAAATTTTACCAATATGAGACGAGAGTATGATGTTATGTTTTTCTAAAATAAAAAGTATTTAGTTAGGTCATACAAAATTTAATGTGTGTTTTCTGAAAAATATTGAAATTCGATATACAATGAATATAAAATTATTTTGCTATAATCCGCTAACAGTGACAAATTTGTAGGCACAACACCACACAATCTTGTAGGCACAACACCACACAATCTTGTAGGCACAACACCACACAAATTCACCACAAAACAAACTCGACGATCGTTTCGCTCCGACACCGGAGCATCTTCAGGAGATGTCAACACAAATTTGTCACTGTTAGCGGATTATAGCAAAATAATTTTATATTCATTGTATATCATGGAATTCCGCAAAGTAACACCTGCTTCCATTCAACATTCGAAATTCGATATGTTTAGTAATTAGTTATTTTCATTACCTAATACATGAGTTTCGTATTATTGTTACAAGAATAATCTTCTTGATGCTTTATTGCTACATTCATTTCAAAAGGCGTTGTTAATGTAGACTCAATCTTGAGATTAAAGAAAATTGAGATTAAATCTCTCAAAATTGAGAGAGAATAAAAATTACCTACCTAAGTAACAAAATCTGTGCATGCATAATAATATAATAAAGTGTAGGTAACTGCTGATTTTTTGCTTCTTCTTATCATAATAATAATATTATGCTTTCCAAATTGGTGGTAGAGCTTTGCGAGCAGTTACAACGCTATTATAAACAAAATAACGTGACTGATTTCGGCCACAGCATCCTATCTTAATGGAGGACAAAACTAGCCAACTACGCAAGAGATATTATAGTAGTGCACAAGTGGGCGCGAAAACACAGGTTGCTTGTATTCCCTCACTCTCATAGTCTGATGGAACGCCGAGGCGACTCGACCGGAGGCAGGCAGGGGCAATTTGGGATTTTATAATTTCTAAATTGTCTCTGGTCTGGTCTGGTGGGAGGCTTAAGCCGTGGCTGGTTACCACCCTACCGGCAAAGCCGTACCGCCAAGCGATTTAGCGTTCCGGTACGATGCCGTGTAGAAACCGATCAAGGGGTATACATACCTCTTCCAAGTTAGCCCGCTTCCATCTTAGACTGCATCATCACTTACCATTAGGTGAGATTGCAGTCAAGGGCTAACTTGTAGTTGAATAAAAAAAAGTTTATGAAAATTATGATATCACATACAAACCCACAGACGATAAAAGTGCACTAAGGTCGTCGTCAACAGCTAAATATACAGCCACTGCTGATATATATACGTAGATCTCTGATATAGAGAATTTCACACGCCGCGGTCTTGAGCTGCTCGTATCCAGTGGCTCCCTGCGAATGTGTGATGTCGGTCTACCTACTGAGGGGTATGTCGCTACTGAATAAGATATCACCGTTGCAGGGCAGCACCTTGGGACTCCAACGTCTATCGGTTCTTCGAACTATGCGCCTCACCCATTGCTACTTCAGTTTCGTATCCCGTTGAGCTATGTCGGTGACTCTGGTTCTTGTATTTATTACACAACCCTGTTTTTTTTTTCGTTAGCAAAAAAGACAATATTATTCGAGCGGGTAACTCAATAAAGGCAGCAAAAACCATAAAATCAAAACTAATAAAACAAACACTGCGAGCCGTCATCGCTCCCTTCAAAACCAGTCCCCCCACTTATTAAAATTAATAAGTGGGCCCTCGTCTGTATTAATGATCGCACTGTGTCAATAGCGGAGTAATGCATTTAGCAAACAACGTTAACCATGCTATACTTAACATTAAACCGGAGCGGGACCACAATTCACTACATTGCATCTCTAGCCTATTATAATCAAGTGGATACGTAGGAAGATGAATACCAGTGCTGAATACAATGTCAATAAAATAACTTCACCTACTTAATACGTTTAGACTAAGTACCTAGGTAGGTATATCGTTGTTTTATCAAAGACTTGCTGATTTAGCTTCCTTAATAGCCCGAGGAAATTCGTTAATTTTCAAGAATAAAAAGTGTCGTAGGTCTATCTCTGTGACAAATTTTCCAGTCTAAATATCTAACAAATTAATAAAATTAAAGTATCTGCTTGAGATATCGGAATGGCTGAGATGTCTTTTATTAAGCTAATGATTTTATTATCATTGAGTGATATCATAATTCAAACTCGGGAACATCTATATAATTTGTTGGTTTATCAGTCTGTCAATCTATCTGTTCATATAGACTCGATTTTGACTTTCACAAACAAGTAGAGGATACATTAAGGAGTGATCTAGGTTAACCAAACGGTTCCTATGGGATTCGTACCAGAAACCTACGTATCTACGACAACGTCGTTGCGGGCAAAAACTAGGACCAACGTCTTAATAAGGACACGAATAAAGAAAAAGGAAACTTCCTTGTCTAAGCATATTTTAATAGATAGGTATATATCCAGTTTTATAAAAGTTCAACGCTTTGATCTAGTTAGATATAATATTTGCCGACCACTACACGCCCGTGTCTGGGGGTAACCGACGGAAGAGGGACGCTTGTTTACTCGGCAAATGTTTTTAATAAGCTCACCAGCGTTATTTGTCCCATAATGAATTATTATTATGAGCGCTCATAACGAGAGAGCACGAAAGTTTTCTCACAAGGTTATTGTGGAGATTTATATCCGTCATATCGAATGTTAGCTGCAACTGTGAGAAACGAGAATCAGGTTGCAAAATGCAAAGTCCACATTGTTTTGGTGCGAACGAGTTTCGGTTAATGAGGTAGGTACATTAAGAAGAAAGCGGCGCGCGTGACGCAACCATGACGAGCCACAACTCAGGTTCGCTCTGAAATTGAATCTCGAACGCATGCCGAGGGCCATACTCCGCATTTAGTTACGCTTGCTCGCACCAAATGCGCTAACGAGACAAAATCAATGTGTTTCAATAGCTATAAGCGACAATAAAATCTGTTTGACACAGGGAATTTGTTTATCGCAGAGTACCTACCTACCTAGCACTGTAACTTTTGATTTCAAATGTCCGTAAATAAGTATTTATTTACTAACTTACCCATAGACACAAGGATATCAATTTGTACCTATCTCATTATACGGTAATATTCGCTAAAATTGAGTGCTAATGATGCAGCAAGAATAGATTTAGAATTATTGGAATCCGTAACTTTTTGGTGAAATCTTACAAGAAATAAGAATCGAGATTTTCACGTCGTTCACGATGTTTTTGACAGTATTATCTGTCATTTTCACATTGTTTTTGATGAGGTTTTTAACAGTTTTTTATCCACAACCCCATCTCAAATTATAATTCAAAATTATTTTATACTACACCTGCTCTGAAAGTACCTTCTGGTTTTTCTCATATCGAAAGTCAAAGTACGTCATTACTGTCAAACAAATAGGCGGGACGAAAAAATATATGGAATTTCATTGTTAACGCGCTAGAGCGGAAGTTCCATTTATGAAATTCCATTACTAACGTGCTTTTTTCTTTTTAATTTTTGATCAAATCCGATCAGTACATGAAAAAAAACCTATGTCGACAAACACGACGTAAAAAGCACCCAATAAATAACAACCGTCACGGTAGGCGGCGCTGATGTCGCTATGTCACCGGGCAGGACCGGGGTCTGCTAGTTTAAATATATTTAATTTTAATTATTATAATTACATATGAACATAAAATAAAAGTAAAAAATACAAAATAGATTTTTTTCGCGCTATTTTCTTTTCATTTTGCGAGTCGCTTTCTTTTGTTTTACCTATCCTCAATTTATAAAATTACAAGTAGCTATTATGGAAGTCAAAGTGTTTAGTAGTCATAGTGAAGATTTGATGACGCCGCCCAACGCCGCCAGAATTAAAAATATGTGGCTAAGTAGTTATTTTTATATTGAAAATCTTTTACCCAAGATATCTAAAGATAGATAGAAATAGTTACAACAAAGCATATGAAGAAGAAGACAATGGAAACCCAACCTCTTCTTCTGATTGATTACGGTAATAATTTTAATATTTTTGATTATTTTATTATTTTCCTCGCAGGTGTAGTATAAAGCACTATGTATCCCTTCGGGAGAAAGTGCGATTCCTCTCGGGCGTATTGCGGCCCTACGGCCTACGGCCTCGGGCCTCAAACTACACCCTCGTAGTAATCGGTCACTTTCTCCCGTCGAGGAACAATGTACTATATTTCATGTCGACCAAGAACGCAGTTGCTCTTGTCTGTGTCAATCTATCTATATCTATATCTATCTATCTATATCTATTCTATACATATAATAAAATCGTAGAATTGCCGTATCTGTACATTGAAGATTTTTGCAAAATAATAACTGGGGGATGTTAGGGATAAGTAATAGAACGTAAAAAAGCTATTTTGAAATTTTTGTCTGTTTGTCTGTTTATCTGTTTGTCTGTTTGTCTGTTTATCTGTTTGTCTGTTTGTCTGTATGTTTGTGCGCGCATCACGTAAAAACTACTGAATGGATTGAAATGAAACTCGGCATGATTTAAGTTAATACTATGGAGTAACATATAGGATACTTTTTATCCCGAAATTCAGCACGGTTCCCTTGGGAGAGGGGATGAAAGGCAAAATGTGTACTTAGCTGTAATTCGTTAACGGGTGGTCCGATTTCATTCATTCTTTTTTTGTTAGAAAGTAGATACTTTAAAGACTACAGGTTAATCTCCGAAAGGCTGGACCGATTTTGATGGGACTTTCACTGGCGGATGTTTACATTTTGATGTACCTAAACATCCGCCAGTGAACTTTTAACAGTTTTTAGCAAGGTTTAAGCTCAAAGGAGCATAGGAAAAACAAAATGATTCCCACGGGATTATTAAAATCAATATCTACGCGAACGAAGTCGCGGGTTTCCGCTCGTTTTAAAATAATTCTTGATTAGCAGATATAGATAGGTACTAGTTAGGTATATCTATATTTATTATTGACCTACCTAGCTACCAACTAATACATTTCACTGTCCTCACTAATATATTTATTTTGTTTTGTGAAAACCCAGAGGCCGACATTTTATAGGTCATCATTATTATTGATGTATAAAGAAACTATAAATACGCTCATACGAAACCGTAAATACCAGATTAGTTGGTATAAATAAAAGTTCTGTGTACGGAACACACGAAAAAATCAAAACAGAGAATAGTTTGAAGGTAGAGCAAACCGATTATAAACCATTGCTTCCTCTTCACGTTCACAACAATTGAACAGAGTTGCGAAACAAACGGGACGGTTCTAAAAAACTTTATGCGGGTTTTTTATCCACAGTTTTTGTTGAAGTTTGTTGCGACACAAATTCGCTTTCGTTTGTTATGCCGCTTGACTTAAATATATAGGCATAATGCCTATAAAAATTTCCGGAGACGTGATAACCTATTTGATCATATTAGACTTGTAGCAGATCTCTACCGCGAAAAAAATAAAAACAGCGAAACCGCTCAAGTCCTACAACTGGGAAGAAGAGGAGGTATTACTATATCTTAGTACAACCACTGTGTCCCACAATGACTTTTCCGCTGTATGACAACTTGTTGTCCCATTATGACAAGTGAAACTTAAGCGAAACTGCCTGTTCTAATGCGGAGACTTCATATAAGATCATAATATTTCCCCATCATTTCAGAGATACTCACTCAGGTCCCTGGCACACCTCCGCCACAAAAGAAATATAGTGCAATTGAACCCGGAGATATTGTGAGTTGTGACAAGCGTCTGAATAGTCTAGGAAAGAGATCTAGGAAAGTTCTAAGAAAGAGGCAGTTTCGCTACTGTTTCACTTGTCATAATGGGACAAGTCAAAGTGGGTACTTACCTATTTCAGCGGTTTAGCTTCTATGGTTGGCGTGACTGCTATGATTTCAAAATAACTCTCTTATTAAGCTCTTAATTGATTAATTTTATATAAATGTTAGCATAACCTAAACAGACGTCTTGAAATTTTTTTGTCTGTCTGTGTAAACGAGCTAATTTTTGGACGGGATTTTCACAGACCGGAAGAGGATTATACAAGGAGAAGCCGTATACTACTTTTATTCCGAAAATATTTAGGGTTTCTGTTTAAAAAATAAAAACTGTTGACATTAACGATAATTTTCACAACCTAACTGGCCTTGATAGCACAGCGATAGCTTGTATCACGGAGATAATCATAATATAATGTTGCTACTTTTTGTCGCGGAAAACCAAAGTGTTTCAACGGGATTTAAAATACCTACCTATAGATCCACGCAGACGAAGTCTAGTCACGGACAAAACAGCAAATTACTTTAATAATAAAACATCTTTTCCTACGGACGGGTACTTAGCTGACGTGCAGTTACTATATCTTTGCACCGCCCTTGTAACATTTTGATCGGATTCATACATAATAATTCAATGGTCGTACTACAGTAGCGTGCGCATGCGCTTACTTATGCTAAGTAAAATACTATACCTACTGATGTTATTGTTGCATTTATTGACTAAGCATCACATCATCTTTGGTAAAGGGAAACACGCCATCCCACAGTAGACCTATCTACCTGGCATACATTATATTTAAATGAAGCTACGTTACGGTTTCCGTCAAACATTGACCACCAAAAAAGTTCAAATAATCATAATAATTATGGACATTACCACCACTACAGCCTTTTTAATATCCCACTACTGGGCACAGGCCTCCTCTCTCATACGAGAAAGAGATTAAGAGCTTAGACCTGCCGTGCTACTGCACCTTGGCAGGCTATTGTCACATGATAGTGATAATAACCGGGACCGACTGCTATGCTCTCCGAGGCACGGGTTGACGCACCGCCAACTACCAACTCCGGGGCTGGCACTGAGAATTTCTTAACAGAAAAACCCCCTAAGTACCTACCTAATAATTTTTGCCCGACCCAGGAATCGAACCCGGGACCTGCGTGATCTGCAGTCGAATATGCTAACCACTAGACCAACGAGACAGTCTATAGACATTAAGCAGCTGTTATTTCGAAGTCACAGACACTTTTTTATAAGATAGATACTTAACATATTAGGTAGGTCTATACGAAAATGTTACCAACCACAATTGACAGTCTGCAACACAGTAGGTAGGACCGCGACCGGTAGGAAATCATAAAACACAAGAGGTGCAAATCAGGATGGATCAGCTGTCATGGGGAGATGCGGCGGGCGCGTGCCGAAGCCCTGCGGGGCTTCGTGACGTCAGCCGCATCTGCCCGACAGATGGCGCCGCGCCCGCCCGGCCGGACGCCGCAGATACCATCGCACGCACGCTACGCTCCCCGCCAATTTGACATAGTGTCCGTGACTATATGGACACTTAAAATCATCAAACGACCACTCCAAATTATACTTAGTAGGTACGTAATTAGCGATTAGTTGCTGTGAAGTCAACACACAAAAGCTGTTTGGGATCTGGTTTCCTGGGATAACAAAAGAGAGCGTTTTTGGCGTTAGGTAGGACTTGACTTAGGTACTTACGTGTCAATAACCGCTCTCAAGGAAATCACACAATAGTTTCAGAGAAGTCTTCTTGTTGTAGTTGTGGTCGGCAACGTATAAGACTATTGCACTTTGTTCGCTGCTGAACAGAACAACGTTCGGTAAGGTTCTTTTCCACTGGTTAGTGTAAGATATATTATACAGTCAAGGCGTTATGAATAGAATAGAATAGAAAAGTTTTTTATTCAAATAAACTTTTACAAGTACTTTTGAATCGTCAATTGAATCTACCACAGGTTCTGGTAGGAGGAGCTGGTGAAACTCGTTGTGATATTTTGGTATTCCTCATGAATCATGATATGGCCAAAGACTCTACTTACTCCACTCAGTGACATCAATCGACGCTATTAAGAAATACTTATTGCACTGCATGACAGTATGATATCCTGTGAATGTAAAGTGTTTAGCTTAGCACTTATGTCTAAACCAAACAACGTTAAAGACCGTGGAAATTAGACGGTGCCCCGTTCATCGTTCATTTTTGCGGTGAACGATGCACGATACGATATTTACTATGGCAAAGTGCCTGTGAACGATGAACGGTCGGTGTTTAAACAGTCCATTTTCGATGATTCACCGATGAAGCCTCGATAATGAAAGCAAAAATCTCGAAAATGAACCATCTAACTAATTTGACCTTAAAAAAATGCCAGGTTATTTAGTACCCCTGTTTCGGTTGACGGAACCAACAAAAATTGTTCATTACTTATAGCCTATCATAATCTACCATCTACCTATATGTTTATATAACATAGAGTAGGTAAACTCTTGGAAAACTCACGGTAAATAACTAATATCAGGCTACTTAGAAGTAGGTCCATGGTTACTACTTACTAACAAAATGTTGAATTAAAAGGCGATATAGGTAAAACGCATTCCTTAAGTAGGTAGGTACCTGTTCATAGTAAAATGACAATAAAATAGAAAATATCTGACTCATGGTGGATAGACAAACAAGTACCTTCACTTGTATGCTGTGACGCTAGTACAGGCATAAAAACTAACTGCGTAACGCTATGGTGTAACCAATTCAATGCTAGTTTGTTATGTAGGCACTTAGCTGAGTTTGCACGCGATTTTCTTCACCTCGTGAGAAATCGTAGGTTTCCATTCCATTGACATCTAACCTTCACCTCTTCAGTACAATAAAAAAAAACATATAAATTGAATAACAAAACTAAGTAATAGGTACGTGGTAGTGTTTATATTAAAAAAAGAAACCTAGAATAATTATTAAAAAAAGAAAATCAATATTTCAGACAGTATGAATCAGTATGAATGACGTATCTTTCTACAAAAAATATACCTATCTAACTTAATTTGATTACAAAATCAGTAGGTCGGCTTCTATTAAAAGTACCTACCACCTTTTCAACCAGTGTACTTATGAAGCACCATTTTTTGGGTAGGGCATAATCTCAATAGATCACAAGACAGTAGACCGAATTATTTTTGCTGGGTTTTCCCAGCTAACCTTGTTATAGAATATAGAATCTATAGATAGCTGTGAAAAACCCTAATTAGCTTTAAAGGTAGCAATAAGGTAGCAAGACTATCTTGTGCAAACAGCTAGGTATTGACTTTCCAACAAAACGAAATATTTTATAAGTAACTTTTCTTGCCTTGTCATGAATCTCATGATACATCAGTATCATGAGTATTCATGAGAGTATTCATGACAAAATAATACTGATATAGATTTTTCGAGGGCAATAGCTATATTTTTCTGTAAAATGTAATAATCTTTCAGATAGCATCTGTTCGTAGTGATCAATAGGGTGATTGCATGCACTCAGGGCGTGGTACACCCTATTGTTTTTATTATATGAGGTAACTGGTAATTACCAGTGCATCGGAATATACCTTAGTGATTTGCTATTTGCGCCATATGGCGGTTTTATAACATTTTTAATACGTATACTAATAAAATGATATTGTACTGGGTGATGATACGCGTGACATCGTTATCAGCTAAAGAATATCATCAGTATCGTTCCAACTGATTTACTTATGTACTTTAATGCATCTATTTTTGTCTTTTTACTGTCGCTAAAAAGAGAATCCTCATGAAAAGTCCCCAATTGATAACGATTTTGCCGACGAATAAAAGTAAGTACCTACCTACTTACATACTTTTTAATTAGATCTATATTTGGCAATTATCCTAGTCTTTTATACCTAAATTGTATTTTAAGCCTCTAGCCAAAGAATTAAATTTAAATGGTAAGTATTTATTTATTTAGTTTTTGTACTTACTGTGAGTTCAAACAAAAACCACCTCTACATATTTTTATTGACACAAAGACCCTCTACTATAAGAAGATGTGATTGGCATTTCATATGATAGAAACAAATAAGGTCCTCAATAAACACACAACTAGATATCTATTGAAAGATTAGAAAGTGGTGAAGGTAAAGTTTATTTCTAGGGAATTATAACAATAAATAATAACAGAAGTTTCTACATTAGATACAAGAATAAGGATTATCACTAGTAAGTCAATCTTGTTGAAATTATCAACACTTTTTGTTGTGAAATGATTACATCGTGTTAAGACTAATTACATTTAACTACCTAGGTACTTAGTTCATTCTGTCTTGCAATAATTTTGTATTAGGTAACATAGCCTATAGCTTGCTTCGACTTCACACGGAGAGGTTTTCTAAGTGAACGTATAGACAGAACATAATTATAGATAGTAGGTAGGTAGTAGGTACCATGGTACCTACTAGACCTAGGTAGTAAGTACCTACATTATTATACTGTATAAAGCTTACAAACTGATGACCGCGACTTGGTACACATGGATTTAGGGATCTCCGCGTCTCTGAGAGCTATATCTGTGTCCGTCAAGATTGGGTTAGAAATAAAGCCATGCACATCCAATCTATAGTCCTCTACTCTGGCCTGTGAATATTCCGTCCAAATCGGTCCAGTCCGACAGACAGACAGGCTCCCCCACACAGGCGCGTTATTATAGGTCGATAGTATCGGACGACGATAGTATCGCAAGAGTTCCTACTTCCATTGCGGCGTTATTATCGCAGCAGTGTGTAACTACATGACCATCCTAATAGAAAATGTACTGGAAACAGATATTGCAATAACGCATGCGATATTATCGACCTATAATAACGCGCCTGTGTGGGGGAGCCTTTAAAAACATCTGTTTGATTATTGCTGTCATTTAAATTGTTTTGTTCAAACTTTTTAATTTTAATTCTAGTTTTAATTTTTAATTTTTTGGTAAATGCAGTGACACCTTTAATAAGTTGTGCATCTAATTATGTGTATTTGTGTGGTTTTTTTTAAGGTTTTTATTGATGTAATAATTTTTTTGTTATCCAAATAAATAAACAGACACAGTCATAGAGAGACACCTCTTTTTTATTTGAATATACCTAATATAGATGAGGGTGAAACCGTAAAAACTACAATGAAATCCACTGAAGAATAAAAATATTGTAAGTACAGAAAAATCGGATTGCTGCTTTTTTCAGCACTAGACTTCAACGACTGGGAAATAGAAGTAACGATGGCAAAAAACAAAATATATCAAATTAAAGCTAATAACAGACATAAATAAAAGTGAAAAGGGCCAAAAAAGAAATATGTTAGTGGGGAAAACAATGAACTTTCACACAAGCAACCAGGTTGATTTAGCGTGGTTTATCGCGGAATCACAGCCGAGGCGCTCTGCGGTGCTGTAATTGAATTTAGTGAACAATCCCTTACCCACGGAACGCCTTGCTCCCAGTAGTAACGCACCTGTGCCCTACATCTTATAAAAAATAATTATTTTGTTATTTCATGAAAATAGTAATTATTTTGATGAAAGGGAACCGTGCTGAATTTCGGGATAAAAAGTATCTTATATGTTACTCCGTAGTATGATCTTACATCATACCAAGTTTCATTTCAATCCATTCAGTAGTTTTTGCGTGATGCGCGCACAAACATACAGACAAACAGATAAACAGACAAACAGACAAAAATTTTAAAAATAGCTTTTTTACGTTTTATTGCTTATCCCTAACATCCCCCAGTTATTATTTTGCAAAAATATTTAATGTACAGATACGGCAAGTCTACGATTTTATTATAGGTAAGTATTGCAGGAATAGATTAGAAACTAGACTTCACACACTTTCACCTTATAATTATGAATACAATAACGCATTATTTACACAAACAGCGTGGTCTGAAAGCGTCGCAGCACAGAATTATATGAACAAAGATAAACTTAAATCAGATTTGCTTATGACCATATATCGTTTATGGATCCTATTAATATTCTAAAACCTATTAGAGCATCATTTAGGTTGCTAAACCCTATTAGGTATGTATTATTCTGGTTTCAGGATTTAGTTGTGTTAGCCAACACACCGACTTCCGTAGGTAGTTTTTTTTTTTTGACTTGTCGTAAAGTCGGTATTTACCTGATAGTGGTGTAGAATAGTTAAAGTGTATTAATTCCTAACTCAGTTATAAGTAGGTGGATACATAATACATAAGTAGGTATACATACTAAAATTAAATTGGTCTAAAAGTAATTTAGTTTACAAATCGTGTAGAACCGAATGTTGCACCCATTGTCTTTTTCAAACCAATGAGGTGTTATTTTTATGCAGTTCCATTTTTAAAAAAGTTAACGAAAACATAGCAAAGTTCAAGCTTCATAAAAGCGTCAATATATATTAGCAGTCGTAGTTCGAATCTCACGATATGTTTTGTTTGAAAATCAACACATGATCAGATTTATACACAGCGTGTTTACGCACGAACACAAATTCACCCTTACCAAAACATTGACGCGTGCTAGTAACTTTTTAGCCGCGAGAAAAAACAATGGAGCAATTTCTCACAAGTATCGTTTTCACCCGTCGGCAGATCAATGTAAGCCCCGCGCGATAATTGAATCGCGAGGGTCAGGACGCTTCGGGTCCATTATTAGTGATACATTTGATTCGTATGTGGCTACCCTAACCGGAGCTTAGAGGGGGTGCCGCTTTGCTAATGGAAAAAGTCAACGTTATTAGAAAATCGTTCAGCTAATACTATGAAATTTTGAATTTAAGTAGGTAAGTACTTAGGTATATTGCTTACTTATGGAGCCATATTTATTTGTAGTAACTAAGTATGTAGCTTTCTTATTCC
This sequence comes from Melanargia galathea, assembly GCA_920104075.1. NCBI lineage: Eukaryota > Metazoa > Arthropoda > Insecta > Lepidoptera > Nymphalidae > Melanargia > Melanargia galathea. Next base: position 15,019,027 of record OV049862.1, read on the forward strand.
AAGGTACTGAAATTGCAACCTCGTACACGAAAGCGCAGGGTATGCAGACTCGCCGACTAGGTGAACAGAAATCAGATTCGCAGCGGACTCGAGGCATGAGTCTCTACAAGAGACCTATCATCCAGCAGTGTAGGTTAAACTAGTGGACGCAGAAGAAGGAAAAGTATCTGGCCCACTCTTTTTAGTAAAACGGTACTGATACCGCTCTGCCAATACCTGCTATTCATCCCGCCCGCTACTGATCGTAGCTGTAGGTACCATATGTGGTACATGTATGTGTACCATATGGTACAGCTATACGATCATGACATATATGTATGTACCATAGTTATGATAATTTGATTTTCACAACATAACTTTTGTCTATAATAATGAAGTACCCAAACTTATTTTAAGCTAGCTTTTACCTGCGAATTCGTTACCTACTCTTTGATTATTCCATGAAAAAGAATCTAAAGGCATTGTTTCTGTTTTCCCGCGGGACCATAATTTTTCCGAGCTAAAAAGTACCCTATGTTCAATGTTCATGTCCAAGATACAGGTTATGTCTGTACCAAATAACATAAGTTGCGCCGTGAACAGTTAACAGATAGACAGACAGTCTCACTTTAACATTTAAAAAGATTATGTGGGAAAAATTACTTTCATTGACTTTTATTTTCCTAATTAGTTCATAAGCATAACCTTTACTTATTCTTACTATAAAAAACTACAAAGCAGGTATCCCTATCTACTTTACAGTTGTGCAGCGCTTGTGTTTCACTTGTTGTCTAGTGGGGATCATTACTTAACTCTATTACACTTTTTGTGCCAAGTGTTTCGGCGGTACAACAAGGGTGAAAACGACCCTACAAAACGAATGACATGCTTTCAACAGCCTCCTCCTGTTTTATTGTTTATTTTGAGCATAAAGTTTTATACAGTTTCCACTTTCCTAACTCCACCTAGCTGGTACCTACAGGAAAATTCCTTACACTTAAATGTCCTTAAACCTAGGTAACCTAATAATAGTTACTTACAAAAGATTGATTATAAATTAGGTGGTGTATTCGAAGACATTTATCTCTTCCATATCCTACAAAGACTCAGCTGCCTGTATGTATTTCTATTTTCTATGTAATTTACGATCTACAATCTAGATACGTCATGTTAAAGCCACTGAAAAATGTAGCGCTGATAGTGTCTGCTTACATAATGAATGTAAGTATAACCTATACACTATACCTACAGATTATGGGATAATTACTTATGCATAGTAGGTATATTATGTAGGTATGGGTAGTTTTCTAGGCAGGGATATTATTTAAGACCCTATTGGTCTCTTAATTTTATAGAAAAATACTTTTGGCAATAAAATTTCAAAAGCCATTTGCTTAAGTAATCGCATAACATTTACATGCCCTAATACGCTCGAACGGGTAGTATTGTCATCAATCTTGAAGGGCAGTGACTACATGGTGAATGGAACGGTAATGCGTACGACATATGGCGTCATGTGCGACCTAGTGTGTGGGCATAGTGTCTACAGAGTATAGTGGGTATGGGTGAACGAAGTGTACACTCATGCGTTCCGCCTCGATGCTACTGAATAGACCCGCGGCTCAAGTGACCCGCACCGACCTTTGGACGATGCACGGCCGTTCGCGATACAAGATAATATCGCGATACAAGTGGCCACCTTGTATTGTGGACTCTTTGAAACGTTCAAAATATTCAGTGGTGACAAATGTTGCAGTTTTATTGTTTGGAGTGTGTTGTCAAGGAATCGGTTCGCAAATTACCCGCATTTTTAACAAATAGAAAAGATGAAACATATTAATTTTTTTTTTACCTATAAGTGGCATGGTATGGGTTTCAAATTGGAACATTCGGTTTGATTTTAATTTTTACCCATTAGAACTTCCAATATAGGTAAAAACCCCAAACCCAACATCCAAGCAATTTCGGAAGTGAATATAGGTATGTACGAGTATGTAAGTAGTATGTATTTCCATATTCCATATTTCTATTTCGCAACATCGCACAATTTAGTTCCCTATTTATTTTTAACGTGATAACGTCTTATAAATCGATGAACGCCGGCTACAGGCACGAAAAAGCATGACTCATTGTCGCGAATCGCGTGCAAGCGTCACTGCGGAACAAGCGATAAAGAAGGCACGATCGGCCTAAGCGTTCGGCTTGTGACGCATCTATCTCTCTTTGTTTTCTTATGACGTTATCACGTAAAATTATCGTCCGTAAACCGTCTTTACAGACAACCAAATTTTTAATCTAATTATTTTAGAATCAAGGTCCAATAAAGTTCCCCCATCACCTTCCTACCACCGTACCGCAAGACATCGTATGGGTTTCCATCCCTATGTCGTCGATGTTCCAGCTACGCGAACATTCAATTCAGAGATTCAAGTCTTCGTTCCTTATACGCACGGCTAGGGTTTGGAATACCCTTCCGAAATCTGTGTTTCCTGACACCTATAACCTGGGTATCTTTAAAAAGAGAGTGAATAGGGATCTCCTAGGCAAACGCGTACCATCGTAGGCCACATCATAACTTTCCATTAGGTATGATAGTGGCCAAGCGTACTATGTCTTAGATACTGAATAAAGAAAAAAAAAGTAGTGATTAAGTTATAAACCTTCAAAAAATAATAAAACAATGTTACAAGTAAATCCGAAACACATGACAATGAATATTTAAAACGTCCTGTGTGACGAATGAGCTGACACGTATGGCTGCGTAGCCGGATTGCGTCCGCGCTAACGGGCGTCGGGCGTCGGGCATGCCTACGGAGGAGGGTTGCGTTGTGCGCGCTAAGTGCCGGGAGGCCACATGTCGCTCTCGTCGCGCTAATCTCCAGGATTTGCCATCCGATGTCCCCGGCAATCACCCGTCTCACTTCGCATTCCATCCAACGATACATCCCTCTCGCTCGCCTCATTGAATATTATTGCTCTATGGGGATTTTGAAAATATGGAGCCGTTTAGCGAAAGCCGTACATTGTATCCATCCAGTAGAATTATTCATACGCGGCTCGCTGCATTTATCACTTAATGGCATTAGCTATTAGGCCGTTTAATCGCTCGATTTACGTCTCTATTGACCGGCAACTTGTGTTATTGTTTGAAAACTGTGATGATTTCGAAGAGAAATGGAAAAGATTCAATAAATTCTAATACACATGGTGAATCAAAACCTTTAATGCAGGTGCTTAAACGACAGAGATGCCAACACTAGGGATATTGCCGACTTGTTTCATGACCCAAGTGAAAAATAAACACTGAATTACTTAGCACAAAAGTTAATTTTCATTAAGTTTATTTTTTATACATTTTCCGCTACGTGATATTATGACGTATTAATAACTATGTAAGTAGTTATGTACGTGGTGAGTTTAATAGATATGTAGAAATGGTGAATGTATAACAGCTTTGAACAACATGTGACTATAGCTGACTGTAGATAAATAATTATTCGATATGTTTGTAACAATCGATAGGTAACTTTTCCATCCATCTTCAGACTCACTATTAAAATAATAATTGTCCATTAACGCGATTGATGTCAGAAATGCATACGTACCTATAAAATGATCGCACTGTCAACGCGACATGCGGTATATACCTAACACATGGCGACTCTGTTTGTATACCATTTTATACCGGACGGTCAATAAGTGACTACTGAGCTTCTATTTCAAAGCGTTACGACTTATTTTGGCGGGACAACGACATCTTTTAATCGCAGGAATTGTGGTTATATTGAGCGCATTGTCGGGACTCTGGCGTGTCATTGCTTCCCTTGCAACCCTAAAATCGTTCAATTCCATCTAGCCGGCCGGGCAGACAGGTTAACTTTTGTTGTTTTACAAAAGCCGTGCATTACCGTCCGATTGTTGGCACAAATGTTGTGTATTACAAAACATTTCATGTTGACTTACCGATAATTATCCTGAGGTTTTAATTCATTATTGCTTTCCGCCTGTTCAATCAACAACTGTTTATTTTAAAGTGTTTGCAATGTAATTAATTAAATGCTGCGAGAGGTGAAAAACGATCGTTTGAAAAACTTTTTAATGTATTTTTAGATTGAAAAATAATGGTGAAATACCAATATAGATTTCTTTCCCATCTTAGTGGGTATTGACATTTCATATAATAAAAAAAAATTAAGAATTATTCTTTGGCAAACGAAAAGTCAATAGAGGTTTTGAGGCATTGCCCTCGAGGTGGTTTCGTGCGCGTTTCAGGCGGGGAGGCGCGGGCGGGCGGCGCCTGGGGACGGCTCTACTCTTCTTGATTACAGTTCCCCATGCCTACCCTCGCCCCCCATTCAACCCCCGCTGCATAAGCCTACGTTACCAATTACCTACAAGTTACAATGACGCAGTTATTTCTGCAAAAATATCAATACCTGTTCCTAATAATATGTTATAGCTAGGTATAGGTGTATCAAAACAAACCAAAGCTGTAAAATATCCATACTTCTTTTATTTATAGTAAATTTAGTTGAGGAGCTTACGTCAACCACCTGAGCTTTTTCTACAAGTCTAATTGATATCGGTACTGTATTGGTACCGATTTTACTTACTTTATAAGTTTTTTGACGACCTCCCTGGCACAGTAGTGAGCGCAGTGTTGTCATAAGTGGGAGGTCCCTGGTTCGATTCCCGGCAGGGGGAATTTGGGAATTTATATTTTTTTCTAAATTGCCACTGGTCCGGTCTGGTGGGAGGCTTCAGCCTTGACTTGTTTACCACCCTGCCAGCAAACCCGTGTGATACGAATAAAACTGCCATATGTCTTAAGGGTAAGCCTGCTTTCATCTTAGACTGTAAGACTAAAATCTGAAACATCTAAATACAAGAAAATCCATAACTACCTACTCCTAGCATAGTCGCAAGCGGTAGGATCTGAAAGTCCACCGCATTATTATCCCAAGAAAACCTCTACCATGGAGAGAGAGAGAAAGTGCGATACTGCTATGATTTAAGTTGGTGGAAAAGCAAACGGTCTGCGCAGGTGGAAGGGCCGAGATTGCACGCATCAAACATGCACGAAGTTTCGTTCGCCCTTCGCTCGTAAAAATACATATTCTATCAGAAGGGCTCCGCTTTTAATATCACCCCGGTAATGAGCAGCCGAGGTCGCTCTAGTCTCCTTAATTTCCCTCTCGAACGTCCTATTTAGGTAAATTGTTCGCCGTAACAAGGTGAAGGCGAAAACGTTTTAAGATCCGTAATTATAATTTAATGTCTGACACGGGCGTTTATCTCTTTTATTATGAATAATTTATGGACACAAACCGATTATGTTTTATGAGAACAGCGTAAAAATATTGATTGTAATGTTGATAGGTAATAAACCTTCGTACTAACATTTTCCTGTTTCCTATTAACACAATCTATCTGAAACAAATCTGAAATATTTGGATGTGTTCCTCTCGTGTACCTAAGCAACGTCGTCATTTCTAAAAGACTGTATGAACTTTTTTGGTAATAACAACGTTGCTAAGGAATTAATCTATACATTACAGATTAAGATTCAATAATAATAATAATAATTATAGACAAGTATAAATTACAAATTTAAAAAAAACCCCCGACCTTCGCCATTTTGTGGCGGCGGCCATTTTGGATTTGCAAATAGTGCTATTCTACTAGTCAAGCCCTTTCATTTGATACCCATATTATGGGGGTTGTTAAAAAATATGTTATCCGCCATTTTGTAGCGGCGGCCATCTTGGATCGATTTTTATCAAACATAGCTAACAACACTCTCGACTAATTCACCTTTCAAACAAACAAAACCGCATTCAAATCGGTTCATCGGTCAAACCCGTTTAAGCGCTACAGGGGAACAGACAGACACACACACACAAACAAACAGACACGTCAAACTTATAACACCCCGTCGTTTTTGCGTCGGGGGTCGAAAATGGACGTAACACAATAACAATCAGCTGTCACGATTACGGAAAATGCCTATTAAGTAATGACTAGTCGTAAAGTTAAATGATTAGATTATTTAATGATTTAATTGTTAAAATTATTGCATAATAAAAATCAAATCAAAGTGAACACTAATTCTATTGTATAGTCATCTACCTATAGAAGTTAGATCATTTTTGACCTAGAATGCATAATAATTATAATAGAATAAAATAAATAACAAGTGTAAATTAAAAATTTAAAAAACCCCCGACATTCGTCATTTTGTGGTGGCAGCCATCTTGAATTTGCATAGTGCTATTCTACTAGTCAAGCCCTTTCATTTGATACCCATATTAAGGGAGTTGTGAAAAAATATGTAATCCGCCATTTTGTAGCGGCGGCCATCTTGGACCGATTTTCATCAAACATAGCTAACAACACTCTCGACTAATTCACCTTTCAAACGAAAAAAACCGCATTCAAATCAGTCCACCCGTTGGAGCGCCATAGGGGAACAGACAGACACACACACACACAGACACGTCAAACTTATAACACCCCGTCGTTTTTGCGTCGGGGGTTAAAAACTGTAAGAAAAAGAAACTGAAAAGCGAAAAATCAAATGATTTTTTTAAATCTTAATAACTAAGCTCCTTAACTAACGTTTAAGTTAGCGGTGCACCAAAATTAAGTAATGACATGAATTTGACGGACTCAAAATAAGTTACATTAGTTTCAGAGTATTAAGGTACATAAGGTTATTAAGATTAAAAGATTTATTTTCACTTTTCAGTTACTTTACTTACTTACTCGTTAGTTTTAATTTTTTTAATTGTTTATTTTGTTTACTTTTAAAAAAACATTACAAAACTAAAAAACTAACTTACCTACCTTACTTTACTTTTTGTCACTTCAATTAAGTGGATGAATCATCACCTATTTACCTACCCTTGTTGGGGTGTTTTTTTTTTTTTTTTTTAATTTAAGTGGGTTATGGGAATCATCAAAATCACTGTAAAAAGTTATGCGTGGTTATTAAAATAAAATATACTCACGCGTTGATTAGAGAATATTCTTTTTAATTAATAAAATAGACGTGGGGCGGTTAAGAAGTAGGTATGCCTAGTAAGTACCTGGGTACTAGAAAAACCAAAGTTTGGAGTTTGCGGTGTGCTATAGTAGCCCGGGAAAATTGAACATTGCACTTCTGGAAAGCTAAATTATGCTCTTGATATTACCTAAATAGGTGGTTGTTCTAAATAAAATATAAAAATTTCTCCATCGATACGAATGCAGCTAAAATTTTAATGGCTAAAAAAATTACACTCTCTTAAAGTTGATCAAAAACGGTTTATCGTGTCCAAAAAATTTTGGTGCACCCCCTCGACATTTTACACCATTCTAGCTGATGCCCGCGACTTCGTCCGCGTGGATATAGGTTTTTTTTTAAATCCCGTGGGAACTCTTCGATTTTCGGGATAAAAAGTAGCCTATGTGTTAATCCAGGCTATAATCTATCTCCATTCCAAATCCATCCAGTAGTTTTTGCGTGATTGAGTAACAAACATCCAAACATCCACACTTTCACATTTATAATTAATATTAGTAGGATAACATCATACCAAAATCCATTTTTCCGGGAATTTTCGGAAGTTGAGACCTTTGTTTACACTTCCTGGGAATTAAGAGTAGGTACTCTACTCAATTTGTGGTAATAGAAGTCAAAGAGCAGCTAGTTGGCTACCTATACGAGTGTATTGTGTAATAATAACTAGACACGCCATCGCTCCCCTTGCCATCTGCTTTACGAGCCTCACCCATATTGTTTTGATATGAATTTATTAGGGAAAATATTAGAGACTAGCTGACCCCCGCGACTTCGTCCGCATGGATAGGTATAGGTTTTTAGATAGGATCCCATAATTATTTTATGTGCCTAAACTAAACGTAGCCTAAGTTACTCCTTATAACATCACTTATCTGCCATTGAAAGTTTCGTCAAAATCGGTCCAGCCGTTTCGGAGATTAGCTGGAACAAATAAACAGACCGACAAATATAAATTTAAACGCACGCCAGCTTAAAATAACCAGTACGTACAAAGATCCGGGTACCAAGTTATTTGAACCCAATAAATGTCTGTCATTTCTGAACTAAAAAACCTATGACCTTGAAATATTTACGGGACAATAGTTCAAGTACTACCTTTCTAACAAAAAAAGAATGAGTAAAATCGAACGACGCGTTAATGAATTACAGCTAAATACACGTTTTAACTTTCTCCCCCTCTCCCAAGGGAACCGTGCTGAATTTCGGGATAAAAAGTATCCTATGTCCTACCTCGGAGTATAAACTCAAATCGTACCAAGTTTCATTTGAATCCATTCAGTAGTTTCGGCGTGATGCGCGGCCAAGATACAGACAGACAGACAGACAGACAGACAGACAGACAAAAATGAAAAAAAATATAGTTTTGGCTTCAGTATCGATTATAGAGTGCCCTCCAATAAAAATTTTCAAAATATCTTCAATGTACAGAATTGGATCTGTTACAGTTTTATTATATTACTAGCTGACCCCCGCAACTTCGTTCGCGTAGATATAGGTTTTTATATTGGATCGGATCGGATCCCATAATTCTTTTATGTACTACTAACTAAATGTAGCTTAAGTTACTCCTTATAACATTAAAAGTTCCATTAAAATCGATTCAGCCGTTTCGGAGATTAGCTGGAACAAATAGACAGACCGACAAACATAAAATATAAACGCACACCAGTTTAAAATAAGCCGTACGTTCAAAGATCCGGGTCCCAAGTTATTTGAACCCAATACTGAGGGTTGTAATGTCTGTCATTTCTGAACTAAAAAACCTATGACCTTGAAATATTTACGGGACAATATACAAAGTAGTACCTTTCTAACAAAAAAAGAATGAGTGAAATCGAACTATGCGTTAATGAATTACAGCTAATTACACGTTTTAACTTTCATCCCCTCTCCCAAGGGAACCATGCTGAATTTCGAGATAAAAAGTATCCTATGTCCTACCTCGGAGTATAAACTCAAATCGTACCAAGTTTCATTCGAATCCATTCAGTAGTTTTGGCGTGATGCGCGGCCAAGATACAGACAGACAGACAGACAGACAGACAGACAGAAAGACAGACAGACAGACAGACAAAAATGAAAAAAATTGCAGTTTTGGCTTCAGTATCGATTATAGAGTGCCCTCCAATAAAAAATTTCAAAATATCTTCAATGTACAGAATTGGATCTGTTACAGTTTTATTATATTATAGATAGATAGATGGGCCGACTAGTCACCGAATAGTCGGGAAAGCCGACTATTCGGCATCTTTTACAGTCGGCGACTAATCAGCAAAATATGTCGGCAATATATTTTATATTAATTAATAACATTTTCAAGGTGCCACAAAACCATCCATAATATTAAATTAATTTAGTCTAAGTCGGTAGGTATGTTGTACAATAATAAAATGTAAAAATGTAAAAAAAACAGTGTAGTTAGGTAATGGAATAGAATATATCTATTAATAAAATAAATTGGCAACAAGATGTTTAATGCTAATGAACACTTAAAAAGTACTTAAACGTTTTTAATTAGTGGTAAGTTATGATGCAAAAATTACAATGTTTCAACGCGATCAGCATGTAAGGGTTTCCTTTTTGTCTCATTATTGCCAGCTTCAGAAAAGAGATGCTCGCTATAAACTGTATTTGAAACATAAATATTATACTTTGGCTATAAGTACGAGCCATTTCAATATATCTACTTAGAACTATTCTCATGCCACCACTTACCTGAATGGGTCTTCAGTTCATTTTAAGTCTGGCAATGTACAGTAAGAGTGAAATGTGTGAGCTGACTAGATATTTCGTGGTCAATATTTTACCCTCTTCGCGTTACCATTTCTTGGTAGATAACCTCCCCAAAAGTTGCGATCAGCTTTTATTTCGGAGTTAGGATTTTGCTTATTGGTCTACTTAGTCGTTATTTGAGTCGCTGTCTTCATCATCACTCATACTGTTTTTTAAAGCTTCCAGCAAAAACTCTGCTCTGACTGTTACTATAGATATTATCATAAAATCGTAAGTAAGTAGTTTGTACCTTGGATCGAGCAAAGTTGCAAAGGCTTGAATTAAAATAATCGGCATTGCGGACTAGTCTTAACAGATCGGTAATTTGAAAACCGATTAGTCGGTTAGTCAGCAAATGCCATCGTCGCGTCGGCCCATCTCTAGAAAATGTATAAGGTAGACCTACTTACTTATTAAGATAAAATCTCTTACTCCGTTACATAAAGTTAAAATGGCCCATTTAAAAGCTCATTTATAAAAATAAAGGAAGCTCAGATAATAAAGGAACGTACCTACAGAAAGCTCAGATTAAGAGAAGACACTAGTCTAAGTATAGCAGTCCTTAATTTTAACGAAAAATAACATTTCAAATAGGAATATGTACATCGCTTTTAATGCTGCAATCGAGGTTCAGCTTTCAATAGCGCATTTCGCGAAAAAATATGTAAGTATGTACGTATATTCCATCACAATACGATGCTGTTATAGTATATAGGTAAAATAAAATTATCACAAAATTAAATAGGTAGGTACAACTTCTAGTTTACATAAAGAGTTTACGTAGGGAAGATCTATAAAATATCTTATTGTAGTTTTGAAATTAGTTCCACTTAACTATAAGTAGTTGTGTGACATATTATTATTGTTAAGGTAAAAGACAATATTTGAACAAATCCATAAGGTTCCCTACTTAAAATACTTACGTGGTAATCCAAAGATCTCTATCTACATAGATAACAGTCGTGGTTAAGTAACTCTTAAAATACTTTTAAAGTTTTAAGTTGTAAGTTTCTTACTGTTTCACTCAAAAAACATTATCAATTTGAAAGGTTCTGATGACCCTATGTTAGTTTAGGCAAGAAAACCATGAACTGATGACAACGACTCACAAACTGCACGGCCTCTCCCTGATTGATTAAAACTCTAACAAAGGGATAAAGCTGATCACGAGCTTTGAACAGAAGCCCTTTATGTTCGAGTAATCAAAGAATTCTCCCTACATAAAATCACTCTAGTAAAATATGACTTCTGCGCCCGCTATTGTTTGGTAGGTATGTATAAATTACGATTTTTTTTTTCTTTTAGTCCCGCCCAGATTGAAAATGCATAAAAATTAAAAATATTTCGAAATTATATATTTTTTTTGTAGGTATAGATTTGACTTATATATAATACTAGCCGACCCCCACGACTTCGTCCGCGTGGTTATATAGGTTTTAATATAGGATCGGATTGGATCCCATAATCCTTTTTTGTACCTAAACTAAATGTAGCCTAAGTTATTCCATATAACATCACCTATCTGCCATTGAAAGTTCCATCAAAATTGATCCAGCCGTTTCGGAAATTAGCTGGAACAAATAGACAGATCGACAAACATAACTCTAAATGCACACCAGTTTAAAATAAGCCGTACGTTCAAAGATCCGGGTCCCAAGTTATTTGAACCAAATAAATGTTTGTCATTTCTGAACTAAAAAACCTATGACCTTGAAATATTTACGGGATAATACTTAAAGTACTACCTTTCTAACAAAAAAAGAATGAGTTAAATCGAAGTACCCGTTATTGAATTAGAGCTAAATACACGTTTTATCTCCCCTTATCCCCTCTCCCAAGGGAACCGTGTTGAATTTCGGGATAAAAAGTATCCTATGTCCTACCTCGAAGTATAAACTCATATCGTACCAAGTTTCATTCGAATCCATTTAGTAGTTTCGGCGTGATGCGCCGCCAAGATACAGACAGACAGACAGACAGACAGACAGACAAAAATGAAAAAAATTACAGTTTTGGCTTCAGTATCGATTATAGAGTGCCCTCTAAAATAAATTTTCAAAATATCTTCAATGTACAGAATTGGATCTGTTACAGTTTTATTATATTATGGATTATTCTTCGGAGAAAATAATTTTCAAACTGCAACCTAAAAATAGTAACCGATTATGAAGACGACGATGACCTATTTTAGGCACACTACGGAACACTCCGTAGAAACCTGTGACAGAAACCCAACTGAACAATAGGTAATTAGTCTGGTCAACCAGTTACCATGCAACAGCTTATACAATTTTACCATCATAATGAATAAAGATTCATATGAATACAGAAAATAATAAAAAAAAGTTAATTAAAACACTATTTTATTTTACAATAGGTAATAGAACAGGTAGATATGCAAGGTAAGCGGGCCGGGGCCGGGGGCAGACAGATGGGGGCCCCCTGTCGGGCGAATGATGACTTCGCTTCAGTTTCGACTCTGAGCCATAAAGCTATTGTAACCCCATATAATTATTTTTGATCAGTAATTTAGGATATCTCATTGACTAACTGACCCTCCGTTAGTTGATCGAGTTCTCTATCTACAGTTATAAATATATTACTGTGGATCGTAAACTCGACCAACTTTTTACCAATGTAGTTAATGTACGAGTTTCTACACAAATAAATCTTCACAATAAAAAGTCTCTCTGTGATGTACCTATTGTACCTAAATTCCGTAAAAAATTATCTAAGTAAGTGACATTGCAAATCTTATCAAAATCTGTTGCATGGCTTAGAAGAATTAAGTATATGTACCTACCTAACCGGAGAAACTGAAATGAGGACATAGAGCTACGGACGAGTGTGCTGGAATCACAACAGCGGTCATAGCAATGACCAACGGACAGGTAACAAACTTTAGAATCAATATCAACTCAGACAGCCAAGCCGTTCTCAAAGCCTTGGCTAGTACCACGTCAACATCTCAACTCATACAAGACTGCCATAAAGCCAGGAAGAACTCTCCGTCTCCAATGATATCATCTTACGGTGGATCAAAGGACATGACGGAGACCCGGGCAACGAGGCAGCTGACAAACTAGCCACGTAAGGCCACGACACTGGGAGTTGCAGTGCAGAACCTATGGTACCTATTCCTTTCAGTGAGTACAAGACCTGGTTGCATGCACTAACACGTAAGGAGCATCACACACTCTGGAACAACGCCACAGACTACCGTCAGACGAAAGGAGCCTTTCCTACTCTGAACCAACATCTAACTAACAAACTACTGCACCTAGACAGAGGTAAACTTAGGAAGGTGGTGGGACTTATAACAGGGCACAGCCCATTAAACAAACACCTTTTCATTATAGGTGTCACAGACAGTCCTCCATGCAGAGCATGCATGCAGGAGATGGAAGAAACACCAGCGCACGTGCTCCTAGAGTGCACGAGAGTGACCGAACAACGCAGGATCCACCTAGGATCCCCAGCCTCGCTCCAAGAAGTCCTCGGCAACCTGGGCGGCCTGCTAGGCTTCTGGAGCGATCTCGGATGGCTGGAGTGAAGACTTCAACGCAAGAGGCATATCACGCATAACAGACCTCAATGGTTTATGTGCGGACACCTGCCCAGCAAGAAGAAGAAGAAGAAGATAGAGCCATGGACAGCGCTTTTTTCATACTATTTAGAGATGAATGGTCGCGTACAAAGTATTCACCTAGAGAAACCTAGATTAATTGTAAGACCACTGGCGTTGCTTTTGTTATCCTGCCGAATCCTAAACCAAAAGATTTTTCTTTGTGTTACTTGTTCTGCCATCAAGACCATATAAAAATGTCAAAACACGACGTTTTTGCCTTCACACTACACCTAAAAGACACTAGATCTACCGATGCAAGCTAACAACTGGAAAGAAATATCTAAAATGTTTTAATTATGAGTACCTAACCACAAATGGTGTGAGAATGTGATATAACGGAAGTATTTTATTAAAGGCGGGAAAGTGGAGATGTCGCCTATTATGTTGTCGCGTCGACGCCGGAAGTGGTCGCGTGGCGGCGCGTGCGCAGCGAATCGTCTCCTTCCGGCTGTTGCCTTCTTCACTTACCCCCCCGTTTTGTAACGAGTACGTTAAATAACATAATTTGATTTAACTTATCAATTGAAAAAAAAATCATAATATCTTATTCCTCTTGAAATAATTTAGTTAAATCAAAAATTGCGAAAAATTTCTAATTAGTCTAGTAGTCTCTAATCATCGACTCTTATGATAAACCCCTACTCCAATATAATAGATCTCTAATAAGTAAAAACAAAGTATGCAATATGTGTGTATTTGCATGCTAAACTTCGGATTGTAGAATATTTATTTAGGAAGGTTCATATCATGTATAAAAAATTCACATTCAACGCGAAAGAAAACGAGGTTATAGTATTGCTATTGGATAACCTTAACAAATAAGTAATTCAATAATGACTTTCGAATTATTTGAAAATCCAAAAATTTCACACTGTTCCCATGAGAAGATGAAATGATGGACTTGTTCCCATAGAGAAGGAGAAATTTGTGCGACCGCTAATACAATGCATATTGAACACAATGCAAGTTTACAAAAATAATAACAGACTTGCTGCAGGCGAATAAATGCTCCCTAATATCGTAATCATAACTTTCGAATATACCTACTACATGATATTAGGGAGTAAAACATTTAATGATTGATATTAAATGTGGTAGAATTGTTAATGAAAATGTACTTAGATTGTCTTTATAGTTAACCGGTGTGGACACAAATGAACTCCGACTTCTTTGATGCATTAAATATTCTTTTTTCCAAAAAATAACATTTTTGAATTTTAATTACACTTATTTGTAATGCAATTAAAAAATTGTACAAAGATGAATGGCATATAATTTTATCAGTTATTTTCAACAGTATTTCGTTTAAAAATTCGGGGTTTAAGGACATACTCAAAGTTTTTTATTAGGTATAACAAGGACAAGGGACAACTAGGCACAACAAGATAACCGAAGTACCTACTTAGATAGATAAATGGTGAGATAGAGGTGTACATTTAATTTGATATAGGTAGTTAAGTCATGTTTAACAACTCCGAAAAGTACATTTGACTAATGCCATCAAACAAAATCGATAGCCAAAGCCAGGTAGAGCCCGTATTAGATCAATTTCGCTAAGTGCGACGTTATCGGAATAATAGGTGCCGGTAGCGTTAAAATCAAAAAGAGCTCATCGACGCTCCTATGTAAGAGCACTTAACTTGATTACGTGCGTTTGGAGCCCTGCTGGTAAAAAGTATAAACAAAACGGCGGGCGAGTGGGAATTGCAGAGAGAGCCGCGTGCCGCCGGTCGCCGCCGGTCGCCGCCGGTCGCCGCCGCGCCGGTCGCCACTCGCCGCATCGCCACGCGACTTTAGAGCCCCGTAATTGTAGCTTAGGTACTGTACACTATGAATATGTCATCGTTTTTTATAACAACCTAAATCGGAGATAGAAAAAAATGTTTCTTTAAAATTAACGAGCACGGAAACTGGGGCACTTCATGATCAATCATAGTAATCACACTAATATTATAAATCGAAAGTTTGTGTGTGTATGTTTGTTACTCTTTAACGCCGCAACTATAAAACTTATTTGGCTGAAATGGATGGAGATAGATTATGCCCTGACTTAACACATAAGTAGGTTACTTTTTATTCTGAAAAAATCCACAGTTCCCACGGGATTTTGAAAAAAAAAAACAAAAGTTATAGCTAAAGCTATAGGTAGATTACTATAGCAAACTTCCTTGAAAGTAGGTATAAAGGTTGGAAAAGGGAGCGGTAATGGGAACCAGAAATCCACGATTCCCTCGGGATTTGTGAAAAACGCGCAATTCACGCGGGCGAAGCCGCGGGCAGAAGCTAGTTTTGAATATTTTACGAGCAAGATTAGCATAGTAATAATTACCTACTTAATAAGTTTATGGGCGAGAATCCGAATTTATCTTTTGTTGTACCCGTGAGCTGAAGCTATTTAGTTTTATTACAAGATAAAAACCATTAAAATTCTAAAATAACGAATGTTTTGTATATTACAAGTAGACTAATTTGCCAAGTGTGAAATTTGGATTGTTAACGTAATTTTTAAAATTAGTACTTAATATCGAACTAATAAGACGACAGAAATACTGCAGCCTACTACTAACATATTTATTGCTACTTTCTCGATTCATACAATATATAATTTTTCAACACACTTGCTCATAAAGTAGCTCTACGTTCACCGCAATTAGGCAGATAATTACACCTATTACTCAAACTGTGACTTTTGTTTTACTATAATTCACAAGTGAATTATAGAGTTTTATTTTTAATTTATTGGTTGAGTTGGTTCCTTTGTTCTTAAAAAAGTTTCGATACAAAAAGGTCGTATTCAATAGTACAAATAAATTAATATACTTTTTGCTTGCTCATTTCATGCAACTTCGTATTTAAATAGATAATTTCAACTTGTACGTGTTTAATAAATAAAACTTTCACTGAAATATAACTTTTGTTTTTTCTGTAATAAAGAAAACTTGAAATTCCCCATTTTGTACGTGGCTAAAACGCTATCCGCGAAAAGCCAAATAAAACAAACCTCATTCTATAGTCTATGGCCGATTGCCATTTTATGAAGCGCGCGCATAGGAAAACTGATTAATTTTTCCCGCCATTGCAAAATGCCATAGAAAACAAACCTCATTCTATATAGTCTATGGCCGATCGCACTTATATGTGTGCGCGCATAGGAAAACTGATTAATTTTTCCCGCCATTGTGAGAAAATTTTCATAACTCGTTTTCACTGTTGAAATTACAGTTATTTATTAATTAAAATTAAAATATCTACAAGTACTAATTATGAAGAAAATGATTTATGTTGTACACCGCCCAATATATGTGAAGCCCTTAAAGTTATGGAAAGTTTACTACCTGAAATATCCAAGGAAAATATCTATTTTAGTGTTATTTTCTTCGCAAGTGTGTTGAAAAACGTCGTATGATACACGTGTGTATTGATGATTACCGTCCTCGGCTATCTTAAGACCCTCACCTAACGGCTCGGGTCTCAATATCGCCTCAGCGGTAATCACCAACATTACACACTTATACCATAATGTACTATTATTACTATCCTACCTTCGAGAGCTTTATTTCTGGCCAATAATGCAAGAAGTACGTCAGGCGTAGGCGGATCAAGAGGATGCATAGCTTCGAGTGACGGGTCCATGGAGCCACGCCGCTCCCTCCCAACATCAACCTCACAGAAACCAAACTCCATGTATCCACTTTGTCCGATAATCACAAACCGATCCTTTGAGTCTACACCACAGCATTCCGTAGCGATACGCTGAGCAGCGAGTACGAGCGCCTTTTCATTTTTGTAGCGTGTCAGAAATGCAGCGGGCGCGGGCGTCGCGGCGGACGAAAGCCTGAGCCACGTGGCAGCGCCGCCCACGCCCGCCCTGCCTCGCTCTCGCCGCGCCCTCCCATTGAGAAGTAATTTTTCACCCCCTGAATCTGATAAACCGACGGAGTAGGGATGGCGCGCGGGGCTCCCCCGCCCCGAACTAATTTTCCCGAGTCGTACGACACACCCCCGGTGCTTACATCCATCTACAATATTACTCCAGCGCGTTATGCCGTTCACGGGACACTTCGTTCCTACTTATCTGGTACAGAAGTGAAGAAAGAAAATTTTGAAATTATAACCGACCTTTGTATTAAATATTTTGTCTGCTGAGTATGTTTTTATTACAGAAAGGTTTTTCTTTCTGTAATAAAACATACCTATTCAGTCACCATGTTGCCATCACATTGTTTGTATTCTGTGATTCTCTTTCTAAGATAAAGTATAAGTACCTCCTTTTTTCTCTTTGCCATTAATTTGTCATTGACCATGATTGACATTTTTATTTTGTCAGTAAAATATTTCAGATTTCATAGTTATTATTTTTATCAACATTACTTGTCATTATAGTATTATTGCTATAAAATTCAATTTTTCTCAGTGGATATTTTTTATAATTTTGTTATGTCTACTTGTTATTCTTATAATCTCGATAATGTTTTTAAAAGATTCAAAGTTTTGGAATTTCCAATATCTTTTGTTGGACTTTCTACAACACGTGAGTTGGATGTGGAAATTGACCTTAATATTTCTGGATATCTTAAAACAGTCTGCGGGGGATGCTTAATGGTACCAGTTTGATTACATTGAATGATTTTTAGAAAATGCTCAAAATCTTTTACTACTTAGTGTGAAACTTTGGAAATCTATATGTATTAATTTCATTTTTAGAAATTTAACGAAGCTTGGGAAATATCTCCATCACATCGGGCTTTTTTTATTAATCCCAAAGATAGTCATTCTATAGATATAACATTCACGCCTAAAAATGAATGTATCTCCAAAGCAAGACATTGTAAAAATTTTGATAACAGATTCGTGTTTGATTTGAGGTTAATAAGAGTAGATGGAAGTCGCTGTTGCTATGATGAATTTCATTCAGAAGTTGGTAGATACTATATAAGTGGTCAATTTGAAGATTGCAAAGTTTTCCATACGCCTCAAACTGTAAATTTTGGAAATGTTGTAATAAATACTAAAATGACGAAATTCATAAGAATACGCAACGAATCTAGTATAATGAATGCTAAAATGCAATACATCAGGGTTGCTGGTTTTGAGGTCATGCCGGAAAATTTCATTGTGTTACCGAACACTTCTAAAAAAATTTCTATAACAATAAAACCTACATGTCTGAAATTAAAAAATTATATTCAATTCAAAATTATTAACCCACATGATACTTTTTCTCAAAACACGCGAGAAAATTTTATAACATACGTTGTTCACTTTAAGTTAAATGTAATTTATCAAAAGTCATCTAAACAAATAACAGTTGAATCATTGCACATGTTAAAGGAGCAAAATGCTGGTTACACTTATATTGGCAATGAACTCTCAGTTAAAGAAGATCATAAGAAGAAGGCGTTAAAATATCTTGAAATATCAAAAAAATCACATGCTAAAACACCTATGTTAGAAAAATTTTGCACTGATAATGAAGAATGTTATTTAAGTTCTACATGTAAAGAAAATAATAAGTTAAAAACAAACTTTTGTGAACCGCTTGAAGAAAGTGCCTCTCCGTATGACCTTTTCCTTATAAGATTCGTTCCATTTGTAATAGATTTTGGAAGAGTTGGTTTATCTACATATGGTGAAAAAAGGCTGTTGTTACGAAATAGAACTAAATACGATGTATCTATTAATTTTTTAAAAGATGATTACATACTGTATACAGAAAACAAGATGCTAACACATAAATTAAAACTCAAATCATTTACAGAAGTAAATATAATAATATTTTGTCACGGATATATAGAAGGGAACTTTGAGGGCACATTTGAATACGGCATAAATAATACGTATCACCGAAAACATCCTTATATACTGCAAGTAGGAAATTCAACATTAATGGTGAATGAAAAGAATTTAAAATTTGGAATGGTAACGACTGAAAGTTTTGTTACCTCCGTGCCATTAAGAATTTATAATAATTTTAACTTATCAGTCAACTTTAAATGGGATGATTTACATCCAGACACTCCATTTGAAATAATTCCAAATTCAGGAACAATTCCAGCACATTCTTGTAAAATATGTGATCTTCTTTATATTTGCAAAGCTACAAAAACAAAAACTCACGAAGTCAACTTATTTTCAATGAGTACGTACACACAAACTTTACCTCTCGAATTAAGCGTAGTAACGCGTAAACTATCAATAAAATTTTTGCAACCAGCGGTAGTATTTAAAGACATTGCTTTGAATTTGGAAACTATTGAAAAGGTAAAACTTGAAAATTCATCGAGAGAAATTGCCCTGTTTCACGTTGTAGAGCCTTTAATTCCTGGTTTTAGTGTAGAACCTATGTTTGGTTCTATTCGACCAAAAATGGTAATCAATTTTGATATAATTGTTAAAATTGCATGTATTTTAGAGTTTTCCTTTGACGTAACTGTTAAAATAAACAATAAAGAAAATGTTATTATACCGGTTAGCGGAAATGTAGTAGAGCCAAAAATAATAATTCACCCAAAGAATATATATATGCCAAGAGTGCCTTGCTTTATGATAAACTTTGTATCAGTCACATTTCAAAATATCAGCACTTTGAAAACAGTTGTAGACGTATTAGATACAGGAGATGAAAATATATTCAATGTATATGAAGCTCATGGAAATGAAAAGAAGAGAACATTCAGATTTTTAATAGAAGCAGGCCAATCAAAGACTGTTTTCATTAAAATTTATGATATTTTTCGACGAGAATACGAAATGTATATTCCTTTTAAAGTAAATGGCTTATTAGGACCTCCAAATAATGATACAAGCTCAACTGAATTAAAATATTATATTGAAGAGTATGAAAAGTAAATAAACATTGTTATATTGTTTACTACAATAAATTAATATATAGGTTGAGAAATAATATATATTTTTTTCTATTTTAGATCTTACGAAAATAATATAAAAGTTAAAATTAAAACTTCAACCAAAGATATAAGTTTTTGTCGGATAACAGGAGTAATAACAGTTCCTTGGATACATATTTCAGTTGATAAGTTTGAATTCAATTTTGACCCGAATGGAGATAATACCATAGATTTTACTATGACTAATGTTTCTAAATATTACTTACATGTGGCAATTCTAAAATCGAAGCTTGCTCCTAATTTTACTTTAGATATACATACTGAAGAACATCAGTCTATTGTAAACGAAAGCCAAACAAAATTTGAATTAGACCGTGACAATACAGCTAGTTTTTCTGTAAAATTTCATCCGAAAAGTCATGGTAAATTTGTTTCAGTTGCCTTGTTATATTTAGACAAGCATATGACTACTCCTTATTACAATTTAACCTTTGTTGGCAAAAAACAAGCTCCAGCTATGATTCCAGATACAAATAGAATTATTTTTGCACCGTGCTACATAGGTGAAGTAGATATACGTACTCTCAGAATTAAAATGGAAGGGCAATCTGAAAAAGAACTTTTCTCTTGTAATTCCAAAGAAGAACCAAATTTAACAGTGGAAATTATAAAAGCAGATATAGTTCAAGAAGAAGATTATTATTTTACCATAATGACTGTGAAAATATCAGTTTCTTGTAAAACGTGTTATGCTCGTAATATAATGCTAAATTTTCAACATAACAACGGGTCAGGATGCGAAGTGGAAGTTTGCTTTTGCTTCACTTACTGTGCACTGACTTTGCATGCACAGAAGTTCGTAAAATCCGAAAATAATCCTTATCCATATTATCCCCTAAGTACGCAAACTGACTTTTTTAATTATATGGAAACATGTACAATATTTCTAGAAAAATGGATGTTTCAACAAGGATTTCGCAGAGATTTGTATCCAAAACTTCCTGACACATTTCACGCAATATCTTCGACTATTTCGTCTCAACAAGGTGCAACAAAATCAAAAGGAATTAACGTTTCATATCTGAGTTTTATGAGGAGAATTGCAGGGCCGTTAATGAAACACGTCCGTAAAATATCGTAAGATATTAATTTTTACACTGATTGTATTAACCTTGTTGTAAGTTGATAGCTTAATTTATTTTCTGTTCCTAATTTTTTTAGCGTTACTGGAGTTGACGATTCTTTTAAATGTGTTAAAGAAATACATGATACTTACCGAGAAATTATAAGCTTGTTGAAGTCACGGGGGGCTAATTTATGGATCTTACAAGCAAAATTTTTACTGAGTTATGAACAATTTATTATATACTCGGAGAACGTTACCCCAAAATGCAATGCTGATATAATTTTTACCCAAGAACTCAAAGAAAATGTAATATTGTTTAACAGATTAAATAAACAAAGTTGGTTTGATTTTATCTTGCAAAGTTACAAAGTTTTCGTAATGGACAGCTGTTTTTTCGAATGCATTTGCATGAGCACCCAACCACGGGATATTATTAAGATCTTGATTGACTGGTATAATGAAAATATTGCATTACAACATCGAAAGCTTCGAGGGAAAGATAAAACCATCAAAATTGTAACAAATATTACTACTGATTTAGCTGATGGCATAGCTTTGATATCTGTAATATTAAATTATTGTCCGTTTATAGAAGAACACTTTCGGTTATTCTGTGAAGTAGATGAAAAATGCTCCGAAGGTGACATCATTAATAACGCTTGCCTTATAATAGAAGCAACATATTTATTAAGACTTAATTTTCCGCTAACTAGTACAGATTTCTTACATCCAAATTTTCTACTTATGCTTTTCCTGTCTATACATCTTTATATTACGCTACCGATGTTTAATCCAAGAGATATCGTTAAATTTAATCCACCTCTATTAAGGAGCTCATCTAGACAAGTTGTAATCAGCCCTGCAAGTCAAGAAACATTGATATTTAACTATATCTTATTAAAAAATCTAAAAAATAATTTCTCCGTTGAGAAAGCATCTGCCACCGAAAATGGCAAAAAAATGCATCTTAGCATTAAATATAAAGCAAATTTTGTCGAAAAAGAGTCGGCAATACTTTTAGTTCATGGTTATAATAAAACAAGGATATTCGATACTTATATTGTATTCTTACTTCATGGAGACGTAGGTTCACTTAATCCGGTTAGGAAATGTAAAGTAACGGGACCTTTGTACAGACCCACCAAAGTAGACATTTTAGTGGCATCACCATTCTTAGTTACAGCTGTATACAGTCTATATTTAACGGATGAAGAACCCACCATACCAGTAAGTTTTGAGGATAACTTGAGACCAAGATTTTGTGCTAAACGCCTGTGTCTAATCGACAAGGAAATTATTCTTATTGGTATGCCCAAAGAGACTGGACAGGAAATACCCGATCATAAACTGCATTTGCAAATTATGTGTCTCAGCACGCTGATAGGCAATTCCTGGATCTGGTTTAGGAGTGAGATCGGAGAGTTCTTTGTTCGAGTAACAACTCAGCCTCGTTGGGACTTGGCTATAGATACTTTACAAACAAAAGTACATACGTGGCCCATGGACCCCTGCAGTTGCGGCGAAGCATGCGAATGTTACAGAACGACTGTTCTAATGATTCCTCATCGAAACGAACTAATGTTGAAGTCACTGCGATACGCTATTTTTGAAAATGCTTCAGAAGTTATGATTCAAGTTTTCGATCAACTTATCGGTAGGAGACATTCAACATGATAAACTGTCCTTCTTTTATTACTATGGTGTTAAAAAATTATTCAATAAAATATTATGTATTACAAAATTCTTCTACCAACTTGACTAATGTACCTAATTATTGGTATTAGGTACTTATATTGACATCGGTTAAAATAAAGTGAGACTGGCATTCATAGTGTGAATGCTTTCAACTAAACGTAATATTTATGAGATGCTCCCACACAGATATTATTATACTAGCCGACCCCTGCGACTTCGTCCGCCTGGATATAGGTTTTATATAGGATCGGATTGGATCCCATAATCCTTTTTTGAACCTAAACTAAATGTAGCCTAAGTTACTCCTTATAACATCACCTATCTGCCATTGAAAGTTCCATCAAAATTGATCCAGCCGTTTCGGTAATTAGCTGGAACAAATAGACAGATCGACAAACATAAATTTAAACGCACACCAGTTTAAAATAAGCCGTACGTTCAAAGATCCGGGTCCCAAGTTATTTGAACCCAATAAATGTCTGTCATTTCTGAACTAATAAACCTATGACCTTGAAATATTTACGGGACAATAATTAAAGTACTACCTTTCTAACAAAAAAAGAATGAGTTAAATCGAACTACGCGTTAATGAATTACAGCTAAATACATGTTTTAACTTTCTTCCCCTCTCCCTAGGAAACCGTGCTGAATTTCGGGATAAAAAGTATCCTATAACCTACCTCGGAGTATAAACTCAAATCGTACCAAGTTTTATTTGAATCCATTCAGTAGTTTCGGCGTGATGCGCGGCCAAGATACAGACAGACAGACAGACAGACAGACAGACAGACAGACAGACAGACAGACAGACAGACAGACAGACAAAAATGAAACAAATTGCAGTTTTGGCTTCAGTATCGATTATAGAATGCCCTCCAACAAAAATTTTCAAAATATCTTCAATGTACAGAATTGGATCTGTTACAGTTTTATTATATTATAGATTATCTGCCCCTCCACATTTCACAGTATCGGTCGTAACGTGGCCTATGATAAAACAAAATCTTATGCATGACTTGGCAACTTAAGTAATATTTTTTTCACAATTTATTTTTGGTTCTCGTGTGTACCGAGTATCTTAAACACATTAATCTAAATAAACTTCAAAATGTTAAATTATGCTTCGTTTCAGAAACAGCTACGGGAAAGATAATTTTGAGTATGCTACTCGAAGAAGGTGGGACCAATTTATCTGAGGTGCAACATATACTACGCAGTGAAACGACTTATCGAATATCCTCGAGAGCTCTTCGGCCACGACTTGATAGAGTAACATTAGGTCAGCACACAAGCGCCTTTCTAGCGCTACCTGTTACAATACCAGCCCAGGATAAAGCTGAAAAATACACTGTCACCTTTACATCTGAATGTGGCATGGATATACGCACTTACAGAGTTTTATTTATCGAGTCCTATAGCGAATAAAATATTTACATTAATGTCTAAATTTGCATTAAAAATTGAAAAGTATTACTGTCTTACCAATTTTATTTTAACTTTTTATCTTTGACAAAAAATGCTTCCCGAGCTAGGAATTGTCAAAATAATCTACAATGATACAATTGTAATTTATATGTTCCTCATTGCTTTAGCAAATCTTCCTCTGATGCTGGGGCTTCATTAGCGGACGATAATTCGTGACAATCGTCGCGTCAAAAGCATCGTCTACGGCTACATGCGATGTTCTTGTCTACATCTACGCAGTCAACTACAAAACCCTAACAAAACCCTTTGATGCGCGCCCGTTACCGACTGTACCGCGATGAGCCATGTGATGGCCGCATTTGTGCGACAGCGCAAACATTCGCCGTAGCCCGCTAATGAAGCCCCAGCATGAAGATAATAAAAATACAGTTACCTACCTGAATTAGTATTGCCTTTTCATAATGGTTCAAGCAATGCAGGTAAAAACATAAAATATAGGTTAGGTACTATAAAGAAAACCTTAAAAAGATATTTTTCATTCAGATGCTTTACTACAATTTCTCAAGGTAACGTTCACTGTGCGAAAATCCGTCGTTTAGTATAGAAATTAACTTTAAGAAATACGTCATGATTTGACTCAGTACCTCAGTCACCCAACACATTGGGTATAGGCCTAGAATATATTATTTTGAGAAAATGATCATTCCACTTCGAACTTAGAAGGAGATAAGAGACGCTGTCATAATGTGTGTACGCTGCCAGTGCCCGGTAGCATATCTTCTATAATATAATAAAACTGTAACAGATCCAATTCTGTACATTGAAGATATTTTGAAAATTTTTATTGAAAGGCACTCTATAATCGATACTGAAGCCAAAACTGCAATTTGTTTCATTTTTGTCTGTCTGTCTGTCTGTCTGTCTGTCTGTCTGTCTGTCTGTCTGTCTGTATCTTGGCCGCGCATCACGCCGAAACTACTGAATGGATTCGAATAAAACTTGGTACGATTTGAGTTTATACTCCGAGGTAGGTTATAGGATACTTTTTATCCCGAAATTCAGCACGGTTCCCTAGGGAGAGGGGAAGAAAGTTAAAACATGTATTTAGCTGTAATTCATTAATGCGTAGTTCGATTTAACTCATTCTTTTTTTGTTAGAAAGGTAGTACTTTAAGTATTGTCCCGTAAATATTTCAAGGTCATAGGTTTATTAGTTCAGAAATGACAGACATTTATTGGGTTCAAATAACTTGGGACCCGGATCTTTGAACGTACGGCTTATTTTAAACTGGTGTGCGTTTAAATTTATGTTTGTCGATCTGTCTATTTGTTCCAGCTAATTACCGAAACGGCTGGATCGATTTTGATGGAACTTTCAATGGCAGATAGGTGATGTTATAAGGAGTAACTTAGGCTACATTTAGTTTAGGTTCAAAAAAGGATTATGGGATCCAATCCGATCCTATATAAAACCTATATCCAGGCGGACGAAGTCGCAGGGGTCGGCTAGTTAATAACATTTTCTTCTATCAGTGGAGTATCCAAACGCGCAAGGGCTTGTTATTTTTAAGCTATTGCATAGATTTTATCGCGGGCCTTGAGCGTGGAGACCGAATCCAGAAATTTCGTAACGAAAAAACCTAACGATTTTATAACACAGATTGAGAAAGGATATTTTGGCACATCGCCAGTGCGCGTGTTAGTGGCGCAGCGTGCAACCAACCATATTATGGTACCGTATAAGGTACGGCGTCGCAGATTCGAATCTCACTCGCGTTTTGTTGTACTTTGCTTTTTCGAATGTTTTTAAAAAAAAAAAAATTTTTTTTTTTTTTTAAATTCCAGTTCTGCGTACAACAAAATATTACAATAATGGAAAATAGTAAATAGAATTACCTATGTGAGTTGCGAATTAGCCCTGTGTGTGTACATACGGTTGGATGTCGGTGAAATGAAAGTACCAAGTACCCACACAAAACATTGTGACTACAGTAATTATTGTATTTAATTTGAAAATATCCATTTATTTTAGTGTTTATTGCCGACTAGATGATGCCCACGGCTTCGCCCGTGTGTATTTAGGTTTGTAAAAATCTCGTGGGAACTTTGATTTTCCAGAACAAAAAGTAGCCTATCTGTAGTAAGTAGTAACCCGTCCACAAAACGGAAAAATTCCGTGGGATCCTTACGATTTCGGAATGCAATTCCTTACAGCATCAGGGTTGAGGAGTTGGACATGTACCTACTCGAGGTCATTCAACAATAAAGTCTTTAATTGGTATCCCCAATATCAATTTAAATAACCGACAGTACCTAAATCCCATTAGTTTTGGGGATCAGATCCCCTACAGCATCAGGATTGAGGAGTTGGAATCCAAATTTTTTTGTAGGACAGTGTCGCAATGTTTCTCTATCGATTAAAAAAAAAATTACGCAAATCGGTTCAGAAATCTCGGAGATATTGGTGTACATAGGTAGAAAAACACAACTCCTCCTTTTTTGAAAGTCGGTTAAAAAAGTAGCCTATGTTACTCCCTGGTTAATTCTCTACTTGTATGTGAAAGTCCCGTCAAAATCGGTTCAGCCGTTCCAAAGATTAGCCCGTTCAAACAGACAGACAGACAGACAGACAGACAGACAGACAGACAGACAGACAAAAATTTTAAAAACGTGTGATTCGGTTATAGTATCGTTCAAATAACCATATGAGCTTAATATGAGGTAGTTATTTCGATACTAGCTTTTGCCCGCGGCTTCGCCCGCGTGAATTTCGATTTTTCACAAATCCTGAGGGATAAGTAGATTTCTGATCCACCCGCCCCCCGCCGCGCGGCGGCGTACCGCGGTACCGCGTACTGCCTCCTCTACATGTCTGCAGACGCGTCCGCGAACGCCCGCAGATGCATCCGCAGATCGACCACCACGAGCTGTCCACACGTCTGCAGGTCGATCAGTCTAGATTTATTCTTGACAGACGCAACAGGCACGTTTAAAAATGGATATTGAAACCGTAGCTGCCGCAGTTATTTATTTATTTTTTTAGTACTTTTAACTACTACGTGAGTGTGCATACTCGGTGTTCATATTATTAGCCATTTAAATAAGAATTAAACCGCAAGAAGCACGCGTGGACTCTCAATCGCAACTCCGATGAAACTGATGCGTCGCCAGACGTGTGGACAGACGCCGGACGTCCGTGCCGAAACCCTTTGATCTGTGCCACAAAAACCGCCAACAATCGGATTCGAGGCGGACGCGTCTGCGGACGTCTGCGGACGTTAAATACCTACAACAGATGCACAGATTACCCCCTCTATACGTCTGCGGACGCATCCGCAGATGACGTCCGCGGACGCATCTGCAGACGTGTAGAGGAGGCTTAAGGCGGGCGCAGGGCGCAGGGGCGCGTGGCGCGGCGCGGGGAGCGCGAGCGTCCGCGTCGTCGGCCGTCGCGATCGCGCGCAGCGAAAATACCTATCAGGGCGTTTTTAACATCTGTATTTACCGATTTCAACACAACTCCTTTTTTGAAAGTCGGTTAAAAAAGTAGCCTATGTTACTCCTTGGTTAATCCTCTACTTGTCTGTGAAAGTCCCGTCAAAATCGGTTCAGCCGTTCTGAAGATTAGCCCGTTCAAACAGACAGACAGACAGACAAAAATTTTAAAAACGTGTGATTCGGTTATGGTATCGTTCAAATAACCATATGAGCTTAATATGTGGTAGTTATTTCGAAATTACAGACAGACACTTCAATTTTATTTATTAGTAGTATAGATTACAGACAGACACTTCAATTTTATTTATTAGTATAGAAGTATAGATTTATATGTGTCGGACGTGCAGAAGAGGTAAGTGCTAGGCTAATAAATGCACTATCACGGCTCATATTGCTTAGGTACTATGCGTAAGTCATTAAAATGCTTTCTTTTATTTGTTGTACTGCATAAATAAAATAAATAAATAATTATAAGTTAAGTTAATATATAAGTTGATAAAAAAATGCTATGCAATAGCTTAACCGCGGCAGTCCCCGAGTGCCACACGTATTTTTAGGGTTCCGTAGTAAACAAGGAACCCTTATAGTTTCGCCATGTCCGTCCGTCTGTCCGTCTGTTCGTCTGTCCGTCCGTCCTCGGTTAATCTCAGAGACTATTAGTGCTAGAAATCCGTAATTTGGCATGAGTATAAATATTAATCACGCCGACAAAGTGGTGAAATAAAATTTTGATAAATATTTTTTTTAGGGTAGCTCCCCTACATGTAAAGTGGGGATGAATATTTTTTTCTCGTCTACCCCATAGTGTGTGGTATCGTTGAATAGGTCTTTTAAAAATACTGTGGGTGTGGGAACATCATTTTTCGATTTCTAGATCCGTTTGTAAAATAGATGTTTTAAAGTGCAAATTTTTATTAGAGTCAAGTGTCCCCCCCCTCTATCATCCAAATGGCAGTATATAGGAACTTGAAATAATTCACAGCAGTAGTATATATAATCAATTTTAAAGGAAAACTATCATGGCTAAGTAGGGTTCACAGGTTAAGGAGTTATATCTGTTTTTCGACGATTGTGACTACGGAACCCTACACTGCGCGTGGCCCGCCACGCACTTGGCCGGTTTTTTTTCTACAATCTCGTGTTCAATAGAAAACGACGCGCCCTTTACGCGAAACGCAAGGGTTTGTATAATATGTTTAGGATTTTATGTATTTCCGATTGCTAGTTCAATTTTGCCGGTGCCCGGTGCCCGGTACCGCCTCGCGTCACCTGTTGCCTTGACCGAAACGCTCAACTGCGCTTGCAAGTCATCTATAATTTAGCTATAATTTGAAATAAACAATCGTTCACGATTTACCTTCCTGATTTTCGTCTTATTGTTATAAAATAATTCATTCAATTATTATTTTGTAAGTAGGTACCTATAATATAGCAAATACGGCAATTTCTGCTTGGCTTGATCATCATGATCAACCCATTACCGGCTCACTACAGAGCACGGGTCTCCTCTCAGAGTGAGAAGGGTTTTGGCCATAGTCTACCACGCTGGCCAAGCGGATTGGCAGACTTCACACACCTTTGAGAACGTTATGGAGAACTCTCAGGCATGCAGGTTTCCTCACGATGTTTTCCTTCACCGTTTAAGCAAGTGATATTTAAATACATAAAACGCACATAACTCCGAAAAGTTAGAGGTGCGTGCCCGGGATCGAACCCACGACCTCCGATTAGACGTCGGTCGTCCTAACCACTAGGCTATCACAGCTTTTTCTTGGCTTGATCACGGAACATAAAATATAAAAACAATCCTCAACTTATTATACGTAAGCCAAATTGTTAACAGGTACATTTAAAGGAATTGGAAGATATAGTTACAGCCCGCTAACCGGCATTGGAGCAGCATGGCGGCTCTAAATCCTTTTCTCCTATGAGAGAGGCGGCCTGTGCCCAGCAGTGGGACGTAAAACAGCTGTAGTGGTGGTGGTGGGTATATTCTAGGAGTGTAGTGATGGTTGTAGATAGCTATAGAAAGAAAACTGCACCATCAAGGAATTGCTAAGAGCATCAGACGCGAGTCCTACTGAAAAACTCATTGCTTGCGGTACGTATAAACATCGGCACGTACATCGAACGCTGAAGGAAAGTGGAGGGGGTATGCTATTGTATTACGTGCGCGACAGTTCCCATGCGCAGCTATCCCCTCCATGTTTCGTTCAGCGTTAGATGTACTACGTGCCGCGGGTTATAGTTAAAACTTAATGTCCTCCTAACCGAATTTCGGCCACGGCGGCCAATCTCAACCGAGGCAGAGACTAGCCATCTGCGCAGGAGATATTATAGTGCACAAGTGTGTGCGCATACACAGGTTCACTCTCTATTCCCTCACTCTCATAGTCCGATGGGACGCCAATGCGACACGACCGGAGAGAGATTAGGCGCAGGACCGACGGCTTTACGTGCTCTCCGAGGCACGGGGGTGTATCTAACACCGCCAACTTCCAACTCCGGGCTGGCACTGAGAATTTCTTGACAGAAAAACCCAATACCTACCTCATTTTTTTTTGGCTCGACCCGGGAATTGAACCCAGGACTTCGTGATCCACAGTCGAACGTGCTAACCGCTAGACCAACGAGGCAGTCGTTAAAAGACAGTCAGTTAAAACTACATAATATTATATAGAGCACTGAATTTATGGTGATTTATGTGTGATCACTGATCAGCATCATGAGTAACGTGACGCACTAAACCAGGCATACAAATGTAAATATTAAATAATCAGTTAGTGCATCATTTTACTCTCACTACGGCACCGATAAAATAATAATAATTTTACCTACACTGGTAGAGGACTAAATAGCTACCTACTTGGCCACTTTTTACTGCAGTGAAAGTAAATAGTGCGGGCTATTACTTTAAATGTATTTATTTTTAATAATTTCTCCTTAACAAGAACTCCACAAATACTTGATACTTACATACATACGAGTAGGTAGGTACCTAACATATTATCGTATTTTAGTTACAAAAATACTTCTTGTAGAGTTTATTTTATGTAAATCATCTAATTTGTACTTGCACTAATTGTCCATGTTTTTGACGTGATAACGTCTTATAAATCGATGAACGCCGGCTGCACGCACGAAAAGTGTCACGTCCCGCCCGAGACGAGCGTGCAAGCGAGAGCGCGGAACAAGCGATAGAGAGGCACGATCGGCCTATATATGTGTTCTATAATGTTTTCATACGACGTTATCACGTAAAATTATCGTCCATAAACCGACTTTACAGAAAACCAATTTTTTTTATTAACATTAATGTAAATGTAATGTAAAATTCGGGGACCTCTGCTCCTGAACATGTAGGTACATGAACATGAATAATAATAATTAGATTTTCCTGCACTCGAACATAGCTGGAAAAACTCAAAGATACTT
The DNA here is from genome assembly GCA_920104075.1 of Melanargia galathea. Lineage (NCBI taxonomy): Eukaryota > Metazoa > Arthropoda > Insecta > Lepidoptera > Nymphalidae > Melanargia > Melanargia galathea. The sequence goes on from OV049862.1 coordinate 15,050,496, forward strand.
AATCGATGGAAAAACTCAAAGATACTTAAGTATCTTTGAGTTTTTTCCAGCTATGTTCCGAGTGATAGCCTAGTGGTTAGGACGACCGACTTCTAATCGGAGGTCGTGGGTTCGATCCCGGGCACGCACCTCTAACTTTTCGGAGTTATGTGCGTTTTAAGTATTTAAATATCACTTGCTTTAACGGTGAAGGAAAACATCGTGAGGAAACCTGCACGCCTGAGAGTTCTCCATAACGTTCTCAAAGGTGTGTGAAGTCTGCCAATCCGCTTGGCCTGCGTGGTAGACTATGGCCAAAACCCTTCTCACTCTGAGAGGAGACCCGTGCTCTGTAGTGAGCCGGTAATGGGTTGATCATGATGATGATGATGATGTAACATGTTCATGTACCTACATGTTCAGGAGCAGAGGTCCCCGAATTAATTCACCCGACCAGATACCTACCTACGTAACAAAATTAAAAATTAAAAAACATTCGCCATTTTGTGGCGGCGGCCATCTTCGATTTGCTAATGCTATTCTACTAGTCAAGCCCTTTCATTTGATATCCATATTGAGGGAGTTGTGATAAAATATGTAATCCGCCATTTTGTAACGGCGGCCATCTTGGATCGATTTTCATCAAACATAGCTAACAACACTCTCGACTAATTCACCTTTCAAACAAAAAAAACCGCATTCAAATCGGTCCACCCGTTTGAGCGCTACAGGGGAATAGACAGACACACACACACACACAGACACGTCAAACTTATAACACCCCGTCGTTTTTGCGTCGGGGGTTAAAAATTTAGATAATTAGTTCTTCGCTATTACTGAAATGTTATTTCCGCAGGTTGTTGTATTTACGACTTACGAGTATAACCAAACGTCTATAGAAAGCTACGAAGCGCATATAAACCCGCATCGCAATAAGTTAATTCACCATTGTCTCGCCAAACGTCCTTCCAGCTTCAAGTGCTGAGATAAGTATATTTTCATAAAGAAATCACCACTGTACGTGGGTAACATTGACTGTTTTGTTCGAATAACAAATAATTCGTGATTGAAGTTTGACAAGTGAAGTGCGCCATGGATTCCCAGCAATTTCGGGAGTGCGGGCGAGCCGTCATCGATATGTTGGCCGATTATTACGATAACATACGGAACAGGTAAATGAATCAATTATGTAATGTACCTGCAGGCTTGTGTTATGTAGACGTGATTTTTGTATAAAAAAGTGTTTTTATTTATTTTCTATTTTATAATTTTTCATTTTAAAATGTTTATAGGTACGTTTTTCCCCTAATGCACGTTTAATACACCACAACTTTTTTTACACGGAGTAACTAAGTAAATTTTAGATTTGTTTTACGTTATCCAGACATTTTTTTTGAAATCATGAAATGTCTCTTTTTTCTATCTGGAACTTTTCCGTGTAAACATTTTCCACAGGAACTCTTTATTTACTCGAGATACGTAGATTACGTATATACGTAGATGATTTTAATTAGTCATGAACTTAATTTTCTCACAACAATACAATGATGCGTTTCGCGTCATAGTAGGTCATTTCAGGTAGGGTGGATGCTCCTTAGGCCGGCACCCCCCATAAGTCGGCACTTCTTTATATTTCTGTCGATATTATCGTTTTGGTGCCATTTAGTCGCAATGGATATTTTTTTTATTTAGTATTGCTCCAATGGGAAAATGGTTCTCAAATAAGGCAGCACTTTTTTGCAGCAATCCTCAATTGTCGCATAGAACGAGCGCGAGGAAGTAAATCACTGAATTTCTTACAAAATTGCTACTTTCCGAGCGTTGTTTGGTAAGATATAAATTACGTATTTTAATACTTAAGGTGGTACGTTTTCCATACTAATTTATTATTACCATTTAAGAACGAATGGATTATATATTTACACTGAAATTACATCGCACAGCCTTAATTTAATGTTTAATTTGCAGAAAATTTTATTTACATAAAGAAAACATTACATAAACAGCTAAAGGTGAAGTAAAGCCATCTCGGTCAGCTAGGTAAAACAGCGTTTAATAGATGGCTATTATAATAATTAAGCTGTCTATGTAATGTTTTCTTTATGTAAATATAATTTCGCGCGAATTAAAAATTATATTAAGGCTGTGCGATGTAATTTCAGTGTAAATATATAATCCATTCGCTCTTGAATGGTAACATGAAGTTAGTATGGAAAACGTAACACCTTAAGACTTGTTGTTGCGATTTAATTTGTTTTGCGTAATATTTGACATCGTGTTATAGTGATTTAACTCAATTATTTTGCGTATATAAAGAAAAAATAGGGGTGCCCGACTAAGGAAAACCAGTAGTATGAGGTACCTGAAGTCGGCCTGGTGCCGACTTAAGAATTTGGGTTATTCCTAAGGTCGGCCCTATTGAATAAACTTGATATTATCTATATAAAAATTGCCTGATTGTTTGTCAAGGTTGTTAAACAAAATTGTATATCTATTTCATCAAAAATTCTAATAGTTTCGGAAAAGGGTATTTTTTTGCTGACGGGAAAATGAAATAAAATGAAAACGAGCAAAGAGTTCCTAAAAACATTTAAAAAAACATAAATTTTCGTGGACAATATCGGGGGTAAAAGCTAATCATAACATAGTATTAAACAAAGTCGCTTTCTCTGTCCCTATGTCCCTATGTATGCTTAAATGGCTTAAATATTTAAAACTACGCAACGGATTTTGATGCGGTTGTTTTTAATAGATAGAGTGATTCAAGAGGAAGGTTTGTAAATAGAAAAATTGGACCCGGTAGGTGGCGCTAATAGCGGGCAGGACGACGTCTGCCGGGTCCGCTAGTTTTCTTATAAAAACATGATAGTCTATTCGACAAGTTGAAAATGGTACAAAATAGAGATACTGCTCTTAAAATTATGTGCGATAGCTCATTGGATCCGGAATGACGCCTAGAAAAATGTGCCAAAAGCGTGTATTGGCACATAAAAAATTGCAAAAGTTATAAACAATTAAAGATGAAAAAAATGGCATTTCGTTTTATATTAATAACTCAAAAAATATTTATATTTAAGTAATTTTGAAAAAAGCTTGTCAAAGAGGAGGAAATTTTCAATATAAAAGTCTCAACTTCCGAAACTCTATCTCCATTATTTATAACTTTAATTTGACGTTGAAAATAGGGCTCCACGCGGCGTTTACGGCAAGCGCGCGCGAGCTTTCAGCAATGAAATTTTTTTTATAACAAAATGCGATTTTAAAAATTTGAAAAAATTCTAGTACTTAACTATCTTCTTAATACTTAAAAGCATTGAGCTCTGAAGAAAAAAAAGTTTAATTACCATTTTTCAATAAGTTATTCAATTGTAAACTAACAAATTTGTTCCCAATTTCCGTTGGCATAAACAATGTGATGAAAGGTATAAATAACTGGCCTAAAAATTTTAAACTTCGTGGAGCCCTTCTTATTATATATATATATATATATATACTTCATAAGATCCTGCGATAAATTTTCGTAAAAGTTTATCAATTTGTTAATTATGAATTTTTATAACTATTGAAAAATCATATAAATCATATGATTTACATTAGTTATAAAAAACTTTTAAAATAATTAGGTACTTCCTTACATGATTGTTTTCATATGTACTAGTGTAGGTACCTACTATGTACTTAAATTTATTACATAGCCATCATTCAGATTTGGTGGCAGCAAACAATATAAAACAGCAGAAATTAAAACTTTGGATTAATCTCTGCATTACGTTAATAAGATAATGTACGTATCTTACCTACATGTACCTTCGTCCTGCCTTGGTACCTAAGTATAATAATAACATTGTTCATAACGTAAGTCAATTAACAACAACTAACTTACTACTGATGCATCATCTGATATCTTTATATTTTTCTGGCCCACGATCTCGTCCGCTTGGTTTTAGGTTTTTAAGAATCCCTTGGGAACTCTATAATCCACGATAAAAAGTACCCAATGTCCTTCTCCAGAGTCTAGTCTAATTTATTGCTAAATTCGTCAAAATCGGTTCAGCGATTTAGGCGTGAAAGCATATCAAACAAACAAACAAACTCGCTTTTGCATTTATAATATTAGTTAGAATATACCTACCACGTTTAAAAAATTAAATACAGACCCAAAATATATTCGGTCTCGGAAATGGTATGCTTTAAACATCTCCGTAAGAGAGATTATTTAAATTCATACTTAGTTTATTTTATCATAATGAAAGTGTTTTGACTAAGGCCTAGATAAATTCCATTAATGTATTCACTAAAATCAGTAAATTAGCTTTTGTCTGGTCTGGCAGCTTCAGTTATGGCTGGTTACCATCCGGCAAAAACGATTTCTATTCGACGACAATTTACACAATGCTTCATAGAAACTGACTAGAGAAAGTAGCTTTATAGACTGCTATTAATAGGTACCTATCTATGCATTGCCCTTGCATGTTGGCGCACCATCACGTCACTTGGTTATATCAAAGCCTGGCGCCAACTTTTCCTCGAATGAAAAAATATAAACTTGTAAAAAAATGTTAATTATTTGATAAGAATTTAAATAAAAAAAAACTTCATTGTTACAGAAATGTTTTGCCATCTGTAGAACCGGGATACCTCATAAAATCTGCACCAGAGAATGCTCCAGAGCAACCCGAAGAATGGGAAGGCATTCTCAAAGAATTTTGTGAAACAGTGATGCCTGGTGTAAGTAAAAACATATTTATTGAAATAATATCAATATATAATTTGACCTTAAATGACCTTAGTTTAGGTGCAACTGATGATATCAGCTCATGCACACTCTTGATGGATTCGAAATTGTATATTGTGTGTTGCATATTATTAAAAATTGGGACTTTCTTCGCCATAAGTTTGATGGACAATATTTAATAACATTCATACAGTCATATTACATACATCTACAAAATTAACATACTTATTTTCATAAAAATTATATAATTTTGTTACAGCTGACACATTGGCAATCCCCGCAGTTTCATGCCTACTATCCCACAGGGGGTTCCTATGCCAGCACAATCGGGAGTCTCCTTTGTGATGGAATAGCAGTTATGGGATTTACCTGGGTACGTAATATTTCGTCATCTTGTCCGTCTGGATTATTATTACTGTGTATTATTTTGCTTTAATATAAATTAATAATTATTTTCTTATAGATTGCGAGTCCTGCGTGCACTGAATTGGAAGTCGTAACAATGAACTGGCTTGGTAAACTACTGGGCTTACCTGAAGAATTTCTTAATTGCTCTGCTGGACCTGGTGGTGGAATTATACAGGTCAGCGCATTTTAATTAAGGCAACCCAAAATAAATTTAAAAGTAGTAAAATTAGTGTATATATAATATGACTAGTAGGGCGCGTGGGTGCGCGGCCCGCAAGCGGACCGCGAGGTTTCGTTTTCGGGTATGTTTTGTTTGAGCAGCCTCCACTTGTCTTCACCCATCTTCCAAACCTTCGATCATTATCACTCTCCATATTTTTTCTCCGAATCAATAGTCAGAATGAGAGTACTTCCATAAAAACTAATTTTGAAAAGAAAATGTATCAAATTATTGCATAGTTCCCAACTTGTATTATCTTCAATATTCGTCATATATGTTGTATGGATATATAAATTCCGTCAGCTTGTTTTTTTTTTTCTTTTTATCAAGTAAACCACGTCTTGATGATCTTTTGCCAAAAACCTACTCTTCCATCTTTTATACCTACTTGGTGAGATAGACACCGACGAAATTTGTATAGCTGCCATCTTGAATCCGCCATTTTGTTTTTTTTTTTTCAGCTCAGTGCCAATTGGATGAGGTTTTGAGTAATTTTTGTTTGAGCACCTCCCATCTATCTGCCATACCCTGCCCGGGCTCCTCAACCATCTTCCAAACCCTCAATCATCATGTCTTCCCATATTTTTCTTTGAGAGTTCTCCAAAGAACCGCATCAAAGCCTTGCATAGTTTACAACTTGTAGTCTCTTCAATATTCGCCATACATTTTCTATGGAAAAATAAATTCCGCCATTTTGAATTTTATTTCAATTCATCAAGTAGACCTTTGGATTCTCATCATCTTTTGCGAAGAAACCACTCTTCCATCTTTTATACCCTCCGAGATGGAGACCGACGAAATTTGTATGGTGGCCATCTTTTTTTCGCCATTTTGAATTTTTTTTCAGCTCACTGCTAATTGGATGACGTTTCGAGTGACATTTGTTCGAGCACCCCCCACCTATCTTCAATACCTTAAGCGTGCCATTCGCTCGTCTCTGAAATCCTCAATCATCAGCTCTCTCCATATTTTTGTTCCGAATGAATTTTTGTCCTCTACACGATACCATTAGTGAAAAAAAAATTTTTCATACAAAATTTTACAGGAGGGGTGATCAATCAGTGAGTCAGTCAATGAATCAGCACGAGCAGCTATATATATATTAACTAGTATGGCGCGTGGGTGCGCGGCCCGCAAGCGGACCGCGAGGTTTTGTTTTCAGGTATTTTTTGTTTGAGCAGCCTCCACCTATCTACCCCATATTCCTAACCCTCGATCATTATCACTCTCCATATTTTTTCTCCGAATAATTTGTCAGAATGAGAGTTCTTCCATAAAAAAAATTTAAAAATTGAAAAGGAACGGCGTCAAAGTGTTGCATAGTTCCCAACTTACATTCTCTTCAATATTCGCCATATATTTTGTATGAAATAATAAATTTCGCCATCTTGTTTTTTTCTGTTCATCAAGTAAACCACGTCTTAATCATCTTTTGCCAAAAAACCACTCTTCCATCTTTCATACTCAGTGACATAGACACCGACGAAAGTATGGCCACTATCTTGAAACCGCCATTTAGGAATTTTTTTAAGCTCACTGCCACACTCACTGGATTAGGTTTCGAGTAACTTTTGTTTGAGCACCTTCCACCTATATTCAATACCCTCGCTGTGCCCTTCACCCGCCTCTGAAATCTTCAATCATCAGCTCTCTCCATATTTTTCCTCCGCATGAATTTTTGTCTTCTATACGAAACCATCACAAAAAAAAAACTTTGTGAAAACATAAATTCCGTCATCTTATTTTTTTCCTGTTCATCTAGTAGATTTTTAGTTCTTGATTATATTTTTCTAAGAAACTACTCTTCCATCTTTTATGCTTGGTGAGATAGACACTGACGAAATTTGTATAGCCGCCATCTTGAATCCGCCATTTTGTTTTTTTTTCAGCTCAGTGCCAATTGGATGACGTTTTGAGTAATTTTTGTTTGAGCACCTCCCATCTATCTACAATACCCTGCCCGGGCTCCTCATCCATCTTCCAAACCCTCAATCATCATATTGTCTTCCCATATTTTTCTTTGAAAGTTCTCCAAGAACCGCATCAAATCCTTGCATAGTTCACAACTTGTAGTCTCTTCAATACTCGCCATACATTTTCTATGGAAAAATAAATTCAGCCATTTTGAATTTTTTTTTCAATTCATCAAGTAGACCTTTAGATTCTCATCATCTTTTGCGAAGAAACCACTCTTCCATCTTTTATATCCTCCGAGATGGAGACCGACGAAATTTGTATGGCGGCCATCTTTTTTTCGCCATTTTGAATTTTTTTTCAGCTCTCTGCCAATTGGATGACGTTTCGAGTGACATTTGCTCGAGCACCCCCCACCTATCTTCAATACCTTAAGCGTGCCCGTCGCTCGTCTCTAAAATCCTCAATCATCAGCTCTCTCCATATTTTTGTTCTGAATGAATTTTAATCCTCTATACGAAACCATTTGTGAAAAAAAAATTTTTCATACAAAATTTTACAGGAGGGGTGATCAATCAGTGAGTCAGTCAATGAATCAGCACGAGCAGCTATATATATATTAATATATTTTTTATAATTTTTGTTTATCAGGGTTCCGCTAGTGAGGCGACGCTTGTGGGATTATTAGTTGCTAAAGACAAGATGGTTAGAAGACTTCTTGAAAATGATCCGGACGCAGATGAAGAGTTAATAAAAACAAAATTCGTGGCATATACCTCCGACCAGTGCAACTCATCCGTTGAAAAGGCGGGGGTTCTCGGTTCGATGAAAATGAGGCTTCTAAAATCAGATCATAACTGCAAATTGCGAGGAGAAACATTAAAGAAAGCTTTCGAGGAAGATAAAGCTCAAGGCCTCATACCATGTTACGTTATTGCCAACGTGGGTACTACAGGCACTTGCGCTTATGATCCGCTCTATGAATTAGGGCCCGTTTGTAAAGAAGACAATGTTTGGTTACATGTCGACGCTGCTTATGCCGGGGCCGCATGCGTCTGTCCCGAATACAGACATATATTGAAAGGATTAGAATACGCTGATTCTTTCGACGTGAACGTGCATAAATGGCTTCTTGTAAATTTTGACTGTTCCGCCATGTGGGTTAAAGACAGTTACGACTTGATCAACGCGTTTGATGTGCAACGCATTTACTTGGACGATGTTAAATCAGAAGTGAGAGTGCCAGATTACCGACACTGGCAAATGCCTCTAGGTCGTAGATTCAGAGCACTCAAATTGTGGACTGTGCTAAAAATGTACGGTGCAGAGGGTCTACGTAGCCACATCAGAAATCATATTACTTTGGCACAACATTTCGCTAAATTAGTACGAGCAGATGAAAGGTTCGTGGTAGAACCGGAGCCGACTATGGGTTTAGTTTGCTTTAGACTTAAAAATGGTGACAAATTAACTAAACAATTACTTGAAAATTTAACAGCCAAAAAAGAAGTGTTCATGGTGGCATGCACATATAGAAGTCGATATATTATTAGATTTGTTATTTGTTCGCGATTTACAACAAAGGAAGATATTGAAGTAAGTTGGAATGTTATTACAAGTGAAGCTAATCGCTTAGTCTGTCCGACTCAGGCAAACGGGAAATCTCAGTCTATTTCATCTATCGATTTTGAAACTGTGACTATCTGTGAAAAGTCGAAATAAACAACATAGTCCCTAGTTAAATTAAGTAGGTACCAGTATTGTAATGTAGTGACTATCTAAGGGATTGGAATAAAAGATAACTACTTAAGTATTAAGAGAAATAAAACGAGTAGTAGAATTGGAGTGTAATTTAATTAAATAAACATGGATAGATATTACAATAATTATTATAATAAGTAATAAAGAATTTAACACGTGGTTTTATTTTTAACTAGCATCTGCCCGCGGCTTCGCCCGCGTGAATTTCAGTTTTAAACAAATCCCGAGGGAATCGTGGATTTCCGGTTCCCGTTCCCGCTCCCTTTTCCAACCTTTATACCTACTATCAAGGAAGTTCGCTATAGTAATCTACCTATAGCTGTAGATATAGATTTCGAGTTTTTTGAAATCCCGCGGGAACTGTGCATTTTTCCAGGATAAAACGTAGCCTATGATTTAAGTCAGGGCATAATCTATCTCCGTTCAAAATTTCAGCCAAATCAGTTCAGTAGTTGCGACGTTATAGAGTAACAAACATCCACACTTTCACATTTATAATATTAGTAGGATATACTTAACAGTTTAGTTATACTTTACTTAGTAAAAATGACTTTAGTTTAACTAATTAATTCTTACAACAATAAGTAATATAAAGGTTCTAAGTTATAGGTAATTATTTTTGTTGGTAATACACCTCTATCATGGTAGATTTAATTGACTATTCAAAAGCACTTGTAAAAGTTTATTTGAACAAAAACACAAATAAAAAACACAATAATACATAGGTATATTAAATAGGTACTTAAGTATATCTCCAAAATCATAACATGAGAATAGGTATAGGTAAATTGGAAAATTGTTACAAAGTAGTTTAAATGCAACTGCAAGTACTACTAACGCATATACCGTAAGAATACCCTTTGGGTAGACAATGCTTCTGGCAGCTAGTGTCTTCAGTTGCTTCCTTGTAGGGACACTTCACACGACCTGGGATTCCTGGAACGTTATTAAGGAACAAATGAATCATGAATATTAAACATAATACGTACATAATAACCTAAGTAGGTATATCTATTTATGCGGTTCTGAGAAGTTCGCGACCTCGTTAGTGTAGAGTAAGTAGATCTATGAGTCAGCAGTCAGCACGTCTATAATGATGTCCTATTGCACCTACCTGCTTATGTGCTTACCTTAAATATAATAATTATTCAGTTTCATTACTTACTTCAATAAAATATATAATTACTTAGGCAATAAAGTAATTAAGTATAAAATATATTGGGTAGTACCTATAGGTACTTACTAGGTAGGTACGTGTATTTACATAGCTACTTGCATGAAATAGGTACACGTTTTTGAAATTCTATCGATTATGTCTAGGTATCTACTTAAAGACCTATACCTTGCAAAATAAGGAAGGAACTTGCTCGAAGGAATAGACGGTGCAATTTCGCATGATATCATAATGTGCCAATTCATAAATTTGTTTAATATTATCCCTGGTTTCCTCACTCAGTTTTCATTACTACAACATGAAAAACAGAAATCTCTTCGATATTGAACATTATATTTTGAGGTATCAAAATCGCGCAAGACAGATATCCCGCAACCATATCCATACTATTGATAATGTTCAGGACGTTCACCCCAAATTACACTACTATTCCGATCTTTGCTAATAAGTGTTCTTTGCCAATGTGTTCAATTTTTGTCTTTATTTTGGAATTCGTAAATACAAAAACTCTTTAAATAAAAATATTTTATTTCGGCTTTTCTTTTATTAAACTAAGTAACTGGCCGTTATTTAAGTGTCTAAGCTGTGGTTTTTTTAATGGCTCTACCAGAGTGGCTGACTCTACCCGTAACGTAATAAAATATATTAAGTAAGTACCTATATGATTTTTTTAAACTGCTACTACTTAACTAGTTATATTCAAAACAACACTTTAATAATTTTACTTAGGTAAGTAGGTACCTACCTACTACGAGTTTGTAGACACCAAAATAATAATCACACAATATTAAAAAATGTTCCGTCACGTTGCTGTAGGTATACTTACCAAATTGAGAGCCTGTTTCTTTTGGAATCACTTTCATTTCCGTTATGTCTGGATTTTGCGACACCGTTTCGGATTTTGCCACGCTGCTATCCCGCGGAAGTGCATTCGTGTACACTAAACAAATAGTGGTCAAAATAAAAAATACACAAATTCCCTTGAAATCCATTATTACGAATGTTATCAACTTAAAAATATTATAACGCCGCGCCGTGAGAGTAACGTCTAATAAGTACTAAAAAACAAAGCCGAAGCCCGAAACACTGTGGTTAATAGTTACGCGTATCGAGCACAAAATGAAATGCATTAATGTGAGGTCAATATATACGGCTTCCTTAAATTACGTACGCAACTGCATAATATTATGATACATTTGTACGACTCATAGGGGAAAGGGGCCCAAAGCGGTTATGGTGCCCAAAGCGGATTTGTCTTTTTAAATGAACGCGCCAATAGTTAGGTGTATAAAAAGCGCGCGGGTACGATGCGCTCCCCCCGCTCCCCTTGGGGCATTCGTCCGACTCAGCAAGAACGTTTACACGAGTAGGTGCAGTAAAAAATCAAAATTGGGTGCATTTCGAAAAAAAACCGCGGTAAGTGTAGAGCGTTTTTTTTAATTTACAGTTAAAATAAGCCCTGATCAATAAATTGATCTTGACTTTTGTGTATTTGACTATGATATGAAAGTGCCGACTTGTATGTACTCGTCTGATTTTGAAGTTATTTTTGATTGTGAAAATGAACAGTCTAAAAAGGCAAAGCGGTTCGGGCAAAGAGGTTACCTAACCGCTTTGCCCACGACTAGGGTGAAATGAGATCTGTTATATCAATTGTATGTATCCTTTTAGATGGTGAATAAATACTAACGAAAAACTGCTCAAGCTGCGTGGGACGAAAAGTCCATGGCCAGTGCTTTAAAGGAAGGCCATATTTTCATCATCATTATTAATTTTGAAGATTTCTTTTATTTTGCTGAAAGGAGAGATTGAATTTGCTCTTTTTTAAATTAAAATATTTAAATTGTGCGTTTTTTATTAAAACAATAAAGATTATATTGACTTATTTTGCATTTCTTTGGTATGTCCGCTTTGCCCGATACCAAAAACCGCTTTAGGCCCCCCCTGAGGGCAAAGTGGTTTTTCTTTAAGTTTTATAAATTTCCTTGTAACTTTATTATTTATCAACCGATCTTTATCTGTTTTAACGACTTTATGCGCCATGAGACACACTATTCGTTTGTGTAAAAGTTAATATTAACATCGATTAACAAACTACTGATTTTCAAACTCAATCTTAACGTATCCGCTTTGGGCCCCTTTCCCCTATATACCTACCTACTTAGTGATAAGTACTTAGTTATTAGAACATGATTCAAATAATGTTAATCATCTACAAAGAAACATTTAGTAATTAGTTAGTACCTACTAGCGGACCCGGCGGACGTCGCGTCGTCCTGCCCGGTGGCATACCAACATCAGCGCTACCTACCGAGACCTGGTAAGCCCAGTAATTATATTTTCAAACCATTCGGGAAACCCATTTAAATATACACAAAAAAAAATTATCCAATTCGGTCCAGCCGTTTAGGAGGAGTTAGGTAACATATCGTATCGAGACGGGATGATCTTAGGGATGAGCAATGTTTGACAGAATTACGAAACCCATGAACATTTTGTATGGGAAAATGTTTTTTCTTTTATTTTATTTTTTCGTCAATTTTCCAATGTTTTTAATAGTTATTCTGCTAATAGGGATGGTCTCAAACGCAAAAAAATCAAAAACCATGAATATGGGTCCAGTCGTTCTCGAGTTATAAGTGTTCGAACAAACCCGACTTTGTATATTCAGATTAGGTAGGTATAGATCGACCAGAATCTCATGAAAAATAGGGAAATTAAATTTTGTAGCAAGCAACACTAGGTTAACTCGGCTGCCCTAGTGATAAATATGGCACACAGTACGTGACCATAAAAGATACATTTTTGTTATTCCATTTTATTATGTCAAATCAAATGTTTTATATTTTGTCACCTTGCGGAGATAGCAAATACGTGATTACCACGATCTTCCGTAAATTCATTTCCTTGTACATTTTAGTATATAAGATGTAAATAATTCTGTAAATACATGCTACTACTAAACGAGTCGGCGTGTACATCATTTCATCTCTCCCTGCTCTTCAAGTTTGCGCCAGCAGCGCAACAGTGGTGACCCCGACGTGATTCTGCCGACGTGATTCTGCTCAACGTGATTCTGCCCGTCATAATTCTACGTGAAAGCTATCGTCTCCAAGACAACGTGATCGCCAAGATCGTGGTAAGCCCGACCTATTCGTCAAGATATCGCGGTAAGCCCGATCTGATCACCAACAAGCTATCGTCGTCGCCAACGTGAAGACATCGTCGTCAAGACCAACGTGCTCGACAAGATATCGTGGTCAAGAACTCGACGTGAAACAACATGGCTCTTCCAATGCTCACACCTTCAAGAAGCTCCGCCACGGCCAACACTCCGGACCCATCCGACTCCAGCACCGACCTAGTAGCATCACTGACAATGGCCGAAAGAATACCACAATTCTGGACCGACTCACCGCGTCTATGGTTTTCGCAATTCGAAGCTATTGTCGCCTCGCAAAAACAGGGAGACGAGTACAAATTCAACCATGTAGTATCAAAACTACCAAAGGAGGCCATCCACCAAGTTAGCGACATACTTACCAGCCCACCTACAGAAAATAAGTACCATTGCATCCGAGAAAGGCTGATCGACTGCTATGAAGAGAGTGAACAGCGGCGTTTCCATAAACTACTCTCCGAAATGCACATGGGGGATCAAAAACCTTCACAACTATTACGGAAAATGAAGGAAACTGGATGCGGCAAAATCAACGACGACACACTTCGACTGTTATGGATGAGGCAACTTCCTTCCGCGGTAACCACCGTATTGGCTGTTACCGACAATTTGGCGTTAGAGAAATTAAGCGAAATGGCCGACCGTATTTACGAAAACACTCCTAGTGAAAAAAACAATACGCCCGCCGCCGATGTGAACCTCATCACTCAGCTGACATCGCAAATTGCAAGCTTGCAAATAGAAATCGCCGCAATACGCAATGACCGCGCGAGACCCAGCTATCGTCGCAGCAATTTTAATCGACGACCGCATTACCGACCGAGGTCAAGATCGCGTCAACATCAGCAAATAATACGGAATAATATGTGCTATTACCATCGAGTTTTCAAAGAAAAGGCGCACAAATGTGAACAACCTTGCTCTTGGGGAAGACAAAAACAGACGTCGGAAAACTAAAGTCAGCACAGAGCACGGCGGGACTCTGCGCTATACATCCTTCAAACCGCCTAACTATAACCGACTCAAACAGTGGTTATACATTTCTGGTGGACACGGGAGCGAACATCTCAGTTATATGCAAAACACAACGGCATACGGGAAGCGCAAGCGAATTCAAATTATTCGCCGCTAATGGAAGCACGATCAATACATATGGTGAAAAAACCCTAACGCTCAATTTGGGTTTACGCCGAGCCTTCACGTGGACTTTCATCATCGCCGATGTCAAGATGCCTATAATAGGAGCTGATTACCTAGAACACTACCGGTTATTGGTAGACGTACATGGCAAAACTTTGATCGACAAAACCACAGATATATCGATACCCGTAACTTCAATGAAAATCAACATGCCGTCAATTCGTTCTATCGATTCCAGTTTACCAAAAATCCTCAAGCAATTACTAGAAAAATACGAAACTATCACAAAGCCGACATCAATGAAAGTACCTACAAAGCACAATGTACAGCATCACATTATCACGGAAGGATTTCTGGTATGTGCCCGAGCTCGCCCAATTCCTCCTGACAAATATAAAGCCGCCAAAAAGGAATTTCAGGAGATGATGGAGATGGGAATATGCAGACCATCCAGTAGCCCATGGGCCAGTCCATTGCACATGGTAAAAAAGAAAAATGGTGAATGGAGACCTTGCGGTGACTAACGCGCATTAAACAAGATTACCGTTCCCGACAGATACCCATTGCCAAGGTTACTGGATTTCACATACATCGCGAACGGAAAAAACATATTCAGCAAAATCGACGTGCGAAAAGCTTACCATTCAATAACAGTAGCAGAGCCCGAAAAAACCGCAATTATTACTCCGTTCGGATTATTCGAGTTTCCAAGGATGCCTTTTGGATTACGCAACGCTGGACAGACGTTCCAGAGATTCATGGATTCCCTATTTCGAGACTTGGACTACATTTTTATTTTTGTCGACGACATACTAGTCGCAAGCGAGTCCGTAGAACAACATTACAAACATTTGGAAACTGTATTCAAGAGATTGCAAAAAAACGGGATTACAATAAATACAAGCAAGTGTGAATTCGCGAAGAAAGAATTAGATTTTCTTGGTTATCATATAACGAGCCAAGGAATGAAACCAACGCAAGAAAAAATTCAAGCAATTATCGATTATCCCAAACCTAAAACGGTCAAGGAACTACGTCGTTTCCTGGGAATGATCAATTTTTACAGAAATTCAATCAAACAGGCCGCCAAACATCAAGCTCCACTCAACATATTTTTAAGGAATTCAAAGAAAAACGATAATACACCTATATTGTGGAATATAGAAGCCGAACGTGCATTTCAACAATGTAAGCAAGATCTACGCAAAGTCACGACCATGGCATTTCCCGGTGCAAATGCAACGATCGCATTAATGTGTGACGCTAGCTCAAAATGCGTAGGCGCAGTATTACAACAGAAGATTGAAAACGAATGGAAACCTATTGCATTTTTCTCAAAAACCCTTTCAGAAGCGCAAGTCAAGTATTCCACTTATGATCGTGAACTCTTGGGAATATATATGGCAGTCAAACACTTTCGTCGATTAATAGAAGGTCGTAATTTTACAATATATACCGACCATAAAGCATTAATTCACGCTTTTGACAAAAAGCCGTCAATTGATGACACACCAAGAAGAATAAGATATTTAGATTACATATCGCAAATAAGCACCGATATACAGCACGTAAGCGGAAATGACAACATAGTCGCGGATGCTTTATCTCGAGTCGTCGAGACTATCACATTACCCACCGCCATCAATTTCTCCGAACTAGAGAAAAATCAAGAGGGGGACATTGAACTACAGCAACTTAAACAAAATAAATCATTACAGATTACGCGCATTCAAGTACCAAATACAAACAGGAAGATATATTGCGATATTTCTACAGGAATCACTCGACCATATAATTATACCACAGCAACTTAGAAAAACAATATTCGACAGTTATCACAATCTAAGCCATCCAGGAAAAAATACAACGAAAAACTAATCGGAACAAATTACATTTGGCCTAATATGAATACGGAAATAAATAAATGGTGCGAAACATGTCTACAATGTCAGAGATCGAAAGTGCATAGACACACAATTTCGCCACTCGGCATACCTGTCGCGCGTTTTTCGCATATTGATACCGGATCATCATTACCTACTTCACAAAACAAAAGCAAACATGTAACATTCAATTTATGATCCTTATTTCCAATTTTTGATGTACAAATCTTTTTCAAGGGGGGAATTCTATGGCACACAGTACGTGACCATAAAAGATACATTTTTGTTATTCCATTTTATTATGTCAAAATTTGTTTTATATTTTGTCACCTTGCGGAGATAGCAAATACGTGATTACCACGATCTTCCGTAAATTCATTTCCTTGTACATTTTAGTATATAAGATGTAAATAATTCTGTAAATACATGCTACTACTAAACGAGTCGGCGTGTACATCATTTCATCTCTCCCTGCTCTTCAAGTTTGCGCCAGCAGCGCAACAATAAACAAAATAATTACATTCAGAACACCTTACCTGGGATCGTTTCACGAAACGAAAAATCAAGCAACTGCATTTTAAATACAAAAACAAAGTAATCAACATCCAATTACTTTGTTTTTGTGTTGTGCTTGTTGTTTACTTGGTTTTTGCATTTATATTCTGGGTTAGTGAGTGCAGTTACTTTGTTTGGGCAATTTAAATTTCAGTAAACAGTTCAAGTTATTTGAAATATTAAACTGTGGTAAAAAACTACTCGACATAAAACTTTTGTTAGTACAAAAAGTCAATTTCACAAAAAAATGTCAGTTACTTTGTTTATCGCTAGGGCAGCCGTAGTGTTGCTAACCTTGAAATTTCATTTCCCTATTTTTCATGAGATTCTGGTCGATCTATACCTATTTACTTAATCTATATCTTCTATCTTCTATACATATAATAAAATCGTAGAACTGCCGTATCTGTACAGTGAAGATTTTTGCAAAATAATAACTGGAGGATGTTAAGGATAAGTAATAGAACGTAAAAAAGCTATTTTTGAAATTTTTGTCTGTTTGTCTGTTTATCTGTTTGTCTGTTTGTCTGTATGTTTGTGCGCGCATCACGTACAAACTACTGAATGGATTGAAATGAAACTCAGCATGATTTAAGTTCATACTATGGAGTAACATATAGGATACCTTTTATCCCGAAATTCAGCACGGTTCCCTTGGGAGAGGGGATGAAAGTCAAAATGTGTACTTAGCTGTAATTCGTTAACGAATGGTCCGATTTCATTCATTCTTTTTTTGTTAGAAAGGAAATACTTTAAAGATTACTGGCTAATCTCTGAAAGGCTGGGCCGATTTTGATGGGACTTTCACTGGCGGATGTTTACATTTTGATCTAGCTAAACATCCGCCAGTGAACTTTTAACAGTTTTTAGAAAGGTATGAGCTCAAAGGAGCATAGGAAAAACAAAATGATTTCCACGGGATTTTTAAAAACCAATACCCACGCGAACTAAGTCGCGGGTGTCCGCTTGTAGTTTAATAAAGCGCCCTGCATTGTTTGGGCGAATTATTTTATATGAATATCGATTTTCATATAGATTTCCTATGCTGTTAGCATCTTCGACTGCAGATCACGAGGTCTTGGGTTCGATTCCCTCGTCGTGCCAAGAAACTCAGTGCCAGCCCAGAGTTGGCAGTATTTCACCCTCATGTCTCAGAGAGCACGTTAAGCTGTTGGTCCCGGTTATCATGACTTCAAGATATTTTTGTATGGGACTTTTTATGAAACTTTGAGTATGTACAGCTGTAGGTATGTACTATGTATAGAGCTCAAAGGTGTCCTTTCAGGAAAATTCGATGTCTGCATATTCATGACATCTTGTATTTTCCGTATTATTACAAGTCATGATTGTTGTGAAAATGCATTGTAATCCTCTGCAATTAATGAAACGGCTGCAAAGATTTGTATTTATAACTAAGTAGATGTACCTATATGAATATTATATTGCAGATGTTCAGGTTCTGTTAATAAGTTTAGTCTCTGAACAATAAAATTATGTTGAAATCGGGCTTTTTTTTACTAATTAAGTACCTAGGTCCTTTTTAGGGTTCCGTAGTAAACAAGGAACCCTTATAGTTTCGCCATGTCCGTCCGTCTGTCCGTCTGTCCGTCTGTCCGTCTGTCCGTCTGTCCGTCTGTCCGTCCGTCCTCGGTTAATCTCAGAGACTATTAGTGCTAGAAATCCGTAATTTGGCATGAGTATAAATATTAATCACGCCGACAAAGTGGTGAAATAAAATTTTGATAAATATTTTTTTTTAGGGTAGCTCCCCTACATGTAAAGTGGGGATGAATATTTTTTTTCTCGTCTACCCCATAGTGTGGGGTATCGTTGAATAGGTCTTTTAAAAATACTGTGGGTGTGGGAACATCATTTTTCGATTTCTAGATCCGTTTGTAAAATATGATGTTTTAAAGTGCAAATTTTTATTAGAGTCAAGTGTCCCCCCCCTCTATCAGCCAAATGGCAGTATATAGGAACTTGAAAAAATTCACAGCAGTAGGGTATATAATCAATTTTAAAGGAAAACTATCACGGCTAAGTAGGGTTCACAGGTTAAGGAGTTATATCTGTTTTTCGAGGATTGTGACTACGGAACCCTACACTGCGCGTGGCCCGCCACGCACTTGACCGGTTTTTAGTAACTAGAGGATGCCCGCGACTTCGTCGATTAAGGTTTTTATAAATCCCGCGGGAACACTTTGTTTTTCCTAATCTCCTTTGAGCTCATACTGTTAAAAGTCGCGCATTATAATGTACAGTAATGAGCATTCATTTTTAATAGCTCTTTCCCATCACTAAAGTTTTCACAATGAAAGTCCCAACAAAATCGGTCCAGCATTTCGGAGACAGACAAACACAACTTTTAATGTAGGTACTTACCTACTCCATGATAATCCGGACGTTCAAAGGTTCCTGTACTATCCGGGTTCTTATATGGAAGTTAGGTACTTATATGGAATACTTACTGAGAGTTGTGATGGCTGTTATTTCTGAACTACAAAACTGAGTGCTTAGTCTAAGATCAGGAGCACTCGAAAACGAACTCGAAAACTATTGATCGAATCACAAGTGAATTCAGAGCAAAATGAACTCAAATACTCGTATTTTAAAGTCGTAATTCCATAGTTCGAATATGTATTTTACAACATTTCTGCTTGGGGCGCTCGTTGTGTTCGAATGCTGAATGTATTGGCGAACTCAAACCTTAATATAAGCCATTTTAGGTCTATTTTACTCTGAAATCGATCAATAGTTTTCGAGTTCGTTTTCGAGTGCTCCGATCTTAGACTAAGCACTGATAACCATGAAATATTTACGGAACAATCTTTAAAGTAAGTATTTCCTTTCTAAAGAAGAGATAACTAAACTTCGTAAAGTAAAACCCGACTACGCTTAATAATTTAATAACAGTTTAGTGCAGAAAGCGCGGGGCAAGCATGCTATATAGTGGCGCCATTATGTTTATCCGAAACTAATAAACTAGAAAGCTGCGCGAAGGTCACTTCTCGATTTTTTTCGTAAATAAAGTGTAGCCTATGTCACCCTGACCATTATAACAACGAATCAATAGACACCTCATTCATCAAAATCAGTCCAGTAGTTTAGGCGCTACGGTGGAAAACACAGAATCTCATACAAAACCGGCCACAAAGATTTGTATATGTATATGTATACCGTAGGTAGTTATGTATGTACATTATGTACATACATAACTACCTACGGTATACATACATAGACTGCTAAAGTGATAAGTCATAACCCTTCTTTTTTGTGCAATATCCATTTTGGAGCGTTAAACAGAACTGTAATTGCAAATAATATAATAATAGCGCTAAGTTTTCGGAAGCGGTCTCCATAAACTCTGAAGGTGTAGGTACATGATCCATAAAGTAATAATAGTTATAGAGGAGAGATAAGTAATGCGGCGATATTGTCATGATTCAAATAAGTATCAAACACTTGAACATGAAGATCTCAGAAGATGAACACTCGCACCCCAGTCTAATGTTTTGTTACTCGACTAGTGCAAAGCCAAAAGGAAGGGGATTTTAGCAGTTTAGGTATGTAATAACTATGTTTGAATCCGATTTTTGTATCAGATTCTGTGTGTTCCACCGTAGCGCGTAAACTGCTGAGCCGATTTAGATGAATGAGGTGTTAATTGATTCGTTATTGTCCGGGTGACTTACGATACATTTTATATACATTTTTATATATATTTTCATACATTTTTATAATATGAAAGAAAATCGAGAAGTGACCTTCGCGCAGCAAAACTCAAATATTAAGTTAGTTTTGGATAGACATTACAGATGGCGCCACTAGTTACTTGCCCCGCGTTTTCTTCCGTTTAAATTTTACATTGGTACGCAGCTCAGATTAAGTATCAAGTTCTCTTTGTCTTGTACGCAGGTAGATGCACGTTTTTCTGCACACTAAATAATTAATTATTCTATATTATTATTATTATTATATTAAGAGTAGTCGGGTTTTAGTTTACGAACTTTAAGTATCTCTTTTGTGTGTGGATTCAGTAGATTCAGGATTTTGTCATGTTGTGTTTTCGTCATGTTTTTTTATTTTAATTTAGCCACATTAGTGGGGCTGGCTAAGTTTGCTTAATGTCGAAATGTCGTTATCCTAGATTTTGAATATCGAAATAATAATTATCGCAGTAAAATGTACCTAAAGTATCTTATTTTAGTCGTAAGTATGAAAATAATTGGTATTATTAACACTAAAAAATTACGTTAACAATACATAATATCTTAATAACGATAATAAATAAATTACTATAGATCGAACAGAATCTCATGAAAAATAGGGAAATGAAATTCCAAGGTTAGCAACACTACGGCTGCTCTAGCGATAAACAAAGTAACTGACATTTTTTGTGAAATTGACTTTTTGCATTAACAAAAGTTTTATGTCGAGTAGTTTTTTCACAGTTTAATATTTCAAATAACTTGAACCGTTTACTGAAATTTAAATTGCCCAAACAAAGTAACTGCACTCACTAACCCGGAATATAAATGCAAAAACCAAGTAGACAACAAGCACAACACAAAAACAAAGTAATTGGATGTTGATTACTTGGTTTTTGTATTTAAAATGCAGTTGCTTGATTTTTCGTTTCGAGAAACGATCCTAGGTAAGGTGTTCTGAATGTAATTACTTTGTTTATCACTAGGGCAGCCGAGTCAGCCTAGTGTTGCTTACTACAAAATTTATTTTCCCTATTTTTCATGAGATTCTGGTCGATCTTTAATAATCGTTAACGTTAAAATACATTATTATTCTAATATTATTCTTTCCATTGTCTTAGATTCTTTCCCTTGGTAATTAACTCTGTGGTGGTATCTGTCAAAAAATAGTTTGATGTTCTGTCCAGTGTTGCCAGAAGATTACTTTTGTAACCTTTTAGGTGATTTTTAACTCCGGCGGGAACTTAATCCTAACTAAAAACATCTATATTATGTTATTACAAACAACATCTATTCCATCAACTTTTAATGCATTTCTACTAGAAAAAAAATGAAAGGTTACCTTTTACACTAAAAGGTTAATTTTGTATTTATTTCAAGTAACTTTTAACATGACCGTGCTGGCAACACTGGTTCTGTCAGTTGCTGTCAGTGATGCTGTGGTCTCATGAACCTATAGAAGTGGACTTGGCATAATGTCCTATAGAAAATAGTGGATCGGAAAATAGCTTAAGCTTATCAAAATTTTCATAAGTGTGTAAGAGACAACACTACATTTTTAAACATAACAATAAAACAGATCGTGGCAGAAATTTTATTGCACTTCCCTTAAGATGGCCTCCCTAAAATGTATACATGAACACTCACACACGCACAACTTGAGACATCACAATGAACACGCGCCATTTTAGTTGTAGGATTGTGCGTGTGTGAGTGTATTTTTGGCACGTTTTTAAGGTAGGTATGCCTACTCTACTTATTATTATTATCTCTATGTGTGGTCTGCTCTCGTTAGGGCGTTTGTGCACTTACTCGTTTTCGATTCGTTTTCGATTCGTGTTCGTTTTTTTAATGAACATCATAAAAACGTATACGAAATTCACGAATGACATTTGTGCACTTAATCGTGATTTCACTATACGTTTTAAGCATTTCGTAGATAAAACCGTGTTCATAATGTGTGCTGCATTTAATCGTCGTCAGCTTTTCGCACTTCTCTTATACATTCGTAGGCGATCATCACTTAATGACATGACATGACATGAAAAAACTTTTTTTAATTACTATCGAAAGAATGTTGCTACTTTCGATTTCATATTGTGTCATATAAAAAAAAGATTCCTCGGCAAGACACACGTTTTAGAGAATGCATAACTCCAGAAAAAATGCTGGCAGTAACACTAAGGTAAGTGATTATGAATATTTCACACGGTACGGTTAGTATCAAAATTATCTAAGCATACGTCATATATTTTGTGAACATCCCAAGTGGACATTACGCTCTTGTAAGAAAACAGTAACAACTAAGTATCAGAAATGATATTTTTTATGAAATGTTCATATTTTGCTGATAGTTTTTGACTACCAACCACAGGTATGGAAATTTTGATTATACTACAATATTTAGGTATTTTACTCGAAGTAAAACTAATTTGAATGAAACAAACGATTTATTTTAATGCCAAACTAAGTAGGTATTAATTTTTAATAATAATCAACTGCGTTGAATCATGTTTTGTTGGAATTCAAGAAATGCAAATACCTATGTTTTCCAAATACCTCACAACATCAGGACTCATCTCTGCCCTCTTTCCACACACCATTCCACTCGCGTCCTTATTTTAAAACGATTCGATGTGAAGAATTCACGAATATATAAACACGAAAACGAATCGAAAACGAGTAAGTGCACAAACGCCCATACAGTTATATAAGGAAGGCTATGTCGAATCGTGTTTTCACGAAACACGAAAACGAATCGAAAACGAATAAGTGCACAAACGCCCTTAGAGAGTATTTTTGTTCTGTGGTGGTCTGTGTAGAATGGTTCTATATGGTAAAATTCCATTTTCCTATTTAATTATTTTCAAAAATTAAAATAGACCGAAGAAATGGTTTATCTCCATTTCCCATCAAATTTAACTGAAGAAGAATTAATGCTACAGGCAAAATACCAAAAGTTAAAGAAGAAAAAGAAAGCTCTTCAAGCCCTAAAGGCACCTAAACAAGAACCAGAAAAACCAATCTTACCAAAGCGCCCCACTGAAGCAAGGGATGCTCGTGAAATAGCACGAAAACTTATTAAGAGTGGTGCCATCCAAGCTATAAAAAGTCCCCCTCCTCAACCACAAAATGCTACTTTTAAACGACCGCGAGCTGGTAATTATTTTCAAATATATTATTGTACAAGTTTTACGATAATTTGAATAAAACTTGTTAATGCATTCCAAAAATGTACAGTGTACCAATTTTGAATTTAAGTGTAATTTGATTTTATTTAGGTCTCTGGATCAGTTTTATCTAGAAAGACTTAAGTCTTTTCTATCTTTTATCTTAAACCTTTGTGTATAAGGCTGGGTCTCCACCGAAGAAAAATTCTGCTTATTGTAGGTAGGGAGCGAAAACTAAGTGGTTCAACAGGAGCCACAGGAGGTGTTGCATCATACCAGCCCTTCAGTGCCTCTCAAGAACCTCCTCCACCCGAAGATAAATCTTCACCAAGAGTTAAATATTTATATGATTCGTTTGTCACAGCAAGAGATAAGTGAGTTATAATAATTTTAACAAGCTAGACAAATTAGATAAATTTTTCTCAAAACCCAATTGTAACAATTCTGAAAGAAGCCAGCAAAGATGTTTCTTACACAGTAAAGCATACTAACATAATATGGGAATCATCATAATGAAGTGTTTTTCTATTGTTTCTGATTCCCTGCTGATTTGCCAACACGCAGTGCTGTGACGATTTATAAAACAATCACTTCATTAATTTTTTTTTTAATTTTTTTCTGAAATAGTTGAGCAATACAGTAAAAAAATACTTATGGCTAACTGATATTAATTTAGATTTTTTATGTAACCTTACAAAATATTTTGTGTGCAATAAAAGTTTTCAGTTTTGAAAGCAATATACCTACGTTAGTATAAACGCAAATAAAATTAAAAAGATGTCAAATGTGATAGACAATCGAATTAGATATGTTATTATCTTATTTAGATTAAAATAGTCTAGAAGTATTAACAATTTATGTTGCTTAATAAGATTTTTATTGTAGGGAGGAAAAAGGTGTACGCAGTGGAAATGAAGTTGTGCACGCAAGTGGAAAAGGCACTTTCTTGCAAGTACTAGGAGCGCAGATCACCGAAGAAATCATGAGACGACGTCTGGCATCATTCGAGCCATTCACATTTACACCAGAGCCAGATGATGATAAGTAAGTTAATTGCAATTTGTACAAAAAAAAGGTACATAATCCTACATCGAAAAAATTATAACTTTATAACAATACTAGCTGACCCCCGCGACTTCGTTCGCGTGTTTTTCTTTGCTATAAACCTCACGGAGCCCGAGACCTTTCCAACAAATGCAAAACCATGGAAATTGGTTCGTGCGTTCTGGAGTTATAGCGTCAGGAAGGAAAACCTGACTTATTTTTATATAGTAGATGAATCCTACTAATATTATAAATGTGAAAGTGTGGATGTTTGCATGTTTAGATGTTTGTTACTCTATAACGTCGCAACTACTGAACTGATTTGGCTGAAATTTTGAATGGAGATGCTCTGACTTAAAACATAGGCTACTTTTTATCCTGGAGAAATCCACAGTTCCCGCGAGATTTTGAAAAACCCGAAATCTATATCTACAGCTATAGGTAGATTACTATAGCAAACTTCCTTGGAAGTTGGTATAAAGGTTGGAAAAGGGAGCGGAAACGGAAACCAGATATCCACGATTCCCTCAGGATTTGTGAAAAATCTAAATTCACGCGGGCGAAGCCGCGGGCAAAAGCTAGTATAATATAAAATTAATTTTGGATAGTAATAATTTGTAATTTATCAGGGTCTACTTGGCATTTGAGAGTGCGGATATGGCAACACATGCACATGCTGCTCTTGATGGTTGTGAAGAAGGATGGCGTGTTACATTTGTAAGAAGACCTCCTCAAGCAGCAGGATCGTGGACGCCAGCGACAACGCCAAGGAATACTCCGCCTCCGAAAGATCCTAAGCGAACTCTTGTTGCTTATGATGACATGTTTGAATAAAATTAAATTTTTAATTTAAGAATTTAATTGCCATTATTGTTAAGAATCTGTGTGCACTACTTAAAATGCAATAATAAATAATAAAATAATAAAAAATAATTAAAATAATTTAATAATTCAACGAAAAATTATAAAACCGCTATCGTCATAATATCAGGATTAACTTTAATACCAAAATAACGGTATTCATGTTACGTTTCAACGTTTACTGTCAATAACGTTAATATTTTACCGTTATTATAGTATCCATTTCGTGATCTGTGGTATTCCGTATAGGTACCTACCATAGAGATAATAATAATAAATAGAGTTGGCATAATGTCCTATAGAAATTAGTGGATCGGAAAATAGCTCAAGCTAATCAAAATTTTCATAAGTGTGAAAGAGACAACATTACATTTTTGACATAATAATAAAACAGTTTGCGGCAGACTCGTGACTTAGGATGGCCTCCCTAAAATGTATACATGAACACTCACACACGCACAACTTGAGACATCACAATGAACCATTGACTCTATAGGAAGAGGACTTGGCATAATGTCCTATAGAAAATAGTGGATCGGAAAATAGCTCAAGCTTATCAAAATTTTCATAAGTGTGTAAGAGACAACACTACATTTTTAAACATAACAATAAAACAGATCGTGGCCGACTCGTGACTTAAGATGGCCTCCCTAAAATGTATACATGAACACTCACACACGCACAACTTGAGACATCACAATGAACACGCGCCATTTTATGTTACAGGATTGTGCGTGTGTGAGTGTATTTTTGGCACGTTTTTAAGGTAGGTATGCCAACTCTACTTATTATTATTACCTCTATGCAATGAACACGCGCCATTTTATGTCTTCGGATTGTGAGTGTGTGAGTGTATTTTTGGCACGTTTTTAAGGTAGGTATGCCAACTCTATTTATTATTATTATTTATTATTATTATCTCTATGGTACCTACCTACTCTGTGGAACTTGGAAGTTATCACAGACCTACACTCAAGACGGACTGAGTACATACTTAACCCATTTACGCCCGCTGTCCCCGTTTGGAGCCGTTTCTTTAAATACCCATATATTTTCACTTTTCTAAATTATCTTTTGAGGATTTTGAGGGAGGTCGAGAAGTTCTACGGACAGTTATACACCTCAACACAGAAGCCTGTTGAAGATTTGGCTAAAGATCCCAGAGCCAAACTGACCCGACACTATACCGAAGATATCCCGGACGTCAGCCTATACGAGATTAGTATGGCTCTCAAGCAGCTTAAAAACAACAAGGCACCAGGTGATGACGGAATCACTGCAGAACTCCTGAAGGCGGGTGGAAGACCAATACTCAAAGTCCTTCAGCGATTGTTCAATTCCGTCATTCACGAGGGAATAACGCCAGAGGCATGGCACAGAAGCGTGGTGGTTCTTTTCTTCAAAAAGGGCGATAATACCCTGCTGAAGAATTATAGACCCATCTCGCTGCTGAGCCATGTCTATAAGTGTTTCTCGAGAGTCATTACGAATCGTCTCGCACGTAGGTTCGACGACTTCCAGCCTCCCGAACAAGCCGGGTTCCGAAAAGGCTTCAGTACCATAGACCACATCCATACGCTGCGGCAGGTTATACAGAAGACCGAAGAGTATAACCGGCCACTTTGCTTAGCGTTTGTGGACTATGAGAAAGCCTTTGATTCGGTGGAAACTTGGGCTGTATTGAGATCACTGCAGAGATGCCGGATCGACTATCGGTACATCCAAGCGCTGAAGTGTTTGTACGAAAACGCCACTATGTCAGTCCGTATACAGGACCAGAATACGAGGCCAATCCAATTGCAGCGAGGAGTGCGTCAGGGAGATGTTATCTCCCCGAAGCTATTTACCGCAGCGTTGGAAGACATCTTTAAGCTTCTGGACTGGAACGGACTTGGCATCAACATAAACGGCGAGTACATCACTCACCTACGGTTTGCCGATGATATAGTCGTGATGGCAGAGACTCTGGGAGACCTCAATACAATGCTCAACGATCTCAGCAGAGTTTCTCAACAGGTGGGCCTAAAAATGAACATGAGTAAGACGAAGGTCATGTCTAATGCTCATGTTCCGCTCCACCCGGTAATCGTTGAGAACTCTGCACTCGAAATTGTAGACGAGTACATATACCTGGGACACACGGTCCAGCTAGGTAGGTCCAATTTTGACAAAGAGATCAACCGCCGAATCCAACTCGGCTGGGCAGCGTTCGGGAAACTTCGAGATGTCTTTTCGTCCAATATCCCTCAGTGTCTGAAGACGAAAGTCTTCGAACAGTGCGTGTTGCCAGTGATGACTTACGGATCTGAGACATGGTCGCTGACAATGGGCCTCATAAGAAGGCTCAGGGTCACTCAGCGGGCGATGGAGAGAGCTATGCTCGGAGTATCCCTGCGGGATCAAATCAGAAATGAGGAGATCCGCAGGAGAACCAGAGTTACCGACATAGCTCATCGAGTCGCGAAGCTGAAGTGGCAATGGGCGGGGCACATTGCTCGAAGAACCGATGGACGTTGGGGTCCCAAGGTGCTTGAATGGCGACCTCGCACCAGTAAACGAAGCGCAGGTAGACCCCCCACTCGTTGGACAGACGATCTCAAACGAGTCGCTGGCAGCCGCTGGAGTCAGGCGGCACAAGATCGTGTGCTGTGGCGATCCTTGCAAGAGACCTATGTCCAGCAGTGGACGTCCATTGGTTGAAACGAACGAACGAACGAAATTATCTTATGTTTCAATGCACATTTGTAGTGCCAAAGAATGAAATTTCATAATAAAAATTATAGTTTAGTAATTTACTGGATAAAGTGGCTGAAATTCAGTGTTTTATCTACTTCTTTGAGCTTCTAGGTGATAGACCAAAGGAAAGTCGTTATTTTTAAATTCATGTCAGTATTTTTTATAATGCTTTAGTATTTTTCACTTACTTATAGTTTTTACTAGTAAATAATGCTATTATGTTAGATATTTTTCAAGATTTGACCATAAGGGGAGACATTTTAGTATGATGTCCCTAAATGAGTCCAATGGGCTAATCGCTACTATTTTTTATTATTATTCGCAGATTTAGTTTCAATGTAAAAAACGACGAATCGATCGTTTAACTTTGTAAATTACTATTCGAGGTCTCAAGGAAGCCATAGAAAGCATTTTGAATGAAGAGGATGCTTATGATGTTAGTTATATTTAGTGGTGATTCCTCCAGATCCAAATATTTTTGACGAATTTTTTTAGGATTGTACTCTTGACTGCATATCATCCACGAGAGCGACTGTACTGGCCTCTAGATGAAGACTGCAATGTCAGGCTTGTTTCAAAATCAATGTCAAGAAACAGATTCTTGGAAATAAAGAATTTCTTGCATTTCTATGACAACGAGGCTGCTGCCAGACCCACCTATAGGATGTTCAAAGTACGAGCACTTGCTGATTTGCTGTAGAACAAAATGGAATGTAGTCCATACAAGCATCTATTGATAAATGAGTCAATAATCAAGTATTTTGGACATTACATATACGACAGATCAGGTGCTATACGAGGAAAAAAATGGTGGTGGGTCTCCTTTACCTATATGCTAGATTTGGCGGTAGCTAATAACCATTATGTGGTGGTGTTTCCATATTTTACCATTGAAGATAAACTGGACCAGCTCCAGTATCAACGAAGCATCGCCCGATTTTATTTGAGGGGTTTAGGTACTAAAATACCCAATGAAAGTCGTCGAAAACCTCCTTCAGTGGTACCAAGTATGAATCTAGATAGTATTGGACACTTTCCTCAGAAGCTGCCAAGTCAAATACGATGCGTTAAAAGCCATATAAAAGCATGTTGGCAATGTAAAATAAAAATTTAAACATTGTGCATCGAAAAATTATGTTCTGAAAAATATCACACCTAAGCCCATTGGCCCCATTTGAGCACGGTGTTTTTTTATATGTAGGGAAGATTTTTTTTTTTTAGTTTTTTTGCACTAAAATGTCTGACTAGCCTCAAATACTTACGTCAATAAGGTTTTTTTCAAAATTTTGCAACTAGTTTGTATTTGGGTCCAAATCTGTTAAAGATATCACAGAAAGAAAAATAGACTCTATTATATTCTTTTAAAGTCATTTTTCGATGAGATAATCAAGTAGAGAAAACGTGCCTAGTAAGAGCCACAAACTCGAGGGTGGTGTCCCACTCGCTACTTTGATACGACTAGAGTAACCATGATTTTGCTTTTACATACCAGACTTCCAAAAAATGAAAATTTACGAAATAAATGGCTGGAAGCCCTTGGGGAAACATAAATAGCAAAAATCCTACAGTCTGCAGCCGCCATTTCAAATAAGAGGATTTCAACGGGGTTTTTTTTAAACAATTGTGCGTCGTCGCGAGCTTCAGCTTATTTAAGTATATTAGGTATATAATTAAATTGTATTTAATTTCGGTATATCAAAAGGTAAAACATCAGGATTATCTATCTATTTATTATATTCCAATTATAATAAAATGGTAGATCTAACCTATCTGTACATTGAAGATTTTTGCAAAATAATAACTGGGGATGTTTAGGGGTAAGTAATAGAACGTAAAAAAGCTATTTTTGAATTCTTTTTCTGTTTGTTTGTGCGCATATCACGCAAAAACTAATGAATGGATTGAAATGAAACTTGGCATGATTTAAGTTCATCCTACGGAGTAACAAATAGGTACTTTTTATCCCGAAATTCAGCACAATTCCCTTGGAAGAGGGGATGAAAATCAAAATGTGTAACTTAGCTGTAATTCATTAACGCGTGATCCGATTTCATTCATTCTTTTTTGTTAGAAAGGAGATACTTTAAAGATTATCAGCTAACCTCTAAAAGGCTGGATCGATTTTGATGGGACTTTTACTGGCGGATGTTTACATTTTGATCTACCTAAACATCTGCCAGTTTTTAACAGCAACAACTTTTGACAGTTTCTAGCTAGGTATGAGCTCCAAGGAGCTTAGGAAAGACAAAATGATTCCCACGGGATGTTTAAAAATCAATATCCACGCGAACGAAGTCACGGGTATTCGTTTGTAAATAATAAAACATAATATTACCTAAACACATTGCTGACTTTTTCTCATTCCTATCAAAAATTATTCGTCGAAGATTGATATTATGTTGTAGGTATCTAGCTAGGACTAGGATGACTAGGTTTATCCCAGTTAGTACATAAATCACCTTTTATACGAATATCGTAACCCTACTTAGAAAGAGATGAAATTATGCAGTTTGACTTCTCTTTCGGCACGTTTTTTGTGGAAGGTGCTCATTTTACGTGCTCAGTCCAGCTTGAGTAATAGGTTCATGAAAGTCATCTTACATCTATTAGTTTTTTTTTGGTCTGTGCTGTGTATGTCATTTGGATGTCATACGTAGTAACTAATACCATAGAGATAATAATAATAAATAGAGTTGGCATAATGTCCTATAGAAATTAGTGGATCGGAAAATAGCTCAAGCTTATCAAAATTTTCATAAGTGTGAAAGAGACAACATTACATTTTTGACATAATAATAAAACAGTTTGCGGCAGACTCGTGACTTAAGATGGCCTCCCTAAAATGTATACATGAACTCTCACACACGCACAACTTGAGACATCACAATGAACATGCGCCATTTTATGTTACAGGATTGTGCGTGTGTGAGTGTATTTTTGGCACGTTTTTAAGGTAGGTATGCCAACTGTATTTATTATTATTATCTCTATGACTAATACCTAATCTGTGGATGTCATTTACATCTGTCAAACCTAAAAATTCACAAAATCAGAAAAATCTAAAAAGTGATAATAAAAAAAAAATAATCATGTTTCGAGTTTTTAAAAGTATCTCTCCTGTGCTTTGTAAAAATCTACTACAAAGGTCGGCACAACCAGAAAATGCAATTCTTATGTTTGTTCATACGAAAAACCTCCAAACAGATACCGGTAAATAATAAAATCCCATGTTGGTAATGTGATGCAATTACTATGTTTACACAGAAGATTAAATAATGAATTAATTGTTTTACAGCTAATGAAAAGTTTTCTTTGAAACATGAAGAAGTCGGTCGTCCGCTGTATTTTGACGCACAAGCTACGACACCAGTTGTAAGTTATAACAAAACAAACAACTACAAATTACCACAGCTATACAAACAGTAACTAACTAAGTAGTTAATATAATTCTTACACCGCTGGACTGATTTTCCACAATGTCTTCGTCATGACTAGCATTGT
This sequence comes from Melanargia galathea, assembly GCA_920104075.1. Taxonomy (NCBI): domain Eukaryota; kingdom Metazoa; phylum Arthropoda; class Insecta; order Lepidoptera; family Nymphalidae; genus Melanargia; species Melanargia galathea. The sequence goes on from OV049862.1 coordinate 15,082,465, forward strand.
ATCCCGACTCGCGCGGGATGCCCCGATTTCCTGGAGTCCTGAATAGTATAAAAAGCTCTAACAAAACAAACATACCTACAAAGTACCACAGCTATACAAACAGTGACTAACTAAGTAGTTCATATAATTCTTATACTGCTGAACTGATTTCCACAATGTCTATCATGACTAGCGTTGTATCCTGACTCACGCAGAATGCCCCGATTTCCTAGAGTTCCTGAATACGACTAAATTGACCCACGATAGAGCCCACAAATTTCTCAACTTTGAGTGATTTACAAGATATATTCTGAAGAGATACTGAATTAACAACCTATATCATGGTTTTGTTTTACCATCTGACCTGAAATTGGGCATACCAGACCTGGCAGCACTAGCTGTAAGACTTGTGACACCATTCCATCGATCACACAATGCTAGGGGTTTTCTTGTGGTAACAAAACTGTAGATTCTCTGATCCTGCATATGACTCAACAAAGAATATGGGATTTTTGCTCTTAGGTTTAATAGTTTTAATAAAATGTTAGTGAAATAACCTTTTGTGTACTCCAAGGCATGAAGAAAACATGAAGGCCTAATTTGCACATCCAAAGTCAGTCATCCATCTGTTTCCAATCTGGGTCAACATTGTTTAATCAGTACAATCAGCTGATATTCACATACATAAATATTTCATGCTTGAATTTCAGGATCCAAGAGTACTTGATGCCATGTTGCCATACCTAGTGAGTTACCATGGTAATCCACATTCTCGGACACATGCATACGGATGGGAGAGTGAGGCAGGTGTTGAAAAAGCGAGAGAGCAAGTTGCTCAACTCATCGGTGCAGATCCAAAGGAAATCATATTTACATCTGGAGCAACAGAATCAAATAATATATCTGTAAAAGGAGTGGCACATTTCTATGCACCAAGGAAGAAACATATTGTGACAACTCAAATTGTAAGATTACAGTAATCTTACAATAAGTCACCATTATAATATTTCTAATTACTTTATTATATTTCTATTACCTTATATTATTTCTATTACCTTTATTTAAGTACATTAAGTCATCATTATAATATTTCAAAACTGTTAGGATTATCATTTTTAATATTATAATTTTTGTTAAAATAAATTACTGTCGACTTTATGTTTATAGTAATAAATCTTATTCTTAACAAAGAAGTCAATCAACAAAAGAATGTTTGGCATTCAAAACAAAAAATCTGAACTATCACTATCCAGCTTATAGTAAATTGTTGTTTAATAATTTCACAGGAACACAAATGTGTGTTAGATTCATGTCGAGTTCTGGAGGGAGAAGGATTTAAAATTACATATTTGCCTGTGGGAGCAAATGGCATAATAAGTTTACAAGATTTAGAGGAAGCACTCACACCAGAAACTAGTTTGGTTTCAATTATGACTGTCAATAATGAAATTGGTATGCAATTTTGTGTCTATAAATTATAATATTTTGATTTTAACTTTACTCTCAATCACAAACTTTCTATACCACAGAAATCTTAATAATATAAAGCACTAGAAATGCTGTGTACCATTCAAACTGTACAGAACGCATGTCGCCGCTTTACTATATACACGAACATAGTTGTAGGCAATCACGCAAAAACGTTTACGGTCAATGCTATGCAGACAAAATTAAGCCTTAGGATTAGCGCGTTAAGGTTGCAAATGCATCACATCCTTTGCTACATCGCACATCGTATCTGTTCACTTACCTCACATCGTTGCACTGGCGTCGTCCGCGTTCTCAGCACGGCGACAAGGTCACGCATACACTGCATTTCTAGTGTCTTATATTATTAAGATTTCTGTGTTCTATACTCACTACTTTGATACATGCCCTGCCACTTGAGATTCTAAAGACTGTTGTATGTCACAGTATTTCTTATGTTTAATGAATTTAATGTTTTTAGGAGTTTTACAACCCATTTCTGAAATTGGTGCTATATGCAAGAAAAAGAAGATATTTTTCCACACTGATGCCGCGCAGGCTGTTGGGAAAATTCCTCTGGATGTGAATTCAATGAATATAGATCTTATGTCTATTTCTGGTCATAAAATATACGGGCCGAAGGGTGTGGGCGCCCTGTTCATCCGGCGACGGCCGAGGGTTCGGGTGGAGCCGATTCAGAGTGGAGGCGGCCAGGAGAGAGGGATGAGGAGCGGAACTGTACCAACACCCTTGGTTGTTGGCTTAGGTACTAGAATTATTAATAAACAACATAAGAAGCTTTATTTCTTCTTTGTTACACTCTTGGCAGAGCGGTGGCCATCCAGAAATTACGTCTTTAAAGGCAAATGTTATGCATCTCATGAGCTCTCTCAATTAATACTTACAATATCATGTGTACATAATTAAATCGTATTACTTCATGTTGTTACAACTCTTAATTTAAAAACTTTTAAATTGTGTTTCTTTAGGTGCAGCTTGTGAGCTGGCCCAGCGGGAAATGGCTTACGACCACGCGTGGATGGAGAAACTGGCGAATCGATTTCTTGACAAGATTTACTCAAAATTGACGCATGTTATAAGAAATGGAGATCCAAAACAAACATATCCTGGATGTCTTAATTTGTCATTCGCTTATGTTGAAGGTAAATCAATATTGGTTGTTCTTATTACTAAAATAGCATTAATTACTAGTCATCTTACTATTTTATCAATCGTGAGTTATGAAAGAATTTGGTAAATTATCTGTGATCTGATCTTGTGAGAGGCTTCAGCCGTGGCAAGTTACTACCCTGTAGCGGCAAACCCGTGCTGCCAAGCGATTTAGCGATCCGATACGATGCCGCGTAGTATAATAATTTAGTGTGCAAAAAGCGCGGGGCAAGCAGCTAGTGGCGCCACCTGTTATGTCTATTCGAAACTAATTTAACCCTGCAGTGGTCGTGCGTGGTCTGTGAGTCCGCAGCGAACTAATTTAGGTCATATTTAAGAAATATAATATTTTTGCGCACTGTACGTCCGTGATTGCCTCGAGGGGGTGGGGTAGCATCTTTTAGTAGCGATTTGACCTTTGTCACAGATGCACATGAGCACGTTTTGCTGTGATTTTTAAGTACCTAAAACTTAGTGCCAATTTTTAAAATAATTTTTAATTTATATTAGTAGTACTTAGTAGTAATTTAGATTATTAGTAGTATTGATTAGTAGTAATTTAGATTATTTTTAACTAGCGGACCCGGCAGACGTCGTCCTGCCCGTTATTAGCGCCACCTACTGGGTCCAATTTTTCTACTTATAAACCTTCCTTTTGAATCACTCTATCTATTAAAAAAAACCGCATCAAAATCCGATGCGTAGTTTTAAAGATTTAAGCAAACATACTTAAGCATACAAGCTAGTTTCAGGGACATAGGGACAGAGAAAGCGACTTTGTTTTATACTATGTAGTGATGTTATATTAGTAAACTCCTTTGTAATGTTTAAAATTAGAAAAGAAGTTGTAATATTTTTTTATTATTGTTTGTATTCTATTGTATAAGCTGTATTCTATTGAGGAGGTGAATTTTGATGTTTTTAAAGACTTCATTACTTTTTTTGATATAATAATGTGGCCAATTCTGTTGTACACAATCTCTAAACCTAAACTAAATTGACAGGTCTAAATATATTCCTGTCTCTTTCACAATCCTCCCTGCTGAAGGGGATAGCACTATTTTTAAACCTGTCAATTAAGTTAAGGTTTAGAGATTGTGTACAACAGAATTAGCCACAATGAATAAATAAATAAAGCCCTGTAATATTCTTTGTTATTTAGTTAGACAAAGGACCAAATTTTACTATTATGTTATAAATAGACACAAATTACTTATTAGTTAACTCAAAACAGGCAGTCAAGTTGCGGACTGTCACACCGCGCGCGACCATTCATGTTCGGCGCAGGGGCGCGACCTCTGGAAGGTTAATAATCTAGATAGTTTAGACGCTACGGTGGTATACACAGAATCTCATACAAAAATTGGATACAAACATATGTACATAATAATAATAATAATAATGTCCTCCTGACCGAATTTCGGCCACGGCGGCCAATCTCAACCGAGGCAGAGACTAGCCATCTGTGCAGGAGATATTATAGTGCACAAGTGTGTGGACTATAATATCTCCTGCACACAGGTGCACTCTATTCCCTCACTCTCATAGTCCGATGGGACGCCAATGCGACACGACCGGAGAGAGATCAGGCGCAGGACCGACGGCTTTACGTGCTCTCCGAGGCACGGGGGTGTATCTAAGTGCCATAACCCACTGGCGCGACACGTCGCGCGCGGCAAGCCGCGGGTTGTCGCACGCGATTTTATTTTCTAAACAAACTCTATGTAAAACTGACGTGCAAAACCCACTGGCGCGGCACGAAATCGCGCCGCGCCAGTGAGTTTTGCGGCAAGCGTTTGCATAGAGTTTGTATAGAAAATAAAAACGCGCGCGACAACCCGCGGCTTGCCGCGCGCGACGTGTCGCGCCAGTGGGTTATGGCACTAACACCGCCAACTTCCAACTCCGGGCTGGCATTGAGAATTTCTTGACAGAAAAACCCAATAACCTCATTTTTTTTTTATTGGCCCAACCCGGGAATCAAACCCAGGACCTCGTGATCCACAGTCGAACGTGCTAACCGCTAGACCAACGAGGCAGTTACAGTTATATGTACATACATACACACCTACATACATAGACTGCTAAAATCATAACTCTTCCTTTTGCCCTTTGCCATAGTTGGGTAAAAACTCCATACCTCTTCCAGTCTAGCCTTCTTCCACCTTAGACTGCATCGTCACGTACATAAAAATAAAACTTTCAGGCGAATCACTTCTCATGGCTCTGAAGGACGTGGCCTTGTCCAGTGGATCCGCATGCACGTCTGCATCTCTGGAACCCTCGTATGTGTTAAGAGCTATCGGCACAGATGAGGATCTCGCTCACAGCTCGATCAGGTAAAATCAGTGTTTAATACTTTTTGGTGATTATCATTATGTGAGGAAGGGTTATGCTTGGGATCTACTGGCTGAGTCCTGTGACTTTGTCTGGGTGGATTTATATTTAAAAAAAGCTTGTGTGAACACTTTGGTGTTCCGGAATAAGGTCTAGCCTATCACTTCATGTATATTTGTATGTGTACACATCAACCATGAGTCTTGTAAGTAATAAGTAATTTTCAGACTATTAATTGAAATATAAATCAACATCATTTTGTTCATGTATGCTTTTTTTCTAAGACATTTATGATGTCTCAGATTAAAACTGCACTGATAAGATACTGGATACATACCCATTACAAGAAACTCCTGATACAAACAAATGTATCAAAGGAGGATGGGCAAAGTGGTCTACCTACTCAACACAAATGAAATCTATTTCAATGAAAAGCTTATTTTTAGTACTTAATTTTATTATATGGAAGCAAAGCTGTAAGTCTTGGGGTTCAAGAGATTTTCGAGAAAAACATAATGCAGCCCCACGGAAGCCCCTTACCTTATTTTCTGTTTTATGGCCGCAAGATATAGAAGCATTAGGCTATGAAGGACATAATATGCCACCTAGTAACGATAGGAATAGTTCGCAGCTTTCTAACGATAAGGCTAATAATCACACGAGTAGATAGGTACAGAGGGGAAGCTTCTACAAGCGGCCCGCTGTAGGAACACGCACACATATGCGCACGTTTGTCATTTAACTGAGCTGGTTGGATGGACGCGGGCATCGATGTATTTCTAATACATACATCGATGGACGCGGGCGTCCGTGAACCGTTGGTGAGTGTTTGTGTGAGTGTACCTACAGCGAGCCGTTTGTATGAAGCTTTCCCTCTGTACCTATCTACTTGTGTGCTAATAATCTCGACTTATTACTATTATTAGTTATGTTGGGCCCGACATTAGGCCGGTTTTGTGCCCCCTGCTGCCAACTTGACCAATGTATCGCTACGCCACCACCACCTACAGCCTTTTAACGTCCCACTGCTGAGCACAGGCCTCCTCTCTCATAGGAGAGGGATTTAGAGCTTAAACCCGCCACGCTGCTCTAATGTAGGTTGGTGGGCTTTAACGATTATTGTCACATGATAGTAATAATAACCGGGGCCGACTGCCTAACGTGCTCTCTGAGGCACGGGGGTGAAACAGCGCCAACTACCAACTCCAAGCTGGCACTGAGAATTTCTTGACAGAAAAACCCAATACCTAACAATTATTTGCCTGACCCGGGAATCGAACCCAGGACCTCGTGATCTGCAGTCGATTATGCTAACCATTAGACCTAAGAGGCAGTTTAACGTAGAACGCTACGCACTACTTATTAATTAAATTCATAGTAGAATTACTAATATAGAGTAAGTATTTTTAAAACATTTATTTTTTAGTGAATTTTGAAAAACTCCCATATATTTTGGCATAAACGCTATACGTAATTTGATTAACTACTTATTAGCTTCTTATTTCCATAGAGGGCGTTTGTGTTGATTAGGTAGACCAACGTTCATACATTTTTGCCCATCCTCCTTTAAGAGCTCATTGTGCAGATTCCGAAAATGTATAATTCATAAATTAAAATATATTCCATTGAAAATGTGGGTAAAACATAGAACTCATATTATGAAAATATGGGTTCCATATTTCAACTACGTCTTATTTGCATTCTATAGTGCTAGCACTACAAGCAACCAAATATCTGCATGTAAGGCTCAATTTATACCGCCGCGGAATGGAATGGAATGGAAGCGTCAATTTCGCCTCATGACGCGAGAAGGCGCGCGAATTCGCTGGAATTCTCGAGAATGCGCGAGGATTCCGCGGAAGACGCGCGACCTTTTTTTGGCTCCTATTTAATTTGTATGTTATACAATTGACATAAAGTTCATTAGGCTATGTACAATTTCATTGCAAAAAGTCGCTTCCATTCCATTCCGCGGCGGTGTAAATTGAGCCTATGAGTGAAATTATATTAAAAATTATTATGTATTACAGATTTGGACTTGGTAGATTCACAACAATAGACGAGGTTGACTATACTGCAGAGAAGACAATCAGACATGTAGAAAGACTCAGAGAAATGAGCCCTCTATGGGAAATGGTCCAAGAGGGGGTAGATATCAAAACAATTCAATGGTCTCAACACTAAGGCTGAAACGAACAACACGCGGGACGAAAACGTGTCCAACGTGGTGGGTCCCACGGTCTCCATTGCGAATCTCCATGGGGATATCGGGAATATTATACCCGAATTACTAATTCCGTGGAATTCTGACAGCTGTCATTGTCATTTACAGACGAGTTATTTGTATGGAGAATAGGATTAACATCTACGAAGTACGATTTTAACCCTAACTACTTTAATTCCCTGTCATCATAAAAAGCCATATGCCGACTAATAATATTAGTCGTTTCGCCCTAAAATAGAAAACACCATTACGAAACGTCAGAATTCCACGGAATTAGTAATTCGGGTATAGTTTAATACAAGACATTCTCATTATCCCTTTCGAATCTTGGGTCAGTCAGTAATGCTAAGCTACTCAGTGTTTGGTAACTGCTCTACCATACGTGTTGGAAAAATTTGTGCAAAGATGAAAATTGAAAGATGCGAGCTTGTGTGTGTGTCAAATGTCATTAATGACAGCGTCAATTATCATCTATTTTAAAACCAGTAACTTTGAACTACACATGCTATCGGTCAGAATAAATGAGATATAATATGTTGTCATAAAGACAAATTCATTACATGGATATTGGTTATGTGTTGGTGCTATAAGGTCATTGGGGGATTTTGCACAATCACCATTAATGGGGATTCATAATGGGGATAGTGGGATCTACCGTTCCAACGTGGCTCCTAGAAGTTGTAATACAAGGGACTGTATAAAGGCACACGCCCACTGGTTGTAGTAGTATGTATTGTGACTTGCTTCATATTATAGTTTCTTTGAAGATCATCGCCATATTTGAAATTTAATGTCAAATTATTATTTGAATTTGATATTTATATTTTATCCTGCTCATTTCTTAAGTAGTTCTTATATTTTTGTAGTTTTTTTTTTTTGAAAAATAAAAATTTTAAACCAAAGGAAAAAAAATGCGTTGCTAGTAATAAAAGATTGATTATCTACAAGAGTTAAAAGAAGTACACTGCCAATAGTGTTCACATTTGAAACGCGAAACGCATAGTACAGTGCCTTGTATTACTAATCGTACACGCGTACGCGCGCATTCAATGCGACGTCCGCATGTTATAGTATTTATGGAACGGTATTTGATACTATTTCCTCATACAGACAAAGATCTGGGTGAATCGAAGTGTTGGTAATTATCAGTTGTTGCAAAACACAGCTATATCGTAACTTTCAACCGACTTCAAAAAAGGAGGAAGTTCAAAATTCGATTATATTTTTTTGTTGTGTATGTTACGCTTACGCGATGTCTTCGCCGATTGTGGACAGATCATAATTATTATCCTTTTTAGAGGCTGGCCCCGTTTAAATTTGAAATATCAATTAGGATATATTAATTTAGTGAAAAATTAGGGGATTAATCCTGTTTATTGAATTTCAGATGCTTGATGCTTTTATTTTATTTTTTATATCTATAAGCTATTGGTAACACTTATGGCTGAATCTTATTCCTTTAATAAGCCCCAGAAGTACATCACATTGTCATAATTAGTTATAAATTATAATGGATATAACTCATGATAGTTTGAAGGCTGAAGTTGCGTTTGTTACTTGTGCAATCGTTTCGTAGCTGGTTACGAAAAATCTGTCAACGTGGACCAAAGGAAAAAATGCTTCTTGGATAAAATTTTTATTTATTTATTTTGTTTGGAATAATGTGAGGAAAAGAACAAAAAGAAAGATAATTGTGGACTTACTTCTATTAGAGATGTTTTACCAGTGACTCTCGGTACTAGGAGAGGGTATAGGAGAAAAGAATATTTACAAGTATAGAATATTAAACCTAGTTGAGTCTGGTGCTTATTCGGTTGGAGATACACAATCTGTAAACTGAATTGACTGGTCTTTTCACAGTACGTGAAAGTACTCTAATATAGTATAGTATATCTAAGGTCTAAAGCCTGCTCTACACAATGGACCATCTCGATGGGCCAGGGCTTAGTGGCGTCTGATTGCTTATGGCGCGTGCGATTACTTCTTAGTTCTTTGTCGATTTTCGGCCGCACATCAAAGGATAGTGGGCCAGTGATGGCGGTATAGATCGACCAGAATCTCATGAAAAATAGGGAAATGAAATTCCAAGGTTAGTAACACTACGGCTGCCCTAGCGATAAACAAAGTAACTGACATTTTTTGTGAAATTGATTTTTGTATTAACAAAAGTTTTATGTCGAGTAGTTTTTTTACCACAGTTTAATATTTCAAATAACTTGAACCGTTTACTGAAATTTAAATTGCCCAAACAAAGTAACTGCACTTACTAACCCGGAATATAAATGCAAAAACCAAGTAAACAACAAGCACAACACAAAAACAAAGTAATTGGATGTTGATTACTTTGTTTTTGTATTTAAAATGCAGTTGCTTGATTTTTCGTTTCGTGAAACGATCCCAGGTAAGGTGTTCTGAATGTAATTACTTTGTTTATCACTAGGGCAGCCGAGTTAACCTAGTGTTGCTTACTATAAAATTTAATTTCCCTATTTTTCATGAGATTCTGGTCGATCTATACGCATCTACATTTAACCCAGTACTCAGTGTATGTTCGAACGTGATTGAGTACTGACGTGGTCAAATGACGAAACTATAAAGTTTATTGAATTGTTTCGTATTGAAAGCATAATACGGAGTCTCAGTAACATAAACTCGTATTATATATATACTTAATGAAGAAAATATTATATGTGATATTAAATAAATATGATAGTTTCCACGTCCATCTTGTCTCAACTGCCAATGAACACTGAACGTAGCCATTGTGTAGATGCATTGCAACCATTGCATAGCCACCGACCATTAGCCGGGCCAGAGCTGATCCTTTGTGTAGAGCAGATATCAGAGGATTAAAGACGTGCTTTTAGATTAGGGATTGTGTACGACTAAATTAGCACCAGTGTCAGCCTAGAAGTGATTCCAACCATCACACTAGCTGTCAAATTTTGGTGCTAGAGCCACAATATAAAAATGTATGTCGAAAAAGTATTTTCGTATTATTTAGGTACTACCTACATTACGATATTTTAAATGACCTGTTAATATACCTGTTAATTATTAAATTATGTCCTTTGATAAAATCACAATAGATAAACAATGTGGCTAATTCTGTTGTACACAATCTCTAAACCTGAACTAAATTGACAGGTTTAAATCTATTGCTATCCTTTTCTGCAGTGAGCACTGTGAAAGAGATAGGAATAAATTTAGACCCGTCATCTTAGCTTAGGTTTAGAGATTGTGTACAACAGAATTGGCCACACTGACTCATTCCAGTAAACTACTAATATAATAATATTATAGAAATCACACGACCAATACGTACAATGTCTTACGTACATTACAATAATTGAATGTCTTTTTTTTCGTTGTAAATAAAATTGTAATCAAGAAAATAAAAGTTAATTTAAGTAGGTATGTGGCTGTGATTGATCAAAGTTCAAACACTTCTTAGGGCCGGCCCGCACTTACGCGGCGCTGCGCGTCGCTGCACTGCGCGGCACAAAGCGTCAAAATATTCTTTCTATCATTTTGTATGGGGCATATCGCACTAGAGCGGCGCTGCGCGGCGCCGCGTAAGTGCGATATGCCCCATACAAAATTATAGAAAGAATATTTTGACGCTTTGTGCCGCGCAGTGCAGCGACGCGCAGCGCCGCGTAAGTGCGGGCCGGCCCTAAGGGTGATGTGATGCTGAATGTGGATCTTGCTGGTATAGTAAATCTTTGATGCTAATTGTTTTTCAAACTATGAACTAAATTGACAGGTCTAAAAATAAATTGATTTCCTTGGGTAAATGAAGAATAGTTTAGTTTTGCGAGTTGTGTACAACCCAACCGAGTTCGAAGCATTGGTGGCTTTACCTATATTATTTAGTGAGATTGTTATAAATATTTTATCTTATTCTCACGTCTATTTAAATATATTAATCTAGGTATCACGTGTACCTAGTGCACTGACACAAAAGTTATAAAATAAATAATAGGTACCTAATTATTGTAATGTTTAAATAAAATTATCATTTCATTGTCATCCTTCTTCTCTGAATGATTCCAACTATTATTGTAAACACGCACGATTCAAAAATCAATGTACGTATTACATAATATTATGTATATTGTATAACGTAATAAAGATGTTGATAAAGTATTGAAAAAAATTCTTTTTTTTTTTCAACCTTTGTATCATCTAGGTACCGTCAATTGATCAATTGACGTCTATCGGTCTGCTGGACATAGATCTATAGTACCGACTTCCACAAGCCGCGGTCTTGTGCCGCTTGAATCCAGCGGTTCATCTGATGTCGGTCCACCCAGTGAGATGGTCTGCCTGCGAGGTCATCACTAGCATCTTGGGACCTCAATGACCTCGGTTCTTGGTGGTTTTATGCCACTCCAGTATTGCAACTCGTCGAGCTATGTCGGTGATTTTAGTTCTATACAGATCTCCTCATTAATGAGCGTTGATTGATCGCGTAGAGAACCTCCGAATGTAGCTCTCTCCATCGCTTTCTTACGAGGCCATAGTTAGCATTTTCTCCTAGTTAGTATAATTTCCTCTCGTTAATTGGGACTTGTGATAAAGTTGGCGTCACAAAATGAGCTCTGACCTTGACCCTGAGCAGCATTACGTGATATCTAGTTGGTGGTACGAAGCGAGGGTGAGGCGCTACGGCGAAGCTTTGCAGCCACACGATTGGTTCGTCATCATCATCATGATGGTTTGCAGCCACACGATTGGTTCGTCAGTTAACCTTTTATTTCGCACGCAGTATTTTCATACTAAACTAGAAAAGTACTTAATTCGCGCTGTCACATCCCTTCCACTCTTCTAGAGCTCTTTTTGTCGGAATCAAACTATATAAGTTTTTCTTATTACAATGAAACCCTAAAAAGTGTACCTACTGTATTTATTTGGGAAAACTGCCCAGTGAATAAAATCAATGCAAAAACATCAATACATTTAAGTACATATGAATAAATAAATACAAAACATATAAGTACCTACAATTATCCTACAGTTGGTTTATAATATCAAAGGCATTTTATATTATTAACTAGATGGTGCCCACGGCTTCGCCCGTGTGTATTTAGGTTTTTAAAAATCCCGTGGGAACTTTTGATTTTCCAGAACAAAAAGTAGTCTATCTGTAGTAACCCGTCCCCAAAACGGAAAAATTCCGTGGGATCCTTACGATTTCGGAATGCAATTCCTTACAGCATCAGGGTTGAGGAGTTGGACATGTACCTACTCGAGTTCATTCAACAATAAAGTCTTTAATTGGTATCCCCAATATCAATTTAAATAACCGACAGTGCTTAAATCCCATTAGTTTTGGGGATCAGGTCCCCTACATCATCAGGATTGAGGAGTTGGAATTTTTTTGTAGGACAGTGTCGCAATGTTTCTCTATCGATTAAAAAAAAAATTACGTAAATCGGTTCAGAAATCTCGGAGATATCGGTGAACATAGGTAGAAAAACACAACTCCTCCTTTTTTGAAAGTCGGTTAAAAAAGTAGCCTATGTTACTCCCTGGTTAATTCTCTACTTGTATGTGAAAGTCCCGTCAAAATCGGTTCAGCCGTTCCGAAGATTAGCCCGTTCAAACAGACAGACAGACAAAAATTTTAAAAACGTGTGATTCGGTTATGGTATCGTTCAAATAACCATATGAGCTTAATATGAGGTAGTTATTTCGATATTACAGACAGACACTTCAATTTTATTTATTAAAGTATAGATTAATATGAGAAATAAATAATATTACACTGAAGCTAAAAGCAAGACTTTAGTTGCATAATTCCGTTTATTCGGACAGGACAGATTTTCAGAGACAAATCTATACTAATATAATAAAGCGGAAGAGTTTGTTTGTTTGTTTGTTTGTTTGTTTGAACGCGCTAATCTCTGGAAGTACCTATCGGATTTGAAAAATTTTTTTGCATTTGGTAGTCCAACTTTTGGGGCAGGTTATAGGCTATTTAATATCCCTAAAATCCTCCCCTAAGGGGGTAAAATGGGGGTAGGAAGTTTGTATGAAAGTCCTATGTTTTTAAAGTTACAGACATGAAAATCGGCATTTAGATTATTAGTTTTAAATAATAAAACTCTGTATATTTTATTTTGAAAAATCTTCCCTTAAGGGTGGTAAAATAGGGGATGATAGTTTTAATGGGAAGTTTTAATAATAATTTTGCTATTATCAACTTGAAATTTGGAAGGTAGGTTAATTCTACGGCTTAGATATCAGCCTAGAAAATGTTTCACAAAAATCCTCCCCTAAGGGGTAAGGGGTAAAATGGGGGTAGGAAGGTTATGTTTTTGAAGTTACAGATATGAAAATAGGCATTTAGATTATAATTTTTAAATGATAAAAACCTGTATAAGTTATTCTGGAAAATCTCCCCTTAAGGGTGGTAAAATAGGGGATGAAAGTTTTTATGAAAGTCCTATGTTTTTAAAGTTACAGACCTGAAAATCGGCATTTAGATTATGAGTTTTAAATAATAAAACTCTGTATATTTTATTTTGAAAAATCTTCTTTTAAGGGTGGTAAAATAGGGGATGAAAGTTTTAATGGGAACTAAAAACGATCGCAGCGCCCTCTGGCGGCCTAACTTGAAGTGATCACAGCGCCCTTTGGCGGCCAAAACTGAAAACTAAAAAACGATCACAGCGCCCTCTGACGGCCTAAGCCGGAAACTTGAAGCAATAGCAGCACTCTCTAGCAGCCAAAACTGGAAACTAAAAAAACGATTGCAGCGCCCTCTAGCGGCCAAAACTGGAAACTAAAAACGATCGCAGCGCCCTCTGGCGGGCTAACTTGAAGCGATCACAGTACCCTCTGGTGGCCAAAACTGGAAACTAAAAAACGATCACAGCGCTCTCTGGCGTCCTAAGCCGGAAACTTGAAGCAATAGCAGCGCCCTCTAGCAGCCAAAATTGGAAACTAAAAATCAATCACAACGCCCTCTGGCGGCCTAGGCCAGAAACTTGAAGTGATTGCAGCGCCCTCTTGCGGCCAAAACTGGAAACTAAAAAACGATCGCAGCGCCCTCTGGTGGCCTAGGCCAGAAACTTGGAAGTGATTGCAGCGCCCTCTTGCAGTCAAAACTGGAAACTAAAAATGATCGCAGCGCCCTTTAGCGGCCTAAGCCGGAAACTCGAAGCGATTGCAATGACCTCTGACGGCCGCAGGCGGAATCTCGATACGACAGCTGCGCCCTCTGGTGGCCGAAGGCAATTAAATAAATACTAAATTAATAACTAAATCAATAAATAAATAATTTAAAGCTATTTAGGTAGTTAATAATTATCTAAATGTGAAAGTGTGGATATTTGGATGTTTAGATGTTTGGATGTTTGTTATTACTCTATAACGTCGCAACTACTGAACAGATTTGGCTGAAATTTTGAATGGAGATAGATAATGACCTGACTTAAAACATGGCAATTTTATTCTTGAAAAATCCACAGTTCCCACGAGATTTAGAAAAAACCCAAATCTACAGCTATAGGTAGATCAATATAGCAAACTACCTTGAAAGTAAGTATAAAGGTTGGAAAAGGGAGCTGGAACGGGAACCAGAAATCCACGATTCCCTCAGGAATTGTGAAAAACCGAAATTGACGCGGGCGAAGCCGCGGGCAACAGCTAGTCTATAATATAATAAAACTGTAACAGATCCAATTCTGTACATTGAAGGTATTTTGAAAATTTCTTTTGGAGGGCACTCTATAATCGATACTGAAGCCAAAACTGCAATTTTTTCATTTTTGTCTGTCTGTCTGTATCTTGGCCGCGCATCACGCCGAAACTACTGAATGGATTCAAATGAAACTTGGTACGATTTGAGTTTATACTCCGAGGTAGGACATAGGATACTTTTTATCCCGAAATTCAGCACGGTTCCCTTGGGAGAGGGGATGAAAGTTAAAACGTGTATTTAGCTGTTATTCATTAACGCGTAGTTCGATTTCACTCATTCTTTTTTTGTTAGAAAGGTAGTACTTTATATATTGTCCTGTAAATATTTCAAGGTCATAGATTTTTTAGTTCAGAAATGGCAGACATTACAACCCTCAGTATTGGGTTCAAATAACTTGGGACCCGGATCTTTGAACGTACGGCTTATTTTAAACTGGCGTGCGTTTAAGTTTATGTTTGTCGGTCTGTCTATTTGTTCCAGCTTATCTCCGAAACGGCTGGATCGATTTTAATGGAACTTTCAATGTTATAAGGAGTAACTTAGGCTACATTTAGTTTAGGTACATAAAAGAATTATGGCATCCGATCTGATCCTATATAAAAACCTATATCTACGCGAACGAAGTTGCGGGGATCGGCTAGTGGTAAATAAAACTACCCACACAACATACAGTACTGGCATAATCAACGGCTCAACGGATTTTGATAAATGATACGTCATTAGATTTGTCTTGATGACGCGAGTGTCACTGGGTACCTAAATTTAAAACGAAATCAAATTGACGGACTTTATGCGCTTTAATGTGCGGGCTGAAAAAATTTTTTTACTTCAAGACCCTCGAGTGGGGTATCAAAATAAAGGGTTTTGAAAGGCGAGTACGAAAATGTATACAATCTCTATATTTGAAATCAGTTTGGAGTGACAAATCATAGAAAACAAAATAAATAATAACTACACTGTGAGTAAACGGTGGTAGGTACTCGTAGTTTATTAATTTTTTAGTTCGTTTTTTAGCGTGGCAGTCGGGTTTTTTTAATTTTTAAATTATAGCTTGTTTTATGTTTATAGTGCAATAATTTATGTATCATTGAATAATTAATTCGGATTTTTCAGCTGTGTAGTCTTTTTGAGAATCTTTCCTTTATCAAAAAATATATAATTCCATGTAGGTAGTTAAATAAAATCAATATTCTTCTATTCAATTAAGTAGGTCATAGTATCATCATTTCACTGAGAAAACTACCTAATACAAATAATTCAATATCGATAAAATATTGTAAAATAAAAAAATTACTACTAAGTATATTTATTAATATTTAATATAAAATGTTCATAGTACATTGATATTATTATTTAGTAGATATAGTTGCAATTTTTTATGTTCATAATGTCAACATGTAAGTAATAAATATAATTAAAAAAAAAAACTTAAAACTAAAAAGCTCAGGTACAATAAATAATTAAATAATATAGGTATATTATATTATTACTATTACTTATGACATGTTAAAGAAGTAACATACTATGTAGAATAACTATGAAAAGCAAATGGAGACTCATATCCACATCCCACCTGATAATATTAAAAACACTGTCATTATTTGGTTTAAAATTGTTACTAAAACAATTCTGAGAAATCGTTAAATTATATACAATATTATTATAATTTTAACTAACAATAAGTGATTAGGCCACACAATTATTATCATTGAATAAAACTAAGATGGATATACCCACAAGATTATGCTAATTTTAATTGCTCATAAAAATCAGGTTATCAAAATGATTAAACATAATATTGGTTCAATTTTAGTTTACAAACTCAACTAAATTGACACATCTAAAATAATCCTAACCTTTTCAATATTTCTTGGGGAAGAGTATTATTATCAGTTGTTTTTATGTATCTTAAAAATCTTTAAAATAAAGGTGGACAAAGGTGAAGCTTAATTCTAAAAAAAGTTAATAATATGAAATAATTATCCATACATTACGAAATTGCCAAATAAAATAATACTTTGTGCTATAGCTAATGAAAGTCTTGTCATAATACATAATATCATTATACTCTGCCTGGGTTTTAAATTGTCTGAATAACAATACTTTAGTAAATATCTTACACATCAATACATCTTTTAAGCATAGAATTATTTAAAGCCTGATCAGAAAAATAAAAAGTAATTTTTTTCGTTTATTTTATTGCAACACTAAGTATAGTGTGACATATTTTAATGTCATTTGATACTAAGTGTTGCCAGTAGACAGTAGAATTACCATATTCCTTGGATTTTCCAGAACATGGCAAGCTTTATTTTTCTGGTCAGGCCAAAATATAGCTATTAGCAAAAGCCATAAAATAATAATTTAGTATAAACTTAAAATATTAATTAACACAAAAAATCATGATCATGATTGATTTTAAGATACAAATCAATTATTTATTTATTTATGATTGACTATTTACTATAATTATGTAGACAACCTGTGAACAACTTTAAAATTGTGACCTCGCTGGATAAGCATTGCAAAACTTGCTAGCAAAATGTCTTAGGCTGAGATTTATAGTGTACTTTGACTTTACTTTCAAGTCAAATCCTGACGGTTGTCTCATTTTAAGTTGAGGAAAGTAACTCTGGGCTAAGTCAAAATAACATTTATAGATCTGTCTAAGAGCTTTTTGCGCATGGAAACATTAAAGCTCTGTAGTGTTTTTGGCACATATGTTACAATATCAAAAACACTAGGAAACTATACCTTTTTCAAAAATTTCAGTGGCATCATGTCATGCTATATAAAGGGAGCTATGTTACAGCATATTACTATCCTAGGAGACTAGAGTTTCAAATGTGTCAGATGCAAATAAAACAAGCAAGGGAATGTGATACTGTACAAGAAAGCAGCGCAGCATGAGCTTATAAAGTTTGACTAGCAATTTAATAAAAAAATAACTAGTTCAGTTTTAAATAGAACTCAATAGATGCTGTACATAGGTCTCTTGCAAGCATCACTGTAGAACATCATTCAGTACTGCTTATGTCCAGTGGCTTTTTTTAAATTCTACTACAAGTTAGCCCTTGACGGCAATCTGACCTGATGGTAAGTGATGATGCAGTCTAAGATGGAAGCGGGCTAACTTGGAAGAGGTATGCATACCCTGATCGGTTTCTACATGACATCATACCAGAACGCTATATCGCTTGGCGGCACGGCTTTGCCGTTAGGGTGGTAACCAGCCACGGCAAAGGCCTCCCACGAGACCAAAAACTGACTTGAGATTATCTGTTCACCTAACACGGTCTTCAAATGCTGCACTTTTACTATTAATATAATGATTATGTGACTAATGTAGTCAAACTGCATACATTAAGACAGTCAAAATAAAATTAAAGAGAGCGTTAAAAATTCATTAACAACTACAGGATGGCTCATCTGGCGGATCTGGTTGCGCTATCTTGAAACTGTTGTGATCTAATCTTTGAAGCTCAATCCTGGATCTATTTGATTCAACTAATTGAAGAGCAATGTCGGTAAACATATCCTCTAAGCCTTGACCAGTTTTGCAGGATGTCTTGTATGTAGTACTAATTAAGTTGTGACACTGCTCACTGGAAAAAAATGTTTTATGAGTAACAGAAAAATATGTTATTGCTATTCATAGTCTATTAATAATGTCTTGTATTTATTTTCTATTTAATATCAATACTTAATTAAAAATGTAGACTAACAAAATCCCAATGAATTGAAGTATTTTAGTCATTTTATTATTTTGTCATAGAACACTGAAAACATTCTAAATAATGTTGAAAATTAATTTAATAGACATCTTACGAAACTATGTAAAAGGCTAAAACTCTTTGTCAGAGTATGCTCGACTAGTTTCGAACCAATCAGGGCCCTTAATTATGAGCATGTTCACACTCAGTGTGAACACGCTCATGATAAGTATACATAGTCCCGTATAATGAATATCAATAACGATAGTTTCAATGTTAGATATCATGTATTACTTAAAATTTTAAATAAAAACTTCAAGCATTAGAAATTAATTTAATTACCAGAAGTTTTCAATATCAGCATCTGTAACTTGTGGGTATGAGCCCTCTAAATCAGACTTATTCCCACATAGAAATATTTTAGCATTCTCTGCATATGTCACAATATCTAATAGATGTTGGCTTAGGACATGAAATGATGAGGCATTGTCCAGTGAAAACACTAAAATTGCAGCCTCAGCATATTTATAATAGCTTGAAGTAACTGATGCTATTCTTTCCATTCCACCAGTATCCCACAGCTGCAACTGAAATTCAATGAAATGTGAATATTCAATTAGCAAGAATGAAATATCTATTTTTAAGTCAATAATCAAATAAGCAAATAACCTTGACTTCTTTGTCACCGACTTGGTATAACTTTTCGAAGTGATCCAGACCTAATGTCGACCTTCTGTCCGAATTCGGCAGAAATGTATTGTTAATAAACCGACGGAATATAGAACTTTTGCCGACACCGTATTCACCACATAATATAACTTTCAAAACCGGAGTCTTAACAACAGCCATCGTTAATATTTCGTTGTGAGAAAGTATTGTCAGATTCTGATTGTTAGGTATAGGCTCGTTTTTATATTTGAACCAAACTCTTATTTATATCAGAGGCTTTAATTAACACAACTTGTCAATGCATTGCCTGTTCAATCTTCTATTAATTATTATTTTCAGGATAAAAATACCGGAATCGCTAATTAGGTAGGTACTTGAATTGTCAATAGAAAACACAAAAAACAAAGCAAAAAATTATGACAGTGACAAGTGACAACTGACAAAATCAAAATTGATAGGTAGGGTAAGCGATATAGTGATTGGCCGTTTAAGGTGAACATTGACTGTAAACATTTATTCCGTCGAGTTAAGGCTCAAAACCAAATAGCATTTGTTCTCAAGTTGTTGAGTATGAATCTGAGAATTCGAATAAACCACAAGTGTAATTGTATTTCATCTCTTTATGAACTTAAACGCCATAAATTTAAAAATGGAGCCAAAAGTACAATCATTAGCCTTTGAGCATAGTGAATGCCATACCAAAAGTATAATGATTAGCATCTTAATCGTTATACTTTTGTATATATTAGCACTGCTAATTTTTATGTGTTATGCCAATCACTAGTAAAATTTATTAGAATTTTAATAAAATATACGATAGTGACGTGCAGGTATAGGACATTTAGCCCTAAGTCGATATATAAGTTGGTAGGTGGGTACTTGCACAATTAAAAAAATAACTTTTAAAGGTAGTAAGTAATAAAAAATATATTTCGTAACTAAGTACGATGTTACTGGAAGGTACTTATCCACATAATAAACATTATGGTTTTAATTAAGCAATCTTAACTTATTACAATCGGTAAGTCGGTTCATATCACATATCACTTGTCTTAAAAATAAACAAATAAAATTCTTTCATAAAATTAAATTCTTAAAAAACAACAAAAAAGAAATTCTTTCATAAAAATATACTGAAATATATTCAAAATTAAACGTAATTTTTTATGAAATTTTCATGTAATCGAAATTGTAATGTACCTCGAGGTACCCCAAATTTATTGGCAGCTGCTCTTTTCGACATTCCATTTTTAACAGCTTCTATTGAAGCTTGTAACTCGTTCTCAGAATATTGTTTTTTATAAATGCCTCCTTTGGTAGGTTTTGGCATTTTATCTGCAACAAAGCAAACTAAACAATTAAATATAATACATTTGTTTTTTAATAAAAATCGTTATTTGCCTATTGAATTAAACATTAATTATACATCGGAAATTTTGTAATACTATAGTATTACCTACCTAACTATTATGAGTTGTCACCAGTGATCATCCAGTGATTGCTTGCATCTCGAGCGTCAGTTAGTACCTAATATTATAAATGCGAAAGTAACGTTGTATGCTTGTTTGTTTATTGGTTTTTTATATTAATTATGCTGAAACGGCTGAAATGATTTGGATGAAATTCGTCAAACAATCCATATCCAGAAAAAACTTATCGGATAATGTCCGATCTCTGCGTCAATGAAGTTGCGGGAAAAGCGCAAGTTACATACCCTAATACTATAAATACGAAGGTATGTTTGTTTGTTGATTTATCCTTCAATCACACTGCAACAGTATTACGGATCATCGTGATTTTTGCATGGGTATAGTGAAGGACCTCGAAAGTAACATAGGCTTCTATATAGCCCGTAAAATCAAAGAGCTCCCGCGGGAATCTAAAAACAAAATCCACGCGGATGAAGTCACGGAAATCAAGTAGTTATTATAAAAGAAAAAGGATTACTTTTTGTGTCAGGAATAGCCACATGCCACTTCAAAACTATTACCGATAATTCGATATAGATAGGTAGGTATTATTATAAATCTTACATTCAGCACTTTCAATATGATATGAAGTTACGAAGGAGCTATTACTTTATCCGTTTGACGAATAAACCAACATACATCTTCAATACCACTTCATCATCATACTTTCGCATTTTTAATATTAATAGGGTAGGAAAACATTACTCGTCAACATGTTTAATAAGTCAAAACTTGACATGAATTGATTGGTCATTAGGTAGGATCTCGTTTAGCCGTAAGAATAATAAACAGACTTGCACATAGGTAGGTATATCTAATTGTTCAGTATCGACCTCGGTACATCACTACAAATATTATGTTTCTTTGCACAAAAATTGGCATACGTAAAAATACAACGATTAGCACGGCCAAATACGTAAAAGTATAAAGATTGACCCTGCTAAAATCTAGTTACTGCAGTCCTATGATATTTTAACTTAAATTATTTTAAAAGGAGTCTACAGTAACATTCATTACAAGTATAAAATAGGGTAAATATTTTTAAGCAGTGACTACTTTAATTGGCACCCATGCTAATCAATTCATCTTCTATATAAGCGGACGGTACTAACTTTGACCTACACTTTTTTAGGTTATTTCGTGTCTTTTCTCTCTAATTAAGACATATAAATCTAAATTGAATGTTAAATAACCTATAAGAAGGCATACCTCCTAATTTAGATTCGAAGAAAACAGGTAATTTACAATGTAGAAGTACTTACTTCTTATGATTTTCGTAATAATTCACGCCGTCACCATGCACGTCACAAAATTATTTTTTTCCAAGTGTTGCTAGCTGATAATATTAAAAACTAACAGTTTTATTTAGGAGTGTTGTTAACATAGAAAAATGTAGTAATTTTTATAAACCTTGTGCGCGAATAAAACTCTTAATAAATCAATTATAAAGTCAAAAGGCCAATGATTGAGGGGTGGCCAAGATTACTACGGCTTACCCTATATTTTTTTACTGGCTTCATGGCTCTGTGTTCTGGCAGAAGTGGAGGTATTACTTTATCTTAGGTTCTGGCCAGCCCCCTGATTGTGTAACTTTTGACGATGAAATGGAAATGGTATTCATTTGATGGCCTAAGGCCATTAAAGTAAAATATACCTTGAATGTATTAACATAGAGTCACAAATTCAGTACAACTGATTTCAAAATTGAGCGTTATGGATCGTACGTATATACCTAATCTTATAAGAATAGATACACGGAATCGAGCTCTATTTCAATGAAAGTATGGTTTATTTTACTTTGATGCCTTAGGCCTTCAAATGAATACCATTTCATCGTCAAAAGTTACACAATCAGAATACATAACAGATAATTAATACCTAATAACTGAAATCTAATTTTTGCTCTGTAAACATTAAAAGTAACATTGTAATTGTATAATAACATTACTAATCGTTGATCACTCAATGGTTTCATTACTCAATGGAATCATTACTCAATGGTTTCTTTGAGCGTATCAAAGAAACCATTGAGCGGAACAAAGGCTCAAAGGTGTTCGCGAGAGATCTGTCTATCGGTCAGAGCCAGCTGACGCGACTGAAGACCGACAGCGGTAGCCTCATTTCATCTAAACATGAGATTTTGAGAGAGGTTGAGAAGTTCTATGGACAGCTGTACACGTCAACACAGAAGCCTGTTGAAGATTTGGCTAAAGATCCCAGAGCCAAATTGACCCGACACTATACCGAAGATATCCCGGACGTCAGCCTATACGAGATTAGTATGGCTCTCAAACAACTTAAGGACAACAAGGCGCCAGGTGATGACGGAATCACAGCGGAACTCCTGAAAGCAGGTGGAAAACCGGTACTTAAAGTCTTTCAGCGACTGTTCAATTCCGTCATCGACGAGGGCATAACGCCAGAGGCATGGCACAGGAGCGTGGTGGTTCTTTTCTTCAAAAAGGGCGATAATACCCTGCTGAAGAATTATAGACCCATCTCGCTGCTGAGCCATGTCTATAAGTTGTTCTCGAGAGTCATTACGAATCGTCTCGCTCGTAGGTTCGACGACTTCCAGCCTCCCGAACAGGCCGGGTTCCGAAAAGGCTTCAGCACCATAGACCACATTCATACGCTGCGGCAGATTATACAGAAGACCGAAGAGTATAACCGGCCACTTTGCTTAGCGTTTGTGGACTATGAGAAAGCCTTTGATTCGGTGGAAACTTGGGCTGTATTGAGATCACTGCAGAGATGCCGGATCGACTATCGGTACATCCAAGCGCTGAAGTGTTTGTACGAAAACGCCACTATGTCAGTCCGTATACAGGACCAGAATACGAGGCCAATCCAATTGCAGCGAGGAGTGCGTCAGGGAGATGTTATCTCCCCGAAGCTATTTACCACTGCGTTGGAAGACGTCTTTAAGCTTCTGGACTGGAACGGACTTGGCATCAACATAAACGGCGAGTACATCACTCACCTACGGTTTGCCGATGATATAGTCGTGATGGCAGAGACTCTGGGAGACCTCAATACAATGCTCAACGATCTCAGCAGAGTTTCTCAACAAGTGGGCCTAAAAATGAACATGAGTAAGACGAAGGTCATGTCTAATGCACATGTTCCGCTCCACCCGGTAATCGTTGAGAACTCTGCACTCGAAATTGTAGACGAGTACATATACCTGGGACACACGGTCCAGCTAGGTAGGTCCAATTTCGAGAAAGAGATCAACCGCCGAATTCAACTCGGCTGGGCAGCGTTCGGGAAACTTCGAGATGTCTTTACGTCCAATATCCCTCAGTGTCTGAAGACGAAAGTCTTCGAACAGTGCGTGTTGCCAGTGATGACTTACGGATCTGAGACATGGTCGCTGACAATACAAGGGCGGATCCAGGGGGGGGGTCATGGGGGTCATGACCCCCCCCTGGGCTGCGTCCAGGACCTAGGTGGATCACTAATTAAAATTGTTAAATGTAATGTTTTTATATATTTTTGTCACAATATAGATTTTATGTAAGTTCCTTCAATATTAATCAATTTAATATTTTGTATGAGAATCAAATCGTGGCTAAGAGCTTCAGTGATTGAATAACGTCTAATCGGACTGCCACTTCTCCACGTAGTTCATTGAAATGTTACATGAGCTTTGCATTTATTAGAGGACGCAATTTTATTTTTGGGATATGTGTGGGGGGTCAACAGAAGCTTAACCTCAAGTTTGTGGGGTCGCCACCCTTGTCCCCCGGCCGCCATCTTGGAAAACACTTTTTTCGCGATATCTCGGAAACTATGCGTCTTACAAAAAAATCGTGAAAACATAATTTGTAGCAAATTCTTTTGTCTACAAATATGTGTTAAAAACTTTTTGCCCCAAATTAAAAATTAAAGAAGTTATAATCAAAAAAGTGAGAAAATTTTTATAAAATCTTTTTTGCTCTGTAACTTTTTTTTATACATTTTACAAAAAAAATATCTCTGACCAATCAATTTTTTTTTATTTCATTCATGTAAAACGCTGTTACAGCGCTCCAAAGTTGACCGGGTTCGTCAATGCTCATGAGAATCCGGTCAAAACGAAATGTTTCAGCCACAGCCACAGCCTGGACCATCGAAAAAAAGTAGATTAGAGTAGCTAGCTAATAAGTGATTGAAAATATTATGATGTTGAAGATTACCTTATAAGCAAGATGTCCGTGGAGTAGGCCTACAAAACAGTACAAGATTGGTCTGAAGTTTTTTTTGTAAAATGTATAAAAAAAAGTTATAGAGCAAAATAGATTTTATAAAAATTTTCCCACTTTTTTGCTTCTAACTTCTTTAATTTTTAATTTAGGGCAAAAAGTTATATAAACATATTTGTAGGCAAAACAATTTGCTACAAATTATGTCTTTACGAATTTTTTGTAAAACGCATAGTTTCCGAGATATCGCGACAAAAGTGTTTTCCAAGATGGCGGCCGGGGGACAAGGGTAGCGACCCCACAAACTTGAGGTTAAGCTTCTATTGACCCCCCACACATGTCCCAAAAATAAAATTGCGTCATCTAATAAATGCAATATTCGGTTCTTAAATAGGGTACTTTCGTTAGTGAAAAATAAATTATGAAATTTGATAAAAATAAAAATTTATGTAGAAATATACTTAAATATTCTGATTTTGAGTCATAAAAGCACGTGATTATTTTATTAAATTAAAATTAAAAGTCGTAATTTCCCATCTGTATATCACGTGACCTAAAACACGAGCCGCCTTGTTGTGACGTCATAATGATAGAAAATACTAATATTAATCTGTGGTCATATAAGCAAAAACCTAAGATATTGTAATATATACTCTAAATAGATGTCAAGTTTACAGCTGTCTGTGGTCACAAGTTTTTTAATGACACGTGACGATGACACGTGACGTGCTAGTGATGTAACTATCGATATTTTGACTGTGAGGATCTATAGGGACACAATATGCGTGTTTAAATATGTGGACAATACTCTAATATTACATTATGCGAAAGTGTGTCTTTCTGTCTTTTACCTTTTCAGGGCCCATCCGATTTGGACGAAATTTTGTACACAGACAGCTTGCATCCCGGGAACCGATATCTAAGGCTACTTTTGTCTTGCAGTATCAAAGCGTTCCTACAAGATTAATAAAATAAAAACCTAAGCTCACGTGAATGAAGTCTCGGGCATCATCTTGTTAGGAAATACAAGAATAATATGTTTCATATTATAGTATATTTTTAACCGACTTCAAAAAAGGAGGTTGTATGTATGTATATATGTATGTATATATGTATGTATATAAGTATGTTCGCGATTATCTCCGCAACTAATGAACCGATTTTGATGATTTTTTCACTATCATAATCTACATATACTTTCAGAAAGGTTTTAGTGTACACATCGAAAAATATACATATATATATATATATATATATATATATATATATATGTATGTATATATAAAAACACAAAATATACATATCCTTCTAGAACCTTTGTTGTGCCTTCTAGAACTGAAATAAAATCGAGTCTTTTTGGAGTCGATGAAACTTTATAAACGGTGTTTCGAAAATACGATCATACAAGCTATTTTTAAGAAAAATTAAACCGACTTCGGTCCAGCAATCTCAGAGGAACCGCGGTGCACTAGTCAAAAATATTAGTGACATGTGGGTACATTTATGCGTGTAACATCGCACATAAGAATGGTAACTAGGTGTGTTATACATATACTAAAACCTTCCTGAAAGTACTATGTAGATTACAATAGTGAATTGTTTTGTCTCGAAATACAAAATATTAAACCTATTTATATTAATAGGTAGTAATATTATACTTCGTGCAATTTGCACATTGCACACGTTGCACATTGCACGAAGAACCGATGGACGTTGGGGTCCCAAGGTGCTTGAATGGCGACCTCGCACCAGCAAACGAAGCGTAGGTAGGCCCCCCACTCGATGGACAGACGATCTCAAGCGAGTCGCTGGTAGCCGCTGGAATCAGGCGGCACAAGATCGTGTGTTGTGGCGATCCTTGCAAGAGACCTATGTCCAGCAGTGGACGTCCATTGTTTGAAACGAACGAACGAACGAACGAATATTATACACTTACTAAATTTCTTTGAACATTAATGTTTATACGTCACTCCGTTAATGTGCGAATGGAAACTTCATTGGCGGAATTTTCTTCTGCATTACAGACATCCATTGGTAACGGTTCTCTTGCCTTAAATAAAAAAAATCAGACGTGGTAGATCATTTTTCACGTTTCGCTTCAGCGTTTTTCATACACCAATAACAGCTTTTAGGGTAAAACTTTTAAAACGTGCCGCCTTGATATGGGTTATGGGATGGGGGGAGGGAGAGGGTAAATCATCCAGTGTTGAGGTTAGAATTGATTTTCGTTGTTTTCTTGAAAACGATGAACTACCTTATTATAAGAGTGTTAGCATTATACTCGTGGACCAAACATCTATCACTAATGACTATTTTATCTCTGAATTCGTGCCAAAGACTATTAAGTCCAACCCTAGTATTTGCATGTATTTTGCACCTTCACACAACACTAGCATGAAATTATGGTATTATTACAAATATTTGATACTAGATGATGCCCACGGCTTCGCCCGTGTGGTTTGTAAAAATCTCGTGGGAACTTTGATTTTCCAGAACAAAAAGTAGCCTATCTGTAGTAAGTAGTAACCCGTCCACAAAACGGAAAAATTCCGTGGGATCCTTACGATTTCGGAATGCAATTCCTTTCAGCATCAGGGTTGAGGAGTTGGACATGTACCTACTCGAGGTCATTCAACAATAAAGTCTTTAATTGGTATCCCCAATATCAATTTAAATAACCGACAGTGCCTAAATCCCATTAGTGTTGGGGATCAGATCCCCTACAGCATCAGGATTGAGGAGTTGGAATCCAATTTTTTTGTAGGACAGTGTCGCAATGTTTCTCTATCGATTAAAAAAAAAATTACGCAAATCGGTTCAGAAATCTCGGAGATATCGGTGTACATAGGTAGAAAAACACAACTCCTCCTTTTTTGAAAGTCGGTTAAAAAAGTAGCCTATGTTACTCCCTGGTTAATTCTCTACTTGTATGTGAAAGTCCCGTCAAAATCAGTTCAGCCGTTCCAAAGATTAGCCCGTTCAAACAGACAGACAGACAGACAGACAGACAGACAGACAGACAGACAGACAGACAGACAAAAATTTTAAAAACGTGTGATTCGGTTATAGTATCGTTCAAATAACCATATGAGCTTAATATAAGGTAGTTATTTCGATATTACAGACAGACACTTCAATTTTATTTATTAGTATAGATTATTATAATTACCAATGTGTCTATATGCGGCAAAAATAATAGCGTTTGCTTTTAAGCGCCTCCATTTTAAATTGTTTTTGGGCACAAATCAATTAAGTGTGAAGTGTTTTGAACAAATATGACTATGTTTCTGCGATGTCCAATATTGCGGTCTTATTCTTTGTGCCCATTCATTTCTTATTTTTGGGTTCTTTGGAAATCTGTAACAAATAAAAATTTAGCGATCATGATACAACAATCTAGCACGCGGAAATACACGTAAGTATTCATTGTGTGTAGTGGCTACGGAATCTAATGTTCAAAAATTAAAAAAAAAAACCCGACATTCACCATTTTTTTATCGCGGCCATCTTGGATTTGCATGGTGTTATTCTACTAGTCAAGCCCTTTCATTTGATACCCATATTAACAGAGTTGTAAATAATAAATAATCTACCATTTTGTAGCGGCGGCCATCTTGCAGCGATTTTCATCAAAATAGCTGACAACACTTTCGACTAATTCACCTTTCAAACAAAAAAACCGCGTTCAAATCGGTTCACCCGTTTTAGCGCTACAGAGGAACAGACAGACAGACAGACAGACAGACAGACAGACACACACACATACACACACAACACACACACACAGACACATCAAACTTATAACACCCCGTCGTTTTTGCGTCGGAGGTTAAAAATTTTATCGCACGTAATCGATATGCAATTTTAGTACATCACTATGCTAAACAACATAACCTTTATTAGTCAACAGAAAATATTTAAAAAATAGGCAAAAATGGGTGTAGAATTGAACACGATGATGGTTTCCAAAAACTACAAATAACGTTACATAATTTTAGATTATATTTACATACAAAACTATCAAAACTCACCGATGAAATGATAATATTTCTTTAAAATTTTCTTTTCGGCCCCTATAGGAATTACATTCTTTCACAGCACAGGACATTATAATAAAACTACGGAAAATTTATCAAAAATAACTTAAGATCAAACATTTATAAATTCTTGGAAGAAGAACACCAAAATAATAAACATTTATCAGCCTCGTGATTGATGTTTTTGGAAAATTATGATGCGACTAAATAAGGACTAAATTCAATTATGACACATCCAAAAACAATATAGTAATGATGATTTATGAGACATACCTATTTAATTTGGTAGGATTAAATTTATTAAAATATAACAAATAAGTCCATTTGACAATCAATTTAGTGACACGGTTAGAAATAATAAAAAGCAAGTGCGATTCGGTGTTTCATTTACACCTAGACAGGAGTCATTTAGGTTAGGTGAGTACAATAACTGTACCTCAAGTTAATTTTTAGCTTCAGATCTCTTAGTTAATAGATCAATGGCAAAAACCAAGATAGATAGAACCTATGGAATTTGAACTCCAAACAAAAAAGGACTGTTGATATTTTTTAATATATTATATAAATAAATATTTTCGATATATCTATATTTTTAAATATATCGATATCGGAGTTCGATATACCGAAAAAACTACCGATATATCGGATTTATTTAAAAAATCGTAAGTCACTTCAAAAATGATTACACAGTTATATTATAGTCCAGTATCTATATTAAACAAATTAAATTATAAATATATATATATATATATATATATATATATATATATATATAAACTAGCTTCTGCCCGCGGCTTCGCCCGCGTGAATTTCGGTTTTGAACAAATCCCGAGGGAATCGTGGAGTTCCGGTTCCCGTTCCCGCCCTCTGTGGCGTTTTGGAGGTCTATATCTATTTTAGTCCTACAGGAATACTTTTCTGGGATAAAAAGTTACTTTATGTGTTAAGTCAGGGCATAAGCTATCTCCATTTAAAATTTCAGCCAAATCGGTTCAGTAGTTGCGGCGAAGAAGAGGAACAAACATACACACAAACTTAATAACTTAATAACGCCTTTATAATATTAGTGTGATTGTTATTTTCCTCGCTAGAAAGCTCCGATACTCGATAGCATACGCGTCCGATCGCTGCTAAATTCAAAATGCTATAGGAGAACTTTACGCATCGCCGCCCCGGCCGGCTGGAACCGCGCGCCGCGCGCAAAGTCTATCTCCCGCAATTTTTAAATCTGTAATATCTTCAAAAATATTCATTTAAATCATATGCTGTAAAGGGCCATATAGATCTATAATAAATCAACAATGTACTTAAGGTATTTAATTAGATAAGGATTTATGCTGTATTGGTTAAAATCGCTTCTAAAATTAGCCATTATTTGTCGTAAAAAAGTAAATGACAAAAAATGTTATTGTGGGATATCCATAAGAGATAGACATATACCATCGCGGAGTTTTCTATAGACCTTTTCAATGTGTACAATACTTAGTACATTATATTGATAAATCTCATAGGGTTCAGCCTGCGTTTGCAATGTAAGCGGAAAAAATGTAATTATTTACGACATCACATTAGAAACCTCAAAAATAACAGTATTTCTCCACTATTTAATGGATGTTATCATACATATAAACCTTTCTCTTGAATCACTCTATCTATTAAAAAAAACCGCATCAAAATCCGTTGCGTAGTTTTAAAGATTTAAGCGTACAAAGGGACATAGGGACAGAGAAAACGACTTTGTTTTATACTATGTAGTGATAAGGTACACTATGGCCTGTTCCACTACCTTCTGATAAGTATCGGGATAGCTTAAACGTAAGTTTTGTCACTTGCTTACTTATGTCAAGTGACAAGGACAATAGTTGTGAATAAGCTCCGACACTTATCAGATGGTGGTGAAACCGGGCCTTATACCAATATTTTTAAATGACGCTATCACGTAAAATATTCATCCGTAAGCCGACTTGACAGACAACTAATGATGTTTACAAAGATGTTTTAACATTCTGGAATTCGGCAGAACAGAAGTCTGGGTTACATGCAAAGAACTTTGCAACCATAATTGAATCAATTTTTGGCAAATTAGTACTATCTGCTTTTACACAACCGGTTTGCATATTAATAAATAAATAGGTAAAAATAAAATGCACTGACGAAAAAACACAATTACTTAATACTCCTTGAAGATAAAGTTGATCTGTTTACACTGAACTGAAAGTTGTTGCTTCAGAGTACAATGAACTTTATGGTTTTTGTCTATATGACCATAGATTAATGATTAGTATTAACTATGTTTTTATATTAAGGACCGGCACACCTAAATCGGGTTAAACAAGGTCCAGCATTTTAAGTTTTTACAATAGTAAATATTTAAATTTCTAAACATAATAAATATTATGCACTACTCTATAAAATGAAGTATAAGATCATTAAAAAAAATAGTCATAAAGTCTTATATTAATAATAGAAAAAAAATCGAGAAATTCATAGAAAACTTTAAAATAGCGTTGCCGCATTTGAAGTCTCCTGAATTAGTTTGAGACATAAAAACAACAAAAATTGTTTTAAATTAATGGTAAAAGACCAAGGAACACGATAAATAAATTTGTTTTTCAATACAACTTTAAGTTTTTTTGCAATTGGGTAGCAAACATACCACATTTTTATCCACGATTTCTTCATACAAATTACTATGGCGTGCACCGCTGCAAAATTCAACCTATATATTCCCGGAACGCGAAGCTTGCGTTTCAATCGCCCGCGGGCTGTCAAGGTGGAAGGTGCGCTCGTCGCTTCAAAAATCCTGTCGCGATCTCTGCTCGTGTACAAACACAAAAACTCGCTGGAGCGGTACCATTGGACAAAAGCACGTGACTAAATACCTACCATGACGAGAAGCTCCGCTGTGAGGGGCTGCTACCTACGTAGTTCGCGCGAGATTATAATATTTTTCTATAAATTAGGATTTTTTTAACCTTTATTTAGTTAACTTCAGTAAATGATAAAATTAAAAAAATGTAAAATAAAATAACCAAATTCTTGCACTATGTGTATGTGAAATTCCAAAATTTATTATTTTAGAGAATTTTTTTTTCCTGTCAACCCCATAATTTTTGAACTCTAACTTTTGTTATATCTGTATAATTATTAAGTCAGTCGTCATCATTTCATCAATCATTTTTGAAAGCTTTTATCGCCGAAACTATGACTCATAGCCCCATGGTGTTGGCGTTAATTTTTTTTTGCCGTGATAAAGTCTTATAAATCGATGAACGCCGGCTGCACGCACGAAAAAGCATGACACTTGAGCCGAGCGTGCAAGCGAGAGCGCGGAACAAGCTATAGAGAGGCACGATCTTCCTAAGTGTTTGGTTTCATCAATGTTTTCTCGTTATGTTGTCACGTAAAATTATCTTCCGTAAACCGATTTTTCAGACAACCAATTTTTTTTTGTGATGTTTGTATGATCGCGTAGGCAGATTTTTGAAAGTTTTTACTTCCAAAACCATGGTCTATAGGTCCCTTAATGTTACTCAACCTTCTTATTTACGTGATGTCTATATTGCTCACGTGGTTAGATTTTTAAAGGCTTATATCTCCGAAACTATAGGGTGCAGCCCAATGTTGTTGGTACTCAAACTTCTTATTTTCGGGATGTCTATGTGCTCACATGGTCAGATTTTTTTGTCATATTTTAAATTGGTCATATTTTAAAACTTATATCTCCGAAACTATATGGTGCAGCTAAATGACTACACTTCTTATTTTCACGATGTCTATGTGCTTACGTGGTCAGATTTTTAAAATCTTACATATCCGAAACTATAGGGTGCAGCCCCATGTTGTTGGTACTCAAACTTTTTATTTTCGCGATATCTATGTGCTCACGTAGTCAGATTTTTAAAAGCTTATATCTCCGAAACTATAGGGTGCAGCCCCATGTTGTTGGTACTCAAACTTCTTATTTTCGCGATATCTATGTGCTCACATAGTCAGATTTTTAAAAGCTTATATCTCCGAAACTATAGGGTGCAGCCCCATGTTGTTGGTACTCAAACTTCTTATTTTCGCGATATCTATGTGCTCACGTGGTCAGATTTTTAAAACCTTACATATCCGAAACTATAGGGTGCAGCCCCATGTTGTTGGTACTCAAACTTTGTATTTTCGCGATATCTATGTGCTCACGTAGTCAGGTTTTTAAAAGCATATATCTCCGAAACTATAGGGTGCAGCCCCATGTTGTTGGTACTCAAACTTCTTATTTTCGCGATATCTATGTGCTCACGTGGTCAGATTTTTAAAACATTACATATCCGAAACTATAGGGTGCAGCCCCTTGTTGTTGGTACTCAAACTTTTTATTTTCGCGATATCTATGTGCTCACGTAGTCAGATTTTTAAAAGCTTATATCTCCGAAACTATAGGGTGCAGCCCCATGTTGTTGGTACTCAAACTTCTTATTTTTGCGATATCTATGTGCTCACATAGTCAGATTTTTAAAAGCTTATATCTCCGAAACTATAGGGTGCAGCCCTATGTTGTTGGTACTCAAACTTCTTATTTTCGCGATATCTATGTGCTCACGTGGTCAGATTTTTAAAACCTTACATATCCGAAACTATAGGGTGCAGCCCCATGTTGTTGGTACTCAAACTTCTTATTTTCGCGATATCTATGTGCTCACATAGTCAGATTTTTAAAAGTTTATATCTCCGAAACTATAGGGTACAGCCCCATGTTGTTGGTACTCAAACTTCTTATTTTCGCGATATCTATGTGCTCACGTGGTCAGATTTTTAAAACATTACATATCCGAAACTAGGGTGCAGCCCCATGTTGTTGGTACTCAAACTTTTTATTTTCGCGATATCTATGTGCTCACGTAGTCAGATTTTTAAAAGCTTATATCTCCGAAACTATAGGGTGCAGCCCCATGTTGTTGGTACTCAAACTTCTTATTTTTGCGATATATATGTGCTCACATAGTCAGATTTTTAAAAGCTTATATCTCCGAAACTATAGGGTGCAGCCCTATGTTGTTGGTACTCAAACTTCTTATTTTCGCGATATCTATGTGCTCACGTGGTCAGATTTTTAAAACCTTACATATCCGAAATTATAGGGTGTAGCCCCATGTTGTTGGTACACAATCTTTTTATTTTCGTGATGTCTGTATGATCGCGTGGTCAGTCGAGATCAACCATTATTTTTGAAAGCTTTTATCTCCAAAACTATGGTCCACAACCCCATGTTGCTTGAAAGTACTTGATACTCAATCTTTAAATTCGTGGAATTATGACGCAGTGTCGAAGAAGCTAGTACTCATAAAAGGCAAAGGCTACCTATAAAATTTCCACTTTAAAAATAAATAAAGATCTGAATTTCATTTACTAAACCATACCTAAATGGCCTAAAGAAATACCTATTTACCTTATACCTAAACCCATAGAAAAAATAGAGTTTACAATCGACGTTTTATGTATTAATGCGCAAAAAATACTTTATGCTAAATTAAAATACCTACCTACCTAATACTGCCATCTCATCTCATCATCATCTGCCAAAATACGACTTAATCAATACAAATAATTCACGCACACTTCAGTAAATTCACGTTGATCATTGATCATGAAAGTGTGGCAGACATTTCAGTTGCAAAAGCCGTGTCTATTATTTAGATTTTTTTTTAATCTAACGCCTACGCCCATGATGATTAGAAACAAATAGGTTAATAATAATAATATTAACATTTTGTACACGGACGTGAGAGTAAGATACATAAAAAATAATATTAATAAGTCAGTAAAGTAGTAGTAGCTGTTATTTTATTACACGGTAGGTATAATATCGACAAACATCTCGATAATAAGATAGCCAAGTATGCCTAGGTGAGGAACTCGCTCGCACATCGCCTGCCGTGAATCGAGTGCGCGCACCCGTAGTACCGCTGCTGAATGTATCTATGTGTGCGTGCGCCGATGGTGGCTCTGTGTGTAGCGTTATATGCCTAGTTTTGACTACGCGCTCAAGGTATGCCGGCCCTTAATAGGATATAGTATATATTACTAGGATTAGTATTAAAGGCGGCTCGTGTTTAAGGTCCCGTGATATACAGATTAAAGATTACGACTTTTAATTTTAATTTAATATAATAATATAATAAAAAATAATGAGCTTTTGTGTCTCAAAATCAGAATATTTAAGTATATTTCTACATAAATTTTTATTTTTATCAAATTTCTTAATTTATTTTTCACTAGCGAATGTACCTATTTTTTACCACAGAGGTATATCTATATAAAATTACATTTTGTTTCAAGATGTAAGTATGTTAGTGCAGTCAAATTTGACTCCAAAAGTGGCTAAAATCGCAAACGAACGGCTAGTTCTGATTTTTTAATATGTTGTTAGGACCACTACCAGTAGTGTAAATCCAATTTTGCAGTTTCGAAAGACCTGTGCTAACTTTGCAGCACTCGAAAAACCACGAAATTTTCGCACTACTTTTGGTTTTTTCAATATAAGTCCTAAACTATGGGTTTAAAAAAAAAATATTATATATACGTTTTTAAACAAGATTAAAATTGCTACAATTTAAGACCAAAAACAATTAAAACCACAACGTCTGTAGCCCATATAGTTTACTTATAAATCCTAAAAGTTTAAAAAATGGGAAAATTGCAGTTTTCTCTTCAGTTTGTTTTGAATGTAGTTTGAAAGAAAAAACCATGTACACTCACAAGAAATATGTATTAAAACTATTACTAAGTATTTATATTTAGTATTTATAATGTTATTTATTCAAGAAAAAAATTATTTATATTATTATTGATATTTATTGATTTTTATGAAACATATTAACCTGTATTAAAAGGACATTATGAGTTCCGAGCAATATAAGTCGTAAACTACGCTTTTTTTTAAATATGTTCTATACATTTTTAAAGTAAACTAAAATTGCTACAATTTGACACCAGAACCAGTGTGCTTAGTCTAAAGCGGAGCACTCGAAAACGAACTCGAAAACTATTGATCGATTTCAGAGTAAAATAGACCTAAAATGGCTTGTATTAAGGTTTGAGTTCGCCAATACATTCAGCATTCGAACAATGCTGAATGTATTGGCGAACTCAAACCTTAATACAAGACATTTTAGGTCTATTTTACTCTGAAATCGATCAATAGTTTTCGAGTTCGTTTTCGAGTGCT
The DNA here is from genome assembly GCA_920104075.1 of Melanargia galathea. Lineage (NCBI taxonomy): Eukaryota > Metazoa > Arthropoda > Insecta > Lepidoptera > Nymphalidae > Melanargia > Melanargia galathea. The sequence continues at coordinate 15,118,641 of OV049862.1, forward strand.
CCGCTTTAGACTAAGCACACAGTTCTGTAACTTCAATACTTGCCGAGATACAGCTCTCCTAAAATAGAACTTTTTCCAAAAAAAGTGAAAATTTAAGATTTGGTCAATTTTCGACCGCCATCTTGAGGATAATACTCATTATAAGGGTAAAATTATAGTCAAAATGTTGTAGTAAATCTAATTAGCTTTAATTTAAGGGTGGAACGACGTCTCTAGGCCATATAGTTTTACTCACAAACCTTAATGAACAATTATAACCAAAAATAATATCTTTGTAATGCAGGTTAATATGCTTCATAAATATCAATAAAATAAGATAAATAAATTTTTTTTTTTTCATAAATAACATTATGAATAATATAATAATAGATTAAATGTACATTTCTTGTGGATGTTCATGGTTTTTCCTTTCAAGGTACTCACAAACCAAACTAAGCAGAGCAAATTTACGAAAATTGTTTTCCCATTTTTTGGACTTTTAAGATTTGTGAGTAAACTATATGTCCTAGAGATGTCGTATTACCCTTAAATTAAAGTTAATTAGATTTACTATAACATTTTTACCTATAATTCTACACATAAAATGAGTATTATCCCCAAGATCGCGGTCGAAAATTGACCAACTCTTAAATTTTCACTTTTTTTTTAAAAAGTTCAATTTTAGGAGAGCTGTATCTCGCTATGCAATTATTGAAGCTACAGAACTGGTTCTGATGTCAAACTGTAGCAATTTTAGTCTACTTTAAAAATGTATAGAAAATATTAAACAAAAATGCGTAGTTTACGACTTATATTGCTCGGAACTCATAATGTCATTTTAATACAGATTAATATGTTTCATAAAAATCAATAAATATCAATAATAATATAAATAATTTTTTTCTTGAATAAATAACTTTATAAATACTTAATTTAAATACTTAGTAATAGTTTTAATACATATTTCTTGTGGATGTACATGGTTTTTTCTTTCAAATTACATTCAAAACAAACTAAAGAGAAAACTGCAATTTTCGCATTTTTTAAACTTTTAGGATTTGTAAGTAAACTATATGGGCTACAGACGTTGTTTAGTGTTTAAATTAAAGCTAATTATATTTACTACAACATCTTTTCAATTAACTTTACTCGTTAAATGAGTATTTTCCCCGATATCGGGGTTTAAAATTGACCAAATCTTAAAATTTCACTTTTTTGGAATTAATTGTCAATTTTTGGAGAGCTGTATCTCAATAAATATTGAATTTAAAGAGCTAGTTTTGGTCTTAAATTGTAGCAATTTTAGTCTACTTTAAAAAAGTATAGAAAAATATTTTTTTAGAAACGCATAGTTTAGGACTTATATTGAAAAACCCAAAAAAGGTGCAAAAATTTCGTGGTTTTTCGAGTGCTACAAAATTAGCACAGGTCTTTCGAAGCTGCAAAATTGAATTTAGACTACTGGTAGTGGTCCTAACAACATATTAAAAAATCAGAACTAGCCGTTCGTTTGCGATTTTAATGTCAAATTTGACTGGCGTATGTAAACTAGGAATACAGAAAAAACATAATATATTTTAAATGAAATACGGTAGATTATTAAGTTTACGATGATTTTGTACCTACATTTTTGTATCTACATTTCGATATCAAACTATCGATATATCGTCCAAAAAATATTAGTAATACAGAAAAAGTAGCCCAGGTGAATGACTTTATCTTCACTACAATATTTAAGGCGCAAATTCCAGTGTTATATAAAATACATTTATAACCTTCTTGTTTAACATTGTTACGTCATGAAATGGCTGACTTATTGGCTGACAGCGTTTTCGCGGGATTAAAAAATGTTTAAAATTTAATTTAATTTTATGGCATGAACGCGTATTTATTTTGCCGAAATATATTTTTTTGTGGCTTTTTATTAAGAAAAACAACATTTTGAAGTGCTTTTTCAAACACAGTAGAATACCCTATTGTAACATTTCAATGGATTAACGTCCATAAAAACGTACCCATTGCAGTAGATGAAGTAATAACGCGTTTCGGGAGAAGACGTAACAGAAAAAATTATTTTGTTATTTAAATATAGGTATTTTTATGTACAGTAATTACCTACTTACATCTATACTATCTATACTAATATAATAAAGCGGAAGAGTTTGTTTGTTTGTTTGAACGCGCTAATCTCTTGAAAGTACCTGTTGGATTTTAAAAATTCTTTTTTGAGTTTGGTAGTCCAATCAATGGGGAAAGTTATAGGCTATTTAATATCACTAAAATCTTCCCCTAAGGAGGTAAAATGGGGGTAGAAAGTTTGTATGGAAGTCCTATATTTTTAAAGTTACAGACCTGAAAATAGGCATTAAGATTATTAGTATTAAATAATAGAAACCTGTATATTTTATTCTGAAAAATCTACTTTTAAGGGTGGTAAAATAGGGGATGAAAGTTTTAATGGGAAGTTTTAATTATATTATTGTTATTATCAACTTGAAATTTGGAAAGTAGGTTCATTCCAAAAAAGACTTCACAAAAATCCTCCCCTAAGGGGGTAAAACGGGGGTAGGAAGGTTATGTGAAAGTTCTATGTTTCTGAAGTTACATATATGACAAGTGTAAATTGAAAATTTAAAAAACCCCCGACATTCGCCATTTAGTGGCGGCGGCCATCTTAAATTTGCAATAGTGCTATTCTACTAGTCAAGCCCTTTCATTTGATACCCATATCAAGGGAGTTGTGAAAAAATATATCATCCGCCATTTTGTAGCGGCGGCCATCTTGGACCGATTTTCATCAAACATAGCTAAGAACACTCTCGACTAATTCACCTTTCAAACAAAAAAAACCGCATTCAAATCGGTCCACCCGTTTGAGCGCCACAGGGGAACAGACAGACAGACACACACACACACACACACACACACACACAGACACGTCAAACTTATAACACCCCGTCGTTTTTGCGTCGGGGGTTAAAAATAGACATTTAGATCATAACTTTTAAATAATAAAAACCTGTATAAGTTATTCTGGAAAATCTCCCCTTAAGGGTGGTAAAATAGGGGATGAAAGTTTTTATGTGAAGTAATTATTGTTATTATTAACTTGAAATTTGGAAGGTACCTAGGTTCTTTCTATTGATATATTATTCTACTGATATTGATATATCAGCCTAGAAAATATCTTACGAAATTTCTCTTCTATGGGGGTAAAATGGGTGTAGGACGGTTACATGAAAGTTCTATGTTTTTGAAGTTTCAGATACGAAAATTGGCATGTACTTAAGTTATTAGTTTTAAATAATAAAAACCTATTTAAATTATTTTCGTAAATCTCTTCTTAAGGGTGGTAAAATAGGGGATGGAAGTTTGTACAGGGAAGTTTGAATTATTGTTATTATTAACTTAAAATTTGGAAGTTAGGTTCTTTCTAGGAGGTAGGCATCAGCTAAGAAAAATTTGACGAAAATCCACCCCAAAGGGGGTAAAACGGTTTACTTATATTTTACGACATCAGTTTATGAACCTAAATATAATAAAACAGAGATCCTGTAGGTACTAATTTTTATCGGACATAACTATTAACTACAGATTGACGTTTTCAGTTGCATTTTTTTAGTTGAGAACCTGGAGAGTTGACAGGCTACTATTTTTGTTACAAAGTATTTAAAACAAAGGGTTTCCGTGGGACTTTTGAAATACTAATACCGCGGACGAAGTCGCGGGCAACAGCTATTAGTACATTAATAAAATACCTATGATTATAAAATTAAATTATAACTTCTTGTGACTTGACCACGACTATGTGACCCCCCCCCTGGCACCAAAGCTGGATCCGCCCTTGCCAGACAATGGGCCTCATAAGAAGGCTCAGGGTCACTCAGCGGGCGATGGAGAGAGCTATGCTCGGAGTATCCCTGCGGGATCAAATCAGAAATGAGGAGATCCGCAGGAGAACCAGAGTTACCGACATAGCTCATCGAGTCGCGAAGCTGAAGTGGCAATGGGCGGGGCACATTGCTCGAAGAACCGATGGACGTTGGGGTCCCAAGGTGCTTGAATGGCGACCTCGCACCAGTAAACGAAGCGCAGGTAGACCCCCCACTCGTTGGACAGACGATCTCAAGCGAGTCGCTGGCAGCCGCTGGAATCAGGCGGCACAAGATCGTGTGCTGTGGCGATCCTTGCAAGAGACCTATGTCCAGCAGTGGACGTCTATTGGTTGAAACGAACGAACGAACGAACGATTACTAATCGTTAACGTTACTTTTTCCTATTAATTAATAGTTATTACTGCCTACGTAATATTTTTTAATGGACGAAATAAATATTTAATATGCCAAACAATGTGGCTAATTCTGTTGTACACAATCTCTAAACTAGTGATGTGCGGAATCGATTATCAATAATCGATTAATCGATTATTAAAATGATCGATTGCAATCGATTATGATTTTGCATAATCGATCATGATCGATTATAAAGATACTAGCTGTTGCCCGCGGCTTCGCCCGCGTGAATTTCGGTTTTTCACAAATCCTGAGGGAATCGTGGATTTCTGGTTCCCGTTCCCACTCCCTTTTCCAACCTTTATACTTACTTTCAAGGTAGTTTGCTATATTGATCTACCTATAGCTGTAGATTTGGGTTTTTTCAAAATCCCGTGGGAACTGTGGATTTTCCAGAATAAAAAGTTGCCTATGTTTTAAGTCAGGGCATTATCTATCTCCATTCAAAATTTCAGCCAAATCTGTGATCGATTTTTAGTTTCTAGTTTTGGCCACCAGAGGGCGCTGTGATTGCTTCAAGTCAGCCCGCCAGAGGGCGCTGCGATCGTTTTTAGTTTCCAGTTTTGGCCGCTAGAGGGTGCTGCAATCGTTTTTTTTGTTTCCAGTTTTGGCTGCTAGAGGGCGCTGCTATTGCCTCAAGTTTCCAGCTTAGGACGCCAGAGGGCGCTGTGATCATTTTTTAGTTTCCAGTTTTGGCCACCAGAGGGCGCTGTGATCTCTTCAAGTTAGCCCGCCAGAGGGCGCTGCAATCGTTTTTAATTTCCAGTTTTGGCCGCTAGAGGGCGCTGCAATCGTTTTTTTTAGTTTCCAGTTTTGGCTGCTAGAGGGTGCTGCTATTGCTTCAAGTTTCCGGCTTAGGCCGCCAGAGGGCGCTGTGATCGTTTTTTAGTTTCCAGTTTTGGCCACCAAAGGGCGCTGTGATCGCTTCAAGTTGGACCGCCAGAGGGCGCTGCAATCGTTTTTAGAACTTTCATCCCCTATTTTACCACACTTAAAAGCAGATTTTTCAAAATAAAATTTACAGAGTTTTATTATTTAGAACTCATAATCTAAATGCCGATTTTCAGGTCTGTAACTTTAAAAACATAGGACTTTCATAAAAAATTTCATCCCCTTTTTACCACCCTTAAGGGGAGATTTTCCATAATAACTTATACAGGTTTTTATCATTTAAAAATTATAATTTCATATCCTTTTTTCATATCTGTAACTTCAAAAACATAACCTTCCAACCCCCATTTCACCCCCTTAGGGGAGGATTTTAGTGAAATATTTTCCAGGCTGATATCTAAGCCCTAGAATTAACCTACCTTCCAAATTTCAAGTTGATAATAGCAAAATTATAATTAAAATTTCCCATTAAAACTTTCATCCCCTATTTTACCACCCTTAAGGGAAGATTTTTCAAAATAAAATATACAGAGTTTTATTATTTAAAACTAATAATCTAAATGCCGATTTTAAGGTCTGTAACTTTAAAACAAACAATTTCATACAAACTTTCTACCCCCATTTTACTCCCTTAGGGGAGGATTTTAGGGATATTAATTATCACACTAAGGCGAAAGTTTGTGTGTGTATGTATGTGTGTATGTTTATTACTTTTTAACGCCGCAAATACTGGACCGATTTGGCTGACATTTGGATTGGAGATAGGTTATGTCCTGGAATAACACATAGGCTACTTTTTATCCCGGAAAAGTGTTCCTGAGGGACTTAAATAGATATAGACTTCCAAAAACGAGATAGGTGCTGTTAAACGCTGATTGTTCTTAGGTACATCACGCTCACATAACAAATTATTGCAATAGTTTGCTGTCGTTGCATGCATTTGTATGCTTTTGCATGAATTTGCTGTCGTTCTCGTTGCTAAGTTACTCTTAGATGATTTTGTTCAAATATTTTTTATGTGTACAAACTTATTAATCACGGGTAACATCGCGGGGCACAGCTTGTACATATTATATAGATACTCATAGCGGGGGTAATTTCACTACAGTTGGTAAAGGCGTATCGTCGGTTCGGTGTGTTCGAAAAGTTGAGTATGTATGAAAAAGCTGTAAGCTGCATAACGCTCGCTCACAGTCGGCGGCTGACTATCCGTTTGGTGTGAACAAAGCCTAAAACTAACTTTGAGGGAATCCCCTTTTTGCAATGATAGGGTTTCCAAACCATATTATACTTTAGCAAGCAAATTAATAACAGAAAGCTGGTAGTAACGTTTGGTAATTAACGTATCTATACTATATACTATAATATATACTATAATATACTATAATATACTATAATCTATACTAATATAATAAAGCGGAAGAGTTTGTTTGTTTGTTTGTTTGTTTGTTTGTTTGAACGCGCTAATCTCTGGAAGTACCTATCGGATTTGAAAAATTCTTTTTGCATTTGGTAGTCCAACTTTTGGGGCAGGTTATAGGATAGGTACCTAATAGGTATGTATATTTAATTTTGATCAATTACATTATTTTTTAATTAATCTATTTAACTTTCAATTTCAATTTCAAAAAATTTAAAAAATAGTGTTTGTTTTTCTTTTTTCAGAACAGTCTAAAAGCTTATAATATAGATGTTGCTACTAAATGCAAGGGTTCAGAATTTTTTTTTCAGTTCTTTCTAAGAATTATTTCATAATCGATCAATAATCGATTAATAATCGATTATTATTTTATAATCGATTAATATAATCGATTAATCGATTATCAAAATAATCGAATCGGCACATCACTACTCTAAACCTAAACTAAAATGACAGGTTTAAATCTATTGCTATCTCTTTCACAATGCTCTCTGCGGAAAAGGATAGCATTATTTTTAAATCTGTCAATTTAGTTTAGTTTAGAGAATTGTGTACAACAGAATCGGCCACAATGTCATTGTTTGCGATGCTCACTCTTTATATTACTAGATCACTTTATTTCAATCACAGTCACAATGTTTTTATTAAATGTCTACGGGTGTTTAAAGTTATCCCATCATCTGTAATAACATGAATCCAGAGCTTAAACCATTAAAAAAAAATGATGCTGACATTGACAATTGACATAACGTGACATTGACAAGAATTAATTGTTTGTTTGTGGAATTTGTTTGGCTCTCCGCAAGAGATTAATTGTGAGATTAATTAATATTTAATAATGGGCTCTCGTAAGTCGTAACTCGTAAGTCGTAAGTCGTACTCGTAGGACGTAGAGAGTAGTAATTGGCTGTTGGAGTAGTATATTCTTTGTTGTTTGGAATTGATGAATGGAATCATTGTACATATCACTATAATAAAATATACATAATAGGGTACCAATCATAAATATAACTCGCATTCACATTTTAATGCCATCAAAGAAAGCAAAGTGATTTTTGTCTTTAGTAAATATGGAAATGCCAACATCACATTTAGCGGCTGCATTAATGTCGGGTAACAGCGCATTCAACATTCCACAAACAGAGTCTCAGAATCTTGTAGTAGACAATGCCACTGATGAAAAGAAGGAGAAACCTATAGAAATCCCGAAAGGACCCACTTATGAAGACAAAGAAGAAATTGCAAGTGGAGAAGATTTTTCAGATGAGGTACATAATAAAAGTTATTATGTCTTTATGTACACAATAAACATTATTTTCTATCTCACAACACACCGGAAAATTATAGTAAAGATCTTTATAATAAAAGAAAATTTACTGTTGGTGAATAGTAAATTTTCTTTTATTATAAAGATCTTTAGATATAAAGAGCTTCTGTAATACAATAAACGTTAGTTGTTAACCCTTTAAGTATAACTTTAATAACTTTATTTCTATAGACTAACTGCTAAACTGTTTATGTTATAATAAAAATACACTGCAACTTGCCAGTGATTATTTTGCGCTTATCCATAATGCATCCCTTGAGCTATATATAAGCTAATTGGTACTTGATCAAATATTTGATTCTAAAATATTTATCAATTTTTTTGGACTGTCATAGGCAGTAATGTCTTCGCAAGTCTAGCTATCTATCTATGCATCTATTGTCACCTGATGAAATCATTCGTATTTCTAAATCACAACTTGCAAGATTAGCTTGATAGAAACTGTCTCATATCAATTCAGTTGTTAGCTTAGGTAGTTGTAAGTAAGGAAGTTAGAAGTAAACTTAAAGGTTTCCATCCTCTAAGCCTAAGTTGCTGCTTAGATGTCATGCTTCATACTATAATGTTAGTTTTTATTATGTTATAGGAGTCTGAAGCTCAGCCTGGAAGCAAGTCTATGCCTGGCAGAGGTGTGACATTGCAAATGCTTATGGAAGAAAAGATGTTGGAGCCTGGTACTGCAGCAATGACTATAGAATATCTGGTAATTTTATGTTTATAACCTACATACATATAAATTTATAATTGCAGATTAGAAAAAACTTTATGTACAGGCAAATATACTGCCAGACCAAAATTCTGCAAAATGTTAAGTTTAATAGCAGATTGGTTCTTTTTTTACACAATTTCTTAACTAAAATAAATTAAACCTAAAATAAAAGATTTTAAAATAGTACTATCCTTTTTTAGGGTTCCATACCTCAAAAGGTAAAAAAAGGAACCCTTATAAGATCACTTTCTTGTCTGTCTGTCCGTCCGTGTGTCACCACCAATTTTCCCAGGAATGGGTGCACCTAGCAAGGTGAAATTTATAGCAGATACTAAGGTCTATAGTCCCTATTAGGTGTATAAAAATTAAGGTGCTGAGTCCACATAGTAAAAAGATTTGGGCAAATTTAGATTTTCACGAAAACTTGTAAGTACCAAAATTTACCTTAATTTTAAACTTTTTTTATTTTTCGGAATTTTTCCTTTACTTGATCTGTAAGACCATGCTTTTGACAAAAATTGACAAATCTAAGTCAACCCGAAGTACCCTATAGGTTTTGGGTCGAAAAGGTAGTTCCAGTTGACCTAGAATTACGAAAGGCAAATGCCAGGTCTTACATCGCAAATAAAGGAAAAATTCCAAAAACTAAAAAAAGTTGGAAATTAAAGGGTGTCAATACATACATAGTTGAGCCAATTAAGATAGACCTCTGAGTTGTATGAGCGCTCATACAATTTAAAGGCCTAGCTTAATTAGCAACTTACCTTTTAAGACAAACTAATGAAAAACAGTTTGTAGCTACTTATACTTCTGCAGTCTTATTAATAAACATAGACTAGAGCGAGATTAACTTTATTCCTAGTTTTAAGTCTATACTAGCTAAATTCAACATTAATAAACATTAAACACAGAGTAAGCAGGGAGTAAAATAATTCGAACCTACTCTCGGACTAAAACTTATTCCTTGGCACCATATGGTTTAACGACTGAGTAAGGAGAGACACTAGTATTGTGACCCGATGGCGACCACATGTCCGCCCTAAAACAATGCCATTAGCCATCCGTATTGTTTGAAGTTTGTGTTTTTATACCTGATTACATAGGTACCTACTTGCTCTTTGCATTTAATTTCGTACTTTTCGTAAAACAAATAACGCAAGATGGATCTAAGAGATTATTTTATTGATGACTTGACGACGCTGGACGAAATCATTGAAGTTGGAAACCGAATTCCAAGGCATATGAAAATTTACAAAACACGTAAAACTCCCATTTCTAATTCAATGCCATTGCAACTTGTTAAACTTAACTTAAAATATTGTATAGGCACAGAGTGCCTAGTGGGAGATTTTTTAATTTTTACATAAATAATTGAACAGCGCCATCTAGTGACAACATTGAGAAAAATGACTACTATGAGACTAGATGGCGCTGTGACAATTTCATAAAAATCAGTTAATATCATGACTGAATAAGTATAAAAATATCTCGAAAATCTCCCACTAGGCACTCTGAATAAAGATCTCTTCTGTCACTGGTCATTAATGTCATAATCAAGCATTAAATTTGTTTACAGACTCATTGTTTTTACTTTTAAATTATGTGGGTTGCCATAACGCGCGCGTTAATCCCGGCGTAAGGAATGTATTGTTACTCCGAGCTTACTCCATGTTTATTAATAACATTGTAAAAACGAAATTAATACTAGGCTACTTTGGGATTAACAAGTCCAAGTGTAACTTCGAAGTAAGGTTCGACTAAGCACTTTTTATTAATAAGACCGCTGGAGTACGGAACCCTCGGTGCGCGAGTCTGACTCGCACTTGACCGGTTTTTTATTACTTTAAGAGAGCTGTTGTATTGTACTGTATTAGGACCAATTTTCTACTAAGAACTGAAAATTTTGCCAAATGTGCATCAACCTTATTTTTAGGGTCAGAAATTTGTGGGAGATTTGCAAGCTGACGGTAAAATTAAATCGCATGAAACAGAAACAATTTTTTGCTCACCATCTGCTTGGGCCATTCATTGCAAGAGGATAATAAATCCAGACAAAAGATCTGGCTGTGGTTGGGCCTCCGTGAAATATAAAGGGAAGAAATTGGATACCATCAAAGCCACTTATCTCCGAAAGAAACAGCTGCAAAGGGAGAATATGCACACAGACGGTAATACACAAAATAATCTATTCTCTACTTACAACAAAACCCCAAAAAAATTGTTTTGTTGGTATTTTTTGCCTGACCTTCTGTATAAATAATTAGTATAAACCACTTTGCTCTCGCTTTTTTTCAACCATTCTATCTATGGAAATTGTATCTTTTTTGCTTTCAAAATAAAACCACCTATGCTGTATTAAAACAAAAAAGTCTTTTCAAAACCCAATCAGCTATTCCAAAGATTATTTATTGATCCAGAATAAGACAGACAATTTAAAAAACATGTGTTTGCGTTATTGTTCAAATAATCATATGAACATAGTATAATTTGTATCAATGTCTAATAAGCCTAATGAAAAAATAATAATTTTATGATAATCTGTTTGATTTTGTAGAAGAAACAGAAATGGAAATAGAAACTCCTCCAGAACCTCCACCACAGAGAGTTGTGATGAAACATAACACTGTGCCAAACAGGATGATGCAACAGTGAGTAATTTAGCTGATTCAATAGTTATTTATGCAACTGTTGTGTAATAAGGGGTATTATTACACAAATATTACTTAGTGGTAGATTCATCTGACTATTCAAAAGCACTTGTAAAAGTTTATTTGAATAAAAAACTTTTCTATTCTATTCTATTCTATTAAAACACGAATGTGGGTTTATCACATGAGGCGAAGCCGAATGTGATAATAGTATCACATGAGTGTTTTAATACCTAATTATCAACAGTTGCATACAAGACTTTATCTACACCCATAAATTATGAATCCTCTATAAGATTCTAAAACAGTTAGCTTACTGCTAAACCTCCGACATTCGCCATTTTGTGTTGAAGTCATCTTGAATTTGCATTGTGCTATTCTACTAGTCAAGCCCTTTCATTTAATACCCATATTGAGGGAGTTGTGAAAAAAATATGTAATCCGCCATTTTGTGGCGGTCCAATTTTCATGAAACATAGCTAAAAACACTCCCGACTAATTATTCACCTTTCAAACAAAAAAAAACGCATACAAATCGGTTCACCCGTTTGTGCACTACGGTGGAACAGACAAACAGACACATACACACACACACACACACTCACACACCCACACCCCCACACCCACGCCCCCATCCCCACCCCCGCATTCAAACCGGTTTGAGCGCTACGGGGGAACAGACACACACACACACACACACACACACACATATACACACACACACACACCCACACCCACCCCTCACACCCACACTCCATCCTCACCCCCGCATTCAAACCGGTTCACCCGTTTGAGCGCTACGGGGGAACAGACAGACACACACACACACAACACACACACACAACACATACTAACACACACACAACACACACACACGCACACAACACACACACACGCACACAACACACACACACGCACACACACACACCCACAACCACATCCACACCCAACTCATGCCCAACCCACGCCCACGCCCACGCCCACACCACCATTCCCACCTCCGCATTCAAACCGGTTCACCTGTTTAAGCGCTACGGAGGAATAGACACACACACACAGACACGTCAAACTTAACACCCCATCGTATTTGCGTCAGGGTTAAAAACGGATGATGTAATATTGTACCGAATTTCATTAGATCACTCGTTTGGATGATGTAATGGTTGTTACAACATTGGGTGTTCTAAAGTTGGCAATAAGCTAACTGTTTCAGAATCTTTAATAGAGGATTTAAAGCATGGGTGTAGATAAAATATATAAAAACTCCCCAAGTATAGGGCGAGTGTATATCCTGTAACAGAACAAGTTTCTAGAGGCTCATCATCAGTCCCCTGGCGCATTCCCTATTTGGGGTCGGCCATTCTAATACTTGGTAGCCATTTGTTACAATTTTAAGTTATTGCTGGTGTTAGGCCTAGCATCGTCATGTCTTTGGAGATGGTTCCAGTCCAGGTAGTTGGTGGGCGACCCCGGCTTCTCTTGCCCTCGTCTATATCCATCACTGGTCTCGTTATTTGTCCCTGTGCATTACGTGACCATACCAGCGTAATCTACCCTCCTGCATCATATGATGTACTAGCGGTCCGCCCTGGCTTCGCTCGTGGTATATAATATATAGCCTATAGCACTCAAGGATCATGTACATATCCAACGGTGAACGAATTTTTGAAATCGGTCCAGTAGTTTCCGAGATTAGCGCGTTCAAACAAACTCTTCCGCTTTATTATATTAGTATAGATACCTGCAACTTAAAAGGTGCCTTAGTGATTCCGAGATTCTAGAGGCTATTAAAACAGATGTCGCTTTCTTACAAAATTACCATCACCAGTGTATTGCTTGTTCTCAATAGCTGATCTTCTTAGACTTTTATCGGGCAGCCTAAAAGCATTTTAGCATTTCATGGCTGCCATAGACAAGCTAGAGCCACTACTTTATACAGAAGTAGGCATTACTTTGCCTACTTGCCCATGCTTGCTAGCTTGCCCATGATACACAAGTAATAATAAACTTATTTTCTATAATCCACTTTTTTTATCTATACAACACACGGATGTTCCAGTTTGACACTGGAGGTGCATCGTAAAGTAACATCAATATAAAAAAAGCTGATTACAGCAAAATAAATTTCTTATTCCTTTTTTTTTTTCAATTTACAGTGATGCAAATTTGCTTATCGAAGCTGTGTCATTTTCATCAGCAGGGAAGGTACAACCTTTTTTGGTATCAGTGAGTTCTAATGCTCTACTTGTTCTCGATATCCACTGTCATTTAAAAAAAGAAGAGGTGTACGGCTATCTTGCAGGAACCTGGGATCTCAATAATCATAGTAAGTTTCTTTTAATCCTACTTAAAATTATATTTTCGAATAATAATAATAATAATCCTCCTGACCGAATTTCGGCCACGGCGGCCAATCTCAACCGAGGCAGAGACTAGCCATCTGCGCAGGAGATATTATAGTGTACAAGTGTGCGCATACACAGGTGCACTCTCTATTCCCTCACTCTCATAGTCCGATGGGACGCCAATGCGACACGACCGGAGAGAGATTAGGCGCAGGACCGACGGCTTTACGTGCTCTCCGAGGCACGGGGGTGTATCTAACACCGCCAACTTCCAACTCCGGGCTGGCACTGAGAATTTCTTGACAGAAAAACCCAATAACCTCATTTTTTTTATTGGCCCGACGCGGGAATCGAACCCAGGACCTCGTGATCCACAGTCGAACGTGCTAACCGCTAGACCAACGAGGCAGTTAATATATATATGTAAAATTATATATATATAAAATTTTCGAATAAAGTATTTAAGCAAGTCTGTATTGTTTGCAAAATTTTTGTCTTAATTTGTCCTGAAGAATTACTTACTGTTCACAAAAGAACTTCTTAAAAATTAACCTAATAATTTAACTGCAGTAACAAAATTATTGTTATATTTTGGCATTTTGTAAGGTATTTAGCTATATGCAATGTCATGTATTAGAATAAGTTCTAAGTATAACCCTTTGCAATAAATGGATTGATTGATTACAGTACTTATTAATTCTCTTCTTTTGCAGATATAATGATAACGCACACATTTCCTTGTTTGATAAGTAAAAACGACAAGAGACCTAGGGTTTTTGTCGAATTGGAAATTCAAATGGAGATAGAAAAGCAAGGTCTCACACTGCTGGGATGGTATCACTCTCACCCGACAAATCCTGCGATGCCAAGTTTAAGAGATTGCGACAACCAGTTGGAGTACCAAATTAAAATGAGGGGCCCTTCAGAAATATCCTACATTCCTTGTATAGGTGTGATTTGTTGTAAGTATGTTTTTAAATATTTACTTTTAAATCCACACTTTTGCAGAAGCGTAAATTTTGTGTGCATATTTTTCGACGAAAATTTCTTCTTCGATGCAACAATTTTTCTCAAATATGAGCACTGCTTCTACTTTCGTTCATGACGTTACAGAATTACACTTTTTATTCATAAAATATTTTTTACAGCTCCCTACAATCCAGAGAGCCCAGTTTTGGAGTCGTCTTTGACATTTTTCTGGGTAATGCCACCGCCGGAACAGCGCCCTACGGAGTACCCCCGGCCCTTGTTGCTGCAATACAACATGGTCAACGATACGCATTTGTCAACGCACGCCATGGATGAAATAAAGAAAAGCATAAAATATTACAAAACATACGCGGACGACGCGTTTGTTAATTTCAAGGATAGTTACAAGCCAGATATAGCTTACTTGGATAAGTTAAAATGCACGTTGACGCCCAAATTCCCGCGGGAACAGAGCGATGGATTATTGTGGCACTTCATCAAAGATGAGCTAGGGTGTTCGTCCGAGCACGACGATAAAATGGACTTGGACGCTTTGCTAGCGGTTCCGCAGCAGATTCCGCCCTCCAAACCGAACCCAACAACCATACCGAACTTCCCCTCGGTGAGCACCCTGCAACAAATGGTCAGCCGACCGGCAGGCGTGCCGCCGATCAACGTGTCCTCCGCAATGGGCTCCGGTTCGCCGCACAAATTCGAAACGCCCCCATTGAACATACCGGTGCTACCGAGTTCTTCGAAATCTTCAAAGTCCAGCACACAGTCTCTTCCCCCGGCGTATCCCACCGGTTTAGACATGTTGACGAGTATGGCATTAGGCTTAGGATCGGCGAATATGCCGCTGCCCATGGGAACCGCTGGCTTGGAGAGCTTGGCCGCCGCAAACAGCATGCTGACGGGCTTCAGTTCCGGAATATCGCCTAATCTAGCAGCGAGCTTGTCCAATAGCAAACTTCCCGATCTCCCGTCTTACGCCGCTTCGCTGCAGAACTTGTCGAGTGGCGTGGGGAACTACGAAAAGACGTCCACCAGCACATCGACTAGTTGCACGACCACCGCGTCCCCTATTCCGGCCAATATAGCTTCGAATCTCATGATGAGTTCGGCGGATATCGCCAATGCGCTATTCTCGGCGAGCAAATATTCGAGCGCCGGGATCCTGGGCATACCGGATCCGATGTCGAAGTCTACGTTGGCAGCTAATAATATGTTTTTGTCTCCGTCGTTGCTCAAGATGCAGGAGTCATTGTTAAAACCTCTTTCGAGCAGTAGTCCGATTCCCTCGAAAGTTGGCCTCGACCAGAATATGTTGATGAAGAATCCGCACGATTTGATAAAGAGCAGCAAAGACTACCTTCCTCCAGATTTTAGCAGTATTACCAAAGGGAAAGACAGCTCGCTCGATTCCATTAAACATCCAGACGTCGGCGCATCTAAGGGTGAATCGTCGAAGTCGATAATGTCAGAATCTCAGGCGGTAGACTACCCCCAGATAAGTGCTTCACCGCGTTTGGGAGGGGATCCATTTTTGAATCAGATGTTAGAGCTGACTAAGAAAACGACTCTGCCAGACTACGCATCGGATTACAGCCAATCTCGTAAGATCACAGAGGAGGAAATGCAGAAGATTCCAACCACGTCGCTTTCTTATTCGAGCGCGGCCAGCATTGCTGACACGATAGCTCAAGTGGCGATGGGCAATTTTGGCAAGATTGACGATGCCGTGGACTACAGTAAAAGTCAAGATTACACTACATCTAAAAGCTTGAACAGTGAAAGTGATAATTGAATATTTGGATGGTTCACGAATTTTTTTTTTCTGGAATATCACCTTGAATTTTCCTGCTATGAATCCTTAGAATAGAATTTGAAAGATAAATAGATCCCTCAAACAAATCACGGTCATCGTTGATCCGCAATTATCGATAAACGCTGATAATGAAATAATCAGTGATAATAAAATTATTGTGACGTATGCGCGATAGCAATGCATGAATATATTAGTTTATTTGCTTTGTAGAGCGAGTGACAAGTTCATATTGATTACTGCGTTGTAATTAAAATAATAATTTTGCGAAAAGTGTTTGCGTACAGATATCCGATGTGGGTTTCGTAGCATACGAAAGTATATTTTCCCCTTGAAGGTATGTTTCATAATTTATTTATATACTTAAATAACTATTTATTTTTACCACATTAGTGCAGATTCATAACTTGTAAAACATTTCTACTCTCTATTAAAAAAGTGTAGTAATTTTCATTGCTATATTTTTTTAATATTGCTGCTAAATACCTAGAAATAATATAAATTTTACAAGCTATGAAAATGTTGACGTACACAAAACAAAGTCGTAACCGGTGGACTTAATTTACATGTCTATTTCTGCGTTTTATTATCTATATAGTATATATTATTATCAATCTTACTATTATTTTGTGCCCGTTATTTATATTCAAATATGTAATATTAAGAATTTCAATGCAACAACGATTTGTATTCTGTGACGAACATAGTATGTTGTATGAACATAGTATTGTAGTAGTATTATGTACTTAAGTATGGAAAAAAATTATTAGAAAAGATCTTTGTATAAGTACTCGTAACTTATGTTAAGTACCTCCAGCTGAATAATTGGCCATCTAGATCCGATAAGTAGATCTGGTAATGTTAGTTTGAATACTTTTTAAATATTTACCTATAAGACTGCATTTAATAGCATTTCGTATTGATTTCGTAGTGCTCTTTAGAGATTAATGTGAACTATTTAAAACTTAAAAATTTAAAGAATAAACATTTTAAAAACATTAATTTTTCGTATTATTTTGATAACAAAGGGTGCTAGCGCTCAACTATTTTACAACTAATGTTTTTATAGACGATTAGGTGATGGCCAAACCAAATCCTGGATTCAAGGGGTTCGACGATGTCAGCGAGCAATCGGACGCAGAATTCCAACCTCTCTATGATGACACCGATGAATTAGAGTATGTAACGATTTTATTTATCGTTTAATAATAATTTTTAAGACTAGGCAATACCAAAATGCTTTCTTAATAATTGCGACGACATTAATGTGATTTCATTAAAATTTTTAAGTCTAAGTATACTAAGAAGTTCTTTAAGTAGGTAACCAAATTTACAAATCTGAGTGCACAATGAGTCTTTTCACAACTACCCTCTTTACTCGACTCAGACGCGAGCCCTTTTAAAATCAACTCTAGTCTTTTAATATAAAGACTTGAGTCTTATTAAAGAAAATTGAACCTTGAGTCTTCACATTAGAGATCCTTCCTGTAGAATGGAGGCAAGTATTTTAATAAGCCTTAAAATAATAGACTTGTTTTGCCACTATGTGGAACCTGCAGGGTTATTCTGTAACTTAGTTAACAACTGAAAATAGTTGCCAACGAATTAGTTCGATATACATTGCTGTTTTAATGTGTGAAATGAAATCACTGTTTATATTTCACATAGTGAAATTTTTAATATACTATATATATAAATATACTGTATTTGTTTATACAGTAATCCTTAACAAGATTACTGTATAAACAAATTATTATTAGTCGGGCAGCCCTGGAGCAAAATTTTTAGTGATTAATAACAAGCTTAATTTTCGTGAGCAGGTTCGTTTCGACGAGACAAACAACTTTTTTATCTATGAAAATTCTCGATGGAGGTAGCTAATCGAGTGGGGAGGTGTTAAAAATTTCGATTCACTCGGGTGGGAAATTGTTCTACTAAATTTGTAGGACTATATGACCATTTCATTATACAAGTATTTACTAAGCTGCATACAAAAAATCAGCTGGTTATTAATAATATTCTACAGTGTCCTCCACTCCGGATATTTCCAAAAAATGAGGTTATAAAAATGATTAAACATTATTAATAACTAGCTGATTTTTTGTATGCCGCTTAGTAATTACTTGTATAATGAAATGGCTACATAGTCCTACAAATTTAGTGGAACAATTTCCCACCCGAGCGAATCGAAATTTTTAACACCTCCCCACTCGATTAGCTACCTCCATCGAGAATTTTCATAGATAAAAAAGTTGTTCGTCTCGTCGAAACGAACCTGCTCACGAAAATTCAGCTTGTTATTAATCACTAAAAATTTTGTTCCAGGGCTGCCCGACTAATATAGGTACGTTCTTAAAGACGTAGGTATCTACGGGTTAAAGAGTAACTTCTCGCACTGTCATTCTAACTACGTGCTTGTTAAATAAGCAGTCATTTATATACACTTCAAAAACATTGCAAATATTTTGATTTATGAATCGGCAATGCGTAAAGAGACACTTGATTTTACGATTAGATATAGGTGCATACCCCAGCGATATAGGTAATTGGTTTCACCATAAGTATGAAATCTGAGCAATATTAATAATAATAATAATTATCAAAAGGCATGAATAAAACATAAGTGTTGCCAAGTTCCATAAATGCATTTCCATTCCATTCAATTTCTACTGGTGTTCTAAGTTTCTAACCAAAATATAACGTCTATTTAGATACAAGCGGACACCCGCGACTTCGTTCGCGTGGATACATATTGGTTATTAAAAATCCCGTAGGAATCATTTTGTTTTTTCTAAGCTCCTTTCAGCTCATATCATGCTAAAAACTGTTAAAAGTTCACTGCCGGATGTTTAGGTAGATCAAAATGTAAACATCCGCCAGTGAAAGTCCCATCAAAATTGATCCAGCCTTTTTAGAGATTAGTCGGTAATCTTTAAAGTATCTACTTTCTAACAAAAAAAGAATGAATGAAATCGGACCACGCGTTATTGAATTACAGCTAAATACACGTTTTGACTTTCATCCCCTCTCCCTAGGGAACCGTGCTGAATTTCGGGATGAAAAGTATCCTATATGTTACTTCGTAGTATGAACTTAAATCGTACCAAGTTTCGTTTCAATCCATTCAGTAGTTTTTGCGTGATGCGCGCACAAACATACAGACAAACAGATAAACAGACAAACAGAAAAAAAATTCAAAAATAGCTTTTTTACGTTCTATTACTTATTTGTGACATCCCCCAGTTATTATTTTGCAAAAATCTTCAATGTACAGATACGGCAAGTCTACGATTTTATTATATGTATAGATTTACCATTCTCTCTTATACTTACGTCTAATAAGAATAGGCCTCCCGTTTTACTGAGATGGTTCCTAAGGGGAATTGTTTTCAGTTGAATGGTCTGTTAATATAGCTGTAATTTTTTTATCTTTTAATTCTTATCTTACCAAAGCTTACGTAGGATACTCAACTATGAAGTGACGTCCTCTTCACCACGTATCCACTTATAACTTTACTAACTTATGCCCGCAACTTCTGCGTGGATTTAGGTTTTTTAAAATACCTAATTACCTACCCTTGGGAACTCTGACTTTCTGGGATAAAAACTAACCTATGTCCTTCTCCAAGGTCTAGTCTATCTCTGTCCCATATTTCGTTAAAATCGATGCAACGGTTAGTAACATACAGACAGACTGACAGAGTTACTTTCGCACTTATAATATTAATTAGTATGGAAGTATGGATTGTTTAAAATTAATTTACGTTGATTAAAATTCTATACGTAGGTAAGTATCTACATATTTCAAGACTCCATTAAAGACAATGTTGTAGACTTATCATTGTATTCCTCAGTCAAAGAACAGCTCAAGAGACAAAAGGATGGAATCTGTTCCGGGAGATCCCGGTGAAGAAGGAGAGCGGCTCCATGGTGACGTATTCTTGGGTGGACACCGGGGTCAAATTTCTAAAATTTTTGGCATACATTATCACGTTCACCGTGGTGTTGGGATCCGCGGTCATTGCTAAGGGAACGATGCTCTTCGTCACTTCTCAGTTAAAGAAAGGGCGCACCATCAGCCATTGTAACAAAGCATTAGGTAAGTTACAAAACACATTTTAAAGCAAGTTTAAGCATATTATTGTTTTTCTTCATTTGTATGAATGAATCATTAGAAATTCAAATATAGGTACTTTCTCGTTACTATAGCTTTAGATCAGCAGTTTATAACGGTCCATACTTTGGAAGAGCGTATAACATGGCTCTGGGCGGCGTTTATAGTATTCTCAGTACCAGAGGTGGGCTTGTTCCTCAGAAGTGTGAGAATATGTTTTTTCAAAACTGCCAGGAAGCCAGAAATCGGACACTTTCTTGTGGTAAGTCCATGCCCATTTATTGCGATCACAGCTAATGAATTCTTTCGCAAAAAAATCAAAGATTGACGTAAAGTCGTTCATGGTTTAAAAGAAGCAAACTCGCAACCCTACAACTGCAAAGATTTGGAACGCCCTTCCAGCTTGCGTTTTTTCCTAGGCCTACCTTCAAATCAATAGTAGGTATATTTATATACCTATCTAGGCGTCTTCTGGGCAAGTGCGCTCCATCTTAGGTTGCATCTACACTTACCATCAAGTGTGATCGCAGCAAGCAAAAGTCTAGACCAATGGGATCGACCATTTGAAACCTAAGTGAGCTAGCAGAATTTGTGCGTGATAGAGATAAGGGAAGTATCCACGAAAGCCATGTACTGCTTACAATCTTTTGACTGGTTGTAGGTAAAAGTCCCGTCAGAATAAAGGAACAAAGCCCGAACAAACACACACGCAGACGAAAATTTTTAACCGACTTCAAAAAAAGGAGGTTCTGTATTCGACCCGTATGTATGTATGTATGTATGTATGTATGTATGTATGTAAGTATGTTCGCGATTATCTCCGCAACTAATGAACCGATTTTGATGATTGTTTCACTATCGTAATCTACATACTTTCAGGAAGGTTTTAGTATATAACACATCGAGTTATCATTATTACATACGAAGTTATAACCATAAATGTATACATATGTCACTAATATGTTCTCTGATATTGCCAGACCTATTGCTGAAGTCTAATATAGCTATTCTGTCCAAAGACTTCACTCTGCTACGCCTACGTAACATTGACCTTTTGCAAAAACTTTTAGGCCGAAATCAGTACAGCTGTACTATAGAGTGATTCCTTGGTGTTTGTGCACGGTTACGTGTATTTCCATCCTATACAAAGCCAACCCGCAAAGGTGTGAAACTGGTCACGTACAGATTGTAAATTACTTTTTAATCAAGGTTTTCCAAATTACACAAGAGTAGTACGCATACAAACTAATCTTGTATAGATCGGAAGTTAGGTTAGGTTGGGTTAGAACATTATAAAACCATTCACCTATACTTAGTATGACACACAAAATGTATGTAATATGTCACAGGATATTTAATAATAATTAATAATATATAGGTCATAATCTATTTTACATAGTTCTCATTTATATTATTATTAATATAAAGAAAACAAATCACTAAAAAGCATAAAATAATTTTTTTCAAAGAAAAATGAACCGACTTCAAACCATTCGAACTAAAAAGTTTAAAATAATGTTTTATTCATTTAGATTGACGATTAAACTACCTAACTCAAATAATATATAATTTTTGGAGTCGGCGCCAAACCACATTCAATTCGTCGGAATCGATTTCGGGGAGCATATTTTCGACTTGAAAAGTATGAGTCATTTGGCGCCGACTTCAAAAAATTATATATTATTTGAGTTAGGTAGTTTAATCGTCAATCTAAATGAATAAAACATTATTTTAAACTTTTTAGTTCGAATGGTTTGAAGTCGGTTCATTTTTCTTTGAAAAAAATTATATCGAATACATTGCATTTTAGGCGCTGGTAGTGGACACGCTGCAAACAATCGGATTGGCGATGCTCGTGCTCATAATACTCCCCGAACTGGACGTCGTCAAAGGGGCGATGTTGATGAATGCGGTGTGCTCAGTTCCCGGGCTGCTCAACGCGTTCACGAGGAACAGTGCCGAGCCGCGGTACCCCATCATGCTGATAGTGGACGTGCTGGCGATCTCGGCTCAAGTGACCGCCTTCGTGGTGTGGCCTCTCCTCGATGGGACCCCGGCCCTGTGGTGTACACCGTTCGCTTGTCTTCTGATCTCGCTGGGCTGGTGGGAGAACTTTGCGGGCTCCATTAGTAGACATTCTTCATGTAAGTAACATATTATACGATTAGATAAATAATTTCTACAACTAGATGATTTGTACAACCTGATGATACCTACAATTTTACGTCCGCTTTGAGATAAGTTTATCAAAACTCTTGCGGGATCTCTTTCCATCATGCTGATAGTGGACGTGCTGGCGATCTCGGCCCAAGTGACCGCCTGCGTGGTGTGGCCTCTCCTCGACGGGACCCCGGCTCTGTGGTGCACACCGTTTGTCTTCTGATCTCGCTGGGCTGGTGGGAGGATAATATTATACAATTAGATAAATCATTTCTACAACTAGATGATTTCTACAATCTGATGATAGTTAACTACAATCTATGATGCCCCTGCGTCTTCGTCCGCCTTTTGATAATTTTTCAAAAATCTTACTGGATCTCCCTTGTTTTTTGATTGTTTTCTGTTGTTGTGTTTTGTAGCTCTATTGCGGCGTGATTGAACGACTAACCAATAAACCATCAAACCAACTGCAAATAACATACTCTCGCATTTATAATATTAAGAGGGTATATTAGTAGGGATGTAGAGATATTAGAAGAGATTTTATGGTCCTCTTTCTTCCTTGAAGAAATCATCAAAAGATTTTTTTTTTCAGATTCCATGGTATATCTTTGTGAGCTGCGAAACGGGATCAAGAGGTCTCGTTATTACACACAGAGGGTGCTTGCGATATGGAAAATACTCGTTTTCATGATCTGCGTTTTGATTTCCTTAAAACTTCAAGATGATGACCCAGTAGCGTTCTTCACTCGTGCGAACGAAGCCTTTGGAGACCGTCTATACACAGTGCATGAGGTGAGGTATTTTAAATTTGTGTATTTTAAAATTTTTTTTAAATTACTAAGGGCCCGTATCACTATCTTCTGATAAGTGTCTGATAGCTTAAACGCAAGTTTTGGTCACTTTCTTACTTTATGTCAAGTGACAAAGACAAAAGTTGTAGATAGCTATCCGATACTTCAGAAGATGGCCCAAAACAGGCCCTAAGGTGGTGAAAAATCATCACCTTCTGATAAGTGTTGGATAGCTTCACTTTGTTTTTGTCACTTGACATAAAGTAAGAAAGTGAAAGAACTTACGTTTAGGCTATCCGACATTTTTCAGAATGCGGTGATTAGTGGCCGGCCACAAGTCGCGGGAGAGATTTTTCATACATTTTATATGGTACCACCGCACACTGAGCGCTCGAGTGGCCGCGTTCGAGCAACAAGAAAATGTATGAAAAATCTCTTTGGTGACTTGTGACGGCCACTAGTCGCCGCCACTAGTGGCCCAGTGTGCGGGGGCTGATCACCAGATTCAGAACTTGTATAAATACCACGAGCATATATTATAACATTATGTGCTTTTGATATATATAGATATAATATAATATTTCTTATTATTTACTGGCCCGTTGGCGTGGTTGGCAGTGACCCTGCCTTCCGCTCCGGGGTCGCGGGTTCGATTCCCGCCCCGAGTTTGGGTGTATTTATAATATCTATGTATGTATGTATATGTCGGCGACCAAGCCAGATCTTTCACGTTAAGGGTCTAATCACGGTGAAATTACACACCAAATATCACCTTTTTTATTTCAGTGCAATATCTAACAAAGGAATGCATGCCATTTTTACGATTCGATTGCTTTTATATTTGTCTCTCAAGGTTATAACGGAAATATAGCAATACAACTTCTTTTGTATAACGAACAAATAAAATTACTGTAAAATAATTCTTGAACCATAGCTTAATAATCAAAATAAATATTTAAATGAATTTTACGTAACTCAAAATGGTTTATTTTAAACAAACTATGTTTATTTAAATAATATCAACCAACAGTCATAATTCCTGCAGATGGCGCTACAAGGAGATTCTACCATAGATTACACAAAACGTTATTATAAATTTTGCAATGATTAAATTTGATTAAGGTTAATGTTAATAACTCTAATCGATTTTATTATAAATATTTAAACAGCAAACTATTATTTCAATAGTAAATGGTGATTTTTAACAATAAATTAGACATCAAACATTCAAAGAGTCAAAACTGTGTCTATTTAATATAACAACTTGATAAATAACGGTTTTGTATTTACCAATAATGATTTGGATATCAATGTCATGTATATCAGACATTTTTATAATTATTTCAATGATAAACTAAAACATAGTTCGTCAATTTTTGCCACTTATTGCCAATAGGTGGCGCTTGCGCCCATATATACCTTTATTAAAATATATATGTATTTATATGTAAATATGTCTATCAGTCAGCTGTTACCTATAACACAGGCATTAAGTTGCCTACTTTAGTAACAGACGGCCGTGTGTGTATGTGTGAGTATTTATTTATTATTATTTATTTATTTCAGATACAAGTTATACTTCAAGATCTTTACCACGGAGCGTTAGACTACGCGTTGACGGGTGGTAGTTTCAAACTAGAAGCGACTTGGTCTTCCTCGTTGTGGGTGTCGCTGATCCAAGTCGCAGCGGCCTTCGCGTGTTACCAGAGCGGCAAGTTCGCCTGCAAGATCCTCATACAGAAGTTCAGTTTCACGTTTGCACTGAGCCTCGTCGGCCCGGTGACCGTCAACTTGCTCATTTACTTCTGCGGAAGGAGGAACGCGGACCCGTGCGCTTTCAGAGACACCATACCGGACTATTTGTTCTTCGACATACCACCAGGTTGGTTGCAGTTGTGTTCCTTGAAGCTATGTTTTTGTGCGGTAACAAAATCATTTAAATTGATAACTGCCTTGTTGGTCTAGTGTTCGTTCACGAGGTCCCGAATTCGATTCCCGGGCCGGACAAATAACTGTTAGGTATTGAGTTTTCTGTCAAGAAATTCTCAGTGCCGGCCCGGAGTTGGAAGCTGACGGTGTTTCACCTCCGTGCCTCGGAGAGCACGGTCAAGCAATCGGTCCCGGTTGTTATCACTATCTTGTGAAAATAGTCGTTAAAGCTCAGCCAACCCGCATTGGAGCAGCTTGGCGGGTCTAAGCTCTAAATCCCTCTCTCCTATGAGAGAGGAGGCCTATGCCCAGCAGTGGGACGATAAAAGGCTGGTGGTGGTGGTGATAACTTATATTTAGAATAATTACAGGCAATGCCCAGAGAATGACAAAGTTGTGAATGTTTAAGCGTCTAATGATTTTTTGAAGTGAAACTTCTATAGTATCGTTGTGCATTTGAAAATCGATGAAACGAAAAAGCGACACCAAAATCCTCTCTTGCGTACCAGGAGTCCATAAGGTGACAGGAGGTCGTTTGAGTTCCCAGGCGCTGCGTAAGTGACAGAGAAGGACAAACATAGGTACATATTCAAATAGGATTTAGCCTGCAAGAGAATGAGATAGAATTCAAGACGGTTTCCATGATGACCTTTCTCCGCCAACGTTCCATTTTTGAACCCAAATTTTATTTCAAAAACACAAAAAAAAAAGGTTTTAATGTTTAATATAATAATTACATAATACTTTGGGTCATTCGAAAAATTAGAAAATAAGTTTCACTTCTGCCATGTGTGAATTGCACATAGAAACTTTTTTTAACTTGTTACGTTTTTATTGCAGTTTATTTCCTTAGGGACTACATCGCGCGTGAAATGGTGTGGGTGTGGCTCCTTTGGCTAGTGTCTCAGGCGTGGATCACGATGCACGCGTGGCAGCCGCGGTGCGAGCGCGTGGCCGCCACCGACAAACTGTTCTCCAAGCCCTGGTACTGCGGCCCGCTGGTCGACCAGTCTCTCCTGCTGTATAGGACTAAAGACGAAGAGAACGAGCTGCAACTCGAGGTAAGGCTTTGTACCTAAGATCCGACAAACTGTTCTCCAAGCCCTGGTACTGCGGCCCGCTGGTCGACCAGTCTCTCCTGCTCTATAGGACTAAAGACGAAGAGAACGAGCTGCAACTCGAGGTAAGGCTTTGTACCTAAGATCCGACAAACTGTTCTCCAAGCCCTGGTACTGCGGCCCGCTGGTCGACCAGTCTCTCCTGCTCTATAGGACTAAAGACGAAGAGAATGAGCTGCAAGTCGAGGTAAGGCTTTGTACCTAAGATCCGACAAACTGTTCTCCAAGCCCTGGTACTGCGGCCCGCTGGTCGACCAGTCTCTCCTGCTGTATAGGACTAAAGACGAAGAAAACGAGCTGCAACTCGAGGTAAGGCTTTGTACCTAAGATCCGACAAACTGTTCTCCAAGCCCTGGTACTGCGGCCCGCTGGTCGACCAGTCTCTCCTGCTCTATAGGACTAAAGACGAAGAGAATGAGCTGCAAGTCGAGGCAAGGCTTTGTACCTAAGATCCGACAAACTGTTCTCCAAGCCCTGGTACTGCGGCCCGCTGGTCGACCAGTCTCTCCTGCTGTATAGGACTAAAGACGAAGAAAACGAGCTGCAACTCGAGGTAAGGCTTTGTACCTAAGATCCGACAAACTGTTCTCCAAGCCCTGGTACTGCGGCCCGCTGGTCGACCAGTCTCTCCTGCTGTATAGGACTAAAGACGAAGAGAACGAGCTGGAACTCGAGGTAAGGCTTTGTACCTAAGATCCGACAAACTGTTCTCCAAGCCCTGGTACTGCGGCCCGCTGGTCGACCAGTCTCTCCTGCTGTATAGGACTAAAGACGAAGAGAACGAGCTGCAACTCGAGGTAAGGCTTTGTACCTAAGATCCGAAAAACTGTTCTCCAAGCCCTGGTACTGCGGCCCGCTGGTCGACCAGTCTCTCCTGCTCTATAGGACTAAAGACGAAGAGAACGAGCTGCAACTCGAGGTAAGGCTTTGTACCTAAGATCCGACAAACTGTTCTCCAAGCCCTGGTACTGCGGCCCGCTGGTCGACCAGTCTCTCCTGCTCTATAGGACTAAAGACGAAGAGAATGAGCTGCAAGTCGAGGTAAGGCTTTGTACCTAAGATCCGACAACCTGTTCTCCAAGCCCTGGTACTGCGGCCCGCTGGTCGACCAGTCTCTCCTGCTCTATAGGACTAAAGACGAAGAGAACGAGCTGCAAGTCGAGGTAAGGCTTTGTACCTAAGATCAGACAAACTGTTCTCCAAGCCCTGGTACTGCGGCCCGCTGGTCGACCAGTCTCTCCTGCTCTATAGGACTAAAGACGAAGAGAACGAGCTGCAAGTCGAGGTAAGGCTTTGTACCTAAGATCAGACAAACTGTTCTCCAAGCCCTGGTACTGCGGCCCGCTGGTCGACCAGTCTCTCCTGCTCTATAGGACTAAAGACGAAGAGAACGAGCTGCAAGTCGAGGTAAGGCTTTGTACCTAAGATCAGACAAACTGTTCTCCAAGCCCTGGTACTGCGGCCCGCTGGTCGACCAGTCTCTCCTGCTCTATAGGACTAAAGACGAAGAGAACGAGCTGCGAGTCGAGGTAAGGCTTTGTACCTAAGATCAGACAAACTGTTCTCCAAGCCCTGGCACTGCGGCCCGCTGGTCGACCAGTCTCTCCTGCTCTATAGGACTAAAGACGAAGAGAACGAGCTGCAAGTCGAGGTAAGGCTTTGTACCTAAGATCAGACAAACTGTTCTCCAAGCCCTGGTACTGCGGCCCGCTGGTCGACCAGTCTCTCCTGCTCTATAGGACTAAAGACGAAGAGAACGAGCTGCAAGTCGAGGTAAGGCTTTGTACCTAAGATCAGACAAACTGTTCTCCAAGCCCTGGTACTGCGGCCCGCTGGTCGACCAGTCTCTCCTGCTCTATAGGCCTAAAGACGAAGAGAACGAGCTGCAAGTCGAGGTAAGGCTTTGTACCTAAGATCAGACAAACTGTTCTCCAAGCCCTGGTACTGCGGCCCGCTGGTCGACCAGTCTCTCCTGCTCTATAGGACTAAAGACGAAGAGAACGAGCTGCAAGTCGAGGTAAGGCTTTGTACCTAAGATCAGACAAACTGTTCTCCAAGCCCTGGTACTGCGGCCCGCTGGTCGACCAGTCTCTCCTGCTCTATAGGACTAAAGACGAAGAGAACGAGCTGCAAGTCGAGGTAAGGCTTTGTACCTAAGGTCCGACAACCTGTTCTCCAACCCTGGTACTGCGGCCCGCTGGTCGAGCAGTCTCTCTTGCTCTATAGGACTAAAGACGAAGAGAACGAGCTGCAAGTCGAGGTAAGGCTTTGTACCTAAGATCAGGCAAACTGTTCTCCAAGCCCTGGTACTGCGGACCGCTGGTCGACCAGTCTCTCCTGCTCTATAGGACTAAAGACGAAGAGAACGAGCTGCAAGTCGAGGTAAGGCTTTGTACCTAAGATCAGACAAACTGTTCTCCAAGCCCTGGTACTGCGGCCCGCTGGTCGACCAGTCTCTCCTGCTCTATAGGACTAAAGACGAAGAGAACGAGCTGCAAGTCGAGGTAAGGCTTTGTACCTAAGATCAGACAAACTGTTCTCCAAGCCCTGGTACTGCGGCCCGCTGGTCGACCAGTCTCTCCTGCTCTATAGGACTAAAGACGAAGAGAACGAGCTGCAAGTCGAGGTAAGGCTTTGTACCTAAGGTCCGACAACCTGTTCTCCAACCCTGGTACTGCGGCCCGCTGGTCGAGCAGTCTCTCTTGCTCTATAGGACTAAAGACGAAGAGAACGAGCTGCAACTCGAGGTAAGGCTTTGTACCTAAGATCCGACAAACTGTTCTCCAAGCCCTGGTACTGCGGACCGCTGGTCGACCAGTCTCTCCTGCTCTATAGGACTGAAGACGAAGAGAACGAGCTGCAACTCGAGGTAAGGTTTATAATGTTCGTTCAATGCTTAACAGAAGAACTGTGCCGATAGTTGTAAATTTTTCATCCAGAATTTTTGTATTTCGACTACCTATTCGAGAATTATTGGCCTGAGAAAATGAGATGACGTCATCAGGATTTATTTACAACAGGAAAAAAAAAGGCGTCGCGCGAGTCGGATTGTTCGATAAGTAAATCGCGTTTAGTTTATGACATTGGTTTGCGAATATTATAAAATGTATTTTTAGTAATTTGTTGATTTGTGTCAAATACAAAACTCAATTGATTTTGTTTTATTCAGTAGCATTTTTCTGCCTCAACAGGATTTCAAGGACTTTGACGACGCGGACAAAATATCGAATGCAAGTTCTATTAAAATAGTGAAAGATATCAAACCTTCCGACTCTATTACCAGGTAAATATGTCTTCGCTAAACCGACTGTTTTTACTTTTTAACCCCCGACGCAAAAACGACGGGGTGCAGTTTTTTTGTTTGAAAGGTGAATTAGTCAGTAGGTGGGTGTTCTTAGCTATGTTTGATGAAAATCGGTCCAAGATGGCCGCGATTACATATTTTTTCACACCTCCCTCAATATGGGTATCAAATGAAAGGGCTTGACTAGTGGAATAGCACTATGCAAATCTAAGATGGCTACCACCACAAAATGGCGAATGTCGGGGGTTTTAAATTTTTTAATTTATACTTGTCGTGTCAAGATTATTGGGAAAGAGGTAACTAGTACCTATAATTAAACTTTTTTTTATCAACTCAGGATTTACATCTGCGCAACGATGTGGCACGAAACAAAAGAAGAAATAATGGAATTCTTGAAATCTATCTTCCGACTGGACGAAGACCAAAGCGCGCGACGGGTCGCTCAAAAATATTTGGGCATTATCGATCCAGATTATTACGAACTTGAGGGTAGGTCTATTATTTCTAAAACGCCTTTGTATCGTACTATATTTTAAGTTATACAGGATATAAGGGGACTGCTATCGAAAACTTAGCGCTATTATTATACTACCTAAACACAACCCGACATCATCAACCACCACCACTTATCTTATACTTCTAGTATTAGTGGTTTAGCATTTAGTATTTCACAAACCAGCAATCTATAGCGTACACAACTCGGGATCAATGCCCCTCCAAGCGAGCGGCAGGCGGCTGAGACAACTTAAGGTATTTAGACGTCAGCTGATTGCATTACATTGCGAACTTTTCAAAAATACAAGAAATATTTTTTCCTGTTTTTTTTTTATGTTATCTTGTCAGTAATCATCGCTATAATACTATTATCTACCTGAGGCCTTTTGCCGACTTTTTACATAGTGGCAACGATGATCGAAATTACACACAATGACTTCAGAGCAAAATGAACCCAAAATTCTTATTTTAAAGTCGTAATTTAATAGTCCGAATATTTATTTTACAACATTTCTGCTTGGGGCACTGGCTGTTTTCGAATGCTGAATGTATTGGCGAACTCAAACCTTGGTATAAGCCATTTTAGGTCCATTTTACTCTGAAGTCATTGTGATTCGATCAATAGTATACTATAAAGTTTTGGACACACACACACAAACACATTGTTCGAAGAACCGATGGACGTTGAGGTCCCAAGGTGCTTGAATGGCGACCTCGCACCTGTAAACGAAGCGTAGGTAGCCGTAGACCCCCCACTCGTTGGACAGACGATCTCAAGCGAGTCGCTGGCAGCCGCTGGAGTCAGGCGGCACAAGATCGTGTTCTGTGGCGATCCTTGCAAGAGACCTATGTCCAGCAGTGGACGTCTATTGGTTGAAACGAACGAACGAACGAAAGTTTTGGAGCTCTGCAAAGTGAGACTAAGCATACTGTCTTCGTTTCCGATAGCGGTCTCCTATACCCGTTGTTGTTCTCAATTTACAGCTCACATATTCATGGACGACGCTTTCGAAGTGTCCGACCACAGCTCAGAGGACTCCCAAGTGAATCGTTTCGTCAAGTGTCTGGTGGACTCGGTGGACGAGGCGGCGTCCGAAGTGCACCTCACCAACGTGCGACTGCGGCCGCCGAAGAAGTATCCGACACCGTACGGCGGGAAACTGGTGTGGATCCTACCGGGAAAGAACAAGATGATCTGCCATTTGAAGGACAAATCGAAGATCAGACACAGAAAACGATGGTCGCAGGTGAGGATGACAGCCCCCGCACACGGCCACTAGTGGCGTAGACGAGTGACCGGCCACGAGTCGCGGAAGAGATTTTTCATACATTTTATATGGTAACACCGCACACTGAGCGCTTGAGAAGTCGCGTTTGAGCCACAAGAAAATGTATGAAAATCTTTTCCGCGACTTGTGGCGGCCACTAGTCGTCGCCACTAGTGCAGCGGGGGTTAAAGGGATACTTTATGATACAAACAGGATTTGACGGTGTTTTTTTTTTTAATTAATTTATTGGCTAGGGTGTAAAAAAAATTTTTTTATTCATCTACAAATTATCTCTTGACTGCGATTTCACCTGATGGCAACGTACCGGAATGCTAAATTGCTTGGCGGCACGACTTTGCCGGTAGGGTGGTAACTAGCCACGGCTAAAGCCTCCCACCAGCCAGACCAGAGACAATTTAGAAATTATAAAATTCCAAATTGCCACTGCCGGTAATCGAAACCGGGACCTCCCACTTATAAAACAGCGCTCACCACTGCGTCAGGGAGGACGTCAATGTTCCAGAATTCTTATTGCACCACTATAATATTATTTTTGGAAAATTTTGCTAATTAAGAATTTAATCATTTCATTAAAAAATTTGTTTTAAAATGTCACCCTCACAGAAGTACGTGAGCTATATTCAATTTATAACTAAGCTGATTCACTAATTAAAAATTCGTAATCTGCATACTTAGTTAGATTTTATATTTCCCGTTATAATTGTGCACCTTATCTCCAATGCTCCAAAGCATTATTATAAAATACTAGCTTCTACCCGCGGCTTCGCCCGCGTGAATTTCGGTTTTGAACAAATCCCGAGGGAATCGTGGAGTTCCGGTTCCCGTTCCCGCCCTCTGTGGCGTTTTGGAGGTCTATATCTATTTTAGTCCTACAGGAATACTTTTCTGGGATAAAAAGTTACTTTATGTGTTAAGTCAGGGCATAAGCTATCTCCATTTAAAATTTCAGCCAAATCGGTTCAGTAGTTGCGGCGGAGAAGAGGAACAAACATACACACAAACTTAATAACTTAATAACGCCTTTATAATATTAGTGTGATTGTTATTTTCCTCGCTAGAAAGCTCCGATACTCGATAGCATACGCGTCCGATCGCTGCTAAATTCAAAATGCTATAGGAGAACTTTACGCATCGCCGCCCCGGCCGGCTGGAACCGCGCGCCGCGCGCAAAGTCTATGTCCCGCAATTTTTAAATCTGTAATATCTTCGAAAATATTCATTTAAATCATATGCTGTAAAGGGCCATATAGATCTATAATAAATCAACAATGTACTTAAGGTATTTAATTAGATAAGGATTTATGCTGTATTGGTTAAAATCGCTTCTAAAATTAGCCATTATTTGTCGTAAAAAAGTAAATGACAAAAAATGTTATTGTGGGATATCCATAAGAGATAGACATATACCATCGCGGAGTTTTCTATAGACCTTTTCAATGTGTACAATACTTAGTACATTATATTGATAAATCTCGTAGGGTTCAGCCTGCGTTTGCAATGTAAGCGGAAAAAATGTAATTATTTACGACATCACATTAGAAACCTCAAAAATAACAGTATTTCTCCACTATTTAATGGATGTTATCATACATATAAACCTTCCTCTTGAATCACTCTATCTATTAAAAAAAACCGCATCAAAATCCGTTGCGTAGTTTTAAAGATTTAAGCGTACAAAGGGATATAGGGACATAGGGACAGAGAAAACGACTTTGTTTTATACTATGTAGTGATAAATAGTGTGTTATTGTTTATTGATAAGCAATCCATTCGCCCAGTTATTATCTGAGCCACTTGATACATTAATGACATTATAAATCAGCATGATCTTGGCCTAGTATTTGTAATTTGTTAAATCTTAAGCCGTTGATATAGCTATTAGTCCCTATTCATTTTAAAAAATCCTGAATTTCATACCCAATTAATTCCAAAACTTTGCTAAAGCACTAAAGAAACTGTTTTATGACCAACAAATAATTTTCATAAAACTTATAATATTTAGATTAAATACGAGCATAAATTACACAAATCTCAATTGAAAGAGCTTATTAAGAGTATAACTAAATAGGTTCCAATATTATCCCGTTGGTGCTCATAAGGTTGCACACAATCTCTGAACTAATCTAATTTGACAAGTCTAAACATCATGCATCAGCATCCGGTTTCACAGGCAACATTGTGGAAAGAACAACACTATTTTTAAGACCTACTATTTTTAGTACCAATTTTCGATCCAAATACGATACAACATTTACAATTGTACATATTAATTATTAAGAGCGACACCTCGCCTCCATACTGGCCCACAAGTTTGGCGAGATAATACGCTGAGCGAATTTTTGGAATTTTTCATTGGGCCTGTTTCACAACTTTTGTCACTTGATATAAAGTAAGAAAGTGACAAAACTTATGTTTAGGCTATCCGACTTATCAGGTGGTGAAACAGGCCCCAAATACATTAAAAAAAAATCGAAAATACGAGCTACAATTGTTCTCAGGTGATGTACATGTACTACTTCCTCGGGCACCGGCTGATGGACCTGCCGCTGTCGGTGGACCGCAAGGAGGTGATCGCCGAGAACACGTACCTGCTCGCTCTCGACGGAGACATAGATTTCAAGCCCTTAGCGGTCACCTTGCTCATCGATCTCATGAAGAAGGACAAAAACTTAGGTGCCGCATGCGGGAGAATTCATCCCGTTGGTTCAGGTATGTGGTTTATTTTGATAATGTAGGTTGGTTCAAGTATGTGGTTTATTTTGCTAATATAGGTTGGTTCAGGTATGTGGTTTATTTTGCTAATGTAGGACGTAGGTTGGTTCAGGTATGTGGTTTATTTTGTTAATGTAGGACGTAGGTTGGTTCTGGTATGTGGATTATTTTGCTAATGTAGGTTGGTTCAGGTATGTGGTTTATTTTGCTAATGTAGGACGTAGGTTGGTTCAGGTATGTGGTTTATTTTGTTAATGTAGGACGTAGGTTGGTTCTGGTATGTGGATTATTTTGCTAATGTAGGTTGGTTCAGGTATGTGGTTTATTTTGCTAATGTAGGAAGTAGGTTGGTTCAGGTATGTGGTTTATTTTGCTAATGTAGGAAGTAGGTTGGTTCAGGTATGTGGTTTATTTTGCTAATGTAGGTTGGTTCAGGTATGTGGTTTATTTTGCTAATGTAGGTTGGTTCAGGTATGTGGTTTATTTTGCTAATGTAGGACGTAGGTTGGTTCTGGTATGTGGATTATTTTGCTAATGTAGGTTGATTCAGGTATGTGGTTTATTTTGCTAATGTAGGTTGGTTCAACCGGCAATCCGTTATCAATATCGAGCAAAAACGAGCAAAAAAATCACGTTTGTTGTATGGGTCACAATAAGGTTAAACAGAGTAACCTGTGAGATACAACATGCAGCATGCGTCAGCACCGCCCGCCCTCCCCTAAGGGAACTGCTAAGTATGCAGCACTAGGTACACGCTAAACATGTAAGCTTGGTTGTTTGTTTTTCCTGCATGTCTAGCAGCGGGAGGACGGGCGTTGCTGCCGCATGCTGCATGCATGTATCATACAGGTGAATTAGTCGAGAGTGTTCTTAGCTATGTTTAATGAAAATCGATCCAAGATGGCCGCCGCCACAAAATTACGGATTTCGTCTTTTTTCACAACTCCCTCAATATGGGTATCAAATGAAAGGGCTTGACTAGTAGAATAACTATGTAAATCCAAGATGGCCGCCAACACAAAATGGCGAATGTCGGGGGTTTTTTAAATTTTAAATTGTCATTGTATGTATATCACGAATGTCTGCAAAGTAACGCTGCTTCTATTCAACATATTGTATTTATTTCAGGGTTCATGGCCTGGTACCAGATGTTCGAGTACGCCATAGGGCACTGGCTGCAGAAGGCGACCGAGCACATGATCGGCTGCGTGCTCTGTAGTCCCGGCTGCTTCTCGCTGTTCAGGGGAAAGGCTCTGATGGATGACAACGTTATGAAGAAGTATACGTTGACTTCCAGCGAGGCGAGACATTACGTGCAATACGATCAAGGTAACAATCTATACTAATATTATAAAGCTGAAGAGTTTGTTTGAACGTGCTAATCTCAGGAACTACTGGACTGATTTCAAAAATTCGTTTACCGTTGGATATGTACGTGATCCCTGAGTGCTATAGGCTATATATTGTGTACCACAGGCGAAGCCGGGGCGGACCGCTAGTAATTTATATTTGTTAATCGACTTCAAAAAAGGAGGTTATTAATTCGACGCGTATGTATGTAATATTATTGGAACCGCAATACATTCACATAATTATGATAATAATCTATAATGGCTTCCAAACAAATGTACAACATTTTGTAGGTGTATGTTTATTCACGCATTTCTCCGAGACTGTCGATCGGATTGTGACTACTCTTTTGAAATAAAACTTCTTTAGGATCGTTGTTCATTTGAAAATTCGATGAAACGAAAAGCGACATTTAAGCCTGCAAAGTCAAAGCTAAAGTTAAAGTTAAGGTTACTTTTCTGAAGTTTCGCTTCTGTTGTATGTGAATTGCATACACACACTTTTTTTAAATTAATATCTAATAGAGTCCTGTTTGACACCCGTATGCAAATACCCAAGTACAGTAGTACTTATATTATATACAGTAGATTACTAAATGTGTAAAATATCCATATGTTTAGGTATGCCGTGCTTATTTGTATATATGGCCTGCACGCCACTGTTGGGTACGGAACGGTAGAAAATGTTGTC